>OY744519.1:30904896-30957396 GCA_963556195.1 Sepiola atlantica | reverse complement strand
AGCTAAATATTCTTTAAATAAATAAAACGTATATGTCTCTATATTTATTTAAAATTGTAGCAATTTAATTCTTTTTAAAACAATAAATATTCTCTGTCTTCTTACGATAAAAATATTATATGTGATATATTCTTCAAATCAATTAAATGAATGTAACTTTTTGAAATGTATTTATTTAAAATTGTACTTTTTTAGTCGATGAGACGACATAATTTGATTTTGGAACAATTCATTTTAAATTGTTTAAAGTCAGAATTGTTTACCTTAGTGACATCAGATTAATCGCAATTTGGTGATCAGATGATCTAATTCTTTTTATGCGTGTGAAAGATGATAACGTACGTACGAACATGAAGTGGCTTTTTATATAGATTGAAAAGAAGCCAACTTGAGCTTAAAAGATGAGAGGACACATGTTTTGAGGTTGACGAATTCTTGGACTATTCGGACTACTAATGTCATCTTGGTTGATGTAGTCATAACGTTTCGGCCGATGTAACATCCGATCTTCTTCGGGTGCATTTTTTCTAACTCTATGGAGAGGATCAAACAACATGCCGTGAGAGAGGGTGAGAGTGATAGACAGATATTTAGTTAGAGATGGGTGACTTGATGATTAAATTTACAACCGCCAGCTCTTATTTTATACAATGCATATTACTCTCTCTCTCTCTCTCACTCTCTCTCTCTCTCTCTCTCTCTCTTTCAAATTTAACTGGCTTTGCAAACTCATTTTTTTTCCCTATTCAAAAATCTAACCTGAGCTGAATGGGTGATCCAACAGGTCACATTTTTTCTAATGTTTAAACAAAGAAACTCGGATTTTATTCTCTTATTTTATATATATATATATATATACTAGAAGAATACCTGTCCTGAGACGGGTAAAATTAATTCCCCGAACAGAAGAGTTTTGCACCACTTTTATGTCCCCTTATGAAGATTAAAATCAATATATAATGATACTAAACCTCATGTCTAGAATCTTTATTCTAATTTTGCTCAAAATAAGGGGTCTTAAGAAGAAATTGAAATTCAGGGAATCTTGTTTAATTGCTGTCTCATGACTATGGATCAAATTCAATGCAAATCGGGAAAAGGTGAATTTTTAAATGGTAGGTTGTGCCCATATTATGCCTCCTAAAAATCCTTTAAAATTACTCCAAAGAAATTTAAATTTGGGGAATATTTATTAATTGATGTCTAATACCATTGTTAAAATTTCACACAAATCAGAGGTACCTGAACTTTTACAAAGGGCTTCCACGCCGTTTTTTCCTCTTTTACAAAACAACTAAATTAAACTAAATATAGCACATATTACTCACCCTTACGCCTAGCAGCAAGTGTTTCAAACTTCATAATGATCGGTTTATTAGTTTAGGAATCTATCTGGTACAACGAACTGTGTATATAAACATATACACATACCTACCTTTCATGCACTCTCTGAATGTTAAAAATTTACACAAAAAATATAATATGCCATATTACTCACCGTGTTGCCTAGAATATATATTCTAAAATTTATAATGATCCGTTCATTAGTTTAGGAGATTATCCTGTACAAAGAAATATATGTATTTGAATTTGAATGCCTACTAGACATCATCCTCGGGTGTCTTTGGTCTCTCTGTACAGGGGTTTGTCAGGACAACCTGACATGAGGATACTTAACCCTACAAGTAAACCCTGCCTAAATATTCAAAATAACAGTATTCGAAGCCAAAATGGTTCGTACTTAGAATGGTGCACCTTATCCTAATGATGTTACCATAAGTAACACCACTTAGCTGGATACTCCACCAGACAAGGTGAATTCTTGTCCTGGAATCTGGCAAGACCAAGAAATGACCACAAGACAGATAAACTATAACATAGTTCAGTGGTCAATTGGGGAGAGGAAAATTCGTGTTCTTCGCTGCTTTACTAACTCAACGTTTGAGAGGTAATCGTGATTGAACACTCGGATATCTATATATCTCATATAGAAATCAAGTGTTGGCTCCAGAAAGGGGGCCCTTGATTTCTGAGAACTTAGACTGAAGTAAAATGAAAAACAAAGTATAAATATATACACATACCTAACTTTATATATAGAGAGATATGTACAACTTTCCTTACGAAAGATAACCTTTTATATTCGTGCAGTTCCTGAGACAAGATCTCTATACAAAATGATTTCGCATTCCCCCCCCCCCCCCAACTTTTTGATTACATAATCGGTTAATAATTGGTTTCTCTGGAATTCTTCAAGGATTCCTTCCCTCATTTCCAATGAAGAAGCCGCATTCAGACCCTCTCCTCCTTGGCATTTAACAACATTTGGACGAGATGGGGGGGGGGGCGTCAACGGGGAGATAAGATATAAAATATAAATAGATATCTGCTTCCCCCTCCCCTTCTTCACTCTCCAACCGACCCCAAAATTAAGTACAATCTGCTAAAATGCCTACTCAATACAATTATAACAGTTGAGGCTTTTATTGATTGCCTTCATTTTTCTTTATCCCCTCCTCTCTCTTCTTTCTCCACCTTCCCTGGACATATTTTTTTTCTTTTTTCCTAAACTGCAGCTGCTTTCTTGTATGACGGATAATGATGGCGGCTGACTTCTGGTCACTTTCTTTTTGCTTTTGTTTTTCGTTTGTTTTGTTTGTTTTTACTTCTATTGCTGCCTCCTCTTCCTGCTTCCATCATTTTGCCGAGAGGAGCCGATGCGTAATGGCGGCGGTGCGGTTCTTTCTTTTTGCATTTCGCCATTGTCTATGTACTTATCTTTCAGTCGGGTCAAATTTGATATGTCAGCGAGGAGGAAGTTGATTTGTGAGGCTGATTCAAATCAGTCTCAAGATTTCAAGTCCTCTCAGGAATTTCAGATTTCATTCACTCTCAAGATTCTCTCTCTCTCTCTCTCTCTCTCTCTCTCTCTCTCTCTCTCTATTTCCCTCTCACTTTCTGTAATTCTTTCTTTATCTCTCTCTTATGTTCTTCTCTTTCTCTCTATGGTCCTTCTCTCTCTCTCTCTCTCTCTCTCTCTCTCTCTCTGTTTCTTGTCCTTCTCCCCCTCTCTCTTGTCCTCCCCCTCTCTCTTGTCCTCCCCTTCTCTCTTGTCCTCCCCTTCTCTCTTGTCCTCCCCCCTTCTCTCTTGTCCTTCTCCCCTTCTCTCTTGTCCTTCTCTCTTGTCCTTCTTCCCTTCTCTCTTGTCCTTCTTCCCTTCTCTCTTGTCCTTCTCTCTTGTCCTTCTTCCCTTCTCTCTTGTCCTTCTCCCCTTCTCTCTTGTCCTTCTCCCCCATCTATCTTGTCCTTCTCCCCCATCTATCTTGTCCTTCTCCCTCTCTCTCTTGTCCTTCTCCCTCTCTCTCTTGTCCTTCTCCCTCTCTCTCTTGTCCTTCTCCCTCTCTCTCTTGTCCTTCTCCCCTCTCTCTCTTGTCCTTCTCCCCTCTCTCTCTTGTCCTTCTCCCCTCTCTCTCTTGTCCTTCTCCCCTCTCTCTCTTGTCCTTCTCCCCTCTCTCTCTTGTCCTTCTCCCCTCTCTCTCTCTTGTCCTTCTCCCCTCTCTCTCTCTTGTCCTTCTCCCCTCCCTCTTGTCCTTCTCTCCCTCTCTCTTGTCCTTCTCCCCCTCTCTCTTGTCCTTCTCCCCCTCTCTCTTGTCCTTCTCCCACTCTCTCTTGTCCTTCTCCCACTCTCTCTTGTCCTTCTCCCACTCTCTCTTGTCCTTCTCCCCTTCTCTCTTGTCCTTCTCTCTTTCTCTCAGAATGTTATCATGCATAACTGATTTTTATTGTGTCTTATAAATATATGTACATTCAAACATATATTCTTAAAAACGATGGACATATGAGTGAGTTTTTTAGAAGTTTTTATCAATCTCTAATAATCTTGATCGGATTTTGAGATGGAATCAATTTCCAGAATTCCCAATCTCCTTTTCTTTCTTTCCTAGTTTTCGATTTACATTACTCATCGTCAGAGTCAGCTCAATATCTTTTTTGCAACATTCATTAGCATTTTTTGTATGTTTATTGATTTTTGTCATTATGATTTATATATATATATATATATGTCATCCACAGGCAGCTGTTTCACTGTATTATTGTTCTTCAGGGTGACAAGTTGGGAATCTTACCTCCATGCTACCGCGCTCGCCCCAAGAATGAGATTATAACGCTTATGTCTTTTTTGTTTGAATTTCCACTGCTGGTTACCTAGAGAACTCTATTCTATATGAAGAGTAATGCTTTGCCCTAAGTGGAAACCATTATTTCTCCTATTAGTCAGCTCAACGTTTAAGCGGGGAGAATCTGTTTCGCCAGATCACTTGCTACTGCGCTCAACAGTCAGGACTCTTAGTTCTATGACAGTAAGGGAGATTATAGCGCTTACATTTTTTTGTTTACATTCACATTACCGGTTACGTAGAGAAATCTATTATATATGAAGAGTAATGTGATACATTAAGTAGAAACCGTTATTTCCCCTACTAAAATGTTGATCATAGTCGAGGGCGACCTGAAGACTCCCTTTTCATTAGCTACTTCACCAAGATGTAGGGGAGAGTGCCACTTCTTTTCCCAGGATTACTCCACTTACCCTTGAATCTCACCTTATAATGCTGAGTGTTTAGTAAGGGAGCATCAAGTGCTATTTTTTAAGTCTTTGATAAAATTTGACCGAGAATTGAACCCTGATGTCCTGGCCCATTAGTGAGTACTCCTACCATTATGCCATATGGGCCGAAAGCTATAAGTGGGGAACATATATATATATATATATATATATATATAATTTCCACCTAACATTACTGTAATGCGTTTCTGTAAAAATAATTGAATACTTTTAATTATCAGTATCGTAAATAAAAATATAAATAAATAAATGGCATCATTTATAATGCAATACAACTCTCCCACTGCTACTAGCAGGGTTCGTGGCTCAACAATAGAGCATCAGACGTCAGTCAATGTGGTCCCGGTTTCGAATTTCACTAGGTCTGACCGCTAATGAGTCATAGAGACGACAGAACACATGTCTTTGGATAACTATATTTTATATATATTTCTATACATACATTTATTTGGGTAATATAAATATTTTATATTAGATCCTATCGTGATAAAAAGATGTTCGATATTGTAGATAGAGCATTATTATAGGAAATATTGAAATGAGAAAAAAATCAGATAATTTACAAATTTATTAAATCATCAAATCTTCAAGCAAGGAATATAATAAACTGACCTTTGATCCATGGATTTTCAACGAATTGCTCTTTTCAAAAAGGAAAACCAATTGAATTAGAAATTATTGGTAAGCATTAAATTGAAAATAACAACAAAGATTAGGATAACAGTGCGAAACATCTTCAGAGTGTGGACGATATTTCTTTAAGATTAGTTAAGAAAAAATAACACAGTTGTTCAATTTTTTAAAGATTTATTCATTAAACTTTGGTCAGTTTGTTTTCATGGATATAAAGGGTGCGGATGATATTTGTTTGAAACATTACTGTCTACGAAAAAATAAGTTTCATTTTTTTTTATTATTATTATTATTATTATTATTATTATTTATTCATTAAACTTTGGTCAGTTTGTTTTCCTGACTTGTTCTGTCGATTTCACTCAATTAACCCACCTTTCGCTGGGATGCCAACCTTAAGGTTGCCACGGAACTGGCCCTTGACTTAAGTCCCCAAAGATTCTGGTGATCCTGGCCTTTAGCTTGTCTTTTATGTCTCAGCTGGATCTGTTTATGTCTCGTTCTATCACAACCCACACAAAGAAGTCGAGGGGGTTGCGGTCAGGTGAACTAGGATGCCAGATCTCAGCTGAAATGTGGTCGACAAAGTTCTCTAACAGCCAGGCCTGGGTTTTCCGGCTGATATAGCAGGGGACTGAGTCCCGCTGCCACATGAACAACCTGCAGCTTGATCCAGGGTTCACTACCTCACTTAGAATATGGATGTAGCCATTTGTGTTCAGCCTAAAACTCTCAGAAAAAAAAGTGGGTTGGCGCACATTACATGACATCACATTCACTGCTGACGACACTATTCTGATGGCAATAGATCGTCAATCATACATTTTTTATCTCTGATGTCGCCTCGTAGTCGAATCCTGAATCTTTCAGTTCCTTTCTTCCATCCTCCTGTTGATGCTAAGGAACACTGAAATCTCCTTATTTGTCCTTCCAGCATGGATTCCAAAAATAATTCTGTGTCTATTTAACAAATATGGAGGTTCAAAATTATCCATAACCAATTATTGTGTAAAACAAAACAAAAAAAAATGGAAATATAGTTACTGTTTTCATCATATTCATATAAAATAATGTCTCAGATTAGTTTGATCGTCCATTGATACTTGCAGTTTCACGGAAATACTGAAAACTCAGCCCGTAGGGCAAAAAGTACAAAGTATGACTGCTCTTCAGTCGATTCTATGATGAACTCTTTCGCCGTGTATTTTGCAGGCTGGCTGAATTTCCAATAATTCCGTGAAACCGGTGGTATCGACGGACGATCAAACTAAAATGTAGTTATATATATATATATATTATATGTGTCAAATAGTCTTCAGAGTCCTGATCTGAGAAGGAGCGAGTGAGGGAGGGGGCTGAGAATCAGAAGTGAAGTGAAATGAACACAGCTAGGTCAAAAATCCGGTCATGAGAGAGAGAGGGGGGGGGGGTCAACGTACTGTATCACCGGAAGCCGAGTACAAAAGAAAGAGGAAAAAAAGTTGAGCAAGCTATGCAAAATCAATTTCATTTGAAATAAGATTATCGATAGGAAAAAATAAAAAGAAAAGAAAACACTTGCCGATAAGTGATCACTTACTTACACTTCCTTCCCCAAAACGAATTTAATTGATTCTAACTTTGCTTTCAAGCCACCATCCCCTCCCACCCAATTACCTTTCTTCTGTTTAGTTAGATTATGAGGTGTAAGAGTCAAATAGTGAGCCCATTAGCATAGCAGGTCAGGTGGTTGAAACAGCCTTTAGATTTTTATAGTAATAAAATTTTGGATTGAGGATGTTTATAAGAAAGGAGTGATGAAGTTGGGTGGTCTTCTACCAAATCTGGTCATGTGGTTTCCTTCTTCCTTGGAATTTGGATTCTTCATTTTGTACCATTTTATTAAAACTCATCATCATCATCATCATCATCATCATCATCATCATCATCATCATCACGGCTGTTTTACATGCTGGTATGTGTTGGATCTATTTGCATATTTGTAGCAGGGTATGTTTGTATAAACAAAAAATATACTAAATATGTGAGTTAGAGAAAGATTATATATATATATATATAGAAAGAGAGAGTATGTTTGTATGTATAGGATTCACTCACTGAATTTTGAAACACAGCTGTTAGGAATAAAGGGTCCAAATGTGGGTTATATTTAGTTTCACACAAAGAGGCTAAAAAGGGGTGAAAGCCCTTCGTAAAAATTCTGATTAGACATAAATTAATAAATATTCCAAAAATTTCAGTATCTTTGGAGTATTTTGAAGGGTGTTTAGGGGGGGGGGTATAATATAGGCACAACCTCCCATTTGAAAATTCAAATATTTCAGATGTTTATTGAATTTGATCCGTATTCATTAGACAACGAATTAAGCAAAATTTCCTGAATTTCAATTTCTTCTTAAGACCCCTTAAGCTTTAATTTTTTGACATTTTCTAGACTTAAAATCATGTAATAGATTCTGTTCTTAATGGGAATAAGTATTCTAGACATAAGGTTTAGTAGCATTATATCTTGATTTTAATCTTCGTAAAAGGGCATAATAGTGGTGCAAAACTGTTCTGCTTGGAGAATAGATTATCCGTCCCATATATACCTACATGTATGTGTATATATAGAGTGATATATATATATATATATATATATATATATATAAATTTAGGTAAAAATGGCACCGTTAAATATGGCACAAGTGGATAACTAAGAGAAAATGACACAAGGAAAAAAATATAGATGGACATTTCACAATGAGTTTATTAACATCTTAGATACAATACATAAAGGGAAAACATAATAAGTTTTCAAATTAAAAAGAAAATTATATCTACATTTAAAAGTAGATGACGACCCTCAGCTAAATACCCCCCCCCCCCCAAAAAAAAAAAAACATGAGATTTTACTTTTTAGGCGATTACATGTGAACACACCCTGAAAAACTTGTGAAAAAAACGGCAGCACTTTTTATGCCTGCCACCAAATTTTTTTTAATGTGGGAAAAATCCATCTCCCCAAAATGATGCACTCCGGATTGTGACAAAAATAAAAATTGCCATAGTTGAGAAAGATTTTATACTCCATATAGGTGGTAGCAAAAACTTTTCCTCTTAACACTTAAGTACTGACACTCCCCCCATCAACACCGGGAATTAATAAACAATGTCTACTTTTCAAAAATTTGTCCACTATTATTTCCTATTTGTCTGCTATTAATTTACTACATAATACAAAACATTATGCACACATTTAATGGACGCTCCCGCTAATTCTGCTGAATTTCGAGAATATCAGATTACGTTATTTCTACCTATTACGTATACATTTATAGTAATTCCGGTTTTTAAAGAATGCAATTAACGAACATAGTTCTTTTCAGTATTTCATCTTTCAACATGGCAGCTACAATTTCTTCAATGACTCGACTTCCGAATTAAGTCACTATACACCAAGATACTTGACAGACCTCATAAAGTATACAATTTCTGATTCCTACATCTTTCACACGCATAATATCCAAAAATTGGAGGAGAAAAACATTGATTTCTTGGTATAGAAATGACCCAAAACATGTGACGCCGAATTGTACGATAACATGCATGCCAGCTACTGACTGGCTTCGTTTAAATGGCCTATATTTTTGTAGATTTTATACTCGCTTTCATGGCCGAAACGTTAGCAGCATAGATCTAAGACCAAGAGGTTCATGGTTCGATCCCAATCATCTCATACAAGTTTATTTTTTATTTTTTTTACATTAAACTTCTGCCTACGAGGGAGGGGAGAAGAGAGGGCCATGGGGCGGATTTTTTTAAATCAACGTTATTATGTAGTCATTTGAAAAGAAATCAATGTAATATGTAGTACCTATTTGCGTTTGGTCGGATGTTGATAAATTTTAATTCATTCTTTTCTATTTCTCCCGTGCAACGCCGGGGGACGGGCCCAGCTAGTAAATAATAAAAAAATTTCAAACCAGCCATGCTGGCTTTTCTTCTCTTATTTTATTTTCGTTCAATTTACGCGACTGAAATAGGAAAAGGAGTTTTTGGGAGGTTTATTTTATTTTTTTTTTTTTTTCCAGATTATTCTATCAACAATAGTCTGAAAATACTCCTTTTATTTGGAATTAATTCTTATTTCAGTCACGTAAATTGTTAAATAGGTTTCGGCATTACTCATAAACAATTATATTTTTTAACTTAAACCCTGTTTTAGTAAATAAAAACAAACTTAAAGTTTTTAATGGTTTTTTTTTTTTTTGTTATGCCAAGTTTCACCATACACGTGAAAAGCCGAAATAAAAATTAGGTCGGAAAAATATAGTCCCTATCGAAACAAGTCGAGTAAGAGGCTAGCTAAGGAAGAACGATAACTCAAGTTTATAAACATGTCTTTTTTAACTAAAAATTTATGAAAGGAAGTTATCGTTCTTTCTTAGCGAGCATATTTTTCTTTGTTTATAAAGATGGCTATTATATTTTTCCGTCCAATTTTCATTTCGGCGTTTAACTTGTCATTGTTTTTAATGCCATCTAAATGAATACATGCAAAAGTTTTTTCCACATATCCTAACTATATTAACATTAAAACGGTTTATGCTTATTTAATTCTATGTAGTAAATTTTCATTTCACGATACATTCCTCCCGGGCATTACCTCCTCTTTTGGGGTTGGAGGCAGTATAGTAGTGTCCTTATCTATTCTGTTGTCACATCATACTCCTAGGCATTATACTCCTACTTGATTTTTTTAGGGGGGGGGTTGTTTGTCATGATATCATCTTCTGTCATTACCTCCTCCTTTAGGGTCAGTGTATGTAGTTCATCATTTTTTTTTTTTTTTTTTTTTTAAACTTAGTTCACCCCAAGGGGCTGCTGATATTTAGGGTGAAAGTTTTAGGGGTCATCCTAAATCGGGAGCTGTGTAGCGAGATGCTTGTTCACATTAGTTTTAAATTTCTGCATGTCGGTACAGTCGGGGGAAACGGAGAACGGAGTTCTAAAGTTCGGCAGCTCAAGGAAAGAAGCTATTGGAGTATAAGGCTCTCCGGCATCTGGAGACCTTCACAGTGAATGGATGGGATCTAGCTGATTGTCGGGTTGGTCGAGTGTATTTACGTCGAGGCGACACTAGAGCAGCAAGTTCATCAGAGCACATTCCATTGAAGTACTTGTAAAACAAACACAGTGATGCAACATTGCGGCGATGGGACAGGGGCTTGGTGGATAGTGAAGGACCTATTAGATACTCTTTTTTGGACCTTGTTTAAGAGGGAGGGACTGGTGGATGGTGCACCAGTCCAGATGTGAAAACAATACTCCGTACATGAGCGGATGTTGTTTTTATAGAAATATAGGATATTTCAGGTGTGAGAAGTTTTCTAGCATGGTAGAGGGAGCCCACTTTCTTGCAGCAGCAATATCATTCTCTCAGCCTAGCAAAAATATGCAACCGTAGGGAGCATATATTTCCTTGTGTGTGTGTGTGTATATATATATATATATATATATATAAGAGAGGGGGGGGGAACAGGATTTTGATTGACAAAACTGCAAAACATTAAAGGTTTAACTGTTTCTTTTGAAAGAGTGCCCAAAAGCCAAACGAATCTAAAATGGAAATTTAAAAGACAAAATCTGCAATTCAACTTTGTAATCATCGATTTCAACTTTTTTCTAAGAAAAACAAGAGATAAAAAAAAAAGAATTAAAAAAACAGCTTTTGTTTCAAATTTATGACTTGTGAAATTTAGTGGGGCGGATTCTTAACTATAAGTAATGTTTAAAAAATGCTTCCGTATTTCGATCGATATCAGAACATCTGGTAGACAAATCTAGAAGGGAATGTTCTATTCTGTGTTAAAGTCTGAGAGTCTACTTGATTTTTAGACTATTTCGAATTAGATATTAATAGCGGAGTGTAGGCACCATGTGTTTTCTTATCGATTCGTAACAGAATTAGCATAAATTATAAATATTTTTGTTTTATCTAAAACTAGCTATATTTACCGGCATTGCCAGGAAACTCTTAGGAAGTTTTAATTTCTTCTTTTTTTTTTTCTTCTCTTTTTGTTTAAACTCCACGGGTAATATTAATCTATCTACTATTAAAACTCTGTGGATCTTGTTTGGTTAGTTGTTTGCCTCCGTGCACAATGGGATGACGTCATCTACTTAAACAGGTTTAAGGCATAAAGGAAGTGATCCTTCATGATGTCATAAATGCTGAAGTAACAAAAGATTTAAAACAGAGAACATAGACGAGCCGTGCCCCACTATGTGGATAGTGGATGTCTATATATACTAGACGAACCGTCTAATTTATTTTTTATATTCTTAAATTTGGGGAAGTTTTATACTTAAATTTCTGAACTATTTAGATGAATGATTTTAGATATTTTATATAAAGAATTAAAGTAAAAAATTAAAAATTAAGAGCGTAATATTTATTTATTTTGGTACAGAAAAATTAGTACAACATTCGTACCGTCGGTTTCAAGCACGGAAGGACTTAACCATCCGGCTCTCTTCAGCTTCTGTTGTCAACCCAAAAGCTGAAGAGAGCCGGATAGTTAAGTCCTTCCGTGCTTGAAACCGACGGTACAAATGTTGTACTAATTTTTCTGTACCAAAATAAATAAATATATATATATATATATATATATGGTGATTCTTGACACGCTGACCTGATTTCTTGAGAGACATTAAATACCCTCCCTGCCCCTTTACAATTTCCCAATTTCTCTTTATATATATGTCTTTTTCTTCTCTCTCCGTCATAAATCATGTAATCCCTCTCCCTATAAAATTATAGATTAAATATGCTTCAAATTTCCCCCTCTCTCTCTAAATATGTATTAGATATGTTGTCACTCCCTCTCTCTCTCTAATTGTATTTGAATTGTCGAGTGTGAATTTCTCTTTTCTCAGTTTCAAAAATGTAATCATCTAACTTGGATGCTTGACAATACCACAAGGTTGAAATAAATTATTGCATCGATGATTATGTAATTTCGTGTTACTATATTTTATTTTATTCTTGCTCTGTTTATTACATTGAGCTCTCATACCCGGATTTCCTCCTGGAATTTATTTCATTATAACACAAATATATATATATATATATATATATATATATATAAAGCTCAATGTCTGTATGTTCCCTATAGAAAGAAAAGTTAGAGAATCTACATAAAATCTAAAAGAGTATTCTTATGTAAATTTTACCGGGGAAGACAAGTGAAGTGTTCCTGAATCTCTAAATGCACCCCCTAAGGAGGCTATGATGGCATAACTTCCTTTAAAACTTTAAATATATTCTATTTTGATGAAATTTATATCATATGTATAACATTCTCTAGGGAAAACAATGGAAGTGGTTCAGAATCTCTATGTGCCGAATCTCTACGTGCCCCCCACCTCTAAATGACCCATTGGGACAGAACCCCCTTAAAACTTCAATTACATGTATTCGATTTAAATGAAATTTAAACCATATGCATGCCACTGATTCAAAGAGTTTTCCAACATTTCATCTTCTCTCTACTATATTAGGGGACACAAAAAGAGGAGGGGAGGGGGCAGTAAAAGCAAAGTAAGTAACATGGTGTTATGAGCATAATGAAAAGGTGCATAGTTGTGATCCTCATTCAATCCCGGGCAGCGTTGGGTCTTCCTGCTAGTTAAAAAAATATTCTAGAATTGAATGTTACTGTTATGTTGAATTTAAATAAAAATGTTTTAAATAATTAAATAGTATTTTTTTTAAATAAAAAAGGGTGAAGAGGAGACAAAGGGGAGATAAATATTGTTGAATTGAATGTTATGTTAAAAGCAAATATTTGAATTAAATTTAAATTCATTTAAGAGATGGAATAAATCAATACGATTTTACTGCAGAACCGATTTTATTTGAATAACATTTTCCTTCATTGAGTTATTTTGTAAAAACATGTACTTACAAGAAATTAATTAAAAGAAAATATGGGGCAGGTGATAATGAGCGAAGCAAAAATCAAAGTAAAAAAAAATTCCTGGGCAACACCAGGTAGGTACAGTTACAGGGATGAGAGTTTTCCACTTTTTAGCTGAATTCAGCTATTTCTTATTAAAAAAAAAAAGTTGAATTCTGCCAAATCGCTAGAGCCTTACCTCCTTATTTTTTCGTCACTCTTTGGTTGGATTTTATTTCTCTTTCTTTCTTCTCTTTTGCTTTATCGTTCATTTTCTTTTCTGCTTTCTGTTTTTTTTTCTCTCCGTCTTGTCTTGCCTGCCTTTTTCCTCTTATGACAGTTCTCACTGAAGACTTAAAAAGGTTAATTTTGCTCTGAAACCTAATACTTCAAAGGATTCATGATAGGGGTAGGGCGGTTGAATAACTTTTCTTTCATCAAAGAATGACTTCCTGTCTCATTCCCACACACGCATGCATACTCGGTGTCTTTCTCTTAATTTTGACTTTCTTAGTTGAAACTGATTGGTGTTGTTTGGGGGAAAAAGTTTTTTTGCACTGCCCCCTCTCTCCATCCGGGGGGGGGGGGGCATTCATCTCGATTTTAGCTTTTTTTGCCCTTTTGGCTAAGATCAAAGTGTAGTATCTGTTCCGATGGATACTGCACCCCATAGACTAGTATTGTCTTGGCCTTCGGGGCTTGATTTACGCCGGTCTATGGGTCTGTCCTGTGCAGTTCTAGGAGGTCCACCCTCCCAGGCTTCCTCTTTGGGGAGGAGTAAGTTTATTGCTTACTGCCTGAGGCGTCCCTACCGGGAAATGCCGACGTGGCTGCCCAGGCAATTTTTAAACCCCACTTTCCCGACCCGACCTAGGGTCACATCTTACTTGTGGGAGTAAGATAAAAACTGGCCTTGTACCTAACTCCTGGAGAGGAGTAAATCAATACTCACATCCCTGAGTTATTGACATAAATGACTGACACATATCTACTATCGTCACATTTTGAAATTCCAAAGTAAGTTTAAAACCTTTACACTGTCGATTATAAATTAATTTTATGGCTTGGATTAAAGTTTAAATGCAAAAGTCAAGTATCACGGTCCTTTTGTGCTCTACAATCAAAAGAAAACTAATTATATCACGTGTCTGTCATAAAAAAGAACTGAAGATTAATTTTAATAAAAGAAATAGGATAAACATACAACAATTTATTATTATACTTAAATGCGAATTAATCAACGTTTGTTTCCATAAGACCTTTTACACACACACACACACACACATATATATATATATATATATATATATATATATATATATATATATATAGTAAGCAATGAAAATATATATGGCAATCAAGCTACACAGAGGCTCCCGTGTTTCATCCCCGGGGAGAATCGTCAGGCTAAATATATATATATAAACAGGGAAAAGATAAGAATAAAGATTGTAAAAATACAATATCTATTAAGTCATCAGTTGTTCAAAACAAAGGGTTTCAAATAAAAGAAATGTATTTTTCCTTCCTTAAGCCATGGCTTTCCAAAGAATGAAATCTTATCGTCAGAGGAGTACAAACAGATAAGTTGGTAAGGGAAATATGTATACTTTAATAACACAAAATAGATGGTAAAATATACTTCAATTCTGGGATTGAGTTATGTTTGAAAAAAATTGTTTTAAGTGTTCTGATTAGCCGTAATTCATAATCAATTAAACAATTCACCCATCTCTCTCTTAGTTATCATGTATTTCTCTCGTCTCTCTCACTCTGTTTATTCAATCACTCTCTAATATTTCTTAATGTCTCTGAACATTTAAAGAAAGAGCGACTCTCTTTTCTTGGCATGGACATCTAATTTACATGTGTGTCTGTATACACCACAAACACGTATATAAAATATTTTTATAAATAATATCACTATTTACAAGTCTATCAATAAATATAGGGGCAGAGGGTGCTGAGAATTTCTGGAGACTTGTTATCACTCAGACTCCAGGGAACACCAATGGTTATTGTAAGTGAGCAACCACTGGTGATGACTTATGTGAGTAAATGATGATGATGATGATGATGATGACCTTAGAGGATGATTAAATTTGGCTAGTATGGGTAGATGTGGGCAGAACAGGAGACTTTGTTGGTATGGTCAGGTTAAAAGAATGGATAGGAGTTCTTTGGTAAGCAGGGTCAGTTGGCAGAGGAAAGACAAATAAAATGTAGGAGGAATTGATAAGGATGGATTTGAGTAAAAGAGGAATAAATAAGGACCAGGCCAGAGATGTGTTAGTTTGGAAGTCAATTTCTAAAAGCCATCCAACACATGCCAGCATGTAAAATGAATGTTAAACCGAATATGATGATAATATAGAAGTAAAGTTAATGAATTTCCGAATAAAATTCAAGTAGAATAAATAATGGTAGTGGGTGTGACCCAACGGCTCACAGGTACGTCTAGTACTTGATATTTTGCTGTCATTTTATGATCGCATGGCTGCACTCGAGTTGGGTGGAAACTGTGGATATAAAAGCTCTGATTTCTTCAATGTCATCGCAAATAGCTAAACTCTTGGGAATGAAAGTTATGCACACAGAATGAGATGATATAAACAGGACTCTATTTTGAGACCTCCCACTTCAAGAATGTTTTTCCCCCCCCGAACAGTTTGTGATAATCGAATTCACTCGTCACTCAAAAGTGAAATGAGTTCAAGAAAGCAGATAGTTTTTTGTTTTGTTTTTTCTAAAGAATATTTTCTGAATTGAACAAATTTAAACCTCCAAATCTTAACACTCAAAATTCTTTCTTTTTGAATCGTTTTTTTTTGTTGTTGTTTTAAGAAACGATTTTATAGTTTCTATTCAAAGTTTCTTTTCGTTTTTCATTTTTTTTTTAATATCTAAATGAATAAATGCGAAAGGTGCGCCCATTTCTTGCACTAACGGTAAAATCAAGACGTCCTATTTCAACCAAATTTATTACTATTATTCACTCTTTTGATTCCACTCGGTTTCGGAATCATACCTGAATGATCACTTTTTGAGAATATAAGATGTTTGAATCTCTGGGTTGATGCGCTCGCTGTGTCTAGCCACACTGATGAGTCATGAAACAACGAAACGGCTGTCTGTGAATGACTATAATATATCTAAATGAATAAATACAAAAGTTGGATCTATTGCTTGCACTAACGGTAAAGTCAAAACGCCCTATTTCAAGTTAAGTCAACTTTACACGGTAGACGCACCATCTTTTTTATATACTTATATATATATATATATATATATATATCTATGTAAGATTAGTGAGAGAGAACCCCAGCAGAGTGCTCGAAAAATAAAAAAATAAGAGCGTAATATTTATTTATATATGTATTAACAGAAGATCAGAACAACATCGGTATCAAATACAAACAAAGGGGACTTATAGTTGGTCTACTATGACAGAGCGCATAAGCTGCCATTTTCCGATGAGACAGACATAAACAGGGGCTGAAGGGAGTCTGGCATGGGAGACCAACTATAGGTCCACTTTGTTTGGATTTGGTACCGATGTTGTTCTGATCTTGTAATATATATATATATATATATATATATATATATATATATATGTGATTTTATGAAGGCTTACCAAAGCATTCCTTTCAGGACACCAATGATCACCATTAAAGATATTTTTTCTTACAAATATTATTTATTCAAATTAAATGTTTTTTCCTACACGTGTTTCACTACCAAGCAGTTACTTGCTTGGCAGATCATCAGGGAAATTAAATGTCTGAAATACTGGAATACATTGTGTATTGTCGGCAGTTGAAACCAGTATTCCAGACATTTAATTTCCCTAATGATCTGCCAAGCAAGTAACTGCTTGGTAGTGAAACACGTGTAGGAAAAAACATTTAATTTGAATAAATAATATTTGTAAGAAAAAATATCTTTAATGGTGATCATTGGTGTCCTGAAAGGAATGCTTTGGTAAGCCTTCATAAAATCACATATAAATGCTCTGTACTCTGTAATCGAGTATCATCGAGCTTGTTTTTATTGGAACAACCCCGGTCTTCACTGAATGATCTATTTTATAAGTGAAAAATCTAAATCTATATATATATATGCAATATCTGTCACAAGGTTAACTAATTTGCATATTGGTTTGGAAAAATTACATTTTATTAATTAACTATTATTTATTATTGATTTTTAATATAACAAATAGTACTGTTTCACAATATGTTTTATTTCCTGGGCAATTATTTAGCGTTTGTGTTCAAATGTTGCTTTCTTTAGAGGGATTAACTAGACTCTTAACAAATTGCGATCTATTTATAAACTGCAAGTGCAAAGGCAAATTGATTTCTTTCTTTTCTTTTCTTTACGGTCACATTTAAAAGATAAATAAATTTGCAGGCCTATCGAAATTACCAAAATGCTAATGTTGATCTATCTATATGAATAAACGAGAAAGATTTTGTTTTGTGTTTACAATAAAGTTATCAATGAAATGTTTATTGTTTTTTGTTTTTTTATTATGTTAATGTTTTTAGTAGCGAACTTTGTGAAGCGATAGCGAGCCGGCAAAGCCAGCTAGTTACAAAATTTTAACTAAGTTTATTTTAATTTTATTGTCCCGCGTGTCAGTGTGAACCGTGCAATATTGGACATGCAGTCTCAACAAATGATTGGGGGACTCAAACATGTTCCATCGCGTGTACACAGACGCACTCACTATAGTTCTCACAATTTTCTTTTCTGGATTGACAGCATAAAAGAAGAGAAAAAGATGATCTCTGTTGATGGAAACTTTTCTCCGGCGACACCGTATTCAATGAAACTTGTTTGCCACTAGATCTTTATCACATAGTAGACTTTTTCCAACAACACTATTTCATCTGTCACAGGACCTTTATCGCGTAGTGGACTTTTCTCCAACAGCATTGTTTTCAATACTGATCTTTATCCTCCAATGATCTTTTTCTTAATTTTTTTTTTTTTTTAATTTGATTCACTCCAAACAAGGCACATTACCACTGAGACGTAAGGGGTTACTGTGAATTAGGGCTCATACCTACAGAGGTATCCTAAGTGGTTAGGGTTGTGCAGTGAGATGTTAGTTCACATTACATTTAGATTTCTGCATGTTGGTATAGTCTGGGAAACAGTGAGCAGAGAGGGAATTCCAAAGGCGAGCAGTATGAGGAAGAAAGATATTAGAGTAGAAAGCCTTCTGGGGACGTCTACAGTGAAGAGGTGGGAATTTGCTGATTGTCGTGTTTGTTAGGGGTATTTACGTCGACGGGGCACCAGAGAACGTTCAATGAAAGAACTTGTAAAACAAGCACAGGGATGCAACATTGTGGCGATGGGGCAGAAACTGGAGCTTGGTAGATAGTGTGGGGTCTATTCGAGTAGAAACTCTTTTTGGGGGACCCTGTCTAAGAGGGAGAGGTTTAGTCCTTTGAGTGTTAAAACGACTTTCCTCATGTACTTGGTGTACTTGTTTTTTCTCACATCGAGGTTCTACACGCACGGTTCTTTTATGGCGGCGATAAAGTAAGTCAAGACTTACGCCCACGCGATCCAGGTGTTGGCTCATCACGGTCGTCACATGAATACTGAAATTAATTTAATGCTAGCAAAAATATATGCGTTTTCTGAACATATTTTTGCTAGTCTATATCATGAAATAGTCGGGTAGCATATCATCTGCCACAACTCACGTTCAAACGTAACTTTTTAATTAACCCTTTTAAAAGTGTGTTATACTTTTAAAACATTTTATTAAATCAATATAAGGACAAAACGATCATCATCATCATCATCATCATAATCGGTTTACCGTTTGTTTTACATGTTGGCATATGTCGTGCGTCTTTTAAACATCGATTTTTAAACTAACCTATCTCTGATAAGTAATTCAATTAAACTTCACAAAAATCCGATTTAAAAAGAAAAGTAAAAAGGGACCATCATGCAACAGCTGTTTTGAATATATATATATATATATATATATATATATATATATATATATATATATATATATTATATAGCAATTTAGAGGCGTCCGTGTTTCATCACCACAGGCTAAGGACGCCGTGAATCGACAGGGTAAGAGGGTGAAACGCGGACGCCTCTGTATAGCTTAATTGTCATAAATATATTTTCATACTTTACTACTAAGCTTTACTTACGTATTGAGCACTGTTTTAGTAAATACTGAAAATCTATACACAATATATTATATGTCTATTTACATAAACTAGTATATATATATATATATATATAT
This sequence comes from Sepiola atlantica, assembly GCA_963556195.1. Taxonomy (NCBI): domain Eukaryota; kingdom Metazoa; phylum Mollusca; class Cephalopoda; order Sepiida; family Sepiolidae; genus Sepiola; species Sepiola atlantica. The sequence continues at coordinate 30,937,904 of OY744519.1, read as the reverse complement.
ATATATATATATATATATATATTGCAATGTCTATTTCGTCATTAAAAGAAGACAAAAAACTTGAAAGTATTTATGGGATTTAAATTTCAACATTTCCTAAGACGCCCTATTGATTCTATTGCAAAACTGGTGTTTTTAATGACGTATTCCTTCATAGAATTTACTTAGAAGAAATTAAAAGGCTTCAATGAGTGTAACAAAATGAAAGTAAAAAGACTCCCGGGCAACGCCAGGTAGATACAGTTAGTGAGAGATAAAAAGGAGAAAACAAATTCTTGTTCATTATTAAGAACATTTAAACATGTTCTTAATAATGAACAAGCGTAAACATGTTACTACAGTTTCGCAAAAGTTTAATCATCCAAGTCTTGTATATTTATCGGATTCCACTCTTTTATATGAGGTTAATAGCAATCCTCCCTCCTCTTTCCCCTCACCACTTGTTTTCACGCAGAAAGTGGAGTGGGTGGCTACAGGTGGCTCTCACGGTTTTTAGCTGAACTTTTATTTTTCTGTTCCTTTCTTTTCTTTTTCTTTTTATCTCTCTTTTCTTTCCGTTTCATTTCTCTTTATTCCCTCTTTTTTCTTTTTTCTTTCTCTTTAATTTTTCTTTTTTCTTTTTCTCTTTTCTTCTTTTCTTTTCTTTCTCTTTTCTTTTTCTTTTATTCTTTTCTTTTCTTTTTCCTAATTAAGCAAAGTGTATGTGCGCGTGCGTACGCATCAAAGCGAACTACCAGAAAATCAAAGAATAAAATACAGAAATTCACTGTTTTGTTGATCAGTCTCTGTCCAACCTTTACGGGCATCAATAATGAAGTTATATATGCATGTGTTTAACCGCCCCCCCCCTTTATAACTGGCCCGCCGGTCCTATAAGTGGATACCTTAGTATAATGGAACAAGCAATGGTTTTATTAATTAGAAAGCACCAGTAGAAGTACTCACATACGTAGGATAGGAAGTAATATTTTAAAATTTACACTATTTGTTTTTACAAATGCTCCTCTTCCTACTCTCCGTTGTCTTCGCCTCTTTCCACTTTCCTTTCTCTCCTCATCTTTTCACTTTCCTTTCTCTCCTCATCTTTCCACTTTCCTTTCTCTCCTCATCTTTCCACTTTCCTTTCTCTCCTCATCTTTCCACTTTCCTTTCTCTCCTCATCTTTTCACTTTCCTTTCTCTCCTCATCTTTCCACTTTCCTTTCTCTCCTCATCTTTCCACTTTCCTTTCTCTCCTCATCTTTCCACTTTCCTTTCTCTCCTCATCTTTCCACTTTCCTTTCTCTCCTCATCTTTTCACTTTCCTTTCTCTCCTCATCTTTTCACTTTCCTTTCTCTCCTCATCTTTCCACTTTCCTTTCTCTCCTCATCTTTCCACTTTCCTTTCTCTCCTCATCTTTCCACTTTCCTTTCTCTCCTCATCTTTTCACTTTCCTTTCTCTCCTCATCTTTCCACTTTCCTTTCTCTCCTCATCTTTCCACTTTCCTTTCTCTCCTCATCGTTCCACTTTCCTTTTTCTCCTCATCGTTCCACTTTCCTTTTTCTCCTCATCGTTCCACTTTCCTTTTTCTCCTCATCTTTCCACTTTCCTTTCTCTCCTCATCTTTCCACTTTTCTCTCCTCATCTTTCCACTTTCCTTTCTCTCCTCATCTTTTCACTTTCCTTTCTCTCCTCATCTTTCCACTTTCCTTTCTCTCCTCATCTTTCCACTTTCCTTTCTCTCCTCATCTTTCCACTTTCCTTTCTCTCCTCATCTTTCCACTTTCCTTTCTCTCCTCATCTTTCCACTTTCCTTTTCTCTCCTCATCTTTCCTTTTCTCTCCTCATTTTTCCACTTTCCTTTTCTCTCCTCATCTTTCCACTTTCCTTTTCTCTCCTCATCTTTCCACTTTCCTTTTTCTCCTCATCTTTTCACTTTCCTTTTTCTCCTCATCTTTCTACTCCCATTTCTCTTCTCATCTTTCCTCTCACTCTTTCATCTCTTCTTCTCACTCTCTTTCCGGTCTCTTTCGTATTTCTTTTCACTTTCTTTCCTCTCTTCTTCCTACTGTCCGTTTTCATTTTTATTTATTTTCTTATTTGCAGGTGACCATTACAAATCTTGAAAACCAAAGTTTCCTGATCTCATACAAGCAATGTGCATTAGTGAATTCTCTCAACACGTAAGTTATTTCTAATTAAAATATTTCTCCCCCCCCCCTACCTACCTCACACCCAATTGTAGTTTTGTCAGATTTTCAAAGTCAGACCCAAATAGCATTTCAGCGTACAATTCAAACTTTGCTTCTGACAAGCCAATTTTCATTTGTTATTGTTGTATCATGTTATTTTCAATATAATAACATACTTCCTGGTACCTGGTGTGGCATTCATCCTTGTCGGGTTGAGCCAGATTGCTCGAAAGTTCACAAGTAATCGCATGTATGTCCTTGTATGGCGAGATGGCAACGTTTTTTGTTTTTTTTTGCCTTTTTTGCAGGGAGGTGTTACCGTCCTCCCACATACAGCACATGGTATTCCCAAATGGTCACTTATCTGATACTAACCAGGCTCAACGTTGCTTAACTTTAGTGATTTAACGAGAACCGGTGTGTCAACATGATTATGCCGTATATATATATATATATAGTCTCGGAAGTTTCTCAACCATTAAAACTATATAAAAAAATAAAAAATAAAAAAAACAACTTATAGTCTCAAGTCTTCCAGTGGAAAATCACTCATGTAAGTCAATTTATTTTTTACAGTTATTATATTAGTTTATTTCTAACACTATTTTAAGGGATCATCAGTTGTTTACCATGAAAAACTGTTTCGGGAATTTAAATATATATATATATATATATATATATATATATATATATATATATTTTACTACAATTTATTTTTAAAATTACGTAATCCAGACGACTACTAATATGAAACATTTCATTTTTAAATAATCACCTATAAATAAAAATCAGCAAGAACATAACTTATATTTTAGATTGAATAATAGTGTAGTAGTTGTCTACCTCATGTGCCAACAAATAAAAATAAAAAATAAAAATGACTTCACTACATCCTGGCCAACGCCGGGTAGGTACAGCTAGTTCTTTATAACTGAAACCTTTCAAAATCAACGTTTCTTCCCCTTCTCTTCCTTCTCTCTGTTTTTATCTTGTTCTATTCTCCTTCCTTTCTGGAAGAGGGGTGGGGGAGATAGAGAGAGATAAAAAATTTAATATAAAGATTTTACACATATTTTAAAAACTTTTGCTTTTTGTTTTATCGCCCCAGGCAATTTCGGGTAGCCCTGCTAGTTTTCTTTATAATAAAGTAAAATCAATTTTTCCCTTATTTCATTGACCATTATAGCTCTTGGACCAAAACCTTCATATGCTAATCCATTTCGCCAGCCACTTAAGCCAATTCCTAATGCGTGTTTCTAGAAAATACATGATCATTTTGTTCCCTTTTAAAATTTCTAAGAATTTTTTCTGGCTAAGCTACTTCTCCCAACATAATCATTTACAGAGGAGGTCGCAGGCATTTTCACTCACACAATAATATCTACTCTCACAACCCTCAGTGTCACCGGGGACTGTTCTTAGCAGAAATGTATATAAAAAAATATTGATCCAACATGTCACAGGTGGTCTAGTATATAATAAAACCTTTCGTAATTATAGCTGGAAACTAGAATAAATATAAATAGAACCAATCTATGAAGATGAAAATGTGGTGCTTCTTCTATTGGACCGAAAAATAAGAAGACTTGCAAATTCTGTGGTTTTTAAAGGCATCTGTCTTTAAAATTACTTTCTGCCAATCAAAATACACAAAATATATATGTGTGCCCCCCCCCCTTTTATGGATTAAGCACTGTGGGAAGTGAAATCGTCAGCTGTCATAAGTGATAATGTAAAGCTCTTTGTAAAAACGAATAGAGCCCTCTTTGACTGCTGATATTGTTTATATAAACAATAAAATGCTCTATTTTCGATTGTACGGTTGGTGCAGCAGATAAAAGCTTTCAGAAAAAGCAGCCAGCCTGAAACACTCGCATGTTTCGCCACACTGAAGAGATGTGATAAAGCGAAACTGCCTGTAGATTTTTATATATATCTGTATTTACCCTACATTGCATAAGTGGAAAGCTTAGAGGAAAATAATTAAAAATATAGTCATTTTTAGAATTTTTTTGAAATAAGATTTTAAATTCTTTTAGTTTTTAATCATTGTATTTTTGATTTCAATAAACATTCGATTATTAGTAAAAAAAATAAAAATAATTAAATGTGTATTTATCAAAGTTATGTATAGGCGAGAAACACGCACACAGACACATAAGATCTTGTCTGATAGCTTCATTAATACAGAAAAAAGAATTAAAGAATTTACAAAATCTCAAGTAAAAAAAAAAAAAAATTTTTTTAAATTGTAGATATACATTAAAATAATTGTTTTTAGTTAAACTTTTTATGATGGAAATAAATAAATCATATATAAAAAAAAAATTAAATTCATTGCAAAAAATAGGAAACTTTTTTTCTTTTAAAAAGAAAATTTTGTTGTCGACGATGAAAATAAAAGATAACATGTTAGAAATGATACCTGACAATACGACATGAATGTATTTATTAATATATTATTTATTAATGTTTTAGATATAAGACAAAAATATAAACAAATGAATTTACCTAAATATCGTCTGCATTCTGTTTTAATGCTCATCGGATGAACCATTTGTATAAGTAAGAAAAGAATAAGTAGACCTCTCTGTGTGTGTGTGTGTGTGTGTGTTTCATGGGATGCCATCTCAACCTGCCCAGGGTGAATTTCACACCAGGAAGGCAGGCAGGCAGAACCTGTAAATGTTGAGGTGATGAGAAGCTTGTTGTATCGCAATTTTGTAGTAGGGTCGCTGCGTCTGTATCCATCCTACTAGCCTATCTTGATAAGAAGAAAAAGTTCACCAGGTTTCTGTTCAAAAGACAAAAAATAATAATAATAATAATTCAATGTGTATTTATCAAAGTTCTGTCTACAATTTAAATGAACTTTTATTCAACAGTTTCATCAACATTGAAAATGGTCCGCAAAGAGTTAGGAAAACAAGAATCTAAGACAGGTTGGTTCAGCCGGCATGTATGTACTATAGAAATGTAATTGCGTCCAGGTCTTTGGGCTCACCTCTCGTTCAATTGTTTATCTGAAATCAGACACAGGCAGAGTCATGTAGAAAGTTTGTAAGCGGCCGGCGATGTTCAGGTCATAAAAAAATGCCTCCAGTCTAACAATCTTCTTGGCCGGAAGAAGTATTTTTGAAAGAAACTTAAACAAAATACTTTATTTTCTTGCAAAGAACATGGTAGAAGGAAGAAGACAAATTGTCTAGTCAGAAGAGGTGAGCTAGGAAATAAGACGTCTTGTCAGCGTACTGTTCGAAGTCTCACTGTTTGTAAAAGACGTGAAACGGCCTTGGGCGGAAATAGAAAAAAAGAATGCATGCGCAAAATGTTCCAATCGCCCGACGTATCACTACACGAGTAAGAACATGCTTGTGTTATCATACCAATCACTACGCGAGTGATAGCATATAAGTGCAGAAGAAAATATATCTATGACAGACCATTTGTATAAGTAAGAAAAGAAAAAGTGTGCGAACTGAACAAGTTGCGAGGAAAAAATAATGCCATGAAAAATGTCCTTAATGAAAGATGAAAAAAAAAAATATATTCTTTGAGTTTAACGGTTATTCGGGATGTCGAAAATCACGAAGGTCTTGCTCATTTCAGGAGTCTGAAAATGGGGATCTTGATAGTAAGGAAAAAATAGTAGACTTAACTGAAGAGTTTTCTCATTGTGTGCACAAAACAAGATATGAGGAATAAAGAATGTGTGTGCTTGTGTTCGTTAATCTCATTCTGTTGTTTTCCTTACACTATTCTTACATGTTCTTTATACTAATCTTATAATCTCGTAATCGGGCACTGTGTGTTTGTAGAATTTTAAAAGAAAAGTCATTGTTTTGTCCCCCTTTTTTTTTTCAATTATTGTATTTTATTCAATAGACATTTATAATTATAAAAACGATTTAACTATAAATAAAAAAACAATAACTTTTTAATGTTAGAAAAATGTTTAAATTTAATGAACTTAAAGAATTAAATTTTTTCGTAATAAGAATATAGTATTACTAAGTACACAAGCTAAATAAAAGACTGCTTGCAACATTGCTTGAAGACAACATTATAATTAGGTGTCAAGTTAGTTAACCTACGTTTATGGTATTCGAGTAACTAAAAAATAAATAGGCTAATATTTAGTTTTTAATATAATTGTTTATCTGAAATCAGATACAGGCAGAGTCATGTAGAAAGTTTGTAAGCGGCCGGCGATGTCCAGGTCATAAAAAAAATGCCTCCAGTCTAACAATCTTCTTAGCTGGAAGAAGTATTTTTGAAAGAAACTTAAACAAAATACATTATTTCCTTGCAAAGAACATGATAGAAGGAAGAAGACAAATTGTCTAGTCAGAACCAAATATCAATTTGTCAGATACAATGCTATTTAGGTCTAACTTGGAGAATCCGACCACTTATATATATATATATATATATATATATATATATATATATATATATAGGAGTGCGGAAATATGTTTTAGCATATACTTTCTATACTTTATGTATACCACTCTCTTCCAATGTAAAGCTCAATGATTGTTAACTGAAAAAAACACTCAAGATGAGAACAGTAGTCCAAATAATCCAAATTATACAAATAATCAATCCTCATCTCAAAAAATCAGAAACATAATGTTTTGTGAGATAAATAAAATCTTGGCTTTTGAAATGTAACAAAATCTTGTTTACTTATATATATATATATATATATATATATATATATATATATATATATATATATATATATATATAATGTATTACACAGACAATATGGGAAGAGGGGAGAGTAATAGATACTTTGCATATTTGAGTTAAAAATATACACACCTCACCGCCCTCATCAAGAAGCATTCTGCATCTAACATAAATCGGATGGAAACGCATAAAAGAAATGAAACCGATGGAACTAAAAAGAATGAAGTGAAAATGTTCTTCAATCAATTTCCCTTTGGAGAGGAAATTGTATTTGCTCTCTTCATTGTTCGTCTCCCAAAACAATTTCTATCTCTTATTAATGCCATTATTATAGATAATGTCATCTGCATCAGCTATTTTAATGCCTTCACTGTACAAATAGATTGTCTTTATTTTATATATATATATATATATATATATATATATATATATATGTGTTTTTATTGTTTCTCTTCTATTCTTGGATTCTTTTATGAACACATACATATATATATATAAGTATAATTTTTTATTTATACAAACATTATTGGTTACATATGTGCATACATGTTTCGGTTGCACTTTTCCCAGAAAGTCAACCTCATCAGACCAAGAATTTTCGAGAATTTCTTGGTCTGATGAGGTTGACTTTCTGGGAAAAGTGCAACCGAAACATGTATGCACATATGTAACCAATAAAGTTTTTATAAACACTTGAGTTTCTACAGATTTACATTTACAGAAACTAATACAATACATGTACTATATATATATATATATATATATATATAAAATTATAATAAATAGAAAATTTTAATAATTGAAAAATAAATTTAATTATACTGGAAGTTAAATATGGTTAATGCTGGAATTTATAGTATTTTAAAAATTTAATTAAAATGGTTATAATAATACTAAGTCGTGAATTTTAAATAAGTAAAAGGAATATAAAACACTGAAAGTTTAAAGTATTAATACTGCAGTTAACACTACTTTTAAGTTTTAGATTAAAATAAGATTAATAACTACAAGAAGAAATACATAGTTAATTGTATATCGGAAAACCGGAAGTTGGTTAATGAAGAGTGGCACTAGTATTTATAACATCTGTAAATATTAATTTTGGTGATGATGTGGAGCATTCAACCTCCTCGATAAACTGTTGCAGAAGCATGGATGTCTTAAATTGCAGGAAGTTTGGCCAGCTCAATTGCTTTCTCAGAACAGATTTTGATTTTGGAAATTTTGATTTTTGAGCACCTAGCTTTTATTTTTCCTTTGGGATTTTTCTAATTTTGTCACCAAGACTTGGATTTTCACTTGTTTTTTTTTTTTTGGCTGAATCTTTTTTCAGCTTTAGTAAATTTAAAATGAATGATCTTAATATTTCACAAAGTTCAAATTGTGAACTCTGTGAAATCAGAAGCCTAAGGGCATATAACATTAAAGCTATTCTGAACTGTATGAGTGCTCAAAAATCATGAAAATTAAACAAAAAAACAATTAATTTCCAAAATTAAAATGACCGTATGGGACCGCTTACGTATATCGATGTTAATAAAAATTCAGAGAGCTGCAAATGTTCCAAGGAAGAACATGTACAGTCTTACAATTTCCAACCAGTCCCGCTGTTCGTCGAATGAGTTGTGATCATCGGTCACCATCTGTATTTGCTTGTGCTTTCTCGTTACTTATTGCAAATTCTCTTCAAATTCTTCTCGTCGTCTGATGGATGGTAAACACCTATTTTTGCCTCCGCCCTCCTATGCCGCCATCGATTACAATCTTGACATTCGCGTGGACAACAATCAATGAATCATTTATTTCTCGCGGAAACAGCTGCTTCTGACCAACGCTTACCAAATTGTGGCCATCCTTAAGATCACTTTGCTGATGGATGATTATAACATATCACACATTGTGCATTTTCAAAAGGACACTTCTCTCTCTCTCTCTCTCTCTCTCTCTCTCTCTCTCTCTCTCTCTCTCTCTTTCTATCTTTCTCTCTCTCTTTCTATCTCTCTCTCTCTCTATTTCTTTCTATCTTTCTCTCTCTCTCTTTCTTTCTATTTCTCTCTCTTTCTATTTCTCTCTCTCTCTTTCTTTCTATTTCTCTTTCTTTTTATTTCTCTCTCTCTTTCTATCTCTTTCTCTCTCTTTCTATTTCTCTGTCTTTCTATCTCTCTGTCTCTCTCTCTCTCTCTCTCTCTCTCTATATATATATATATATATTTCTCTCTCTCTCTCACTTTCTGTCTCTCTCTCTCTATCTATATTGTATCTTTCTTTTAAATCTTTACCAACCTACCAATATAAGCTTTTCAACTGCATTTTAAGTTTTTCTTTGTAGTTTTACTTTTATTATATGCGAACAAGAACATAAGAGATTTCATACCTCCGCTTGACACCCTAAAGATGGGCCAAATTCTTATGTTTGGGCCTTACTTCTCCATATTGTATGAAGTATTCCCAGAGTTATGCCATGGAAATGTTGATAACTCAAAAACTATTTATCTGATCAGGCTGCAATCTTGTATGGTGGTTATTGTTATCAAAGTGCATCAGATCCATGCATCAAATTTGGACAAATCGGAAATTGAAATTCCGTCAAAATTTCTACCGTGACCGATCGTTTAAAGTCCTATAAGATGCGGGATTTAATTGGCTACAGTATGGACCAAATAGCAAGTCTCTCCAATGAACAGAATCAAAGTTATCTCCAAAAGTGTTATTTTCACCTTTTCCCTGATCTTAACCTTTGACCTGGATATCCTCAAATTAAATCAGTTTTAAGTTAGACTTTGATAAAGTTTGGTAACGATTGGTCAAGCGATGGGAATGCTAGACTGTACACAAATAAATATAGTGACAAACTAAACCGAAAACATAACCGTTTCCTTTGTGGAAGTAATAATAAAATAGAGAATCAAGAAAATATGTTTATTTGCAACTTGTGTTAATCGTTTCACTTTTGTTTGTATAGGCCAGCAGGATTGTTCAACATAAGACGGCACTTATTAAATTGCACCTTAAAAGGAAAGTCATAATTAATTCCTGATGTTTGAGGGCATTCCGAATCCTTAAGTAAAAAAATTCTGATAAAGCCTGAGCAATCTTTCTCTCTGCCTGCAAAAATGCATATGAAGACTAGCATATGTGTGACCTTGTGTATTGGCCGCATATGGAGGCGGTTAAACTGTCTTACAGCTATACTGTGTTACACTTTCTTTTCTTTGCAAATAATATAGGGTGACTTAGGAATTGTTTTATGTTTACATAACATACATATTTATTAAAGAAAATTTGTTTACACTTTTTTTAAGTAATATTAAATAAAGAAATTACATAAAGTAAACATCATGGAATTCTTTTCTTTTTTTTTTTACATACAAAATTTTTGTTATTTATATTAAAAAATTAAATAAAATTAACGTCATGGAATTTTTTCATTACAGACATATTTCTTGAAGAAAATTTGCATGTGTCCAAAAATATGCATTTTTTATTTATTAATATTTTTTAAAAAGTTAATAAAATTAACGTCATGGGATTTTTAAATAAACAAAATTTGTTTATGTCCCAAATTTATGTATTTTTTGTGTGTTTAGTGCCACACGCGTAGAGCATCATTATAGGTCCCGGTTGTTAAATTTTTACCGAGATTATTGTCTTTTCGGACATCCATACTTACAAAAGCTAAACGTACAAATGCTCGAATTACGGTGTGTGTGTGTGTGTGTGTGTGTGTGTGTGTGTATCTCAATCTCATCACACAAAAACTGCCGGACAAATTCATTTCAAGTATTTAGGGGAATTGTGAAAGCAAATATATTTTCATAATTTTCTTTCTTTCTGCTTTATATATCGATTTATACGTTTTTTTATTTCCTTTTTTTTTTAAACGTTCCAGTCATTTCCTCTTTCTCTTTTTAAAAAATAATTTCACCGATTCAGACGTCATTTTATATGAATATGAGTGCGAACACGTAATTTTTTCTGCTATTTTTGACGAAGAGTGTACACTAGTATGTGTGTGTGTGTGTGTATATATATATATATATATATATATATATATATATACATACAATGATAATAATAATAATCCAGGCAAGGTAAACATCCACAGGATAGGAATCCAAAGAATTTCAACCGGGCTTATAAAAAGTGCTCAATATCAAATAAAGCTTTTATATATGAATATTTTTTATTTATACAGACATGTACAAAATCTGCAACACTGGCATGTCGATGTTATCGATCAACAGCTGTTATAAACTGAGATCTCATCAGGCAGAGTTAAAATCTATAATCTTAACCTTAGATCAATTCTAACCACGTGACTTTCCAAATGTTAATTTTAAATTTCTTTTATTTTCTCCCCATTTCATTCTTTCCAAATATGATCTAAGGTTAACATCGGATTTTAACTCTTTCTGATGAGATCTCAGTTTATAACAGCCGTTGATCGATAACATTGACATAATCATACATACATACATACATACACACACACGTACGTACGTACGTACGTGTGTGTGAGAGAGAGAGAGAGAGATTTGTTTCTGTCTCCGTATTCAAGTTGGACATCTTCTAATGACAGGCAAGGTTTTTATTTACAACACCTGGGATTCTCCTTTAGTTTTTATATTCAATTTGTACAAGGTGCATCCAGTCTGTTTTTACAATAAACTTCCATAGATTTGATTGGGGGCAGCGGGGGAAGGGTCTAATCTAATCCTGAAAGGCAGATGTTTTTGAGTTTTTTGTTTATTTTCTATTTAGTTTTTTTGTTTGTTTTTTATATAAAAAGAATCCTCCAAATAAACCCTCATTTCATTGTTAGCAGGTTGTGGCTGTTATTGTCATGTAAATGTTTTGGTGCAGAATATAAATTCCCCCCCCCCTACCCCTTATTTTTAATTTCCTCCCATGTATTACCCTCCCTTCTTCAATACGTTATCTCTTCTTCCTGCATCACGCTTATAAATCACTAAAGCAAAACCAAAAAACTTAAAATTCATACATGAATAATTCCTTTATATTTTTATAACAGACTGGCTGGTTTTGCTGGCTCGCTATCGCTTCACAAAGTTCCCTACTAGAAATATTAATTTAAAATAATAAACACTTCATTCATAACTTTCTTGTAAACATGAAATAAAATCTTTCATATTTATTCATATAGATAGATAAACATTAACAGTCTGGTAATTTCAATACCAATTTATCTTTTAAATGTGACCGTAAAGAAAAGAAAAGAAAAAATCAGTTTGCCTTTTCACATAAATGAAAGGCAAATTTAAAGATAGATGCAACTTGTTGAAAATCAATTCTAAAGCAAGGAACATTTGAACACAAATGCTAAATATTTATCTCGGAAATAAAACAATATTACGAAACAACTATTTGTTATATTAAACTCAAAACAATCATTGAATTAAAAAACAATAATAACTGTTAATATCGACAAAATTATTCCATACATTTTTTATTTCCCCACCATGTGAAGCTGTCTACCCGACCCACCCATCGTTTTCTTTGTAACTGGGCAATTTAATTTTATGACAAGAATCAGTGAAATACATTTCAATATTTTCTTAAAAACGAATGACACTGGATGGGGTACAAGGTGGGTGTTAGATGTTTTAACTTGTTTCAAAGAAAGCTTTATCGGCTCTTTAGCTTCCCCCAGCATTTATAACCTCTATGTAAATTTGCACTGTGTTGCTTTCGGTTAAGTTTTTTAATCTGATTTTCTATTATTTTTTTTAAATATGTCATATTTATATATTTTAAACCAGTCCAGACACAGAGTAGATTCTTTGTGGATATACAGGATTTGCGAACGTGAATTTATTAGTCACGGGTCAAGAGAGAACTATTTTTTTTATTTATTAGATTTTTAAATTCTCGTTTTCGGGGATGTGGGGCTTCTTATCTGCAATCATTTGTTATGTATTGTTCCATAAACGGAATCATGATATAAATTTCCTGAGGACCTATAAAATGTTCTCTGGACACATTAAAATAAAATCCGTGGGTCCCAGGACATGCTAAATAATAAAGCTATCAGCAACAATATATATATATATATATATATATATATATATAGAGAGAGAGAGATAGAGAGAGAGAGAGATGAGAGAGAGAGATGAGAGAGAGAGAGAGAGAGAGATGAGAGAGAGAGATGAGAGAGAGAGAGAGATGAGAAAGAGAGAAGAGAGAGAGAGAGATCTGAGGTCAACATGACATTAGTATGGTATTGACATAATTTTTCAAAGATCAAAAGAAAAAAACTGTTTTTGCTTTCCCATGACTAAAATAGCGGTAGAATTTTCAGGTGGAAATACCGAATTGGTAAAAATGATGAATATTAAATTTAAGCAGCAAATCGAAATATCATCAGAGAATCACAAAATGGCTGAGCAGCCATTTTCCGAGGAGACAGACATAGACAGATGCTGAAGAGAGTCCGATACAAAGTCCTTTATAGGTCCCCTTTGTTAGAATTTGAAACCGACGGTACCGATGTTGTTCTGATCTTCTGCAATACAAACATTAATAAATATTACGCTCTGTTATTTTTATTAATAACCGAGCACTCTGCTGGGGCTCTCCCACTAACCTCACATATAGATAGATAGATAGATAGATAGGTGTATTCGTTGCAAGTTGGATATAATTCGTTTCGGTAGTTCCAAGCTATTGCATTTTTTGTTTCAATAAATACTCGATTAATAGTGAATACAAGAGAATCAATAATTCAGTGTGTGATTATCAAAGTTATGTTGACGCAAGAAATACACACACACACGTGAAGTTGTCTCATAATTTTATTGATGTAAAGATTTTAATAGAATGCATCGATCAAAATTCATATTTCTTCTAATTTGTGTTTTTGTCTTGTTGTTCCAGAGCTCTGCGACACTGCCAGCACGCCATCACTGCCTTCCCATTACATGATGATTCCGAAAGACCCGGTGACACAAAAATCGACAAAGAATCCAATGGTTGGATCATCTTCAGCTGTATGTTGGCTATTCTACGGGTTTTATTAAACTTGACACACGAAAATGGTAAGTTGGCAAACAGCATCCACTGCCCTCCCTCCTCTCTCTAATCTTCTCTTTGTCTCGTTCTTTCTCTCTCTATCATTCCCTATCTCTATCTCTCTCTCATCCATTATCTCTCTCTCTCTCTCTCTCTCTCATCCCTTATCTCTCTCTCATCCATTATCTCTCTCTCTCTCTCTCTCATCCCTTATCTCTCTCTCATCCCTTATCTCTCTCTCTCTCTCTCATCCCTTATCTCTCTCTCTCTCTCTCTCTCTCTCTCATCCCTTATCTCTCTCTCATCCCTTATCTCTCTCTCTCATCCCTTATCTCTCTCTCATCCCTTATCTCTCTCTCATCCCTTATCTTTCTCTCTCTCATCCCTTATCTTTCTCTCTCTCATCCCTTATCTTTCTCTCTCTCATCCTATATTTCTATCTTTCTCTCATCCTATATTTCTTTCTTTATCTCATCCCTTTTTTTTCTCTCTCATCCCTTATTTCTCTCCCATCCCTTATTTCTCTCTCATCCCTTATTTCTGTCTCTCTCTCTTATCCCATTTTACTCTCTTTCTCTCATCCCTTATTTCTCTCTTTCTCTCTCATCCCTTATTTCTCTCTTTCTCTCTCATCCCTTATTTCTCTCTTTCTATTTCTCTCTTTCTCTCTCATCCCTTATTTCTCTCTTTCAGTCATCCCTTATTTCTCTCTTTCTCTCATCCCTTATTTCTCTCTTTCTCTCATCCCTTATTTCTCTCTTTCTCTCATCCCTTATTTCTCTCTTTCTCTCATCCCCTCTCTCCCTCTTATCCCCTCTCATCTGCTCTCTCCCTCTCCTCAGAGTTGTAGGAGTCAGTTAAAAAAAAAATCCAACTCCTAACTTACAAGTTTATTTTTTTAAAATTTAAAAAACTACTCCGACTCTGACTCCTACAAATATTGCAGATTCCTGACTCTGACTCCATACCTGGTTGTCTGAATGAGCTTCGATATCATCTTCTACCTCCATTGGCTCTTTTCTCTTCTTCTGATTCTGAACCCAATGAGTGATAACATAAGTGGATGCATTGAATGTTGGCTTGTTGCCATAACAACCACTGATGCCACTCCCACTTTCTCTTTTAATGGCATTTTTGGTTGGCAATTTTGTTTCATCCTGTGTAGCATTTTTTTTGTTGTTGTGCCATCTTCATTTGTAAGAATCGATTGAATAGTGATTGATTTCATATTGGAAATAATCCCAAAATTTTGTCAGATCTGATCTGCTCACAATCAATACCACGATCGACTCACCAGTAAAATGTGAGGGGTAGGAGGTTGGGTCAGTCTATTACAATGTTTGGATTTTAGTTTTAACCAAGTTCTCTAGTTGGTCATGTGTATGACCTTAAAGTGCATCCGGTGGTGAGCTCCCCGATTTGGGGGCCTTGGGGAGTGTGGAATCACCCCTTAGTTACCAGCACTCCTAGACCCATTCGGACCCCGAGTGGTAATATCTGCCAGAGTCCCATCTATGGGTTAAATGTAATATACTAATTACCGACTATTTGTTTCCCAAATATATGCCTACAAAACAAATTAATCAACAAACTCTTTTGCATCTTTGGCAATCCCATCTTGTAATAAAGGGGTGTAGGGTGATAACGTACGTACAAACATGAAATTACCTCAGCGTATTATTATATAAATAATTCTATTTGAATCTGTGTACTTGCATCTTTTTTCCAAGATTTCATTATATTTCTCGCATCTTGATGACTTGGCAATAAACTGTTCCAGAATCAGACATCTTTCGAGAAAAGGGTTTTAAAATTTGTCAAACACTTTGATTCAATTTATTTTTGCCATTACTCCCAGGTCCACTCTGAGCCGGAGGAATGGTAGTACCTATCAGGGTCCGATCTATGAGTTAAATAGAAACTATCGTTTTTGCACATTATTTCTTTAAAAATATATATATAAACATTACATAAATATTTTTTTAAAACTAAGTGACTTTTTTCTTTTTATTTTGATAATCTGCCAAAAACGTAGACAAAGGGTATTCAGCATGAATTCAAAGCAAATTATTTTTGCTTAAAATATAATTTCAGATGTTTTTTTTTTGTCAATAAAAAGAATACGTAAATACATTCATCGTAGTTACTTTCTCGTGCAAATGCTAAGTAGCATTTTTCTTTCCACAAAATTTCACAAATATTTTTCTTCGTACTAGCTACAAAGCAGTAGAAGCTAGGTAAAGATGAAAATTGACATACCCAGGTACTGTACCAACACTGCTCAAAGAGCGTGTATAAACTATTAGAAGTAGTAATAATAATAATAATAATAGTAATAATAATAATAATAATAGTAATAATAATAATAATAATAATAATAGTAATAATAATAATAATAATAGTAATAATAATAATAATAATAATAATAATAGTAATGATAATAATAATAGTAATGATAATAATAATAATAGTAATAATAGTAATAATAATAATAGTAATAATAATAATAGTAATAATAATAATAATAATAGTGATGATAATAAAATATTTGTAATTTATAGTAACTTTTTTAATATACAGTGATAAAAGTGTTCTGGGGTTTCAGATTTTAGCATATGGGAGATATAATTGGCCGCTTCAAATTGAAAGAGAAAAGAAGCTGAAGAAATCAGAAGACTTGAAGATCAAAGAGACTTCCACAAAGTCAACTAAAATAATAATTCACCAACTAGCACAAAAAATGAAAAATAAAATGATGAAGCAACAAAAACTATCAGAAATATACTGGTTGAAAAAGTTTAACAAAAAAGGACAAAGGTTAAACGCGTGTAGTGTGAACTAAAATTGCATTTTTTCCAAAAATGTAATTTAATGAAAGTTTTTTTTTTAATATTTTATTTTTAATCTTTTTGAAGTGATTTTATAGTTTCAGCATAGATCATCATATAACAAATAATCTTTATTTTTAGTTCGTTATAGATGTACTGATTTCACAACAAATATAGTTTTGTTACAAAAGAAATTTGTTTTTCTAATTGAAATTTCTGTAAAATTGGAAGCTCAGATATCATACGAACACCCCCCCCCCCCCCCCTCTCCACGGCCTTCTATTTTATGCTCATTTTTTACCGGAGGAGTGGAGAAACCTCCTAATCAAGTTTCACATAATCGCTGCTTTCATATCAATACAGAATATTTTCAGGGGTTTTTTTTTTTTTTTTTTTTAAATTGTCGCCATCATCTATGAAGAGAAGATTGATGAGTACAAAAAATCAACAAACCTTTAAACGTGATGGGCAAAATTACGGACAAGGTTAAGGAAATACTGACATGCGATGTCTGCATCATCATCATCATCATCATCATATTAGCATGCTCGGTTTAATGTTTGTTTTACATGCTGGCATACATTGAACAGCTTTTAGAAATTGACTTCCAAACTAATCTACCTCTGGCCAGGTCTTTATTTATCCCTCTTTCTCTCAAGTTCTTCCTTATCACTTCCTCCCATAATTTTCCTTTGTCTTCCTCTCTGAACTGAACCTGCTACCTCAACTGTTCTACATCTACTAACCCAAGAATTCTCATCCATTCTTTCAACGTGACCAAACCAACAAAGTCTCCTATTTTGCACGCATCTCCCTATACTGTTCAGATTTAATCTTTCTCTGAGGTCATCAGATCTAAGCCTGTCCTTAAGACTCACGTTACACATCCATCGTATCATTCTTATATCATTTCTCTACATGCAAATAAAAATCAAAAATCTAATAAATGCATTTAAATAAATAAACAAAAAAAAGATGCGATTAGGGTTTGATTGGGACACCAGGCTAAATCCTGTTTGTGTTGTGTATGGTATCGCCCTCGTGTTTAGTTGCTAAGCTAATAAACCTGATTGGCGTATCATCTTGTTATAATGGAGATTTGCTGTTTGCCTGTAACCAAAATTATGACGTCATCTTGTGTGCACGGAACCAAACAAGATCCACAGAGTTTTAATGGTATAATAGACATCTCTTTCTCTTTTACGCTGCTTCGCAAAGTTCGCTACTTGAAATACTTGAAATCAAAATTTGAAATAATAAACATTTCACTCATAAATTTGTTGTAAACAAAAACCTTCTCATCTATCCATATAAATAGATATTAACATTTTGGTAATTTTTATAAAACTTTATTTATTTTTTAAATAATACTGTAAAGAAATGAAAAGAAAGAAGAAATCAATTCACCTGAGGGAGGGGAGTGCTCTTCTTTTTTTAACTTAGAAGTTTTTCATTGACAACATTAAAAAAATAAAATGTGGCTTTGAATGGAGAAAGAGAGAGAGAGAGAGAGAGAGAGAGAGAGAGAGAGAGCAAACAAACAAGCATTCAGTCTTCCTCTTCCTCTTCGCTATGCTGCGTTCGTCACTAATAGGAGAGAGGAAGAGAGAGCAAGCAGTCAGTCACCCCCTCCCTTTCTGAACTCTTGCTTTGCCTCGTATATCTTTTTTTTAGTTTGTTTAATTTAAATTACCTGCCCTGAAAATTAATCAGAATTATTTTAAGAATGGTTTAATAATTTATCCTGTTTTTTTATTAAATCACTTCCATAAATTACTGCAAATATCGACAAAACTATTGCATACATATGGGAAAATAGAACAATCAAATTACAAATGAATAACACATGCGTTAATTTATTATGATCTGTTTTAAAAACAATTATACAAATTATGCATTCAAATAGTTGTCTTTGGACCTTTTGTCTCTACTATATATAGATTATTTCAAAATACATTGTTGTATTGATTTAAATGACAGTAACCCGTTTTGATGGTAATGTAGGAGTGAGAAATGACAAAAAAATGTTTGCATTTACTCATTGAGATTGACTTGCTATGTTGGGACGATTTATCGGGAATAAGAAGAATCAGAACTTTTTTAGGTATCGGAATTGTAATCGGAAAAATTGTAATAAAAAATTTCAGCCTAATTTCCGATTCCAAAAACGATTCTTTTCATTCTTTTTGTTTTTTTGTTTACAACTTAATTTTCCATTTCTTGTACCAATGATAAAATGATAAATATTTATTGTTTTTAAACTAGCAGTAAAACTAAAATCTATAGATCATAATAACGTATTTGGTAAAAATGGCACAGGTAAAATAGCACAAGTGGATAAATAGGAAAAAATGGCACAAGTGAAAAATATAGATAAAAATCTCACAATGTGTTTATCAAATCACTATTTTCAATAAATTACGAGGAAAAGATTAAAGAAAAAAATAGTTAGAAAGATCGATTTGTGTAATGTGCGCCACTCTCGCCGTACTTTTATTTTTGCGAAAATATATGCACACATTACACGGGTTTTTACGGTAATCCGAAAAAAACCCAAAAAACAACAGCTTTATAACTAAATATTTAAAGATTTTAAAAGAATCGGAAATCACTATTATATACACTAAAAAAAATGGCTCGTAACAGAGTTAATGGAATGTTTAATCATCTTTATTATTTTTTAAAGCCATTTAAAAAAAAATTATTTCTCCTTCTTTTTGTATGTTTTTTTAGCATTTTTACAATTGTCAACTGCTGTCATTTGTGGTGGCATGGGCACAATCGTTGTGTTGCACTATTTCCTCAACTGATTATTATGCTCGGTTCTATTTACGTAACAACCCTATCATCACTTCAAATTAATAATGGATTACTGCATTGTCCTGGTGAAGATAGGAAGGGGGGGGGGGGGGGTAAGAGTTTTCTGTCAATGACTTGACATGATTTAACAAAGGGTAGCAATAGAGATAAGTGGGTTCAATTATATATGGATCACCTTACACCACCAGAATGAAGTTTTATGAATGAATAAAAAACGTATAAAAATAAAGAATATAATAAAAAGCAATGTGTAATTATTTGTAAGTATATATCCGTCCCGTTACAAAATTAACAAGTACAAAACTGCCCGGAGAAAAGGGAGAATGCAAATCTATTCCCATAACGTTTTATTTCCTTTCTTCTTCTTTTTTCCCCCTTTTCTGGTTTCTATACCGATTTATACGTTTTTTTCTTTTTTGTTTAACTTTCTAGTTTTTAACGTTTTCTTTCTTTTTTTATTATTTCTTTATGTGAGTGACCATTTTCCTCTTTTATTCCTAATGTCTCTGATGTTTTTAATATCTGGTATCTAGCCGCCCTCTTTACCTCCCATCTGGAGTCATCTTTTATATCAAGCCTCCCAATAATCATAGGAAGAAAATAAAAGAAAGCAATGTCAAGGTTGATGTTTTCTTTTGTTGTTTTTATTTTTCGTTTCTCTCTCATAAAAATGATTCTCATTTATTTTTCAACTCGCGATAGTTCGGTTCTATCTTATTGAAATTAAAAAAAAAAAAAGCATTAGAAAGATTTACATAGGAAAGCAAATATCAAATCAGACAACCCTTACCATCTGAAATGAATTTGGAAAGTTTTTTTTTTCTTTAGGTCATCAGAAATGATAATTTATGTATGAAAAGTTAAATTCTATGTTTTTATATGAATATTAGTGCAAACACTGACGAAGCATTTTTTTCGTCATTTTTGACGGAGGGTGTATACCAGTTGAATAATGCAAAGGAAATTGAAAATATCATTTATATTAATCGCCAGGTTTCAGACGGTTATCCTCATCTTTGTTGTTCTACTCTGAACCATGGAAGTAATATTGTTGAATATTATCATTCATATCTTTATCCATTCAGTTTTTCTTTTGTATTTGTTTATCATTTATTATTGTTATCATTAAAAATGACGGGGGGAGGGGGGGGGGGGGATTATGCTTCGCTAGTGTTTGCACTAATATTGATATTCATATAAAATAATGTATCAGTCGGTGAAGTTTTAAAAATAAACAAGAATGAAAGCATCTCAAACAAAAGGGTTTTTAAAAAAAAGAAAAAGAAAAAGCTATCAATTGGTGTAAAAAAGAAAATAAGAAAGAAAATGTCTCATTATGGAAATAGAGTGAAGGATTTCTTTACAAATTCATTTTAGACGGTAAGAATTGTCTGACTTATTATTTGCTTTCTCCCTTCCCCTTGTTCTTTGCGTGTCTTTGAAGCGTGTGATCATACAACAGTTTCCCACTTTTTATGCAGTCCTTTGTATTATCGTTGTACTCTGCGAGATCCTTCAAGCTGCACCGGTTGGGCAGTAGAGGGAAGACAAAGCAGTGTTGCATCATATGGTCCTCCTCTCCACATTCACAGATGGTTGATCAGTTTTATAGCCCCATCTACCTATAGCAACTTTTGATCGCCCCCATTCTCATTCGTTTTCCACTGGAGCCAGGGTGCATCTGAATCAGGAGGGAGTGCCTCAGAAGAGGGGAATTCCCATCTCAGTAGGAGGGGGAGCATATTTTAACCGTCTGGTCAACAGCTGTAGTCTGGTCTCTTCCTGAGATGTTGGTAGAGGTTCGACATGACTGAGGAAGCTTCTTCTTGACTTCAGTCATTGGAACATTGGTTCACATCCATGAAGAAGATTGCGTTCATCACTGATAGCCTTTGTGATCTGTGCTCGGCTGGCAATTTTCTGTCTCACATCTGCAGGGGCAATGCCAGTGAGGAGATGCAGGTTGTTCAGGTTGGTCAGCTTCAGGCAGCCAGTAATCAAGCGGCAGGTGTTGTTCAATGCCGAGTGTGTTTTTGGCATATGTTGATCTCTCCCAAACAGGACTAGCACAGGACTAAGGCAGTACATTTTAGTGTGTGTGCTTTGGCTCCCCACTTGGAGTTAATCAGTTTCTGTAGGATGTTGTTCCGGGAGCTGACTTTCATTTTTGTCTTTTTTTTATTTGTTCCCCTAAATGGTTTCTTCCGGCAGTTTTTTTTACTCACTAACTTTTGTGTGACAGGATGGATATTTATACAGATACAAATAAATACACATTAGTCTTCTGTAGTACTTATTTTTTCTTGAATAAATGTTATATTCTGAAGAAGAGTAACTGCTTTTATTTACAACTAGCATGGTAAATCGGCGTTGCCCGGGAGGGGTATAGACAACAAAATAAAAGAGTTAAAATGTGTGTAACATCTTTTTTTTAAACATTCTCTCTCTCTCTCTCTCTCTCTCTCTCCCCTGCCACTCTTCCTCTCCTCAGTCAAGAAGGATTTTTCCCTTCTCTGACTGAGGATACTAACTCGAAGGCCAAGAAAGTGTATTTTAGTTTGAGTTTTACACCAAAGGTCAATTGAAAAAAAAATTCGCTCTAAATGTCCCGTCCCCCCCCCCCCCCCCCCCCCGCCGGACTAATTTTGTTTCTGGTGACCCCCAAAATTGTCTAATTTATGTTTCACATATAAAGAAAGAACTCTCTATTCCCTTCCCCTTCCCTTCTCTCACCCCTCTCTCTCGTTTTCTTTGGCAATTAGAAAAAAGATTGTTGACGAATTACTACATAATATCATTTAAAAAATTGTTGGCGAATTACTACATAATAACAATAAAATAATCGTTGACGAATTACTACATAATAATAAAATAATTATTGACGAACTACTACATAATAACATTTAAAAAATCGTTGACGAACTACTACGTAATAACATTACAAAAATCGTTGACGAACTACTACATAATAACATTTAAAAAATCATTGACGAACTACATAATAACATTTTAAAAATCATTGACGAACTACATAACATTTAAAAAATCGTTGACGAACTACATAACATTTAAAAAATCGTTGACGAACTACTACATAATAACATTTAAAAAATCATTGACGAACTACATAATAACATTTTAAAAATCATTGACGAACTACATAACATTTAAAAAATCATTGACGAACTACATAACATTTAAAAAATCATTGATGAACTACATAATAACATTTAAAAAATCATTGATGAACTACATAATAACATTTAAAAAATCGTTGACGAACTACATAATAACATTTTAAAAATCATTGACGAACTACATAACATTTAAAAAATCATTGACGAACTACATAACATTTAAAAAATCATTGATGAACTACATAATAACATTTAAAAAATCATTGATGAACTACATAATAACATTTAAAAAATCGTTGACGAACTACATAATAACATTTTAAAAATCATTGACGAACTACATAACATTTAAAAAATCATTGACGAACTACATAACATTTAAAAAATCATTGATGAACTACATAATAATATTTAAAAAATCATTGATGAACTACATAATAACATTTAAAAAATCGTTGATGAACTACTACATAATAACATGTAAAAAATCATTGACGAACTACATAATAACATTTAAAAAATCGTTGACAGACTACTACGTAATAACATTACAAAAATCGCTCTAAATGTCCACCCCCACCCAGACTAATTCTGTTTCTGTTGACCCTCAAAAGAATGAATATAAAAAAATGTCTTGTGTAGTGTTTGACTTTTAGCTGGACACGCACCCACCAACAACTTTCCTTTATATAGTAGATTAGTGTGAGCACTGGAGAAGAATACTTTTGTTTTTTCGTCATTTTTGATGGCCAGTGGACACTTGTATGTATATTGAAATTAAGAATTAATCATGTTGAATCTTTCACTATTGTTGTGTTTTCTTTTCAGATTATGGCAGCACGAAAGTCGGTTCGCAAGCAGGATTGATTCAAACTGTATTTGACTGCATCCTTCAGGTTCCCCAGTACACGATTGCTTGCAAACGATTTGACTTATTAGTTCTGGTAAGTCATTGCAATCTTTTTATTAAATTTTATACTTTAAAGATTCGTTCTTCTATCTTCATCAGTTTTCTTTTTTTATTGAAGAGACTAACAAAAATGCATGTTTTTGTCACGTTTTTGCTTGGCCTTTTGGCTAAGATCAAAGTGTAGTATCTGTTCCGATGAATACTGCACCCCATAGACTGGTATTGCCTTGGCCTTCGGGGCTTGA
The DNA here is from genome assembly GCA_963556195.1 of Sepiola atlantica. Lineage (NCBI taxonomy): Eukaryota > Metazoa > Mollusca > Cephalopoda > Sepiida > Sepiolidae > Sepiola > Sepiola atlantica. The sequence goes on along the minus strand of OY744519.1, from coordinate 30,914,068 downwards.
TTTATGCCGGTCTATGGGTCAGTCCTGTGCAGTTCTAGGCGGTCCACCCTCCCAGGCTTCGCCTCCCCTCTTTGGGGAGGAGTAAGTTTATTGATTACTGCCTGAGGCGCCCCTACCGGGGAATGCTGACGAGGCTGCCCAGGCAATTTCTAATGGCCAGAGTGCTCACTTTCTCGGGCGCTGGCTTTTCAAACCCCACTTTCCCGACCCGACCTTGGGTCACATCTTACCTTGTGGGAGTAAGATAAAACTGGCCTTGTGCCTAACTCCTGGAGAGGAGTAAATAAATATTCATTTAACGCAACTTTTCCCTTGTTCAGGGGTCAGACGTTGGTGCTTATTTACACTAGGACCCATTCTAACTTTGACCCCGTCGTTAGGGTTTACGGTTAGGATCATAGTCAAAGTTAGCATGGGGCTAATCTAACAAAGTACCTAAACGTTTTTTGATATTATGCAGTCTTGTCCAATCACTTGCTTCCAAGTTTTCCTTAGCCGGCGATGCTTCCTGCGATTTAAAACATCCATGCTTTTGCAACGGTTCATCCAGAAGGATGACCATACCAGCGTAATCAATTCATCCTTAGGATAACCTCTATGCTGGGCAAATGTAGCGCTTTCAGCAAATCCTCTGACCTCATGTTCTTGGGTTTGGTCAGATTTCACATTTCAAATCCATCTAATCATGGATCTATCATTGCGCTGCAGTACGAACCCGGATCAAAAAACAGGTAGTGACTTCCTCTTGTATTGACCTGATCTACCCGTGTACCAAATTTGGTATTGATCCCACAGCCCATTCAGAAGTTTGAATCACTCACACACGTACACACGAATACAGACGCCAAATCTATATTATAGTATGATGCTAGGTGAAGATTCCTTCTTGAAGTGTGCATGCATAAAAGAGAGAAAATTATCGATATGAAATTCTAAACAATGAAAAGGGATAAGCGAAAGCGAGTGATACAAATACAAATTGGATACAAACACGATGGATTAATTTGCTCTGTCACCGCTTGGAAAATCAGACAAAACGGGTCAATAAAATATGACAGACATTTTTGGGAGCTAACCGCTTCAATATAACCGTTTTTGCTCATACTTCCACGAGAAATCAGTCTGACAGAGTTTGTTCACCCCCCCCCCCCCACCATTTTGAGCTTAATAGTAAGATGAGCTAAGCTGTCAAAACTTTGCAGTGAAGTGCAGCTTGTCTAGAAGGAGCAAAATTCTGAAATAACATTAGGTGTCAGACTCCCCCCACCCCCACCCCCACCCCCACATTAAGCTGTTTGATGTCATTCTTGGCACTCCCTGTCACCTCCTGCATCTAAGCTGGTGTCATAAAGTTATGTTCGGCATTTGACAATTGGGCAACCCAGGATCTTCATATTTCTCCCCCAGGCGATTTCAGCCTGACTTTTAGACTCGCATTACACATCCATTGTATCATTTGCATATTTCTCAACCCTTACTATCCAGTTTTCACTGCCATACATCATCACACTTTGTACACATGCCTGATAGACTCTTTTTTTGGTTGACAGTGGTAACGCTCTGCTAGTTAGTAATGGCAAAAGTTCCTTGAGCTTACTCCATCCACTCCTAACTTTTTCTATCACATAAACACCAAGTGTTATTATCAAAAATATTCATATTCTATTGAATTTATTATCAAGAAAAAATGTGTTTTGAAAATGGGCAGAAACAATTGTATGAATAAAGATTTTTTTTAAAACAAATTTAGAATATTTATTAAATTATTGTTTTGAGCTCTAGTAATATATACACTATTGAGCTATTAACATAACTTGTGTGTGAATTTAAAGGAATTTAGATTATGTGTAGAAGGTGCAGAAACGTATCTGTAATTTGATTGGGCCTCACCCTTTCTTCTTCTCTGCAATCTCTCTCTCACAGACATGAGTTTGCTAGTCTCAGTCTTTTCTATAAATACTATTATGACATGTGTTCTTCAGAATTGTGTGATATATTCCCTGCTTCCTTTGTTCCAGCCCGTTTGACGCGTTGGTCTAGTGGTCTCCATCAATTTGCTATTTTGATACCTCATTGTAATACAGCTTCTTTTTTTTTTTAATGGAAATCGCCCCAGACAAGGCATGAAGCTACTTGATGTAAGGAGCTAAATAAAAAATACTACTTTAAGGTCAATAACTAGCCAACAATAAATGTTATAGGTAGATTTCGACCCAGAAAACAGCAATTCTTCCTTCTTTGTCAGAAATATCGCTCATGGGATGTGGGGACTAAAGGACAAAATAAGGGAAGCGTAAATTACAAGGCTGCCGAAGTAGCTTCTTTCCAAGAACTGCAAGCTTGTGGAACTCTCTTCCCGTTGACTGTTTTCCTCCTACCTATAGCCTTGGTTTTTCAAGACTACGGCCAATAGGCATCTCCTGTCTTTGCGATAATGATCTTTCGTTCTTGTTAGCTCTTTACATCAAGTGGCTTCATGCCTTGTCTGGAGCGATTTCCATTAAAAAATATGTGTATATATATATATATATATATATATATATATATATATGAAAAATGAATATATATATATATATATATATATATATATATATGAAAAATGAATATATATATATATATATATATATATATATATATATATATATATGAAAAATGAATATATATATATATATATATATATATATATATGAAAAATGAATATATATATATATATATATATATATATATATATATATATATGAAAAATGAATATATATATATATATATATATGAAAAATGAATATATATATATATATATATATATATGAAAAATGAATATATATATATATATATATATATATGAAAAATGAATATATATATATATATATATATATATGAAAAATTAATATATATATATATATATATATATATATGAAAAATGAATATATGTATATATATATATATATATGAAAAATGAATATATGTATATATATATATATATATGTATATATATATATATATATGAAAAATGAATATATATATATATATATATATATATATATATATATATATATATATATATATATATATATATATATATATATATGAAAAATGAATGACTATACAAATGAAATAGTATTTTGATCTCAGATTAAAGTTCTGATGAAATCTGAGGTCGAAACCTGATTGCATTTGTGTAGCCATTCAATTTCTATTTAAATAATCTTATTATATAACTCTACAAAATTGTATTGATCATTATTGCATTAAATGCTAATAGATACCAACTTTATATTGAATTATATTAATTTGCTTTTGAATTTATTAGATATATTATGTCATGATTTTTTATTATTTTTTTTTTTTTACAGGGTCTTAGTTTATTGATTAATTTAGTTGAGCATTGTGTTGTGAATCGGCGATTACTGGTCACCATGCAATCATTACGGCCCTCGGACAGTTCATCTCGTTCGGAAACTCTTGGTGCTGTGGAGGCATTAGTTGATGTATGTATCAATATTTTTATTATTATTATTTTTATTGTATTTTTTGTTTATTATTTCTTATTCACTAGGAGTTCTCACATGAGTCATTACCAGTGATCGCTCACTGGCAGAAACAGTTGGTCTTCCCTGGAGTCTAAGTGACAACAAGTCTCTCCAGATTTCTAGTACCTGCCACTTCTTTTGATCAACATGCAATTCGCTTTGCATTTTCGCAACAGCCGTTTACCGTTGCATTCTTGTTGATAACAGTCGATGGCTTTCTCTGAAATTTGAGTGATAATAAGCCTCATCAGGATTCTAGTACTTTGTGCCCTTCCAGTCAAGGTCTTCATGGTGCTGTCCCTCCTCAGTATTTCCGTCGTTTTAGACCCATCACAACCATTGTGTGGGGTACCGACCGGTGTTAGTGCCACCGCTTTTTTTATTATTATTATTATTATTTATATATTTATTATTTATCATAAATTTTATTATTATAAAACTAACTAGAGCCTAGTCTTTCTGGAGAACTTCGCCACATGATTGAGAACAGAACTTCTGCTGGGGGATGGGGGGGGGGGTCCGTTGTGTCAACACATGTATGGATTAACAGGTTTTACTTGAGTATTTGCTAAAGGCATTTACAAGGTTTCGCTGTACTCTTGTCCTGGTATTCTTATATTATTATTATATTTATTCTTTTAATTATTTTTTATGTTATGATTTTTTTAATTATATATATATATATATATATATATATATATGTATATATATATATCTATATACTACTAAAACTCTATTGGTCTTGTATGTTTGCAATCAGCTTTCAGCTTTCCGGTTTTCAACATCCGGTTGCGCATGCGTAAATAGCATCGTCTTCAATCTGTTATTCCAATTCCGTTAATCTTATGATTAACAAACGCATGAAATTTTTCATTCTGGAAATTTTTATATCGCTTTTAATATAAGCAATTTCATTTAATTTCATCAAATAGTTTTTTTGTTTTCTTCACGACTAAAAACATTCAACGGGAGCACTTCGTAAAGTTTGTCGCAGTTTCAAAAAACCTCCTCCCTTTTAAAAAACAAAAACAAACAAACAAAACAACAACAATCATTATTAATATCAGCGATCGGTGAACGAAATCACCTCCCACTTTCCCTCTCATAGATTTCACCACTCCTACTCCCTCTGTTTTCGTTACGTGCGCGAGAAAGCTGAATCGGTAAATGCACACATTTCTATTACATTAAATAGTGTTTCCTTTTGTTGTTTTTTAAACAGCAAATATTTGAATCATATGTTTTACACATATTACATCAAAAAAAAAAAAACAATTATAATAAACAGAACGACTCATAGAAATCTATCTATATTCTTTTTTCATTTTAATATACTTTTATAGAAATGCTTCTGTTATGTAAAAAAAAACACCTCCCACTTTCCCTCTCATAGATTTCACCACTCCTACTCCCTCTGTTTTCGTTACGTGCGCGAGAAAGCTGAATCGGTAAATGCACACATTTCTATTACATTAAATAGTGTTTCCTTTTGTTGTTTTTTAAACAGCAAATATTTGAATCATATGTTTTACACATATTACATCCAAAAAAAAAAAACAATTATAATAAACAGAACGACTCATAGAAATCTATCTATATTCTTTTTTCATTTTAATATACTTTCATAGAAATGCTTCTGTTATGTAAAAAAAAACACCTCCCACTTTCCCTCTCATAGATTTCACCACTCCTACTCCCTCTGTTTTCGTTACGTGCGCGAGAAAGCTGAATCGGTAAATGCACACATTTCTATTACATTAAATAGTGTTTCCTTTTGTTGTTTTTTAAACAGCAAATATTTGAATCATATGTTTTACACATATTACATCCAAAAAAAAAAACAATTATAATAAACAGAACGACTCATAGAAATCTACCTATATTCTTTTTTCATTTTAATATACTTTCATAGAAATGCTTCTGTTATGAAACAAAAACCTATTTTCTTTATGCCACAAGTGTCACGCTCATACATGAATTCCATAGCTAATATAACAAACTGACCCAACGGGTCACGGGTGGTCTAGTATATATATATACTGAATTTAGAAATAGTATGGTTATTTTGTTTTAGTGTTTAAAGGAGTTTTTGACCAAAAAAAATAACTGTAAAAATATTTTTTTTAAATTCACCATATTTAAAAAAATAAAAAATCACGTCATTTTCCTTTTATATGAAATTAATTCTTGAAATAATAAGTTTATAAAAATGTTCCATAATATTAAGAAAAAATTGTCTCTGTCTGCTTCAGTAAAAGTAATTGTCATTGTCAACTTAATGTTCTTTAAATAAATGAAAAACGTTTTAACCTTTTAATTAATGCATTTATTGTAACAATTTAAATTGTTTTAAAATAAAAAAATAATTTCCAGCTGAATATTGTTTAAATTAATATATCGAATGACACTTTTAAAAATGTGTTTATTTAAAATTGTAACAATTAGATGTGTATTAAGAATAGATTTTAAAAACTGGTTAAGTCGACGGAATGACAGAATTCGATTTTGGACCAATCCATTGTGAAGTGGGTAAAGTCTAAAAACTTTTACCTTAGTGACATCAGTTCATTTTCAATTACTTTTTTTTTAATTTAATTTTTTATTTTTACATTGTATTTCATCTTGCACAAACTCTTTTTTTAATGGGTGTGGAAGGTGATAACGTACATACAAACGTGAATAAGCTTATTATATATAATGTGGCAATTTTTTATTATTATTATGCTTTAATTTAAACCCCAAAATTTACTTCCGGTTTTCTGTTTTCTTGATTTGTGCATTTAGTCAGTAAATTATTTTTTTTCTTTTATCCTTATTTTATTGTGGTTGGCAAGTATTTTTGCAATCATATTAATGGACCAGAACTGACTGGAAAGATTAGTGAAGCCTTTTTTATATTCTTTTTTTATGTCTTATGTGGAAAAACTTACTTTTTTCCCTACCTTTACTCAAATTTATTGGATGCAAATGCCTTTTCTCTCTCTTTCTCTCTCTCTCTCTCATATGAATATGAACAAATGTTTACGCATGATATAAGAATCACATTAACAAGAGTATTGATTTTGATGCAAACAAATAAAATGTGAGTTAAAAACATAATATGTATATAAAAGTATATTATGCATATAATATATAATATAAAAATCAATGTCTCAAACTCTGTCATTCTGAAATTGAATCAGAACAGCAAACCTTTGTACATATAAAGTGCTCAATATCTTTTCAGATAGAGCTTTATAAAAATAATAAATTATTATATATCAAATCATTTATTTCAATATATTATCTATTTGCCTTTCTGATACCTAAGGTACTAAAGCTTTTTTTTTTTTTAATGCAACTTTAATTCCTATATAATTTTATTTCAAGCTACCATATCGCAGAATGGTTCTTGCGTGTAGTGTTTAGATAGCATTTTATTATTATGATTATTATTATTATTATTATTACTAGTATTACTATTGTTATAAAGAATTTTATTTGATATGCAAATTACCATATCGCACGGTAGTCTTAAGGGTAGTATATTATTATTATTTTGATTATTATTATTATTATTATTATTATTATTATTATTATTTATTTATATATAAGTAACATTTTAAGCTGAATTATTTCGACACTTGATTGGGGAAATGGTAGTTTGATCTGTACCATTGGAGAGCCATGCATATAACTGTCCTGTTTTTAAATCTCCGAAACAGTTTCATGGTAAACAGCTGATGATCCCCGTGTTAATATTAGATGCTTACGTTAAGGTCTCCTGTTTTTGTTTCACTGTTAGATACTTAATCCCCCTTTTTATTTTATTTACTTACTATTATATATTTTATTTTTTTATGAATTTTCCAACGAATGTTAAGTCTGCACTATTTTTGATTTAGTTAGTTTCTGTGGGAATTTAAACTGCATTTTCCTTCTTTTTTTGTCTTTTTGTTTAAAATAACTCAAAGCTTCTTTAGACTATATATATATATATATATATATATATATCTAAATGAATAAATGCAAAATAATTTCTGCGTATCCTAACTATATTAACATCAAAACAAGTTATGCTTATTTAATTATAAGAGTTTGAAATACTGTATATATAGTAATCTGCAAACACCCACAAACAAGTTTAGATTTTGCTAATTTGCATATTTATTTTTTAAGCAGTTTCTAATAAATTAATATTCTGTAATATACATTTGTAATTTGCATTGTCATATTTTCTTATATATACACAATATTTTCGGCGATAGTAAAACGTCCGCCGCTGGAATGCTGAGAACAGATACTACACTTTGAATTATTTATTTGCACAAAATATAAAAATTTACATTTAAAACAAATTGGGCACAAGGCCATCTTTGGTCTAAAGTGATAACATCTCTATCCTACTCTTAACTAGAATCATCTCAGTCACCACAATACTACATTTACACTAGGGGCCGTACTATTTAAGATATCCCCTTCATCATGATATAATCTTCCTAGCAAAAATATCCTCCCTCCGGTCACATATGTTTGATAGTATATATATATATATATATATATATATATATATATAAATAAAATGATCGCCTGACACGGTGACCCAGACAACCCTTAGCCAAACGTTCTTCTTTCGAGGCTAAAGTAATAAACTGATTTCAACCAGCACATCACCACCTTCCCCTCCCTCTTAAATATCTATAAACTACTACTACTACCACACATCCTTTTTTGCCTTCTCATTTTTAATTTTTTTTTACTCACAAACCGGCCGAAGCTTACAGGCAAATCAAATTTATGTTTGTATGATTTTTCTTCATTTTTCTTCATCCTGAGGAAGTCTAACAATAAACGTTGTTTAATACATAAATAATATATTTTTTGGCTTTCCTCTTGCATTTTCCATTATGTCGGGTCATTTTATCACTATCTTTTCATATATATATATATATATATATATATATATATATATATATATATATATATATATATATATATATGAATGATTATTTTTTTTATTTACACAGACATGTACAAAATCTGCGACATTGGCATGTCGATGTTATCGATCAACAGCTATTATAAACTGAGAGATCATGATCTAAGGTTAAGATCGGATTCTAACTCTGCCTGAGGAGATCTCAGTTTATAATAGCTGTTGATCGATAACATCAACATGCCAGTGTCGCAGATTTTGTACATGTCTGAGTAAATTTTAAAAAATAATCATATATAAAAGCTTAATATGATATTGAGCACTTTTTATAAACCCGGTTGAAATTTTTTGGATTACTACCCTGTGGATGTTTTACCTGGATTATTATATATATATATATATATATATATATATATATATATATATATATGCAAATCTACAATATTCGAATTTAGTTAGTATCCTGAGGATTGAAACGTCTTGGAGGTTGTATAATTAGTGTTAGGGTAGTCCCGTAGTCATTAAGAATATGGAATGCTTCTGTATTAATAGCAGTGGAGTCTGTTTCTCTGGATGGCTTTTCTTATGGATGGTCTATATAAATTGGAGGGGGGGGGGGCTTACATTATATAATTAATAATAAATATATATGTATTTTTTTTTCTTGTATATAAATGATTGCTAAAAGCTTCTTTTTATATATGCACTAGCTGATTTTACCGGCTCGCTA
>OY744519.1:30864896-30899896 GCA_963556195.1 Sepiola atlantica | reverse complement strand
AGCTTAATTGCCATAAATATATTTTCATAACTGTATGTATATATATATATATATATATATATATATATATATATATATATATAATTATCCACAGACAGCTGTTTCGTCTTTTAAAGACTTATCAGTGTGGCTAGAGATTCTAACCCTGGGCATAAGTCACTACTGATCATACAGTCCGACACTCTACTCTCTGAGCTAACAAGCCTGCTGCAGCTAGTGGAAGAAATGAAATAAATATCGCTTTTAACGTAGTTTTCTATTTGTTTACCTATTTACGATATTGATAACTTAGAAGATTCAATTTCTTTTATGAAAGAATCTTGCTTGACTCTTAAGTGGAAACCATTATTTCTTTCACTAGAGTGCTCCACCCATAGGAAAGCATATATATTATATTGCCCTGCTGGTCTCTAGTAACCCACGGATTTTTTTACTGATACGCTTCAGACTCATTGAATGATGCATAAAGATGACAAACCTTTTATTTTAACCAGATTCTGACGCTGAGACATGCTCAAGTTTGAATCATATTAGGAAATGATCTTTGAAATAATGACTTTTTTATTATTTTTTTTATTATCGTAGTTCAATTACAATTGAACCTTCTGATGATCTCTTGAACCTGTGTAAATCATACCGATTAAAACAATTTGGTATTTTGGGAATTTTCTATGGTGTCAATCAGTCTCTGAAACAATATAAATAAATATTGGCATTCATGCAGTATAGTTAACAGTCGAGAAATCGAAAACAAACACAAAATACCTTTATAATTTTCAACTGTGAAAACTGATTATAAGATTTATTATCACTGAATATGTTAGTGTCACTTTTACGTAGTCAAACACGAGTGGATATAAAATGGCAGTCGATTTTATTTGGAGGTGGTAGATAATTTCAGGCTTAAAATATAGTTTTTTAAAAAAAAGACTTAACCTACCACTAACCCTAAATCCGGGGATTGCCCGTCGGATTTAAGATTAGTGGTAAGGTAAGTCTTTTTTTCTTTTAACTAATTTTTATGGAATGAAACACCAACAAGCACACACATGGGTTGGTCATATTAGTGTCTCCAAAAGACAGAGTGAAATTTAAAAAAAAAAAAAAAAAGCATTAAAACAGTTTCAGAACTTCTAAAAAATACAGGTCGGTAAAGGTTTGGTAAAAGTTATTGTATATATATATTTTTTTTCTTTTTCGATTTCTCGACTGTTAACTATACTGCATGAATGCCTGAATATTTAAGCTCTTATCCTTTGGGGAAAAAAGGTTGATGCATGAATTGTTATAAGTAATTCTATGTTAGCTATATTATGGGAATAAGAATTGAATTATCAGGCATAATTTAACTGCAAGTATATGCATCTATAAATTGCATCTGTGTGTGAGAAGCTCTCTTTTTTTTTCTTCTTTTTTTTTAGGAAAATCAATGATTTTCAATATTAACAGCCAGCACCAGGCTAAGAAAAGAAAAAAGAGGGAGGAAGGTAGTGGCTGCAAATGCTGTCAATAGACCAAAAATGCATCTCGGCAAAGATCGGTGCAATGAACAATTTTAGTTCAGAGCAAGAAAGACAGAACCAATCTCATCCTCAAAAATGGCTTACCTCCGTCAGGTCAATCGGATTTGTTGTTCAGGAGATTAGGTCATCGCAACCCAGAATAATAAAAGCGCTTAAAGCAGTTTCATCTTTCTAAAACTCACACAAACACACATATTAGCAATAATAATAATAATAGGTTAATGTTCTTGTGAGGATTGTGTAAACATGAAACTGCAGTAGGGTGCTCTAAGATGAGTAAAACTTTCCTATATTATTACAAAGGCATCACTTTCATATGAAACATTGTGATAAACATTTAAAAATACCATAAAAAGAAATGGTGTACTAATTTTATTTATCTAAATTTACTTTATACATATATATATATATATATATATATATATATATAATGTGTGTATATATATATATAAATGAGAGAGAGAGAGTTTATATAAATTTAAAATGTCATTTTAATCACGTTTCGGGAGAAAAAAATTTGACTCATTAACTTGCATATATATAAGGCTGTAGGGTAGCTTTTTCTAACAGATTTCGGACTATAATTATTTCAGCCTACTGGCCTTTTCTAAGGCTAATAGTCTTAAATGTGCTAGAAAAATATCTTTAAAGCCTAAAGTACTTGCTCTGTACGCTAAATACATTGAGTCCTTTAGTCAAAAAAATATATATATTTATAATTTAATATTAGACCAGATCATTCCATTCGGATTGAACCTGAAACTACAAATTTTCAAAATAAAGACTAATATATATATATATATATATATATAAAAATAAAAATGAAAATAATCATAAATTAGTTGGAAAAAAACCCATAAAGTTCTCGATCATAGGTCTACAAAAGCTAATATAGAGTATTTTAAAACCTATATATTACAGTGTCTGTTAGGTAGACCAACATTTTTAAAAAAAATTTTTAAGTCTCCATTTTCTGAACAGAACTGAAGATTCAGACTGATAATATAAGACAGTTTCTACCCCAAAACCGAGATGTCCGGACCGATGAAACCTCGGTATACCAAAGAGAAACTGTAATGTATAGTTTTAAAATAAAATACTTTATTTTGGCTAGGATCAAAGTGTAGTATCTGTTCTAATGCTACTATTATTTTCCTCGGTCAATGACGAAGTCATTCTAGACTGAAGCAATTTTAATTCTTGTTCCAATCCAAAGTGCCCCTTTTTGGGGGAGCTAAATTTTCCCCACATTAAAAACCGACCTTCTGTCTAACTTTGCCCCCCCCCCCCCCTCGTGGAGAGGCAAGTAAATAAGATATATCTATATATATATATATGTATATATATGTATATATATATATATATATATATATATATACATATATATATTAGTTGTGTGTGTAGCCGGATATGTTGTTTATTCAAATTTGGGTGAGGTTGACAAAAAATAGAATCATCTTCTGAAGAGATTGCTTTCTTAGAAATTTTTCAGAATCATGCCCCCCCCTCCGCCCTTCTATTCAGTAGAGATCCCCCTCCCTTTTTCTTTTCACTTCTTTTTCTTCCCTCTTGTCAACCATAAGCATCCCCTCCACTTCTCTCTCTACTCTACTCCCTCCCCCCATGCCTTGTCATCTGCAGATCTAGTATATTCATCTCCACCTGTGTGTCATCCAACCTCTGCTCCTCAACCTTCTACTATTATCATCCCTTCTTGCCTAACATGTAAATGTTTTTGTGCTCCTCATTATCACTCTCCTACTCCTCCCCATCACATCCCTTCTCATTATCACCCCCTAGTCCTCCCCTATTATTATACTCTTCTACTTCCAATATCTCCCCCTTCTGCTACTCCTAAGTATTTTCACCTCTTGCTACTTCCTATTATCTTCTCCCACTCCCTAAGTTTCTTCTCCTCCTACTTCTCAAATATCTTTCATTCCTGCTCAAGTATTTCTCCCTAATACCTTCCTCTACAGCTCTCCCAGTATCTTCCCCTCCTACTACTCCCCAGTATCTATCCCTCCTACTACTCCCCAGTATCTATCCCTCCTACTACTCCCAAGTATCTTCCCCTCCTACTACTCCCCAGTATCTTCCCCTCCTGCTACTCCCCAGTATCTTCCCCTCCTGCTACTCCCAATATCTTCCCCTCCTACTACTCCCCAGTATCTTCCCCTCCTACTACTCCCCAGTATCTTCCCCTCCTACTACTCCCCAGTATCTTCCCCTCCTACTACTCCCAAATATCTTCCCCCTCCTGCTACTCATCATTATCTTCCACCTCCTCCTACTATTCATTACTTACCCCCTCCTCCTACTCAATACTATGTTCCCTCACCTGCTACTCCCCAAATATCTTTACCCTCCTGCTACTCCCCAAATATCTTTCACTCCTGCTACTACCCAAATATCTTTCACTCCTGCTACTCCCCAAATATCTTTCACTCCTGCTACTCCCCAAATTACTTTCACTCCTGCTACTCCCCAAATTACTTTCACTCCTGTTACTCCCCAAATATCTTTCACTCCTGCTACTCCCCAAATTACTTTCACTCCTGCTACTCCCCAAATTACTTTCACTCCTGCTACTCCCCAAATTACTTTCACTCCTGCTACTCTCCAAATACCTTTCACTCCTGCTACTCCCCATATATTTTTCACTCCTGCTACTCCCCAAATATCTTTCACTCCTGCTACTCCCCAAATTACTTTCACTCCTGTTACTCCCCAAATATCTTTCACTCCTGCTACTCCCCAAATTACTTTCACTCCTGCTACTCCCCAAATTACTTTCACTCCTGCTACTCCCCAAATTACTTTCACTCCTGCTACTCCCCAAATTACTTTCACTCCTGCTACTCCCCAAATTACTTTCACTCCTGTTACTCCCCAAATATCTTTCACTCCTGCTACTCTCCAAATACCTTTCACTCCTGCTACTCCCCAAATTACTTTCACTCCTGTTACTCCCCAAATATCTTTCACTCCTGCTACTCTCCAAATACCTTTCACTCCTGCTACTCCCCAAATTACTTTCACTCCTGCTACTCCCCAAATTACTTTCACTCCTGCTACTCCCCAAATATCTTTCACTCCTGCTACTCCCCAAATATCTTTACCTCTTGCTACTCCACAAATATCTTTACCTCTTGCTACTCCACAAATATCTAGAATCCTTATTCCAATTTTGATCCAAATCTATTACGTGATTTTGATTCTAGATAATGTATAAAATCTAATCCTTAATCTTAAGGGGTCTTAATAAGAAATTGCAATTCATGGAATTTTCTTCTTTTTTTAATTTTTTTTTTTAACTTAGTTCACCCCAAACAAGGCAAGTTGCCACTGTAGACGAAACGGGCTACTGAGAATTAGGGTGAAAGTTTTGGGGGTCATCCTAAATGTAAAGCTGTGCAGTGCGATGCTTGTTCACATTAGTTTTAAATTTCTGCATGTCGGTACAGTCGGGGTACAGAGAGCAAGGAGGGAGTTCCAAAGGCTGACAGCTCGAGGAAAGAAGCTATTGGAGTAGAAGGCTCTCCAGCATCTTGAGACCTCCACAGTGAACGGATGGGATCTAGCTGATTGTCGGGTTGGTCGAGTGTATTTACGTCAAGGAGGCACTAGAGCAGCAAGTTCATCGGAGCACATTCCATTGAAGTACTTGTAAAACAGGCACAAGGATGCAATATTGTGGCGATGGGACAGGGGCTGGAGCTTATTGGATAGTGAAGGATCTATTAGAGACTCTTTTTTGGACCTTGTCTAAGAGGGAGACACTAGTAGATGGTGCACCAGCCCAGATCTGACAACAATACTCCATGCATAGGCAGATGGTGGCTTTGTAGAGCTATAGGATACTGTCAGGCATGAGAAGTTTTCTAGCACAGTAAAGGGAGCCCACTTTCTTTGCAGCAGCCTTGACAATGTCTTCAATGTATTTGTTACAATTCATGTTACCTGTGAATGTTAGGTTGAGGAGTTTGAACATTTGACTCTCAGGTAGTGTGTTATTTGCCATGGCAATCGGTGGTTGAAGAGGTTTCTTAAGTTGTAGTTGTTGAAGGAAAGGAGCTTTGTCTTAGCAGAATTAAATGTTACCATCCGTTTTTGACCCCTATTCCACTACAGACTGGAGGTCACTTTTAAAGGATTCAGCAATTGCCTCAGATATGAGTGCATCCGTTTTACTCACATGACGAGAGGTTGCTTAATTGGTGTGTAATGATTATGGATCGAATTCAATGCAAATCTGAAATATTTGAATTTTCAAATGTGAAGTATTACCCATATTATTCACCCTAAAAACCGTTTAAAATACTCCAAAGAAACAGAAATTTGGGGAAGATTTATTAATTGATGTCTAATACTTATTGTTAAAATTTTACAAAAATGAGAGGTACCTGAATTTTCATGTATTTTTTATGAAGGTTTCCACCCCATTTTTACCCCTCTTTGCATAAAACTAAATTAAACTAAATATAGCTCACATTACCCACCCTTACACTTAGCAGGTGTGTTCGAAAGTCCATAATGATGGGTTAATTAGTTTAGGAGTGAATCCTGTACATAGAAATATATAAACATATACACATACCTAACTTTATATAAATACAGATATACTTTCTTTTTTAGATCAGTTGTACGAAATTCTTTTTCAGTCAATACTTATTAAAGCTTGGTTTTTCACTCCTGCGTCCTAGTCGACCTCAGATATGTTTTTATCAATTTCTGTTTTGCAAATGATCTTTCACAGCCTGTGACTGAAAATGCAATGGAATTACCATCTTTTTTTCCTTTTTTATTTGGAATTCCTTCTCCAATGGAAGGGAGGGGGGGGGCCTCTGTCCCATTGCACATCACTGCAGCTGCGGTTCCCATTATATGTTTTATATGGAAGATCTGAATATAATTCACTTCTTTTTATGTGCGCTTGAAAGACCAGGGCATTTCCTTTTTAAGTTTACTTATGGGTTCGTATGATGCATATGAATGTGTTTAGGGGAATAAAAAAAAGATATTGATTATTTGGTATCCTTATAGATGACGCACCATGTTTCCGTGACTTTGCGTCGTCAACGTTCGGGCAGGTTACGGAAGCGCCCAAGAGTTGACGAGGCGAAAACTACCAAACGCTAAATTGAAAACTGGCAGACGATAAATTACGACAAAGAAAACCAAACTAAAATACATATATAAAAATAAAGAACGAACAAACCATAGCTAAACAACTGTTATTAATTAGATGTTGTTTTTTGTTTGTTTGTTTTTTGTCAAAGGAACCATTGTTAATCAAATGTTTTTAAATAAAATCCTTTTTGTTTTTGCACCGGAAAGTTTCAAAAGATGATTTTGTTTAATTTGTTTAGCAAATGTTTTTTGTTTTTTTTTAAAACTTTTTTTACATTTTTTTTTCTTCAAAAAACTCAATTAGTCTTTCGGGAGATTCAACGAGCTGACAGAGATTATAGAAAATTCATTTTTTTTTTATTGAACGCGATTAAGTTCTTCCAAAAGTTATCGGCTGCTTGGTTAATAGTTTTGTCGACTCTCGGGTGATTCCAAGACCTGCCCGATCGTTGATGACACGAAGTCACGGAAACATGGTGCGTCAACTATAAGAATACCGATTATTTTTTTCTCTTTAGTTATGCTCATGGCTTTTTTTTAAACACAACAACAACAAATCTATTGAACTTGCGATTCCCCTCTTTAGGGATATGTAGCGAAGAAAGTACTTAAGAGAAAACCTTGCAAAAGGATTTGTGTGGACGTAGGCAAGCCCGACTTTGGTGTGATTAAATCCGAGCCTCAAATTAATAAATGATACTTTCACCAAATAAGCGATTTTTTGTGGGGAAAGATGTGAGGATGTTCCAATGCAATTTGCATACGCATGATTGCATTTTTTAATTTCCTTCATTAAAGCGAATAAGCAGACAGCGTCTGTCTGCCCTAATATTTTGATGAAAATGCGGTCTGTAAAAAAGATTTTATTTAATCACAATTATTTTTATTTATTATATTTTTTATTTTATTTCTTTGTTTTTATTTTGAAGGTTTATTTTATTTTTATTTATTTTATTTTTATTTGGTTTATTTATTTTATTTTTATTTGGTTTATTTTTATTTATTTTATTTTTATTTGGTTTATTTTTATTTGGTTTATTTATTTTAATTTATTTGGTTTATTTTTATTTGGTTTATTTATTTTATTTTTATGTATTTTATTTTTATTTGGTTTATTTATTTTATTTTAATTTAGTTTATTTTTATTTGTTTTTTTTTATTTATTTTATTTTATTTGGTTTATTTTTATTTGTTTTATTTTTATTTATTTTATTTTTACTTGGTTTATTTTTATTTGGTTTATTTATTTTTATTTATTTATTTATTTTATTTGGTTTATTTATTTTATTTCTATTTATTTTATTTTATTTATTTTATTTTTATTTGGTTTATTTATTTTAATTTTATTTTCATTCATTTTATTTTTATTTATTTTTATTTTATTTTCATTTATTTGGTTTATTTTAATTTATTTTTACCTTCACCAAGGCAGAGGTTATGTTTTTGGTTGAGTTTGTTTGTCACTATGTTTGATGTTTGTGTACAGCCAAGTGTCCACATCGCTTGACCAATCTCCACCAAATTTGGCCAAAATATCGGTCATGGCCTAACTAAGAACTGATTTAATTTGGGGATGTCTATGTCAAGGTCACGAAAAAGGTGAAAGTCACACTTTTGGCCGTAACTTCTGTTCATTATAGAGACTCACTGTTTGTAGCTAATGAAATCCTGCATATTATGTGACATTTACGTTGAAATATTTGGTCATCGTCGAAATTTTATTACAGAATTTCAACTTTTGATTTTTCTAAATTTGATGTATGGATCTGATGTTCTTTGATAACATTAAGCACAATACAAATTTTTCAGTCTGATCAGATTAATAATTTTTGAGTTATCAACATTTCCATGGCATAACTTTGAGAATACTTCATACAATACAGAGAAGTAAAACCCAGATAAGACTTTGACTCATCCTTATGTTGTCAGGCAGAGGTATGCAGTCTCACGACCGACTAATGTTCTTATTTATATAATGCCAAAAGGTTTTCTTTATGATTACTACTTTTTTTTTTACATAAAATTCATGAAAACAATCTCCTTTCAAAAGCTAAATTAAAATACCTTTTCTTAATTCAGTCTAACATAAGAAGAAAAAAAAGAAGCTGGGTTAAAAGGTAGGGTTTCGATGGCTTCTCATATTTCATAAAAGAAAGCTTGCCTATCCCCTTCCCTCATACTTATCAATTACCTTTTGACTAATTTGTTTTTCCAGCTCATATCAGCCATTCATACCCCTGATTATATAATTTTAAAAAATGTTAATCTTTGGCATTTAATAATCTATGAAAGTGTTGATATGCCGTAAAACGAAGCCATCAAAATCTAATTTTTGTATACTTTTGTTTGTAGTTGTTTTGCAGAAAAGAAAAGGCAGCTCGTGAAATGGAGGCCGAAGAAGAGGGAGAGGAAAGCTCGGGCAATGCGTTAGAGTGCTCTGCGGACAAGAGCGGCAATTGGGAAGAGAGTGACTCATGTCTGCAATGGATTATCGGAACAAAGAAGAGACATGAAGCAGAGAAACAGGCAGATGATCGCAAACAAAATGGAGAAAGTGCTGAAGATGCTGAAGAAAAATTCACAAAAGGTTTGTTTCAACTCCCTACGAATGTTCGGTATGCCTCTTTAGTGGGCATCTCTTATTTTAAACCATAATCTCATTTTAATTATTAATGAAATATATATGTGTGCGTGTGTGTGTGTATGTGTGCTTTTTGTATATAATATATATTTATTTATATGTAGTTGCAGTTTGCACTACAGATGAAGAATGCTGCAAAGATTAGACATCCACATCAAACAACACGTGCCCTAAACATTCATCAGACAAATTATTTACCGTCAGACGTTCTGAACCATAGATACGGGTCTTCTATTACAGAGCACCTTATAAATAACTGTATCTGTGCCTATCACCTTAAGATTCTAGAAACCATTTATATTAAGTCTATGCGACCGTCTCTTTGTAAACGAAGAGAAAATCTTCTCAGACTTAATGTAGTTTTTATTTATTTTTTATCCCTTTCCTTCCCTGTAGTTCTCATATAATATTTTATTCTCATAACTTTAGCTCTGTTAAGCGAGGAATTAAACCAATTAGCTAACGTCTTTATTATTTTGTTATCTTTATTAATAAAAAATATGATCTGCTCATTGCCATCATATATATATATATATATATATATATATATATATATATATACAATTATTATTATTATTAAAGGAAATAAAAACAAAAAGAAATGAATTACAGAAAACTACAATTCACTGCTTTGTTTATTAATCCTTATCCGACATTTTTTTTTAAATCTTTTAGAAGGACGGTTTAATATAGTACATTTTTTTCTTTGTTTTCCCCCATTTTCAGAGGACCTTCCCCTTTTAAAATCTGTTTCTAAATGTGAAACCTGGAAGAAATGTATCGATACACAAACAAACCTGTTTATGACAGTCTTGTTCTAAGTTTTGTGGTGACGGTGGTCGCAACCTACATTTCATGGTGACGGCAGTTTCAACCTGTGTCTTCGTAGTTACGATTGCCTCAACCTGCATTTCCATGGTTACACCGGCCTTGATCTGCATTTTCATGGTCACAGCGGCCTCAAGCTACATTTCATGGTTATGACCTGGATTATCAGCGTAGAGGTGATGATACTGATGGAAATTCTTGTAAGAAAAAAAATGAAGCCGTCACCATGTTAATGAAAGTAGATATTGCGAAACACTCAGAAATGCTTATTTAGGCGGGTTTTGAGTTGTTAGAAACGTATCTGTTTCAAGCTGAGGATTTTCATGTAGTTTTAATGGATCCGTTTGACTTTGCCTTCATTGGCATTGAATCCATAGAGGGTGAGCAGAACTGTTGAATAGAGGGGCATACTGGGCATGCTAGTTGTCTACATTAGGGTATCAGCTCCATAGCAGTGGACAACGAGGGGGGGGGGGGCTGGATATTGAATGAAAATTATAGGAGTTTGTCTTAGTGATGTAAAACACAAGCAAAGTCGAACAGGTTATTTAACGATTATCGAACAGGCAAATTGCAGACAGGACTACTTGAGTTAAACACATTGTTTATAGGTTAAGATGCTCTCTCTCTCTCTCTCTCTCTCTCTCTCTCTCTCTCTCTCTCTCTCTCTCTCTCTCTCTCTCTTTCTTTCTTTCAGATGGCCATGAATCTAATAATAGATCATGTGGAAACGTATTCTGAAAAAGTAGTGGTGAGAGTACTCTTTCTGTTTCTGAATAGTATCTCCTACTGTCTCTTTGTATTCAAGAGAGAAAAACAAAATTTATGAATGAAATACCAGTTTATTTGGAGTTTGGGTTAGGGTTACAAAGTGTAAACCTACTTTATGACTAACTTTGTCGTCGTGGAGAGGCAAGTAAATGCAGCCTCAAACTGCTGAGATATTGATGGTATTTACCTTTCAGCGCGGAAAGATGTGGCACAAGGTCGGAAGGTGGAGATTGAAAACCCAGAGCAGAAGAGGTGTATGTACTCTGGCCCACAAAAATGCCTGAGCAGCCCTGTCGACATCCTCCGGTAAAGACGCCTCAGGCGATTAGCAATAAACTAACCCCTCCTCAAAGAGAGATGGTAAAATCTGGTAGGGTGGAATTCCTAGAATTGCATAGAACTATATCTCAGCCCAACAGAAGCATGGTAACCATCTCAAAAGTGGCTTCGACTCTGTTCAAATGAGTGTCGAGGACGTATGCTCGACTGGTGTGAACATCACCAACTTAGATTGATCAAATGTTAATATCTCTTGCAACTATTGCACACATTTGGAAACTTTTACTTTTATTATTAACTAGCAGCGTTACCCGGCGTTGCCCGGGATGAAAGTGTAGCATATTTCGATTAAAACTTCTATCTCTCTACACCTCTCTATCTATCTCTCTATCTTTCTTTTTCTCCTTCCCCCATATTCTCCTCCTTCTCCCCAACCCCCTATTTCTCCTCTGCCCAGCCCATTCCTCTTTCTGGACATACACAAACACAACTCTTCTTTATATAGATTGCTCGAAGAGCGAGTCCGCATTTTCTTTCTAAATTAGTACATAAGAACATTGAAAATGCTGAAAAACCGTCCCCCCCTCCCCCGACGAAACCTAACCCAGTTGACTCCCCAAGAATGAATAATTATTTTTTACTTTTAGATATTATTCATTCAGAGCAATGCCAATCAAGAATATACCAACTTTGTGGGTGTTGTTTTAGTAGTTATTTTACTTTTAACTGGACACACACAGACAATATAATAGATGCTCTTCGTTTCAGGTCTCTGATAATAAATATTAAAACTCTAAATGTTTTTTTTTAAATCTGAAGTTTTCAAAGATCGCAATTTTTTTGTTTCTCTTTCTAGCCTTAAATGAAGCTGGAAAACACATGGAAAACAGCTTTGTTGCTGCCTACGTTGCCTTGTTGATAGGTTGTTTAATCCAGGACAACCAGGTAAGTCTCTTTCTTCCTCATTAATTGTTATTTCTTCTGTTGGCATTCGGAAAAAATGTAACAAACATCTCAACGCTCTGTGCCGTGGTTTTGTCTTCATCTCTTCTCCTTCATCTTTTGTTCTGGTAGTGTCATCATGGCGATCGCCAAAGGCACGAGCATTGATTTACAAGTATACAGAAAACTAAACAATGTAGACTCACAAGAGAGAACACAAACTCCGATACATTGTGTAAAAATCAGTTGTGCTCTGAGTGTTTGTGAGACCGTCAGTGTGTAAAAAAGAATCCCCAAACGTTGTCTGTTGATAGCTGTCTGTCGAAGCATCATTGTCGTCCAGTTGATCAGCTCATCTCATCGTTTGCTTGGCCCGACCTGCTCCGATCTGATCACCTTCTTTCCTAGTCACAAACTAAAACTGTTGCAAACTGCCCTGAATCCTCAATATATTTACTTCAGCCGGAAATCCTAAACACCTGGTCTTTGTCCCAGAGTGACTGATAAGCTGAAAAAGACTAGCCCTCTCGGCCACTACCAGCTGACCACTCAAAAATTGACCACCAACCGTGAGGCGTCCTCCTGTCTCGAGAGTTTAGAAGATCTTGACCCCCCCCCCCCCCCCCCCCGTATCACTTCTGATAGCGTTTCTCTTTTGTGAATCATTTCCTAACATCCTCCGGTGTCTGGGGGAGGGGATCCATAGTATCATAGATGTTCTGTCTGGAATCCTTTTTTGTTGACACATCACAAATTGCTCTCTGAATATTTCGTCTCTCAGCTTCTTTTTCTTCTTTTCTTCTGGTAGCTCTCATGACGTAATATCCTGTGACGTAATCATAACTCTAGTCTGTTAACTTTTGATGGAATTTTCCACTACTTTAACTTTATGCTAGCCTCGTGTGGAAAACTACTGTTTTCAACATTATTTTAAAAGAAAAAATACAAATTGACTCTCTTGTATCAACTGTCGAACAACTGTAGCATTACAGTTGAGAGTCTGTCATATTCTGATTTACAAATATGGCTGGTGCTTCTTGTAGCAGAACTCTTGTTGACATGTTTATAGTCGCCGAGAGCATACAGACGTTCTCTCACTTCTTCTCTTTGTTGTTAGCAGCAGTTGTAATAGTTGTTATGGTAATGACGGTGTGTAGAAGTCATCTGCCGCTCTCTTTTTTTGTAGCAGTGCCTGTAATAGTTGTGGTAGTCACAGTGTATAGAGATTTTTTGCCTCTCTTTCCTTTATAGAAGCGGTTTTAATAATTGTTCTCTTGTAGTAACTAAAAACAACACGCATGCTCTAGTTTATAATTCTTTTGGGTTTTTTTTTAGTATCTTTCTCAATATAATATATTACATTCTTTGCAGTATATATTAATATTACATTTTAGTAATACATAGTATTGACTTTCCCTCCAGTCCATCCCTCACAGAGGGAGGAAAGATCTCGTAAACACGTCTGTTCTCCTCTGCAGTCCAAACCCAAGAGGCTGACTAGCTTTGTAACTGCTATTTATTCTATTTTGACTTCCTGTTTTGTTACGTCACTTCTTTAGACACGTCAACTTAATTTCCCAATGCAAACTTCAAAATGGAAATTTTCTCTTTCTACATCAGCTAAAAAATCCCACATGCCATCTTACTACACATTTTCTTTAATTCTTCTCAACCACTGATCAACCGAAATTCAAAGCGTCATTATATTCTTTATATGTGGCCTCTTCTGGGATTGAACTATAAAAAAGGGAAAGATTGTGTCTATTAGTTATTAAATTAAATAAAACAAAGTAATTTTGTTTAAATAAACCAGAGGTCATAATCAGTAAATAAATTTGCTTGTGTCACACTCCCATAATTTTGCAAAACATCCAAACAAATAAATTTGCTTGTGTCACACTCCCATAATTTTGCAAAACATCCAAACAAATAAATTTGCTTGTGTCACACTCCCATAATTTTGCAAAACATCCAAACAAATAAATTTGCTTGTGTCACACTCCCATAATTTTGCAAAACATCCAAACAAATAAATTTGCTTGTGTCACACTCCCATAATTTTGCAAAACATCCAAACAAATAAATTTGCTTGTGTCACACTCCCATAATTTTGCAAAACATCCAAACAAATAAATTTGCTTGTGTCACACTCCCATAATTTTGCAAAACATCCTAACAAATAAATTTGCTTGTGTCACACTCCCATAATTTTGCAAAACATTTTAACAAATAAATTTGCTTGTGTCACACTCCCATAATTTTGCAAAACATCCTAACAAATAAATTTGCTTGTGTCACACTCCCATAATTTTGCAAAACATCCAAACAAATATATTTGCTTGTGTCACACTCCCATAATTTTGCAAAACATCCAAACAAATAAATATGCTTGTGTCACACTCCCATAATTTTGCAAAACATCCAAACAAATAAATTTGCTTGTGTCACACTCCCATAATTTTGCAAAACATCCAAACAAATAAATTTGCTTGTGTCACACTCCCATAATTTTGCAAAACATCCTAACATATAAATTTGCTTGTGTCACACTCCCATAATTTTGCAAAACATCCAAACAAATAAATATGCTTGTGTCACACTCCCATAATTTTGCAAAACATCCAAACAAATAAATTTGCTTGTGTCACACTCCCATAATTTTGCAAAACATCCAAACAAATAAATTTGCTTGTGTCACACTCCCATAATTTTGCAAAACATCCAAACAAATAAATATGCTTGTGTCACACTCCCATAATTTTGCAAAACATCCAAACAAATAAATATGCTTGTCACACTCCCATAATTTTGCAAAACATCCAAACAAATAAATTTGCTTGTGTCACACTCCCATAATTTTGCAAAACATCCAAACAAATAAATTTGCTTGTGTCACACTCCCATAATTTTGCAAAACATCCTAACATATAAATTTGCTTGTGTCACACTCCCATAATTTTGCAAAACATCCAAACAAATAAATTTGCTTGTGTCACACTCCCATAATTTTGCAAAACATCCAAACAAATAAATTTGCTTGTGTCACACTCCCATAATTTTGCAAAACATCCAAACAAATAAATATGCTTGTGTCACACTCCCATAATTTTGCAAAACATCCAAACATATAAATTTGCTTGTGTCACACTCCCATAATTTTGCAAAACATCCAAACAAATAAATTTGCTTGTGTCACACTCCCATAATTTTGCAAAACATCCAAACAAATAAATATGCTTGTGTCACACTCCCATAATTTTGCAAAACATCCAAACAAATAAATATGCTTGTCACACTCCCATAATTTTGCAAAACATCCAAACAAATAAATATGCTTGTGTCACACTCCCATAATTTTGCAAAACATCCAAACAAATAAATATGCTTGTCACACTCCCATAATTTTGCAAAACATCCTAACAAATAAATTTGCTTGTGTCACACTCCCATAATTTTGCAAAACATCCAAACAAATAAATTTGCTTGTGTCACACTCCCATAATTTTGCAAAACATCCAAACAAATAAATATGCTTGTGTCACACTCCCATAATTTTGCAAAACATCCAAACAAATAAATTTGCTTGTGTCACACTCCCATAATTTTGCAAAACATCCAAACAAATAAATTTGCTTGTGTCACACTCCCATAATTTTGCAAAACATCCTAACAAATAAATTTGCTTGTGTCACACTCCCATAATTTTGCAAAACATCCAAACAAATAAATTTGCTTGTGTCACACTCCCATAATTTTGCAAAACATCCAAACAAATAAATTTGCTTGTGTCACACTCCCATAATTTTGCAAAACATCCTAACAAATAAATATGCTTGTGTCACACTCCCATAATTTTGCAAAACATCCAAACAAATAAATTTGCTTGTGTCACACTCCCATAATTTTGCAAAACATCCAAACAAATAAATATGCTTGTGTCACACTCCCATAATTTTGCAAAACATCCAAACAAATAAATATGCTTGTCACACTCCCATAATTTTGCAAAACATCCAAACAAATAAATATGCTTGTGTCACACTCCCATAATTTTGCAAAACATCCAAACAAATAAATTTGCTTGTGTCACACTCCCATAATATTGCAAAACATCCTAACAAATAAATTTGCTTGTGTCACACTCCCATAATTTTGGAAAACATCCAAACAAATAAATATGCTTGTGTCACACTCCCATAATTTTGCAAAACATCCAAACAAATAAATTTGCTTGTGTCACACTCCCATAATTTTGGAAAACATCCAAACAAATAAATTTGCTTGTGTCACACTCCCATAATTTTGCAAAACATCCAAACAAATAAATTTGCTTGTGTGACACTCTCATAATTTTGCAAAACATCCAAACAAATAAATTTGCTTGTGTCACACTCCCATAATTTTGGAAAACATCCAAACAAATAAATTTGCTTGTGTCACACTCCCATAATTTTGCAAAACATCCAAACAAATAAATTTGCTTGTGTCACACTCCCATAATTTTGCAAAACATCCAAACAAATAAATTTGCTTGTGTCACACTCCCATAATTTTGCAAAACATCCAAACAAATAAATTTGCTTGTGTCACACTCTCATAATTTTGCAAAACATCCAAACAAATAAATTTGCTTGTGTCACACTCCCATAATTTTGCAAAACATCCAAACAAATAAATTCGCTTGTGTCACACTCCCACAATTTTGCAAAACATCCAAACAAATAAATGTGCTTGTGTCACAGTCCCATAATTTTGCAAAACATCCAAACAAATAAATTTGCTTGTGTCACACTCCCATAATTTTGCTAAACATCCTAACAAATAAATTTGCTTGTGTGACACTCCCATAATTTTGCAAAACATCCAAACAAATAAATTTGCTTGTGTCACACTCCCATAATTTTGCAAAACATCCAAACAAATAAATTTGCTTGTGTCACACTCCCATAATTTTGCAAAACATCGAAACAAATAAATTTATTGTTGTGCTAGTACAGTCACTATTTGTTATTGTAAAATGCAATATCAGCGATTTACAAACAAAATAAAACAAAGGAATAACAATTAATAAAGTCAGAGGTCATAATCACCAGAGGTGTGTTTGGATGTTCTTCCAAATTATAGGAGTTTATTTTGGTGATGTAATACACAAGCAAAGCCGAACAGGTTATTTAATGATTAGCGAACAATGAAATTGCAGGACTTTTGGGGTTAAACGCATTGTTGATAGGTTCGGGTGCTGTTTCTCTCCTCTACAGAGGGAAGGAGAGAGAGGAAACAAAAAAAAATTATGAATGAAATACCAAAGTTTATTTTGGGTTTGTTAGAGTGATAAAGTGTAACTAAAAGAAATATCTGTATTAACACGTCTGCTGCTTATGTGTGTTGGCTGGGACAATAGTTGGAAACAAAAGCAACTGGCTCATTTTAGGACCAGCTCGGATGTGTATGACTAACATTACACTAGACGTAATTTAAAAACTAATGTGTTTCAGATAAAACTAACAGTACTAGCATCAAAATCTTTCAACTTTTTCTGCATTTCAATTTCTATTTTTTTTCTATTGAATTTAGAAAAAGTTGTATATAATAAATAAATAAATATTTAATAAAGTAGCCTTTTTTTTTTATTAGGTTGAATGCGTCTTCAAAAAATGTACGTAACAAGTGCAAAAAAAAGAAAAATAATATGGTACATAAACTTTTTTAAGAAAAATACAAGAGAAAGACTTTTTTATGAAAATAATTAATTGAATAATTCAAGTGGTATTTTTTTTTGCCCTCCCCAAGTTTAAAATGCAACTAAAAATGAATGGCCGTGGGAGATGGGGTAACTGATTGTGACTCCTAGAATCAGATCGTCAAATTGACGAGAAATTGAATGAAATCCATGTTTAAAAATACTTCAAACCTTTTTTTCTTTTTGTTTCTAATTGTTACCTTCTTTCAAACCATATGTTTGAAATTAAGATTTTGGCAATTTTATAGAAAGATAGTTATAACAAATACTGACCCAACGGGTCACCGGTGGTCAAGTATATATATATATATATATATATATATATATATATATATATATATATGTATATATATGTATATATATATGAATTGGTGAATGTATAGAATGAGGTCATATTCCATGAATAAGACCTGTTATGGGTTCGTAATATTGGGAAAAAATGAACACTTCAAGCATGTTTTTGTGTTAATATGTCTACATAGTTGGTTTCTTGTTTATCACCTCATTCCATACACAAGCTATTTCATTTCTGTTGGAAATTCAATTTCCTGTAAAGAAATTCCTCTATATATGTATGTGGGTGTATATATATATATATATATATATATATATATATAGATAGATAGATAGATGGAATGTTTATTATATGAAATTAGCAGATAAGCATGTAAACACACTAGTTAAAATAACATAGACATCTCTAAAGCCAACCAATGTTTTCATAGATTTAGATTTAGAGATATGTCTATGTTATTTTAACTAGTCTGTTCACATGCTTATCCACTAATTCTATTTTTTCTGAAGTTTAATTTAATGTTTTTTACTTTTATATATATATTTGACGATTTAAATCATTTTCAAATCATATTCCAAATAAAGAGCATATACAAAGGTATTATAGTTGTTTACAGCTGTTTCAAGGAAGTGTTTATTTTAAATCATACAAGGAACCATAAAATTTATATATGTATATAAAAAAGTTAATATATGTATAATCTTATTTAAAGAGATGTGGTGTTTGTCTATAAGTGAAACTTTATCTTATTTATATGATGTAAAAGTTCTCAAAGATGGCTTTAAGTGTGTGTTTTTTTCACCTGGCTTTATAATGTATTCATCCCTCTTTCCCATCCGCAAATTGAACAAATAGAACGTGCATTGTTGGCAAAATAGTCCATGTTAACACCCACTCTTTTCCTCCTCCGCATTTTCTTTTTTATTTTCCTTTTCTTTCCATTCATTTAAAACTTAATCATCTTTTAGCTCTACATTGCTTTTGTCTGTGAGAAAATAGGGCAAACACATACATATATATATATACTTGCAGGACTACCTACTCGGTGTTGTCCTGGAGTTTTTATACTTCCATTTTTGTTGCCCTATTCCATACCACACCCTCTCCGTTTTTTCTTAATTTCTTGTAAGAAAATATTTTTATATCTGAAAAGATAATTCAATGACGGAATATGTGTCATTAAAAAAATCGGTATTGCAATAAAACCGGTAGGACGTTTTACGGAATGTTGAAATTTAATTCCCATAAATACTTTATAGATTTGTTTGCTTTTAACAACGAAATAGACATGGTACAAAATAATATACTTTTAAAATAAAATAAAAAATATTAATATGTTGCATGCCAGGCCTGTTTCCCCCCCCCCCCGCCCTTTTTTTTCTTTATTGAATTTTTGTGAAGTTTAATCAAATAACTTATGTTATTATTTGACTAAAATTGTTTGAAATTATAACATTGTTTTTAAAAAGTTACATTTAAATGTGAATTTCCAGAGACGATATGTTGTCTACTAATCTTATCTATATATATATATATATATATATATATATATATATATATATAGTTTGAATGTTCAAAGGTGATAATTTGAATTTAGTCATGCGACCCTGGCGTATTAAAATTTTGCTCCATTCTTCAATATGAAAACATAAAGAGCAGACACTTATTTTTCAGTCTGAAGAAATCAAGCTTATCAAAGCTACGCTTGAAACCTATCTCAATGTGTAGCCATATGTTTATATAAATAAAACTTTTGTTATATATATATATTAAAATACCCATCCTGGGATGGGTATAAGCAATAAATATAGCATTAGTTTTAAATTTTAGTGTTTTTTTCTTTCTTTGGGGGAGTATAGTACGGTTTTCTGTGGCACCCCCTAGATGGTAAAGTTTACAAAAAAATAAATAATATGCCTACATTTCTCATCCTGTTGCCTAGAATACATATTCCATAATTCATAATGATAAGTTCAATTGTTTAGGATTTTATCAAACACATTTTTTTATGTACTAACAAGTCACTGCTTATCAAGGCCCATAGGCCACTCGAGGATAAGGGTCAATGAGTTTGCAAGGAGGAGAGTGAAACAACATGAGGATTAGTAACAATGATTGAGACTGGCCAGAATTAGATTATTTTAGAAGACGGCTCAACAGAATTTGTTTACATTGGAATTGAAAGCGACCATGCCATAGTAAACTGGGAAGCAGCCCCGTGGTATTGTGTTCCACAGACGGATAGTTCTTGACAAGAAACTTTGCTCATGGAAGTTCCCTTTAGTTTTAGGTATACAGAAGAAGGAAGGACAATTATTGACAGTGGTTGTAGCTAGATGAGTTTTTGTTGTAAATGTATTACAATGGGGAACCATAGATTGGAGCTCAGTCGAGCACCTATAATGAAAATATTGATAGAGTTGAGAAAGGCTAGCAACGTTTCTTCTATGAGAAAGAGGCTATAGAGAAGAGAAAAGGACATCCCCCCACTAGATTTCGAAGTCGGTTTTGTACTTTGTCAAGGCAGGAAAGGTGCTCTGAGCAACAGTATTCCATCTTAGGGAGTATCTGACTCTTATACAGGTAGAGGATTGCGTCAGGAGTGAGATACTTTCTGGAGCAGTAGAATGATCCAACCATTTTTCCAGCGACCTTAGAAACGAATTTGATGCAAGTCTTCCATTTCGGGTCCGAAGTGAAGGTCAGTCCCAGAAGCTTATCAAAGCAGGGGGTTTCTTCAAGGAGAGAATCATTCATTTCAATTAGTGCAAAGTGAGGATCCAAGCATTGGTGGTGAAAGGAGAGAAGCTTGGTTTTAGTCGTATTAAAAGTAACAAGCCACCATTTTGTACTACGTACTCCAGGCCGGAAAGGAGAGAGAGAGAAACCAGGAGATCTTGATCATTAATGCTCTTTGAAGTGTTGCCATAGATGGTTGTGTCATCTGCATAAATGTCAACGAATGAAGTTAGAATGTGATTTGGGAGATCATTAATAAAAATCAGGAAGACGGTTATTCTCAAGAATAGATCCCTGAGGCATGCCGGTATTGATACTATGTGCTTAATAATTCTGCCCATCAACAAGTACGTTTATAAACCTATCAGAGAGAAAGCCCGTTTATATCATTGACGCTCACGTGTGCACACCGATCCTTTTAAAAATGTTATAATATAACTCAAAATTTGATGTAGAGCAATTCTTTTCTCTATTAAATTTTTTGTATTTAACTTATTTTAAGAGTTTTTTGATGCCAATGTGAGAACTGTAAAGTTTACAAAAAAATAATGTGCTCATGTTAATTACCGTGTTACTAGAATATATATTCCAAAATTCATAATGATTGGTTCATTAGTTTATCCTGCACACTGAAATATACATCATAGAATGTTATTTTTTTAAATAATTCAATGAAAGAATGCCATTTAAAAAAATAATTCAATGAAAGCATGTTATTTTTAAAAAATAATTAAATGAAAGAATGCCATTTAAAAAAAATAATTCAATGAAAGAATGTTATTTTAAAAAAAATAATTCAATGAAAGAATGTTATTTAAAAAATTAATTCAATGAAAGAATGTTATTTAAAAAAATAATTCAATGAAAGAATGTTATTTAAAAAAATAATTCAATGCAAGAATGCTATTTTAAAAAATAATTCAATGCAAGAATGTTATTTTTAAAAAGAATAATTCAATGAAAAAATGTTATTTAAAAAATAATTCAATGCAAGAATGTTATTTTTAAAAAGAATAATTCAATGAAAATGTTATTTTTAAAAAGAATAATTCAATGAAAAAATGTTATTTTTAAAAAATAATTCAATGAAAGAATGTTATTTAAAAAATTAATTCAATGAAAGAATGTTATTTAAAAAAATAATTCAATGAAAGAATGTTATTTAAAAAAATAATTCAATGGAAGAATGCTATTTTAAAAAAATAATTCAATGCAAGAATGTTATTTTAAAAAATTAATTCAATGAAAGAATGTTATTTAAAAAAATTAATTCAATGAAAGAATGTTATTTAAAAAAATAATTCAATGAAAGAATGTTATTTTTTAAAAATAATTCAATGAAAGAATGTTATTTAAAAAATTAATTCAATGAAAGAATGTTATTAAAAAATTAATTCAATGAAAGAATGCTATTTTTAAAAAGAATAATTCAATGAAAATGTTATTTTTAAAAAGAATAATTCAATGAAAAAATGTTATTTAAAAAAATAATTCAATGAAAGAATGTTTTAAAAAAATCAATAAATAATTCAATAATTCAATTAAAAAATGTTATTTAAAAAACGTGTTATTCAAAAAAATAATAAATAAATATTTCAATGAAAGACTGCTATTTAAAAAAAATTGATTTTGCAATAAAATCGATTGAATATTGTATAAAATGTTGACATTTAAATTCCATAAATACTTTTGAGTTTTTAAAACTCTAAAATTTATCAATAATTAATAAGATTAAAAAATTTAAAGAATTTATTTTTCGTATAGATACAAAGAGACAGTAGGGGCTATTATTCACCAACAAAAAGAGTACTCTCACTTGCAGAATACGTTTCCACACAACCCATTATTAGGTTCATGTCTATCTAAGAGAAAGAGAGACTATTACTGTCTCTAACTTTATTGAGATTTAATAAAGTTAAAAACTATTAGTCTCTCTCTCTCTCTCTCTCTCTCTCTCTCTCTCTCTCTCTCTCTCTCTCTCAGATGTCCATAAATCTAATAATAGACCATGTGGAAACGTATTCTGAAAAAGTAGTGGTGAGAGTACTCTTTCTGTTTCTTCATAGTATCTCCTACTGTCTCTTTGTATTCTGATTCAAATTATAATATATTCGAAATATATTTTGTTAAAGTAAAGACCCTTTCGATAGTAGGGCAAGTTTTAATAATGAAGCAGAAATTGAAATTGAGGCTAGGTAAATTCCTGTATAACAGATCTACAAATCCACATGTTTTGCTGACTTTACTTTATATAGTAGATATGACTTTTCTGTAGAGTAGTTTTATAGAAACCATATCAATAGCAAAATGGTATATTATGTTGTGGATTTCAATTCTGCACGCCCCATATAGGTTTCAGTAGATCAGAAGTGCTTTTTGAGAACCAGCCAAATACTTAATTGGAAAGATATTTGCATACACTTCTTTAATGATAGAGAAGCCTTTTTGCCTGTTAGACTCATTGTTGTTTAGTCATATAAGTGTGGTCTCAGTTGTAAGTACTTGCCTTTCTTCTATCAGGTTGAATTACTAACCAAACACTAACCTGATTATTTAAACCCGTTTTTTTTTTTTTCTTCTTCTCTTCGACTAATTACCAACGAAGGCTAAGAAGTCCTGTCTGCCCTACTATTTTATCCATAGCTTTGAGAGATAAAAAGTAAATTTGTATGAATCAACATGATACAACTTTTTTTTTTGACCAGCTTGATTATGTTGTTGGTATTGGTTTCCCCGAAGGAGGGGCCACGTGAAGGTTATCGGCATTTATAATTGAAATTGGTGCTCTGCAAATGACTGGATTCGAATTTGGCACACCTAGGTCATCAGTCCGCCTCACCGCTGCCACCTCCCAGCTTGGAGAGATGATCTGCCTAAAGTATTGTTTTTAGAGCAGACTTTTTCTTCTTCTGGACAGTTGCCCTCGCAAGGCTTCAGATCCCAGTCTACCCTAGTATTTTACTAGAAGGAAGTGATGTGATGTAGTAATCATAGATGCAGACTGTGGGCTTGATGTCCAACATTGGAGTTCTGTCTGGGCTTCTGCATCAATTTCACTAATACCCTTGGGAAACGTATAAATCCATACATCCGCCCTCCAGCTATGGATGGGATAATAGGGTAGACTAGATTCTCAAGTCTTGATTGGATGTCAACGAGTCTAAAATTACACCGGTTCAGGACATGTGCAGTTGGGATTGCACAACCCTTGCTTTACTATAGACTCTTACGGGGGTATCCATTATCTCCAGATTTGAAAGGGGGTCTTTTTATGGGTTCATACCGTTTTAAAGAGTAATGAACACATGCTGGCCTCTTCCTTACAGTCTCTTTCTCACAGAAGAGAGGTTGCTAGTCTTTCTCTACTCTATCATGGTAGATGCTCGACAGAGCTCTAATCTCTGGTTTCCTCTTGTAAAACATTCACAACAAAAACTCGTCTAGCTACTACCACTAAAAATAATTTTTCTTTCTTCCTCTCTGTACCTAAAACTAAATGGAATTTCCATGATCAAAGTTTCTTTCCAAGAACTACCGGTCTGTGGAACACAATACCATGCGGCTGCTTCCCAGCTGACTACAGCATAGTCGTTTTTATGTCCAATGTTAAAAAATTCTTGTAGAGCCGTCCTCCTAAATAATTAAACTCTGCCCATTCCCAACCATCGTTTCAAATCCTCTGGACAAACTCATTAACCCTTATCCTCGAGTGGCCTTTGGGCCTTGATGACCAGTGACTCGTTAGTACAGCAATAAAAATTTTAAAAAAACTTGTGCTTCCAAGTTTGTTCACAGTCAGGTTAGATAACGACTATTCTCTACAAAGCCACCATCCACCCATGCATGGAATATTGTCACATCTGGGCTGGTGCATCATCCACTAGTCTCTCCTTTTTAGACAAGGTCCAAAAAAGAGTCGCCAACTTGATAGGTTCTTCACTATCCACCAAGCTCCAGCCCCTGTGCCATCGCCGCAATGTTGCATCCTTGTGCCTGTTTTACAAGTACTTCAATGGATTGTGCTTAGATGAACTTGCTTCTCTAGTGCCCCCTCGACGTAAATACACTACCCGACAATCAGCCAAATCCCTTCCATTCACTGTGGATGTCCCCAGATGCCGGAGAGCCTTCTACTCCAATAGTTTCTTTTCTCGTACTGTCGGCCTTTGGAACTCCCTCTTTGCTCTCTGTTTCCCCGACTGTACCGACATGCAGAAATTTAAAACTAATGTAAACAGACATCTCGCTGCACAGCTCCCAACTTAGGATGACCTCCAAAACTTTCACTCTAATTCTCAGTAGCCCCTTACATCTACAGTGTCGACCTGCTTTGTCTGGGGTGAACTATGTTAAAAAAAAAAATAAAAAAAAAAAAAAAAAATTTTTTTTTTAATCTCTACTCAACCGTCCCTGTCAAAATGCTTTGCCAAATAAATAAAGGATAAAAAACCCTTTCTTTGATTAATAGCAGTTTGTTTTGAGGCCTGTGCCTGTCAAATCCACTGTCCTTCCTTGGGAATTAACTGGAATTATTAAGCATATCTGCTCTCCCCCTCCCCTTCTCTTTCTCTCTCTCAGCTGAGGCCGCTTCAGTAATTAATTATTTGAAAAAACATTGACTTTGGTATGAAAAATAAATGACAGCTGTTGTATGACCTATATTCGGTTTTACTTATCTTTCTTAATCACGTTATTTTTGCTGTTGTGAATCTCACAAGACATGACTGTGCATAGAAGCTTGATGGCAGAGATAGTTGCACTCTTAGTGTGGTTTTATTTTAGACGGCTTTGTTGCTTCGTTTTACGGCATATCAACTCTTTTTGATTTATTTATGTTCCTTCTGCCCGACATTTTCTTTCAAAATTATTTAACGTTATTTAAGCTTCTCTTCAGACTAGGGAGGGGGGAGGGGGCAAGAAACGCAGGAAGTGCGGTTTTAGTAGTGCTCTGAAGGCATCCTTAATTTTATTTGGATGGTTTCAGTAGCGCTCTAAACAGGAGCAAAAAATGTAAGATTGCAGTATTACATTTGGTAAGTACTATATAGTAATCCAAAAGTGCTCAATATTCTAGATAGAGCAGGTGTGTTTAAATGCAGCGTTGCCTGGGAGAAAGTTCCTCTGTCTTTTATTAACTCTTTGTTGCCCTTGGCCATCATAGTAATAATATAGTATTATATTTGGTAAGTGGTATAAGTTAATCCAAAGTGATCAGTATCCTAGATTGAGCATGTGTATTTACTCGGTGTTGCCCGGTAGTCATTAATATCTTAGAGCAGATATTTTTTAAACGCCGCTTTGCCCGGGAGAAAGATTTTCACTGTATTTTGTTATACTATTGTATATCAGAAAAAATACTCTGCATTGCTTGGAAAGACAAGAAACTCAACGTTGCCTGGGAAAGGTTTCATTATATTATTAAGAGGGAAGACAAGAAACTCAGCGTTGCCTAGGAAAGGTTTCATTATATTATTAAGAGGGAAGACAAGAAACTCAGCGTTGCCTGGGAAAGGTTTCATTATATTATTAAGAGGGAAGACAAGAAACTCAGCGTTGCCTGGGAAAGGTTTCATTATATTATTAAGAGGGAAGATAAGAAACTCAGCGTTGCCTGGGAAAGGTTTCATTATATTATTAAGAGGGAAGACAAGAAACTCAGCGTTGCCTGGGAAAGGTTTCATTATATTATTAAGAGGGAAGATAAGAAACTCGGCGTTGCCCGGGAATAAATTAAAACAGTTGCATTATATTTTTGAGGAAGTGGATCGGGAAGAAAGTCTGTTGCCCAAAGCAATAACATTAAAACTGAAAGCTCAGGTGAATTAAAATAAAAGAAAAGAATGTGCTGGGCGAGGTGGTGGGTGAAAGAGGGATGGGGGAGAGGGATGTGGAAAAACGGAAAGGGGAAAGTGAGAAAGATAGAGAGATGAGATAGGAGTTTTGCACACTTTTTAACCCCTTCTATTTTGTTTTTATGTCCTGGGCAACGTCGGGTAAACCTGCTAGCACTATTTAAAACTAGTGGCCATCCTCCGTCAAAAATGATGGGAAAAAATTATGCTTCGCCTGTGTTCACACTAATGTTCATATTAAATAACATCTCAATCGGTGAAGTTAAAAGAAAAAATAAGAAAGAAAGACACTGGAAAGTTTATAAAAAGAAAAAAAAGACTATTTTATATGAATATTAGTGCAAACATTGGCGAAGCATAATTTTTTTTTTCGTAATGTTTGCCGGTGTGTGCACACCCATATAATATATTATATGTATACTTTTTCAGTATTTACTTCAACAGTGCTCCATACGTGAGTAGAGCTTAGTAGAGCAATTAGCCTGATGATTTATTTCGGGAATGAAACATAAACGTTTCTGTGCAGCTTACTTGCCATAATAGAAAGCAGAAAGGAAATAAGAAAGAAAACGTCTTGTGGAAATAGAATTACGGCGCGGTGGGGTCTGGCTTCCTTTTCTTTATTCGTCGGGCAGTTTTGTATTAGCTAACTTTTTTGTGACTGAACGGATATATATATATATATATATATATATATATATATATATATAACTTCTTTGTAATATAGCAGGAATAATTCCAACAGAGTGCTCGATTAATTGAGAATTAAAGTAAAAAATTAAAAATTAAGAGCGTAATATTTATTTATTTTGGTACAGAAAAATTAGTACAACATTCGTACCGTCGGTTTCAAGCACAGAAGGATTTAGCCATCCGGTTCTCTTCAGCTTCTGTTGTTGATGACAACAGAAGCCGAAGAGAGCCAGATGGCTAAGTCCTTCTGTGCTTGAAACCGACGGTACGAATGTTGTACTAATTTTTCTGTACCAAAATAAATAAATATATATATATATAAATATCTATATATATACACACAAATAAATACACATTGCTCTTTATTATAGAGTGGAGGATGTTATAGTCTTTCTTTTTTATTGCTTTATCCGGTTGTTAAGCAAACCGTATTTGTAGAAGTTAACGCTTTTGGCACATCGAATGTATTAGATAAGTAGAGAAACAAAGTAGAGGAGAAATGGTGGGAGGAGGGAGTGTATTAAACATAAGTTTTCCAATTTGAAGGGTGTGGAGTTCAATTTCTGGAAAAATACTTGAAAATATAGTCATGTTTATAATTTTTAATGGAATTGCGTTCAAAAATGCATGTAAATCATGTCACATAATTTTATTAATATATAAATATAGAACCGTTCGTTCATCTTGCTTGAAATCAACATGATGAGGCAGGTGGTATTACACATAACGGTAAAAGAGAAGCAGTCCACTTGATGATGGCTTCCGATTTTGAATTCAGAAATAGACAAGCGGTGTTTATCAGAAAACTCTTTTATTATTTTCATTCGCTTAGAGTTAGGCAAAATTTTTAATTTCATAGTTTAAACACGCTGGAATCAGTCATGGAGAAAATTTGCGAACAAAAAATCCCAGTATTAGACATTTTGTTTTTTAAACATTTCGTTAAGAGATTTAGCTTTCGAAACTGCAGAAAATATACAAAAATGGTTGGCACGTCATGGATTAATTGCCAATAAACAAAAGTGTCAAAAATGCCAACGGATAATTTATTTCCAATATATATCTATATTGTATACGTTATAACTATGTTTGATATATTTAAATTGTGTTACATTTCTATTCATAAAAAACTATTAGACTATTTAAAAAAATAAAGTAAAGTATTAAAAAAATATTTTCAATATAACTATTTAAAGGGTATTTTCAAACAAAACAAAAAATTCCAATTATAAAAAATAGTGAATAAACGATTAAAAAAATATTTTCAAACAAAAAAGACAATGATAAAATAAGGTTTTATTTGATTATTTATAATTTAGAAAATAGTAAATTCCCAATTATAAAAAGCAGTCTGTTTTTGGTAAAAGAGACAGTCCACTTGATAACGACTTCAAGTTTTGAATTAGACGAGCGGTGTTTAGCAGAAAACAGTCTCTGGCCAGTTTCGTCAGCTTAGAGTTTAGCAGAATTTTATATTTTACTAGTTTGAACACGTTATTACTATGATGTTTAATATATTTAAATTTTCTTTCTATTTCTAACAAATTAGACTATTTAAAATATAAAGTAAAGTATTTAAAAAGTATTTCCAACCGAAAACAAACATTCCAATTATAAAAAAAATAGTAAATAAACTATTGAAAAAATATTTTCAAACAACAAAAAAAAACAATTATAAAAAACTTATTTGTTAAAATAAAACATTCCAATTATAAAAGAAAGTTCTATTTGATTATTTCTAATAAAAAAAAATACAAAATTTTAAACGTTTGATTCTCTTATGTGTTAATAATTTAAAAAAAAAATAGTGAAAACAAATTATTAATTGCCCCCCCCCCCCCAAAAAAAAACCGAAAAAAAACATCATACCTAAAACATAATGGGTAACAGTTTTCTGATAAACAGCGCTTGTCTATTTCCTAATTCAAAACCGGAAACTGTCATCAAGTAGACTGTTTCTGGTTTTTACCAACATAAGTTTCCCAATTTCAAGGCTGTGAGTTCAATCCTTGCACAGAATTTTTTCAGTCGAGACCAAAGGCAGCAAAATGTAAGTTTTTATTAATAATTTAAAAAAATGTGTAAAAAAAAAGTTGTAAACTAGTGGTATATACCCGGCGTTACTCGGGTGAAGATATGTTGCCGGAAGGAAGGCTTCTTATAGAAAAATAATTCAAAATATAGTCATGCTTATAATTTATTTTTCTTTGAAGTTAAGCGACATGGAGCCTGGTCAGTACCAGATGGGTGACCATTTGGGAATACCAGGCGCTATATTTGGGAGGACGTCAACACTTTCCTTCAAGAATTGCAAAACCTAACGTCGTCATCTCCTCTGCCGAGATATACATGCGACTGGGAATCGTTTGTGAATTTAATATTCCCTAGAAACTTCCTTCTTTGGAGAAAACCGACTAAACCTGCCTAGGGTGAATGTCGCCTTGTTTTGTACACAGTGATTTACGGAAGTACTGTCAACATAACGGTACCGTTGTGATTTATTTGTAGCTGTGCTTAATTCGTGGTGCTCATATCAACTTACTGCACTTGTACCCCCCCCCTCAACGGACATACGGCCAACCCATCCCTCTAGCAGCAAAATCCCACCCCATCACTAGAGGTCCCCAGATGGCTGAAAAAATGTCTACTTTAATAGCTTCTTTCCTTGAGTCACATGCCTTTGGAATTCCCTTGCTGCTTTCTCGACTGTACCAATATGCAGAAATTTAAATGTAATGTGAACAAACATCTCGCTGCACAACTCCCCACCCAGGTTGGCCTTTATACATCTGGCCCCTATTCCAGTAGTCACTTATGCCTTGTTCGGTGTTAACAAAAGTTTTAAAAAGGAAAATTTAATTTAAAAATGCTTTTAAATTGTTAGCAGCAGCATCATATTCGGTTCAACGTCCATTTTACATGATGGCATGTGTTGGACAGCTTTAAGAAATTGATTTCCAAACTAACCTATCTCTAGGAAGGTCTTTATTTATCCCTCTTTCTCTCAAGTCCATTTTTATCACTTCCTCCCATGTATTCCTTGGCCTTCACCTGTGAACTCGACCTGCTACCTCAACTGTTCTACATCTACTAACCCAAGAACTCTCTTTCATTCTTTCAATGTGACCATACCATCAAAGTCTCCTGTTCTGCACACATCTCCCTATGCTGTCCAGATTTAATCTTCCTCTGAGGTCATCAGACTCATTCCAAAAGTAATCTCTTGCTAGAATTAAAGTTTATAGGCCAAAGTCAAGTATTATGTTGTTTTTTGTGCTCCTTAACCAAAGAAAGGAAATATGTTTTGACTGTGATGCTTGTGTCAATGAATCGAAATAAGAATGAAATAATAGGACATTCAGAAACTCATAAAAATCATTAACCGTTCTTTACAGAATCATTCTAGTCCATAGAATTGATGAAAACAATTAAGAAACCTAAAGAAATGATTAATAACATTTTATTTATGTGTTCACAGCCTAAAAGAGTCTTCGAAGTGGTCACACAATTTTATAAATATAGAGATACTAGAAGAATACCCGTCCCAGGATGGGAAAAAATAATTACCCCCCCCCCTTTCTGAACAGAACAGTTTTGCACCACTTTTATAACCCTTACAAAGATTAATTTTGACCTACATTCAAGTTTTTCCTATTGATATAAATAGGAAGTAGGAGGAATTATTCCCTTATAGAAACAATAACTTCTACTGTTATGTCTAGAATCCTTGTTCCAATTTTGATCAAAATTCATTACATGATTTTGATTTTAGAAAATGTCTAAAATTTAAGACTTAAGCTTAAGGTGTCTTAAAAAGAAATTGAAATTCAGGGAATCTTGCTTAATTGGTGTATAACGACTATGGGTCAAATTTAATGCAAATCTGAAATATTCTAATTGTCAAATGGGAGGTTCTGCTCATATTATGTCCCCTAAAAACCCTTAAAAATACCCTAATGAAACATATATATATATATATATATATATATATATATATATATATATCAGACCACGGACATTAACATCGACGGTTCGATCCTTGCCAAGGTTAGCCATGCTGATGACGATTGATAGCCAGAAACATATGTCCGTGAGTTACTTTCATGTACGTAAAAAAGTAATTAATGAATATATATATAAAATAAAAATAATGATACGTCCGGTTAAGGGCAACTTAATGCAATATTCTGCATATTCTTTACCGCTTAGGAAGTGGAAAAATACTAAAAAGAAACAACGTTGTTCTATCTCCAGTAATAACAAAAACTGCGCAACTTAATAGGGGATTAAAAAAATTATACATATTTCGGGCGAGCCGTCACCCTTCCTCTGCGACTTTGGACTCTGCTATTGGCCAGAATTTCGTTTAAAATCCATGTTGTGCCAGTAACTATAAATTGGAGCATTTTGAGGTGCTTCATAGAGTGAATTCCAAAAACCATTTTAAAATGTTGGAATCTGTCTCCATCG
Source organism: Sepiola atlantica (assembly GCA_963556195.1). Classification (NCBI taxonomy): domain Eukaryota; kingdom Metazoa; phylum Mollusca; class Cephalopoda; order Sepiida; family Sepiolidae; genus Sepiola; species Sepiola atlantica. The sequence continues at coordinate 30,867,990 of OY744519.1, read as the reverse complement.
CTCTACGTAAATCTTCCTTGTGTTGCAGAAGGAGTTTGTGAAAGCGTTAGCTCTCTTTGAGGAACTTTGAACCCCCCCCCTTTTTTTGTTTGTTTGTTTTTATTTTTTAGCCCACGTTGTGCCGTTTTAAACGACTATAAAATTAAATTCATTTTAATCGTGTTTTACTATTCGCTGGCATTTCAATTTCCAACCTTTGCTCTTCATTTTCGTTTATATATTTGATTGATTATACTATCGATTTCTCCCGACGAGATGATCGTCGAAAGAGCTCTAGAGAGTTTTCTGCAAATCATTTTCAAAAGCATATATAAATTTTGTACCTCCAAACATTTGTTTATATATCATTAGTGGGTATATTTATGCAGGGAGAGTGCTCAATATTGGTGATAGAGCATAAGCTTAACAGTGCATGTTGACTAGCAACTTCTCACTTTAGCTTGGAGAGGGAGTCTACATTTTAGAATTTGTTAAGTGGATGAGAGTTTTAGAGTATGTTTATTAAGTGGTAAGAGGGAAAGTCATGTAAAAGTCAGTCATAAACACCATAATACGACCAGACCAACACGGCGCCTCTTCCACCAATCTCACCCACTTTTTAATCTCACTTGATCTCAATTCTACTTTGAGAAAGAGTCAATAAGAATATCAAGTCAATTGACCAACGAATAAGACACTTTCCATCAAAATGTCATAAACTTACACCATTGGAACAAAGGATACACTTTTTAATCTCTCTCTCTCTCTCTCTCTCTCTCTCTCTCTCTCTCCATCTCTGTCTTTTTAAAACTTGGCTTATTTTCTTACTTTCTAACTAAGTGTTAAGAAGAAAAAATTTTCTTAAAATAGTTGAACTATCTCGAACTTGAGCTTCTCTGCCGGTTGGTCATTTAGGTAACCAAACACTTGGTTCTATCACGGATGAGCACTTCTTTTGCAAACAGGCATTCTACATTTAAAAGAATATATATATATATATATATATCAAAATTTATTGACTTAAATAGAGTATAAATGAACAACTAAATGACTGACCTATAACTATGATAGGTTGTCAAAATACAGACATTTGAATGCTCCAAATACTGCAGGCATTTGTATCAGCTCAATGGTTGAACTTTTAGATCAAACAGAGCTATTGTAAAGTAATATATATATATATATATATATATATATATATATATATATATATATATATATATAGTAAGCCTATGTGTAGCTTAATTGCCATAAATATATTTTCATAACTTACTACCTAGCTCTACTCACGTATTGAGCACTGTTGAGGTAAATACTGAAAATCGATACATAGTATATGTGGCGACATGAAATAATATATATATATATATATATATATATATTAGCTAGCTTTGCCAACTCTAGCTCTTTACAAAGCTTTCTACTTGAAACAAAAGATTTAAATAATAAACTTTTCATTCATAAGTTTGTTGTAAATATTAGACAAAAATATGCGCATTTATTCGCATGAATAGATACACATTAACATTTATCATATAAATCGGTAAATATTAACATTTTGGTAATTCTGGTAAAAATTGATTAATTAATACTTTTTTATTAAATCACTTTAATTAATTACTGTTAATATTGAGAAAACTATTACATATATATAAGAAAAATAAGGCAATAAAATTACAAATGAAAACCCCCAAACATTAATTTATTATGAACTTTAAAAACAATAGTTATGCAAATTAGCCATGCAAAGAGCTCGTCTCTACTAGATAGACACTATTTGAAATTACTATGTTGCAATATTGATTCAAATAACACCCGTTTGGATGGTTATATTATTGTGATAAATGAAAATACTTTCCACAGTTATGTATGTTTATATATTTGTATGTACAGGATTCACTTCTTATTAACCTATCATTAAAGGTAAAAGAGAGTGGAAGCCCTTTGTAAAAATTCAGGTATCCCCGATTGTTGTTAAATTTTAACAACAATAAATATTCCTCAAATTTCAGTTTCTTTGGGGTATTTTAAAGAGTTTTTTTGGGGGAGGGGCATGATATGGACACAACTTCCCATTTAAAAATTCAAATATTTCAGATTTGTATTGAATTTGTGCCATAGTCATTAGACACCAATTAAGCAAGATTCCCTGAATTTCAATTTCTTCTTCAGCCCCCTTAAGCTTAAATCTTAAATTTTCGATATTTTCTAGAATCAAAATCATGTAATGGATTTTGATCAAAATTGAATACGGATTCAAGACGTAAGATTTAGTATTATTATGTCTTTATTTTAATCTTGGTAAGGGTACATAAAAGTGGTGCAAAACTATTCTGGAAATTCATTTTACACATCCTGGGATGGGTATTCTTCTAGCATATATATTAGATAACTTGTTACCCATTAGGTCAACGTTGGTACTTTATACATTCCTTCAACCGATTGTGAAGGTAAATCGACATTTATTCATTAGTAGTTTATGGAACATGTATTAGATTTGAATAAATGGTATAACTATTTAGAAGACATTCTTATCTTATATATAAAGTAAAGCCAGCCAAAATGTGTATAGGTCACCAGTTAATAGACACGGTAATGGAGCAACGATTAACATTTCTGTTTCACCATAAATGCCTGGCACACATCAGACAATGTTCTTACATAAACAAAATGTATTTCGAATAAATGTTATTTAAAACATATTTAATCCGGATCTACATTCAAATTTTTCTATTGATATAAATAGGAAGTAGGAGGAATTATTCCCCTACAGAAAGTACATTACTCAAGATACTTGGATAAGTATATATCATTTTGATCAAAGGACGTGCGACATTATCGTGGGGTCTCAGTTCGCGCTTGACATACACAAACAATTAATACGTTTTACTTTATTTTATTTACAATTTAAAAATTATAGAAATTAAAAAAATAAGAATATAAATGTTAAGGGGTTCAGAGCGTGGAGCAGAAATGCAGTGTTCCTTATTTATTCCCGGAAAACGCCGAGTGTGTCTCGAGGGGGTTACAGACTATACATTTACCAAATATTATTTCAATACATTTATTTAGAACCTTCATCTACAATCATCTATCTCTTAACCATTATCCTCGA
>OY744519.1:30717396-30859896 GCA_963556195.1 Sepiola atlantica | reverse complement strand
ATTAGCTCAAGAAGTAAACCCACCCTTTACTATCATGCGCACCCTTTCTCACTGTATGCTGTTTGACACCCTCTTCGCCGCTCTTAATTTATATGGTCTCTCTCTCTCTCTCTCTCTCTCTATAGAACAGAAGAAAAAGATTAAATAGTCCATTATAAACAAAAAGTAATATCAACAAGAGTAGTAATACTATTTAACTCGTAGCTGTAGTGGGAAAGTGAGAGGGGTAATATAGCAGAAAAAGACTAACTTTCGATATCGTCTTTTTATATTTAACTAGCTTTGCAAACTTTCTTTTTCCTGATTCATAATAAGTTCAATAGTTTAGGATTTTGCCAAGCACATAGATATTTGTACGCTCATGCGCGCGCACCAAAGTAAAATTTTAAAAATAAATATAACTCAAAATTTTTTTAGAGTAATTCTTTTTTCTTCTTTTTTTGTATCTAACTTATTTTTTTTTTAAATTTTGAAGATGGGTGCGAGTTTGGGTGGGCGCACCCTTTAAATTTGCAAAAAGAACGTGCCCATGTTATTCACCGGGTTGTCGAGAATATATATTCCAAAATTCATAATAATCGGTTAATAAAAATTAAAAAGAAAACTTTATATATGTGCACCACTTAAATGTTAACAAAAAATGTGCCCATGTTACTGTATTTTTTAGAATATATATTCCAAAATTCTTAATTAGTTAAGGAAATTATAAGTTTGGGTGGGGGCGGGTTTAGGTGGGCGCACCCTTTAACTGGTAAAGTTTACAACAAAAATAATGTGCCCATGTTATTCACCAGGTTGCCGAGAATATCTATTCCCAAACGTATAATGATCGGTTCATGAAAAAAAAAAAAACATAAATTAAAAAGAAATTTTTTTTATATATATGCAACCCCTAAATGTTAACATTTGCAAAAAATAATGTGCCCATGTTATGTTACTCGTCGTATTTTTTTAGAATATATATTTCAAAATTCCTAATGATCCGTTCATTAGTTTAGGAGATTACCCTATGCATAGATGTGTGTATATATATATATATATATATATATATATATATATATATATATATATATATATATATATATATATATATATATATTACTCGGAAGAATACCAGATTTATGACATAATCAAAATTAAGTACCCATGTTCCAAAAATTCAACATCAGCAGAAATGTATGTGTACATACGTTTCAGAAATTTTAAAATAAAAATCACACCCTCAGCACAAAATTAATTTTATTTAACATTTCAAATATATATATATATATATATATATATATATATATATATATATATATATATATATATATATATATATATATATAAATAAAAATAACAATTTGTAATGCGATACAATTTCTACCACTAGGACGTTCTTTGCTCCGTTAGTAGCCGCTGAACGCAAGTCATTGGGGTCCCGGTTTCGAATCTCACTATGTCTATCCGCACTGATGAGTCGTAAAGACGATGAAACAAGTGTCTGGGGATAACTATAGTTTATATATAGTTTAATATAATTGGATGTCCCCCTCAATTTGGATACCCAAGATCATCTCCTGCACACTATATATATATATATATATATATATATATATATATATATATATATATATATATATAAATTAATATCTGTTTTTGTTTTTCAGCTAGCCATACGAAAAAAAATAATGAACAATATTAAGTTAGTAATTTTAATATTGTTGTAAGGTGTGTTTTTGATGCATATGTTGTCCAATTGAGGTTTTACTATTAGCGAAATGTTGATGACTTTCTTATTTGTGCTGATGAAGAGACACAATAAATGTATCTCTGAAACATATGTACATTATAACTTTGTTGATGTCGAATCTTTGGAACTTGTGTACTTAATGGTGAATATGTCAATTCTGTATCTTTTAATATTATTCTCTCTCTCATATGTATATATATATATATATATATATATATATATATATATATATATATATATATATATATATATATAATGTATCTCTGCACATATTTGTGTAACCACCCACTCTTTGTAACTGGTATGTGTGCCCCCCCCCCCGCCCTTCCCGTTGTCTCAGCCAAGCACCCCCTACTCCCCTCTCCATTTTTTGTAAAAGATCTGTTTAAACTGAAGTGAAGAAAAGAATCCCATGTTAAGTTCGTGTGATTCGTATTCATCTTTGCATATTTTTTTTTTTAATTCTAAGGTGGGGGGGGGGGGGGGCAGAAACAAAATGGATGAAATTCATCCGAATTCTGCCCGTTTTTTGTTTACTATTCTCTCTCAGAAATCAGACGAAATATTATCCTAGCTTATGTTTAATGTTTATGGGATGAGGGGATTATCTCTTCAATTACCCCCCCCCTCATCTCTCTCTTATTCGCTCCTTTTCTTTTTCTTTCTTTTCTCTCTGCTGTTCTACAATCTATTTCTCTCTTATTCGCTCCTTTCTCTTCTCTTTCTACACGGTCTCTTCCCGTGCTAGTATCTATCTATCTATCTGTTATTCGCTCTTTTTTCTTCTCCTAGCTTTCTCTCTCTTTCTCACCCTCCCTCTCAATACTTTACCAGACTAATTATTAAATCTGGTAAAGTCCATTATCACATTTAACCATTCTTGGGCCGTTTTTGCAATTAAAATCCACAGAAAGCCTTTGCTGTTGTTTCATCTTCCTGACTTACAAAAAAAAAGGTAGGGCCTACTGAGGAGTGTAGCCTTGATTGATGGAGAGGAGAGAGAAAGAGAGGGCCTATGTTATTATTACTAAGCGAGTACATCTACGCTTGCTTTTTAATCCCAAAACGAAAATCGACTGTACGAAAATTCATCCTGGCAAAGATCCGGCTTTACTAGCGGCTGCTGCTGCTTCTTGGGAAATGTGACTCTGATGGCGAAGCAGCAGGAGCAGCTGAGAGGGGAAGGGGGAGTTAAAAATAAAATAAAAAGATGGCTGCTGGGAAAGAAAGGCGATGGCCTTCACCTTCTCTCTTCCTCTCTCTCAATAAATTAGGTTTGCATATACACCGTGCTCTATAAACGACTCCTTATCTTCCATCAGCTTGACCTGCATAGTCATTTAATGTGCATATATATATATATATATATATATATATATATATATATATATATATATATATATATATATATATATATATATATATATGTGTTTGTGTGTTGTAATCATAGAATTGTGATACAAATCAGTTCGACGGTGGCTTTGTTGCTGTAGGGCTGAGGTATGGTTCTGTTCAGCCTTAGGAGGTCTACCTTCCCAGGCTTTACCTTCACGCTGAGAAGGGGTTAGTTTATTACTAATCGCCTGAGGCGCTCCTACCGGACAATTCAGACCTGGTTGCTAATGAATTTTAGTTCGCTTCTCAAAACCACGCTTGACCTTGTGTCTAACCTCTTGGCAAAGAGGTAAATTTATATATATGAAAGTAATATAAAAGATACCATTACAAGCAAGCTACGCAGAAACGTTTATGTTTCATTCCAAAGAGTTCGCCAGGCTAACTCCACTACCATTAAGTTATACTCGTGTATTGAGCACTGAAGTAAAGACGGAAACAAAGAAATATACCTATTATCTTATAATACAAGTGAAACTAATATTATCTTAAATAAGACACATTTATTATTGTTATATAGCTCTGTCTGAAAGGAGTTTGAGTCCTTCATATGCGCTAGGGCTGTCGCCTTGATTCGACTCTGTTCCGATTCTGAAAAGTTGATTTTCATCTCATATGTGGATGGGTGGAAGGCTTTATGTGTGGACCCCCACCTTTCCCCCCCCCCCCCCAATCTCCCGGGACTGCTGTCTGTCTTTGCTATTAGATTAGCAATTGTGTTAGCCTGAAAGAAACAGTGACAGGTGGGGTGGAGGGGGGGGGGCTCTTTGTAACTCTGCCTGCTGCCGCACTTAACTACGCACATTCATCACATTTTTATCCTCGCCCCCCCTCTCTCTCTCTCTCTCTCTCTCTCTCTCTCTCTCTCTCTCGAATTTACTTGGTTGACATCCCATAATAATTTATACTGTTCAGTTCTCGTTCTCGACTCTACATCGGCTGCGGCTTGCCTTTGTGTTGCACTTCTGTTCATTTGAAATACGCTATATATATATATATATATATATATATATATATTTTTTATTTTTTTATTTATACAAACATTATTGGTTACATATGTGCATACATGTTTCCGTCGTACTCTTCACAGAGAGTCAACCTCTTCAGACCAAAGAAGACAGAGAAGTGTTTGTATAAATAAAGATTTATACTTAAGAACAGCTCTACTTATTATTGAGCACTTTTTATAAACACTGGAGTTTCAACGGATTTACATCTACAGAAACTAATACAATACGTGTACTATATATATATATATATATATATATATATATATATATATATATATATATATATATATATATATATATATATATATATATATATTGCGTATTTCAAGTGAACAGAAGTGAAGCACATATATGTATGATTCACTTCTAAACTAATTAACCGATCATTATGAATTTTGGAACAATTGATAAGCGTAAGGGCATTTAATGTGGGTTATATTTAGTTTAATTTAGGTTCATGCAAAGAGGTAAGGGGATGGGGATTTGAAGCCCTTTGTGAAAATTCAGACACCTTAGATTTTTATCAAAAGCTATTAGAGACTCCACAAATTTCAGGGGGGTGGGGGGTTTAGAAGGTTTTTGTTTTTTAGGGAGCATATGGGCACAACCTCCTTGCATTGAAGACTTTCATAGTCATTAGACACCAATTAAGCGAGATTCCATGAATTTGAATTTATTTTTAAGACCCCTTAAGCTTTAGACATTTTCTAGAATCAAAATCATATGATGGATTTTAATCAAATTTGGAACAAGGATTCTATGCGTAAGGTTTAGTTTCATTATATCTTGATTTTAATCTTTGTAAGGGGGCATAAAAGTGGTGCAAAACTGTTTGCGAATTCATTAAAGCAATGGCAAAATCTGGCATCCTGTTAAGAAGGCTAAAAATAATGTTGGCCAAACAGCGAGGTCATAGGTTTCTACTTCTGTATTTCCTCGTTTTATTTAAGAGGGATGTGCTTATACAAATAAACGTCTCAGCCACAATTCTACTTTGCCATGTGATGAGCATTTTAATCGAAAAAGGTTTTCCTATAGACATGTGAGAATCTGTGGGCAAAAACACGTTTATTCATACGCAGTTGTATTCATACGGAGTAGTGTATACTCTACAAAAAGTAATTCGAATAATAAGTACACAATAATAGCCCCCTGTGTTCGCATCCCCTATTTATATTGATACTAGAAGAATACCCGTTCCAGGACGAGTAAAATTAATTCTCGAAACAGAACAATTTTGCACCATTTTTATGCCCCCTTACAAAGATTACAGTTTTGACCAAACCCCATTACTTGATTTTGATTCTATAAAATGTCTAACATTTACGTCTTAAACTAAATGGGTCTTAAGAAGAAATTGAAATTCGGAGAATCTTGCTTAATTGGTGTCTCATGACTATTGATCAAATTCAAGGCAAATCTGAAATATTTGGATTTTCAAAAAGGAGGTTCTGCACATATCATGCCCCTAAAAATTATTTTTTTAAAATACAAAGAAGCTGAAATTTTGGGAAATATTTATTAATTAGTTTAGGAGTGAATCATGTACATACAAATATATAAACATACCTAACTTTATATATATATATATATATATATATATATATATATATATATATATATATATATATATATATATATATATTTTAAATGATAATAAAAACACACCTGACTACCGATAGCAGTAGATAAATAATTATGCACAATTACACTAACCTTAATCTGAACCCTAACCCGACTATCACACATTACACAAAACTCACTAAAATACATAAAATACAACATAGACATTTAAAACGTCTAAACCATAGAAACAACAATATATAATAAAATTTAAAGAATTGAACGAAAGATAACAAAAACGAACTGACAGCCGTTTACAGATCAAGCTGATTAGAGCATCAGCTGGTGTAGCGCAAAGCCACTTCCGGCTTCTAATTCGCGCAATGCTTTATTTTAACAATGGGTTACATGGATAAGGAGAGCATGCTCGAAATATTGGTCGACGAAAAAAATCAAAGAAAAAAAAGATATAAATACATGTTACATGTAATTCAATATAACCTTGCTATACCCTTTTATTCTTTTTTATATATATATATATATATATATATATATATATATATATATATATATATATATATATATATATATATATATATGTATATATATATATATGTATATATATATATATATGTATATATATATATATGTATATATATATATATATGTATATATATATATATATGTATATATATATATATATGTATATATATATATATATGTATATATATATATATATGTATATATATATATATATGTATATATATATATATATGTATATATATATATATATGTATATATATATATATATGTATATATATATATATATGTATATATATATATATATGTATATATATATATATATATGTATATATATATATATATATGTATATATATATATATATGTATATATATATATATATGTATATATATATATGTATATGTATATATATATATGTATATGTATATATATATGTATATGTATATATATATGTATATGTATATATATATATATATGTATATATTAATTATTTATTATTTATTACCTACAGACATCGATTTTTCATGCTAACGCAATCTTCAGTGCAGGAAGTTAATTCTCTAAGGTCAGCGGGCTCGGATTCCGATCATAAATCGCCACTGATTTGTAGTCAAGAGCGTTCCCCCGTCGGCCACAACGAATTAAGGAGGAATTTAACTTTGTAAATACCGAGTCGGCGGGTATTTTACACGAGCAGTTGAAAGTTATCAACAAACCGTGTTTGGATCTTGCATGAAGCTTTTTGTACTGCTTGTTATTAAACTCACTCAGAGTGCCCGGCCTTTAGTAAAGGGGGTTTATAATAATATTTATAAATAAATATTAATTATTTATAAATATTAATTATATATATATATATAATGAGGAAAAATATAAACAATACCAAACTTCTTTCAAAAGTCCAAAAAGTACCAGACAGATTAAATAAACAAAACAGTGAGTTACAGCAATCCGTAATTAACTCGTTTTTGTTATTTATGCTTTGGCTTTTTCTTTTTCCTTTCTTTTCATTCTTTCCCAATATGAACATCTGAGTGAGAGATCAGACTTTTTTCCGCCTGATGAGATCTTAGTTTCTAATAACTATTGATGGATAACATCGACATGCCAGTGTAGCGGTCTTTTGTACATGTCTGTATGAATAAAAACTAATTATATAAATGGCTCTATTTACTATCAAGCACTTTTTTATAAGCCCGGTTGAAATTCTGTGGATTTTTTATCCTGTGGATGTCTACTTTACCTGGATTACTAATATATATATATATATATATATATATATATATATATATATATGTAAGTAAATTTCGTGTACAACAGAATCGTAGGATCAATTTTAGAGGAAGCATTATTTTAATCAATGAAACAGACGAGTGGGAAAAAAAAGGAAAATTGTTAAAATTACCTTAAGGCTTTATCGTCTGACCCTCTGAGAGGAAACGTCAGAATGGTAAATTAAAAACTAAAAGTCGAATGAGATATGAGGGGATAAACTTATTTCAGTTGGAGGAAATGGTAATTTTAACAATTTTCCTTTTTTTTTTTCCACTCGTCTGTTTCATTGATTAAAATAATGCTTCCTCTAAAATATATATATATATAATAAAAAATTTGAAACCGTGTATTTTTTTCGTTTTCAAATATACACTTTACTCTCGTTTGATCCATAATAATTTCTATTCTCTCTCTCTCTCTCTCTCTATATATATATATATATATATATATATATATAATATGTTTCAAATTTGTTATTATTTATTACAACTTTGTCAGGTGCATAATACCCTCTTCGGGTGGTGGTTCTGCTACTGAGAGCAGAACTAGTATTTTTATTTAGGACAGTCATAAAATGAGCAAGTGTCTTCTGTGTGAGGTGTGCTTATTTTTCTTTGTGTGTGTGTGAGTGTGTTTGTATAGTTGTGCTTTTTTCAAGGTGGGTCTATAGATATGTCTTTGTGTGTATTTTACAGGCATTGTTCGGTATGTCTGGATGTGAGGTACTTTCTTGTTAGTACATTTGTGTGTCTTATTTTTTGTATGTGTGGACTGTGTGTGTATATATACACATATATGTATAAAAACACTAAGGATGTGTATCTTTACTGTATATTTAAATTCTTTTTTTTTTTTCTTTTTTGCAGAGCCATGTTGAAAAAGTTAAGGAATATCTACCAAATGGATTTGGACCAATGATCAAAATATTAAAGAAATTCCTTGAATTCATGAACCTCACGGTAAGTTTTTGTTTATTTATGTTGTATTTTTTAAGATTGCGTTTGTAAGGAAATGGCCGTTTTGTTAACTTTAAATCAGTTAATCGAAATCAATACATTTTTATAATACGAAACAAGTTTATATATTACAATTTCCATCTTTGTTTGAGAAAATTTCCCTCACAAGAAGTAGTAAGGTACTTGAAGAAATGGTAGTCAGTGGGCAAGCTACCCCGCGAATAGAGTAGACATGGTAGAATTTAATAGCGTAATTTGTAATGGTTTGGCACAGTAATTTGTGGTGTGTGTGCTGAAGCATTATCGTGCTGAAGTATTGGTCTTTTCTGTTGATTATTACCAGTTTCAGTTGCGTCTCGCATCAATTTGCTGACAATACTTAACTACAGTCGCTGTTTTGAGGACATTCGCAAAGCGGTAGTGAATTAATACTGCTGTATACCACCAAACCGCACACCATTTTCTTTTATTGATGCTTCTGCAGTTTGTGAAATGTTTCAATGTGCAAGATCTGCTGTAAATTTTGTTTGCCTTGATTTTGAATCCTCTGTTCCTCTTGCCTATATATATATATATATATATATATATATATATATATATATATATATATATATATAAAATTAAATACTGTCTTGTTTTTAAATTCCAAAAACAGTTTTTCATGGTAAACAACTGATGACCCCTTAAATAATGTTAGAAGCAAACTAATATAATAACTGAAAAAATTAAATTCACTTACATGAGTGATTTTCCACTGAACGACTTGGGACTTACGGTTTGTTTGTTTTTTTTTGTTTTTTTTGTTTTTTTTTATAGTTTTAATGGTTGAGAAACTTCCGAGACTATATATATATATATATATATATATAATGTGTAGAATACCCATCCCAGGATAGTGATAAGCAATAAATATAGCATTACTTTTTAATTTTAATGTGTTTTCATTTTTTGGTGGGTATGTTACGGTTTCGGTAGAATCCCCTAAATGTTAAAGTTTCCCCCCAAAAATAATGTGCCCATGTTACTCATGGTGTTGCCTAGAATATGTATTCCAAAATTCATAATGATTAGTTTAGGAGATTACCCTGTACATGAAGCTCCCTCCCTGGGTAGAGCTTATTTGCAAGGATATCGCCAACTGCCATTAGCTTTAAGGCATAGCTCATTAGATAAAACTAATTCGAGCTCCCGGCACTTGCAATGTTTACATTGAGATATTACTTACATTCAGTCAGTGTCGTATGATAGCGCAGGGGTAGGATCGCCAACTGTCAGCTCGATGGTTGAGTTTCAATCCCGGCTTGAGGCACTAACTGGCCTAGCCGCACTGATGAGCTGTGATACAGCGAAACAGTCTGTATGTGGATGACTATATATATATATATACAAACACATACCTAACTTTTTATATATATATATATATATATATATATATATATATATATTAGAGAGAGAGATATGGGTATATGAATTATATAAGTAATTAAACAGCTCAATTTAAAATCGCTTGGAAAAAGGTCTTGATAAAGTTATCTATGCAAATTAATTTGAATCTGGAAATAAAAGTAAGCTCAATAGTTTTTTATTACCATAAAGTAGAGCTATTATGTAATTTTATATGGATTAAAATCATTTTTAAATCGGTATTCCCCTCCCCCTTTTCCTATATACTTTAATAACACAAAATACATGCTAAAATATACCTTGTTTATCGGGATTGAGTTTTGTTTGAAAAACAATTTTGTTGTAATTGTTCTCATCAACCGTAATCTGTAATGAACTAAACAACTCATCCATTTCTCACTTAAGTATCTATGTATTTCTCTCGCCTTCTCTCACTCAATGTTAATTCAAACACGCTTTAATATTTATTAACGTCTTAGTAAGCATTTAGTTTTTTTTTTAGCCATAAGAATAATATAGAAATAAAAAGGGATTTATTATATTTAGTTATGCATAAAGAATTTCTTAATAGGTTATGTTTGAAATTCCGTACAGATACCTGAGTTCGACACGATACACCTGAAGAAGGTCAGAGGTTACATCGGCCGAAATATTGTGAAAATAACATCCCAGATGAGAATAGTAGTCTGAATAATTCAAATAATCTATTATATAAAGGAAAAAGATTTTTTTTTTTTTTTTCCAATTTACTTAAGTCTCAAAAATCAAGGGGACACTTTCTGGGCCGCCTGACACTTAATGGCTCTATTAGATACATAGATATCCGAGTGTTCCATTAAAGTTCTTTACCTCTCAAACGTTGAGTTAGTAATAAAGTTAAGAACATTAATTTTTCTTCCCCCCAATTGACCAGTTAACTATCTTTCTTGTGGTCTCTTAGTCTTACCGGATTACAGGATAAGAGTTCATCTAGTCTGGTGGAGTATCCAGCTAAGTGTTGTTACTTTAGGCAACATCACTTAGAGAAGGTGGAACCATTCCTTGTATAAACCTGCATGTAGCCGTGCCGAGGGTATCTTATTTGGGCTTCGAATACTATGTTATTTTGAATATTTGGTCAGGGTTTACTTGTCAGGTGAGGTATCCTCATGCAAGGTTGTCCTGACAAACCCTTGTACAGAGAGACCGAAAACACTCAAGAATAGTGTCTAGTAAGCATTCTGTGTGTGGAGCCAAAAGTAAAAAAACTACACAAGACACACCCACAACGCTGATATATTTTCTTTCACCATTGCCTCGGACAAAATATAAGTGCAATTTCTTTTTTAATATTCATTCTTTTGGGAGGGGGGGTCGACATTTAGAGTGATTTATATATATATTATTATTATGTAGTAATTTAGCTAAGATTTTTTTCCAGTTGCCAGAGAAAGCAAGAGAAGGGGTAATAGTGATGGGGTGATAGATATATATAGAGAGTGGGTGATAGATAGAGGGGGGGGGGTGATCGAGAAAGAAGTTTTAAAACAAAGATGTGACACACACTTAGTATGTTTTCTGTTTAGTTGTCCATGCCGCTCCTGAGCAACGCCAGGTAACCATGCTAGTACAAGATATGTGACAGTTCATAAATTTTCGACTGAAGTCAATGTAAATAAATAGTGGCAGTGGTTGTGACCCAATGGGTCACAAGTATGTCTAATATAATATGTATATATTCATTAAATTGAAAAAGGATTATTGATTAAAACAAGAAATGCCCAGAAAAGCATAATAAATAAATTTTAAAAAATAATGTATTAAAATAGACATTTATTTAAAAAATTGAGATGCAAATTTCAATTATACAAAAACGGACATTATATTTTTATCAACCAAATATATATTTTTTTTACTTCTGTTTTTCGTTTATTTGTTTATGTAACAAATTATTTGACTTTGTCTTTTCTGCCGGTTTTTTTATTTAAAAATTTTTAATTTTTTTTAATTTCCTCAGTTTGATTAGTATAATACTTCTATTCATTGTCTTTTTCTTTCTCTTTTTTTGCAGAATGCGTCCGGAGGTTCTGGAAGTCGTTCCACTGCCCGTGTGATTGAAACCCTAGAGTCCTGTTGACACTGCACCTCAGCACCTCTCACCTAAATCCCCCCCTCTCCCTATCTCTCTTCCTCCGCCCTCTCCTGTTATCCTTCCCTCTTCCCTCCAATCTCAACCCTAATTCCCCATCCCAACCGCCTTCTATTTTATACTAACCCCCTTTCCCTTTTGCACCTTCCTCCCCTCACTCTCTTCCTCCTCTCACATTTACTATATCTCCCTCCCCCCCCCCCGTCTCTGTTGTCATGATTTCATGCCTCCATAATAACCTTGCACCCCCTTCACCCCCCCCCTCGATTAGCCAGGCCAGATCATCATCTACCCCCACCCACACCTTATATAATTGACTTTTTTTTTTAAACATCAAATCAAACCATTCAGTGTTCCAATTTTTCATTTTATTTTAAAACTTTAAATCCATTTATTTTAGCGTTGTTTCAAATCTTTTAAAGTTTTTTTTTTCAACTGTCCAAACTCTTTTCTGAAAGTCAGAAACATGCAATAGTGATTCTAAAAAAAATAAAATAAACATTATAAAAAATAAACAAAAGCTCTCCATTTGACTAAAACTTTTTTGCAACCTCTTTTCCTATACCCCCAATCTCTTTTTCTATACCCCAAATCTCTTTATTTATCGAGGGTGCATCATTAGACGCAAGATGATGATGATGATGATGATCGAATAGGAATTTCATTCTGTGGTTATTATGGAATAATAACCACATGATCTAAGGAACAGTAACCATGCACTGTTGACTCCATGTCTACAAACTTAAATTAACACAAGTGATATTGAGCACTCTCCATTTATAAATATAACAACGAATACAACTATATTAATATTATATATATATATATATATATATATATATATATATATATATATATAATTAAACCAAATTGTTATTAAACTATAACTAATTGTTATTAAGGTAATGTTCTTTTAATCTCAACATCATACTAATACCTACTCACACTTGCCAACAGGCTTGTTGCAGATGTGAAACAAGTTGCAGTTTGACACATTTTCGTTAAATATTATATTAAATAGGCATTTTGGTGGAACGTATCATATTTGAAACAAAAGCATTTATGGGTTAATAACTTAATTAATATATATATAATATATATATATAAAGCAGTGTAGATATAAATATATGCCTTGTGTGTGTCGATATACGGACATTTTATATTATCTCTAACTACCCGGCATTGGCTGAGATGTAGTGAAGTTATTTTAGTTTTTAATTTTTAGTTTTTTGGCCCATAAATTAGACAGCTCCTATTATATTCTTGAAATCTAAAATATGAGTCATTCCCCTTGCTGGTTTTTATTTTTTGGTTTAAAAATGTTTCATATTAACATCCATCTGAGCCGGACTAAGTAAATGTAAGAAAAAATTGTAGCGAATGGCATTATTAAATTGGCAATAACACGGTACAACAACAATAACAAATGAACATTACCTAGTCAGAAGCAAAGTTCGATTTATTACCTTAAATGCTATTTGGGTCTGACTTTGTTAGATGTAGGTGTGTTATATCTACTCTAATCTGGCAGTTTAGCACATCACTGCCCCTTTTTTCCCTCTCTGATTTCCTTCTTTTCTTTTTTTTTTTTTTGTGTATATCAGTTTGCAAAAATAAAATCCTTATTACTTTTGTTAATGCATATTTAAAAAAAGATAAAATAAAATAAAACTTCTGCTAACATCAGATTGAGGCTGAGCGACAACAAGTCTCCCCAGATTTCGAACATCCTCCACCTCCCTCGATCACCATTTTAAATCACTTTATGATCTCACAGCAACCGTTTATCATCGACTTTTTGTTGATAACGAACATTGGCTTTCTCTGGAATCTGAGCGACAATAAGCCTCTCCAGGATTCCGCTACTCTCCGTGCCCTTCCAATGGACGTCTGGATGGTACGCTCCTTCCTCGGTCTTTCCATCATCTCAAACCCTTCACGACCATTTTCTGTGGTAGCAACTGATGTTGGTGTCACCTCATTTTTTATTATTATTTTTTATTCCGTAGCCCCCCCCCCCCCCCCCCGAATAAAAACTAAAGAACCTAATCAATTTTAAAAGAAATACAAAATAATGCAAAGAATAGAAAAATAAATATTTTTTTAAACTTTGAAAAACAGACAAGATACATATATTTAAATTCAAAGAACTTTTCATGAAATATATGAAGTTCAAATCTGCAAAATGTTATGATTTTCTCAAAGAAAAAATGAATGAGAAAAATAGAATATTTTGTATAAATATAAATGCGAAAAATAAATTAACTTTGAAACAATTGTATAAGATCTAGTTAGCAGTTAATTTATTTTGATTAGCTAAACAACTATATATATATATATATATATATATATATATATATATATATAGTAAGCAATGAAAATATATATGGCAATCAAGCTACACGGAGGCTCCCGTGTTTCATCCCCGGGGGGAATCGTCAGGCTAAATGCATTTAGCCTGACGATTCCCCCCAGGGATGAAACACGGGAGCCTCTGTGTAGCTTGATTGCCATATATATTTTCATTGCTTACTACCTAGCTCTACTTACGTATCGAGCACTGTTGAAGTAAATACTGAAAACTGATACATAAAAAATTATATCCCCTTATAATATTTTATGTGGATACATGAAGTACTAATATATATATATATATATATATATATATGTAGCTTTAAAAATGTATAATCTTTTGGTGAAGATCTTTTCAATTCTTAAATTAAATAGTTATTCACACGTTTATATAAGTTTAATTTTTTTATTAATTCATTTTTGTTGAAATTTCATCATTTTGTAGATAAAAAAGTTAAATTTAATACATTAAGTAACTAATAAATTAACTTTTTTTAAGAACTGTTTAAAAAGTCTAAATAATCGGTTTGAATTTTATTATTTTGTAACTTAGATGATTAAACACATAATTCTTTGACCATTTTTTAAATACCGAACAAATTAAATAGTTTCAAGCAATTCTATGTGAGGTAAGTTTTTTTAAGAATCATTTTTTTTTTTGTTTAAAAAAAAGTTAATTGAATTGTCTTAATATTTTACATTTTTTTATCTTAAAAAATAAGAAACGTGTTTTATTCTTTATTTTTATCTTCAACAATAATTTTTTTCTATAATCAAAATTTTATTACACGCGATCGCTTTTTTAAAAATCCATAAGCATTCCTGACTGAACGATTTCTTTAATAGTTAATATATTAAAACTAGTAAACCCATTCAATCAATAATGACTGCATTTTGTCCAAATTTCAGAAAATAAAAGTTCACTAAAAATCAACATGTTTTTTTTTCCACCCATCAAAAATATGTATATTATCTCATGTTGCTTAGAATTGCTAGAATTTTAGACGAACGAATATATATAAACGTTTTTAACCATTAGCTTACTGACCGATGATAAAACTAGTTTTTTTTTCTCACCCAATGGGCTGGATCTTCTGCATCCTTTAAAACCACCAGTATCAATATGACTAATTTAACTATCAATGTATGATATCATCTGTAATATATATATATATATATATATATATATATATATATATATATGTCTACTGTCTGATTTCTTAAGGCACAAATAGAACTTAATTTTTCTTTCTTTACATAATAATTTCCTGTGGTCGTGGGGCTAAAGCGCTAGCTTGCGGAGTGTAGGTTGATTCTGTACTTGGTTTGTGCCCTCCGACCGTCTAAAATTGTCACTTCCTACACTGATGATAGCTAAAGCTGGAAACGCCGACGTCTGTAGGTTAAAATAATTTAAAATTTATTTAATAATATATATATATATATAAAAATATATATAAATAAAGTACACCAAGTTTTATACTAGGCGCATACAGCTTTTGTAACCTCATGGCTACTGGCCGAATACTGAGGATTACTGAATTCATCTCAGTATGAAACCGGTATGTTCATAATATTCAGTCATCATCATCATCTTCGATTCTTTTTTATTAACATGCAGTTTGAGGGGCATCACCCACACTGGTAGCTACCTGTCCATGTAACTGGCTAGCTGCATGCATGGCAGATCTCACTTCACGCCTCCAAGAAACTCGATCATGAGGATCAACTGCAGATAGCAGATTCTTTTTCAAAAAACTACATAAAATTCAATATTTTCTTATTTTCTTTTACGAGTAATTACTTCCATTTTGTCAGATATTTATATTAATTTATTTATTTGGCAAACACATTGTTTCGCTGTATCACAGCTCTTCAATACGGCTAGACTAGCAAGTGCTTCAAGCTGAGATCGAAACCCAACCATTTATTACAACTGTCGAACATCTTACACGTTGCACCATCAGTACAGGCTATGGAGTAAGTGAAATTTTAATGTCTTTATTGGCATTATCAGCCACCTGGAGTGCTTGCTTTTTATACAAAGTGCTTTGCATTATCACTAATGACAGCTAACGATTTCGTTTACCAGAGTGTTCAACCCATAAACTGTGTTATTTAATAATGTTTGCATATATATATATATATATATATATATATATATGTATATGCTTCCCACTTATGGGTTGGGCTCTCTGGTAGAGGAAATAATGGTTTTCACTGAGCATAACGCAATAATTTTCTGTAAAGAATAGATTTCTGAGATTACCGGTAGCATGGTAAAAATATATGTAAACAACGATAGTACATATAGTGCTATAATTTCATATACTGTCAGAGGCGATTTTGTTTGCGCAGTGGATAAATCACTTAGGTGCTCATCATATTTGCACGTTCAGGTTTCAAATCTTGGCGTGGATACACTTGTTACGTCTAGCCACACTGATGAGTCGTAGATGACGAAACGACTGTCTGTAGACGCCTATATATAGTGTAGGGCATAAAAATATAAAGTAGAACCACACAGAATATACTTCTCTCTCTCTCTCTCTCTCTCTCTCTCTCTCTCTCTCTCTCTCTCTCTCTCTCTCTCTCTCTCTCTCTCTCTCAAGAGAAATTAAAAAACAAATGTCTTCAAAAAAAATCAAAGAATTCATGTTTGGTCAGTGCTAGTTGGAAAGTTGGATGCCAAATTTCTAAACTACTATTATTCGCCCCCCCCCCCCTCTCATTTGTTGTGAGCCTTCTCCCAACCCCAACATTACTAATAATTGAAGAGGAAATTATGGAACGTTATTATTATTATTATTATTATTATTAAGCACTTTTTATTTGTATGTTTAAATTATTCAAGTGTATTGCATCATTCCACATCACACCTCTCGGCTGGCTAATGAATAGAGTTTTAAAAACAACAAAACATTTTTTTATGTATAAATCCCTCCCTTTCCCAACAAAATAAAATTTAAAAAATAAAGCATAAATCGTTTAAAAAAAAAATCAAAAAACAAAATAGTGTATATACGTAGATACATATAGCCTATATGTATGTGTGTATATATACACACTTGCCTCCATGTGCATATAACATATATTCATATGTTTGTGTGTATGTGGATTTGCGTGAATGAATGACTTTATGAACTGAAAGCATCTTGTGTGAATGGAAGATTCAAGTCTTTTATGGCATCAAAATATTCGCATAACTAAAAAAGAAAAAGATAGAAAGAAAGACATACAAACATACAAAGGATTTCACAATGAAAAAAAAAATAGATAACATTTTAAAAAATGGAAAGAAGAAAAATATATATACAGTTTTTTGGGGAAAATGAAACATTAAAAAAAGAAAAAAACACTAATAAAAAGAAATTAAAAAAAAAACAAACCTGTACAGACTTCAAATAAAATTTTAAAAACTGGATTTTTTTTTTATATATAACCAAAATTTGAAATTGAAAAAAAAAAACATTAAAATTAAAAAAAAAAATTTTAAAAGCTAAACAGTTTAACATTTTTTTTCTTACATTAATTTTTTTTTTTTTTTTTTGTCTATGGCAGGTGGGGTTGGGCAGGGTGGTCAAGTGGTGTTTGTATTATCTATGTACTTCTCTTTCCCTGCGATTTTTTTTGGCACTTCGTACTGGGCCCTCCTCGTGGAAAGACAGTGCAACTGCAGCAATTATTGTCAAGAACTACAATGTCAATCGTTCTGGTCGCCTCAACGACTCGGATGGCATTCGTAGATGTAAATTTTCATCAGATGTAGTTCGTGCACAATAAAGATATTTTTACAAGGAAGTTATATCTCTCTTTTGTTTGTTTATTTTGTTGTTTTTGTTTTGTTTTTGTTTTTCGTTTTCCATTTCAGATAATCACAAACATTTCTTTTCTATCCCGGATACATTTGCATCCTATCCGACTGCGTTAAAAAAGTGGGTAAAATTTTAAATCATTTTTAAGATTTAAAAAAAAGAAGAAAATACTTTATAGACATAGATATATAACCCATATGTGTATACCTGCAAATATGCATAAGCCACCTGCTGAGGGTATAAAAAATAAACCTCGAAATGTTTGTGTAGTCCTATATGAAAATAAAGGATTTGATGATATAAATCTGCCTAAAATATTTAATAATCCAGAAATCATTCAGTCACTGCCCAATGAACTTAAAAAAGAGGAACAGAAACCAATAGTAACATATAAACTAGGGCAAACTATCCGGAATAAGGTTTTTAACTATAAAAAAACTGTAGAGAATTTAAATATTAATGATAATGATGAAATGTATATACCATCATGTGAATGTGAATCCTCTCCTTTATGTAATACTGACATAGGGCATATAATTACCGGTAATCTAGCGATAGTTAAAAATTCTAAATTAAGAAAACTCTTAAGTAAAGGCCCAAACTATAGAGAACCTAAATGTTTAAATTATGCGAAATGTGTTAAGGAAATAAATAAAGCGTTAGATAATTTCACTGCATCCATGGCTAAAAAACATAGACTATTACACTCTACATTTGACGCATGGAAAAATAATATACTTAGATTCGTAAATAAAAAAGTAGAACGTTTAAAAGAATTTAAACACCCTAAAAGAACGAATCCCCTCCTTAGAAATCCACAAATAACTACGGAGCTTGAAATGCTTCAAAATAGGTTTGTAATAGTTCCTATTGATAAGGCGACAAATAATATAGCTTTTATCTGTAAAAAGTATTATATACAACGCTTATTGCTAGAAGTAGGAATAATAGGTGAAGTTTCAGATACTTATAAATTAAGTAATAATAAAAGCGATAACATTATTATAAACAATACTGTTATTTGTGAAAAATTAGGATTAAAATTAGAAGAAAAATACAAAAAACTTCCATCTATGTATTGGATACCTAAAATGCATAAAACACCAGTTGGCGCCCGTTTCATTGTTGCCTCAAAAATGTGCATCACTAAACCTTTAAGTAAGGCTGTGTCTAAAATCTTTAAATTAATTATAAACCAAATAAATAATTTCCATAAAAAAAAGTAAATTCTATAGTAATATAAACCTATTTTGGGTGGTAAATAATTCCGATCTAGTAAAAGAAAAATTAGATCGTATTAATTCTCGTAAACAGGCTAAATCAATCTCGACATACGATTTTAGTACATTATATACAAAAATACCCCATAAAGAACTTATTAAAGAATTAGGTAATACTGTAGATTTAGCTTTTGCAGGAGGAAAAGGTAAATACATAGACTTTACAAAATCTAAAGCCTTTTGGTGTAAAAATAAAAATGGTAAGACGAGTGTATCCAAAACTGGTCTGATAATGCTTATAAGTCACCTTATAAAAGAGAGTTACTTTCAAATAGGGAATAAATTATTGCTCCAAACAATAGGTATTCCAATGGGTTTGGATCCGTCTCCATTTTGGGCAGATCTATATTTACATAGACTTGAATATATATATATGTCATCATTAATAAAAAATGATATATCTAGAGCGTATAGTTATCATGGATGTAGGCGATATATTGACGACCTTGTTTGCATTAATGATAGCGAAGAGTTTGCAAATACTAAACATTTAATATATCCTAAAGAGTTAAAATTAAACTGTGAACATAAGGGAACACAAGCTACTTTTCTTGATTTGGATATAAAAATTGAAGATAAAATATTTATCTATAAACTGTTTGATAAAAGAAATTCATTCCCTTTTCGTATCGTGCGAATGCCATATAAAAATAGTACTAGCCCTGTGTATATATTTTACGGGAGTATTATGTCTGAATTTCTGAGAATTGCTCGTGTTACCTTAAAATTAGTAGATTTCATGCCCCAAATTTCTGATCTAATAATAAGAATGATTAACCAAAGTGGCGATCAAAATAAAATATTTGGACAATTAAATAAGGCAATTACTTGCCATCCTGATGCTTTTAAATCTTATCAAATTAATCAAAATAAACTGATAGAACAAATCATAGTATATATAAATAGAAATAATATAATATGAATAAACGTATATATAACACATCTGCTAATTATAATAAGAGAAACAATAAAAATACAGTAGAAAGAAAGAAAGAAATGTTGAAGAAGAAGAAAACCGACAGTTATGAACGCCGATTTTAAACACCGGGAGTTGGCAAAGAAGAAGAAGAAAAAGAAAGAAAAAGAGAACAAATTAACGGTTAACTTATGGACGCAGATTTGAAACAATGAGAAAAGAAAAAAGTCGACAGTTGTGAACGCAGATTAGAAAAACTAAAGTGAACAAGGAAGATTAATATTTATTTGAGGTTGACAACAACGGGGAGATGGACAACAAAGTAGGACGAGGGAGAAAAGGAGTAACTAAAGGTATATGTATGTATGTGTGTATGTATATACATATATATGTATATATATATATATATGTGATTTTATGAAGGCTTACCAAATCATTCCTTTCAAGACACCAATGATCACCATTAAAGATATTTTTTCTTACAAATACTATTTATTCAAATTACATTTAATTTGAATAAATAGTATTTGTAAGAAAAAATATCTTTAATGGTGATCATTGGTGTCTTGAAAGGAATGATTTGGTAAGCCTTCATAAAATCACATATAAATGCTCTGTACTCTGTAATCGAGTATCATCGAGCTTGTTTTTTATTGGAACAACCCCGGTCTTCACTGAATGATCTATTTTATAAGTGAAAAATCTAAATCTATATATATATATATATATGTATATACATATTTATTTATTTATCTTTTATTTTTTGATGTGTTGATGTTTTTTATATTTATAATATAAAACTAAAAATAATACATTAATCACTTAAATAATAGTGTCATGGATTCGTCCAAACACTTTAAAATGCAGCAACATTTTTGTGAGTAACGGATAAATTTTATTAGACAGACGAACAGCACAGGTAAAGAATTTTTTTTTTTTTTTTTTTGTGTCTTAAATAACTAATATAAGTTAGCAAAACATTTATATGGAACAAAACGTAGATTTAGTATAAGGAACGTTTATGTTTTTGTCTTTTAAGGGAAGTGGGGTCTGATCAACTCTGCTGGGAAGCCATGAAATTAAATACTGTCTGGTTTTTAAATTCCCGAAACAGTTTTTCATGGTAAACAACTGATGATCCCTTAAAATAGTGTTAGAAACTAACTAATATAATAACTGTAAAAAATAAATTGACTTACATGAGTGATTTTCCACTGGAAGACTTGAGACTATAAGTTGTTTTTTTTAATTTTTTTTTTTTATATAGTTTTAATGGTTTAGAAACTTCCGAGACTATATATATAAGATATATATGTGTGCCTGTCCAGGCAAGATATCTACTGAAACTCTTAGTAAAAGGATTGTGCTAATTGGACTTATCTTCTTTTTGGTCGAGAAGAATCTAATTTTGCAAATCTGCCATTGAACCTGGGAACACCGAGAACAACAAGGTTCAGCAGTTGCATGCGAAGTCGGGGAAAGTTTGGCCCAGAGCACACAAAGGAATGGTATAGAAGCAACATTGCCACTCTCACTCCATTGATTTACGGTTCCGCACCTGATATGTCTTTACTTGCCACATGCAAAGGTAGAGACGATCCGAGGATGCCGGATCCTGATGCTGTTTCCTTCTGGATTTTCATCAGAGCACTGTTAGCTGGTTAACTCTGACATTACCATGTTGCCACCATTCCCACCATGGTGAGGAAAGGCTGGACTTTAGAGGGGGGAGGGGGAGGGCTACTGCTGGCAGGGTCTTGATGTTACCGGATTGGTCGACGAAAAGGTAGATGCGTGAAGAGAAAGGAAATTATATCTATCTTCGTTACATGCGCCGAAGCTGTCAGACGGTTAACTTCTGGTTTTGTTACATGTAATGCCGAGTTGTAAACAGGGTAACAACAAATATTCTACGCATCATATAAAACGTTTCCTGCGAAACATTCAAATGTGTTGTCACTTCACGGCTCTTCATACTCGCCATTTTCAACTTTGTTTGAGCCGCCATATTTAATTAAAGTGTAAACAATGAAACAAAAGAATGCCTTGAATCCTTTTGCGACACGTGAAACTATTTTTATGAATGAGTATGTTTCAATTTATGCTTAGACAGTCGGTAAAACTGTATATTTAAACTAGCAGATTCACCCAACATTGTTTAGGTATCAATTATTTTTATATACTAACCAGCAGGAAGACCCGACGTTGCTCGGGATTGAATGAGGACTACTACTATGTACTTTTTCACTATCCTCATAACATAGTACTTTCATTGTTTTTAATGCCCACCTCGCCTTCCGTTTCGACCCCTTAATATTGTCGGAAGAAGCTGAAATGTTAAAAAGAAATTCTCTGAATTAGTGTCTTATACATACGGTTTAAATTTTTATTAAAATCAGATATACGTATTTTAAGTTTTAAGGGAGTTCTGTTTCAATTAGAGGCGGTGGTACATACATAACGTAATGGATAATGTTCTTCAGAAGGGTGAAATCAGAAACCCAAAAGAATTAGGTTAGAGGGAGAAAGCCAGTAAACTTGATGGGCGCAGGGAAAGAGGTTGTAGTGAAAGCCGACAGATGATTGACATGCAGAATGACAATGAAACATTGTTGGTTGCAGGAAGACTGGGTTGGTGGTTCCTGGGTTTCTTTACTGGAGGAGTGGCTGACATATTGTCTGCGGAATCTCCCTTTTATCTCTTGTGGGAAATGTAGTGATGCGGCATATATAATACTGGATTGATGAATTCTCCATAATTCACCAGAGCCGATCTTGGAATCAGAGCGTGGATTCTGTGTAAACAAAGGTATAACAAACATGTCTGCTTTCTGGAAGACCAAGATGAGAGAAAATTGCTAATATCTATAAACCACACACACACAATGTTTAACAATGTTTGCTTAAATGAAAGAATGCTGCCTTTCGAGGAATTAATTTTTCCCGTCCCAGAATAGGTATTCTTATAGTGCATTTATCAATCTATTAAATGTTTGCTTCGGGTGGGGTGGGGGGGGTACGTTTGAAAACATGGAAAACGGAAAGTAAAAAACAAAATAAAATAAACAAAAAAAGAAACAAAATAAAAGAAAGAAAAGAAAAGAAAAAAAGACGATGTTTCTCTCCTTTCACCACAAATGCTCGGATCTTAGTTTTGCCCCAGTTTAAATAAATGGCCCTCTCTTTGAAGAACCCTTTGTTTTGATAAGCTTCTATGACTGCCTTTCACTCCAGATACAAAATGAAGGACTTACATCAACCCTGTTGATAAGGTTGCTGGGTAAATGGTTGGATCATTCTACTGCTCCAGAAAGTACCTGACTCCAGATGCAATCCTCTACGTATATAAGAGTCAGATACGTCCTAAGATGGTGTATGGCACAGTCGATTGTCGAAGGAGTGTCATTTGGTGGTCCGCATCTTTGAAAGGGCTGTTAACGTCCTGGTACGGTACCCGGCTCCCCGAGTGTCAAACGATAAGCACACACTGTTAATAAAAGGGGTTGATCCCGTCCGTAGTCTTGACGGGTCTTAGACGTCATTAATTCTCTCCTGAGAATTAATTATCTGACTGAGGGAACCGATGTGCTGGAATTGAACGCCGTATGAAAGAGCCGACAACACATTTTTATAATAAAAATATATTTATTTATTTTTACCGAAGAAACATAATTAAAACTCGAAGTCGGTTGTAGTTGGTGTACGTATGTACGCCGCGCACGACCCGACCGTCACGAAGTCAGAATCCAAACTGTCAAAATCTCCCTCGCTGTGATAAAATCGAGAAAGAGAGAGAGAGAGAGAGAGAGAGAGAGAGAGAGAGAGAGAGAATATGCATGTAGAAGAAAGAGAGATAGAAAATACAGTCACCAGTGTTATGTTATTATTTAACAGGCTGTTCTGATCTCCAACCTTTAGTGATGCCGGTGTCAGCCAACATTGGCCTAACCTTTAACCTGAAAACGGTCAACAAGCTGTAAACGTTAACTGCGCTCGAGCTTGCTGCCTTCTGACGCGGCCGACATTTGAAGTGCAGTGTTGTCGGTTTTACGTATCTCTCTACGAGGGCAATAGAATTCTGGCGCAAGGCTTTTAGGGTCCCTATCGTTATGCCATAGTACTGCTACCACATCTGAGGAGGTACCGCTTATACCACTCTTTCTTGCCTTTATAGAGTACAAAATCGACTGCAAAATCTAGTGTGGAGCGATTTCTCCCGTTTCTTACAGCCCCTTTCAACACAGAAGAGGCATTGCTAGTCTCTCTCTACTCTATCGTTATTTCTATGGAAGGTTTTCGACTGAGTTTCCGTGTAAGACATTCATTCACAGCAAGATTTCGTATTCCTACCACAAAAGAAAAAACTTTCCCGTCTTTCCCCGGACAAGAGCTCCCTGTCTGTGGAACACATTACCACAGGACTGCTTTCCTGTAGATACACTAAAAGGCAATAATGCGTATTGGAATGTGTTTGCCGCCTTACCAGAGCAAGAAATGTAAGACATTCAAAATAAAAACTTGTCTTCCTACCACAATTGAAAAAAACGTTCCTTTCTCCCTCCATGTGCGGAATTTCCACAAATACCTTCTTTCCAAGAACTTCCCACTTGTGGATCACATTACCATGGGACTGCTTCCTTACAAACTACGAAATGGTCGTCTATATCTAATGTCAATAAATTCTTCATCCACAAATGGCTGTTGGCCTTTATAAATGGTGACTCGTTAGTAGGAAAAAAAGATAAAATAGAAAAACAAAAAACAAAACGAAAGAAAGAAAAAAAAACAGAACAGAAAAGAAAAAAGAAACGCAAAATAATAGAAAAAAAATAATAGAAAAAACAAAAGTAAAAACGAAATCTAAAATAGAAATAGAGAAATAACAAAGAAAAGAAAGAAAAGAAAAAGAATAAAGGAAAAACAATAATAATAAAAAAGAATAGAAAAAGTAGAAAAGAAAAAAAGAAAAGAAACACCCATCTCGTGCGGAACATGTTTGTTGTAAGCGAGTATGGCGACGGCGAAGCAAATATTTTAATCTAAAACACCCATTCACAAAAAAGAAAATGAAAAAGAAAAAAAAACAACAGATGTCTCTTAGTTGTTGCAATCATGAATTATCATATGATTTCCGCTGACGTCATAACAGTGGCGCCTCAAGTGGTTGGACTAATCGGGCTGACCCTGACTCGACTGATTATCAAGTATAAAAAAAAAAACATAAAAACAAAACAAAAAATAACAACGAAAAAAAAAAAGGGGAGTGCATAGAACGTATCTCCAGTGAAGGGGTCGATAAAATATACAGACTGTTACGGTGACACCTATATTAAAACTGTGTGCAACAAGCAATATAAATAATAATAAATATGTAAAAGTTTCGCCATGGGGAAATTATTAGGTGGATTTTCAATTAATTTTCCGGTTCTCTTCCAATATGTGATCTAGCGAGTTGTTTACATTCCAAGGTACTGATATCGATCCTGACCCAGTTTTCGTGAGATTCGACTCGGAAGCGTTCGGCTGTCCAACGCAAACGCCCGAGTGTTGACGAGCCGAATGGTACCAGACGACAATTTTGATACAGTGCTGCGTCCTGTGATTGTAAGTTATATTTTCAAGAAATTTTCTAAAAGAAACAAAAAAAAAAACAAGCAAAACATAGCGAAGTTAGTTATCAAATAATTTTTATTTTATTTTGATACGTTTCTGCGTCCTATAATTTTTAGTTATAGTTGGAAGAATTTTTTTAAATAACAAAACAAATAAAACAAGCAAAACAGAGCGAAATTACTGTTATCAAATAAATATTTTTAACCCGAACCCCAACAACAACAAAAAACAAAACAAGCAAAACATTATCATCATAGGACGCACCACCTATCAAAATTGTCGTCTGGTACAAATCGGCTCGTCAACTCTCGGGCGTTTGCGTAGGACAGCCGAACGCTTCCGAGTCGAACTTCACGAAAACTGGTTCAGGATCGATATCAGCACCCATTCCAATATGTGATGTACCCATTAACCCTAACCCGTTGTTATGGTTAGGGTTACGGTCAGTTAGTGAGTTGGTTATGATTATGGTTATGGTTAGGATTAGTTAAGGTTAGGGTAGATCACATATTAGAATGTAAACAACTCGCTAGATCACATATTGGATTAGAAACCATTCGGTAGATCACATATTGGATTAGAAACCATTCGGTAGGTCACATATTGGATTAGAAACCATTCGGTAGGTCACATATTGGATTAGAAACCATTCGGTAGGTCACATATTGGATTAGAAACCATTCGGTAGGTCACATATTGGAAGATCCCCTAATTTCCTATCTTGGAGAAAATCTCTCACAATTTGTATTTAAAAAAAAAAAGTCTAATGATCGACATCTTCTGAACCGAATCACGAAGTTGTTCATCTCCGAGGTTATGTATTCGATCGACTTTTCCACTATGTTTATTTGTGTGCAGCCTTGCGTCCACATAGCTTAATCAATAGTCACTAAACTTGGTCAAAATATCGGTCATGGTATAACTTAGAAATTATTAATTTTGGGATATTCAAGTCAAATGTCAAGGTCATGGTCACGGAAAAAGCATTTTTGGCGATAACCGGTTCTTTTCGTCGTAAAGACTCGCTAGTTAGCTCATATTGTAGGCAATGAAGTCCACATCTTATACGACATTGACCTTGCTGTTGAAACGTTCAGTAAAGGTCAAAATTTTTACGGAATTTTAACTTCCGATTTTTCCAAAATTAATGTACGAATGTGATGCTCTTTGATAGCAGTAACCGCCATGCAAAATTTCAGCTTGATCAGATAAA
The DNA here is from genome assembly GCA_963556195.1 of Sepiola atlantica. Classification (NCBI taxonomy): domain Eukaryota; kingdom Metazoa; phylum Mollusca; class Cephalopoda; order Sepiida; family Sepiolidae; genus Sepiola; species Sepiola atlantica. The sequence continues at coordinate 30,832,703 of OY744519.1, read as the reverse complement.
TAGTTTTTGAGTTATTAACGTTTTTATGTGATAACGTTGTGCGAAGTAAGGCTCATCCTTATCTTATTTTTGTTTATTTGTTTGTTTGTTTGTTTATTTATTACAAATTTCATGTTCATTTTTTTAATCTCAAAGAATAGATAATACTAGCAGGGCTACCCGACGTAGTCTGGGGTCCTAATTTGCGTAAATTGCGTAGATTTCATAAAATAAAAATAAAAATAAAAATAAACAATCTGCTTAATATTTCATTTGAAATGATTAAGTTTATTTGGGGAAAAAGGCAGAGTAAAAATAAGTATACCCCGGGTTAGATTCGAACTTACAAACAGTGTCTTAACGGTGAGCTAACTGATTGACCTCTGACGACAAGTACGACATTATGATACTAGTAAATACACAAACCAGACTGCCCCCTCTCCTCATCTCTCTCTCCCCCTCCCCCTCTCTCTCTCTCTCTCTCTCTCTCTCTCTCTCTCTCTCTCTCTCTCTCTTTCTCGTCCCTTGAGAATTAGCTGGAATTATTAAGTATACCTGTCTGGCCCCTCTGTCTGTCTGTCTGCCTGTCTGTCTGTCTTTCTTTCTTTCTGTCAGTCTGTTTGTCTCTCTCTCTCTCTCTCTCTCTCTCTCTCTCTCTCTCTCTCTCTCTCTCTCTCTCCTATCTATATTTCTCTCTCTCCTTGTGAATTAACTGGAATTATTAAGCATAGCTGTCTGTCACCCTTGTTTCTCTCTCTGACTTGCTGCCCTGTCTGTCTGTCGCCCCCCCTCTCTCTCTCTCACTCTCTCTCTCTCTCTCTCTCTCTCGAGTCGAAAGTCAGTCAAGCAAAGGTAACAAAAGAAATCGCCCCCTTTTCACCGGTGAAAATAAAAAAACATAAAAAAAGGTTAGTAAATATGATATAAGTAATCAAAACAAAAACTGTTCCATATTTACTTGCCTCCCCACGAGGGCAGAGTTAGACATAAGGTCAGCTTTTAATGTGGAGAAAATCCAGCTCCCCCAAAATAGAACACCCTGGATTGGAAAAAAAAAATACAAATTGCCTCAGTTTAGACATATTTCTCCTTCACTGACCGAGGACAGAAAAGATGAAGTGTAGTATCAGAACAGATAACACATTTAGCTCCTAGCCAAAAGGCCAAGGATTACATATGAAATTCGATGAAATCGATTGGAAATATTTTATTCTTTTATTTTTAACAACACAGACCAATGTTTGCCTTATATGACTGACGAAACAGATTTTTATGTGGGATTTATGGAAAAAATATCCTCGTAAATAAGGATTTTCGAATTCGTTCAAGTTATTTTTTATATAATTTACTTTAGAACTATTTGTTACCCGTTTAGGCAATTTGTTACAAATGTATATCTGTATATAAAGTTACGTATGTGTATATGTTTATATATTGGTATGTACAGGATTCACTCGTAAACTAATAAACCGATCATTATGAATTTTGGAACACAGCTGCTAGGCGTAAGGGGTGGTGATGTGGGCTATATCTAGTTTAATTTAGTTTTATGCAAAGATGGTCTAAAAGGGGGTGAAATCTTAAATGTAAGTATTAAACATCAATTAATATTCTCCAAAGTTTAGTTTCATTTTAAAGGTTTTTAAGGTGCATAACCCCTTTGAAAATTCAAATATTTCAGATTTGCATTGAATTTGATCCATAGTCATTAGACACCAGTTAAGCAAGATTCGCTGAATTTAAATTTCTCCTTAAAACCCCATAAGCTTAAATTTTAGACATTATCTATAATCGAAATCATGTAATGTATTTTGATAAAAATTGGAATAAGGATTCTATACATAAGGTTTAGTATCATTATGTTGTAGCAGTTACCTCCTCCTTTCAAAACATAACTACACCGGTTTGCCGGTAGGTGTCGCTTTTTCACCGACAGGTGGCACTGTAAAGCGACACCAGAGTTATCTGCCCTTCTGACTATAAAAACCGTTGCAAACGAAAAATCCATCTCTCTTTCACCGACCAGCATCGGCAGAACAACGCTGGCACCAGCGCTCCATCTCTCTCTTCTCTGGTCGACAGAACGACGCTAATACACTAGCGCTTCGTCTAACGCTTTTCTTTTCAAATGGCATCGGCATAACAACTACCAACACACGTGGTCAAACAACGGTAAGAGTTCTCAACTCATTTTCTTTGTGTACGGCTTTCAAAGACTTTCCACACGCCGGATTCATTTCTTCTTATACCTTTTCAAGAACTGTTTTCCATCGACACACATGCATACATCACACACTTCATCATTCCACGTACACACACGTTCAATAAACCTTATTTGAACTACTTCATTTTTGTTTATTAATTATTACTCTGTCTTTGCATGCAACAATTGCTTGATTATACGAACACGTAAATAATCGGGGGACACTACCCTCGATCCGAACAATGTCTTTATTTTAATTTTTCGCAAGGGAATATAAACGTGGTGCAAAACTTTTCTGCTCTGGAAATAAATTTTACCTGTCCTGAGACGTATATCCTTCTATCTACTCTATGATAAAACAAATCTAATCATGTGATAGATTGAGTTTTTGAAATACATAAATTACCAGTCCGAAAAAAGATATTTAAAAAAAAAGAGGACAAGCGTTACGATTGACGACATAAACAGAATTCGATAAAAAAAATTGTGTAAAGGCGATAAAAATGGTTTTAGGTTGTTGGTGTTGTTTTTTTTTTTTTTTTAATATTATTAAATGAAGAGCCATTTCGAGTTAAAATCTATTTAGTATTACGCATGTAATCTGAAGAAAAATACGTTTGAAATGTGTAAATATGCTAGTATAATCGAGATTTTAACAAAAAGGAACCGGAAGTAGTACATTTACCTTATATCACCCTGATGTTTTTTGCATCGCTCATGAAAGAAAATTACCCCTATTACTACGTGTTGCTAAATTGATTTTAACTCCCAAACATTCTTAATGTCATAATATATATATATATATATATATATATATATATATATATATATACAGGGTGGGCCAAAATAAGGGTCCTATCTTTAAATTTGAATAACTTGAATTTGAATAACTTCCACAAAATAAAAGTTAAACTCACCAAACTTTATGTGTGTGTAGACTGACCCTTCCGAGATTTTTTGAAATAAACATAACAAATTTTAGCCGAAAAACACTTCTTAAAACTTACAAAAACTAAAGTATTGTTTTTTACACTGTTTTGAGTTTTTTAAGCAAAAATAATGTTTTCTAAATGAGGATACGTTCCTTAGGGCTAATACGGCTCATGCTTGCTTCGGAAGGGGTCCTTTACTTATTCTAAAAAAAATAAATAAATAAATAAATAAAAAAGTTATGAATTTTTAAAAATAGGACCCTTATTTTTGCCCACCCTGTATATATATATATATATATATATATATATATATATAGTACCGTCCAAAATTAAGGAACAAAAATTAAATCTTCTGAATCTAAACAAAATTATATATTAATTTTTGTGAAAATTTCACTGAATATACACATTATGTAGTTGGACTTTTACAGAGATTTTCATGATTGATATTGCGTGACTTGCAGCAGTGATGATAATTAAAGTTTAGAATATTTATTTTCATCCTTTTATACAAAAAAAACCCTACTGTTTTAAACTTTAAACAATTAGTTTTCCTTAATGTTCCTTAGACACTTGAAATCTGTAAAATGGTGGATAACTTTTAAAATATTATTTTAATTCATCTACATAATTTACATATCTAGTGAAATTTTCACAGATATTAAAATATAATTTATTTGAGATTAGGAAGATTTTATTTTAATACCTTAATTTTGGACGGTACTGTGTGTGTATATATATATATATATATATATATATATATATATATATATATATATATATATATTATACAGACACAGTTATCACTAGATATCAAGTGATACTGTGGGTGGTGGTGATATTTAAGTACATTAGATCGTGTACTCCATTATATCGTCTCTCTACGCAAAGACAAAATTTAATGACGATTAAAAGAAATATAATTCTATTTTTTTGTAATTTATTGTTTTTATGGCAAATGTAATACTTATGTTCATAACCATCATCATCATCAGCAGTAGCAGCAGCTTCATCATCGTTAACAACAACAGCAAAAACCGAAAGTTATCTTCTGAATTCTAAAATGATCATCTTGAATGTTAAACGTTTTTCATTAAATCGTTGTAATTAATATTACTACTAATAATAATATTAATATTTATATGAAGAACAGTATTACATTTATCTAAGGAAAGTGGAGTACAAAAATAGATATTAATTGGGCAGAATATTAATTTATTTGAGAGAGTTTATAAAATTATTATTCAAATGAAGCATCTTTGTCAGTGTGGTTTGACAGTGTTCTGTTGGGTATATATAATGTGTTTGAAAATATTTAAATGTAAAATTGAATAAAATAACCTTAACGTGTTTTGATATCAATATAGTCGGGATAAATGAAAAAAACTGTCGCATACATATATATATATACAACATTGCCAGACCACACTGACCAAGATGCTTTATTTGAATAATATTTTTATAAACTCTCTCTAATAAATTAATATTCTGCACAATTCATTTCTATTTTTGTACTCCACTTTCCTTATATATATATATATATATATATATATATATATATATATATATATATATATATTTCATGTATCCACATGAAATTTTATAAGGAGATATAATTTTTTTTATGCATCAATTTTCAGTATTTACTTCAACAGTGCTCGATACGTAAGTAGAGCTAGGTAGTAAGCTATGCAAATATATTTATAGCAATTAAGCTACACAGATATTTTAGCCTAAAGATTCCCCCGGGAATGAAGCGCGGAAGCTTCTGTGTAGCTTAATTGCTGTAAATATATTTTCATAGCTTACTATATATATATATATATATATATATATATATATATATATATATATATATATATATATATACATATATATATATATATATATATATATATATATATATATATATATATATATATATATATATATGTAGAGAGAGAGAGAAAGAGAGGGAGAGAGAGAGTTATGGGGCTTCTAAATATACAGTTTGAGTCGTCAATCTTAACGTTTACCAAAAAGAGTGTTTCATATTTAGAACCCCATTAATTATTACGAACGTTTCAGTTAAGTCTCCTCTCACTCGTCTCTCTAGTAAAGTAGTTAAACCTTTAATTACTTTATTAGTTTAACCACTTTCCTTTATACACTTCCCGTCTTTAATATTATATCCAAGTTCCCATGTCTAGTAGCACGACTTGACTACAATATTTGAACCAAGTTATTGTTACAAAATGAATATTTTAAAAAACTAATTTATCGTGCGTCTTGTGGCAGCCATGTTGAAAATGTCGGAATAAATGTTTAACGATAACCAATTAAAACGTTTTAGAAGAACGGTGGATATCGAAAACTGTACTTTATTCAATGTTTTCCTGATGTCTATACTGAGCGTGGGAGTAGATTTGATTAATAGGGTAAAAACTCAATCGACTTCCTTTAAATATGACTTTAAAAAATGATCAGGATTAAATATAACAATCGATGAACGACTGAAAATAAGTTTTGTTTTAAGAACACGAACCAATATTTGATATATAATTCTGACGAAATAAATTATTCTATCTACCTTTTTGTTAATTGAGATCCTTTAATCCCTTAATTAGTTTAACCACGTACCCCTGTACAGCTTCCGTATTTAATATTATATCCCAATTCCGATGTCTTGGTGCTGGTACCCAGGATTGTGCACACTATTCTATAATAGGTTAAAATAGTTAAAATCTTAAATATTATATGTGAGATCTTATTAGAGTCTTAAATACCATATACGAGGTCTTATTATAATCTTAGATATCCCATATGAGGTCGTATTAAATATTATGTGAGGTCTTATTAGAGTCTTAAATACCATATACGAGGTCTTATTATAATCTTAGATATCCCATATGAGGTCGTATTAAATATTATGTGAGGTCTTATTAGAGTCTTAAATACCATATACGAGGTCTTATTATAATCTTAGATATCCCATATGAGGTCGTATTAAATATTATGTGAGGTCTTATTAGAGTCTTAAATACCATATACGAGGTCTTATTATAATCTTAGATATCCCATATGAGGTCGTATTAAATATTATGTGAGGTCTTATTAGAGTCTTAAATATCATATACGAGGTCTTATTATAATCTTAGATATCCCATATGAGGTCGTATTAAATATTATGTGAGGTGTAGCAGTTACCTCCTCCTTTCAAAACATAACTACACCGGTTTGCCGGTAGGTGTCGCTTTTTCACCGACAGGTGGCACTGTAAAGCGACACCAGAGTTATCTGCCCTTCTGACTATAAAAACCGTTGCAAACGGAAAATCCATCTCTTTTTCACCGACCAGCCTTGACAGAACGACGCTGACACTAGCGTTCCGTTTCACTTTTCTCTTCTGGTCGATTGGCCTCGGCAGAACGACGCTAATACACTAGCGTTTCGTCTCACGCTTTTCTCTTCAACTAGTCTCGGCAAAACAACAACCAACACACTTTTCTTCCGTCAACACGTGGTCAAACAACGGTAAGAGTTCTCAACTCATTTTCTTTGTGTACGGCTTTCAAAGACTTTTCCTACGCCGGATTCATTTCTTCTTATACCTTTTCAAGAACTGTTTTTCCATCGACACACATGCATACATCACACACTTCATCATTCCACGTACACACACGTTCAATAAACCTTATTTGAACTACTTCATTTTGTTTATTAATTATTACTCTGTCTTTGCATGCAACATTGCTTGATTCAACTTTGCACGTTTATAGTCCGGGAACATCACCCTCGATCGTAACAGAGGTCTTATTAGAGTCTTGAGGTCATTAAAGTCAGAAATATTTGGGAGTAGGGGCTACTCCGCTCTTCTCGTAATATCACTAAAAAAAACAAAAAATGAAAATATCAATTCGGATAAAGTTTGTAACCAACAAAATCAGTCGGCAATACACTTTTTCAGAACATACGCTGATTACACCCATATGTTTATATCGAAACAATTAAATAGTGAGTTTGTATGCGATAAGCTATAATGTACAAAAAAAAACAACAAAAAAACAAAAACAGAATCAGACTGGCTTTATTTTATATACGCCTCACCCCAACAACATATCATATCGTTTTTATCACATCCCCGCAACGTAGCTATGCAAAGATAATTTCTGAAAGTTGTATATGTCAGCAGATTAAAGTATAGAAATAAAAATTATCTTCTTCATACGAGTGTTGAGTTTGCCCCCCCCCCCCGGCAACCGACATCTTCTTGCCCTACACATGAAAGCCTGGGCGCGCGCACGCGTTATCTTGTCCCAGTCCCCACGCAGAGTTACGCCCCTTTTGCTTTCTGTTAACTGGAAATATCATTAGTTAGCTGTGGTACCATAAGATATCTCGTTTATATCCCCCCCCCCCACAAAAAAAAGGAGAGAGAAAGAAAGAAACGCGAAACAATTACTCTGCCAGATGCCGTGTCATATGTTAATGGTTGCCTTGTTATCAGGGATGAAAGCTAAATTCAAAGACAATTTGCTTGTAAGATCCAAAAGTACTCATCGTTGGGTGGCAGAGTCATTATTGCGAGATGTTCGACATGGGGTATCGCGTTTGACGGGTGATACCGGAGAGGGGGTACTGGGTATTTACCTCCCCCCTCCCCCCCGTCACACACACATACACTTACAGCAAGATCAAACATGAAGTCAGTTTAACGTGGGGATTCAGCCCCCCTCCCTCGAGAGGGGAGACTCTGTAAGGTTACAAAAAAAAAAAAAAATCTCAGAGAACGGATTCGACGGCATTCTCTGGTAGAAGCGTCTCAGCTAACCGGCAATAAAAAAAAAATCCTCTATCCCGTAGGAGGATGGCATCCTTGGACAAAACCGAAACCTACCTCATTCAGACAAAAAGGGCCTGGCCTCAGAATTGTGTATAGTATTTATTCATTCACTCATTTCGTATGAATCAGATGATTCTATTGTTGGCATTGGTTTCCCCGATATCTTTCTAGTTATAATTCATTTTAGAAAGACATCGGGTACTTACAAGAGGGACCACATGAAGGTTACCAACATCTTAAGTGAAACTGGATTCGAACTTGGCACACCCAGGTTGTCAGTCCATGTCGTTAACCACTTAGCCAATTCCCATGTATAGTATTTACTTTCAAATAAGTGACTAAGTGATGTTGTAGGCGGTACGGTTGGTGTCTTTCTCAACTGCGCTCCACACATAATAGTTCATGGGGCTGCAACCAGGCAAATTGGGTGCCAGATGTGAGGGCTGGTAAAGTCGTGGAAGTTCTCAGACAGCCACTTCTGGGGTTGTCCGGAGGTGACACCGAGCAGAGTCATTGGTTATTCCTCGGAATTTTGGCTAGGAGCAAAGTGTAGTATCTGTTCTGATGGATGCTCCACTCTGTAGACCAGTACCGTCTTCGCCTTCGGGCCTTGGTTTCGCTGGTCTGAGGTGTTGTTCTGTGCAGTTCTAGAAGGTCCACCATCCCAGGCTGTGCCTTCTCACCCTTTGAGAAGGGGTTAGTTAATTGCTAATCGCCTGAGGCGCCCCTACGGGGGGGGGGGGGGCTGCCCAGGCATTTTTTGACGTGCTCTTCTTCGTTTAGGGTTTTCAAATCCCACTTTCCCGACCTTGTGTCACATCTTACCGCTGTGGGAGGTAGATAAATACCAAGTGTAGTATTTGTTTTGATGATACACTTTATCTTTTCTGTCCTCGACTAGTGAAGTAGAAATCCTTCAAGACCGAGGCAATTTAAATTTTTGTCCCAATACAAATTGAAGAGTTGGATTTCCCCACATTAAAAACCAACCTTGTGTCTAACTCTGCCTTCATGGGTGTGTGGTGGGAAGTAAATAGGTACTACGCTAAATGCAACTGGTGACCAAAATCTGATCGCTGGGCAAGTGCATATGTGCCAAGAGCAAAGGGTTTGGCCCCAGAGTAAACCAGTCCTTAGTCTGCGAATGTGCCACGGTTTACTGCGCTGCCAAGTACGTAAGTTGGTCTTTAGATGCCCGTCTCAAAGACTTTCGTCCGCCATTGTGCGCGGTAATTGCAATTTTTACAGAGAGAATGCTATTTACTTTAGAATTAATTTCTGCCCAGTTTCAACCATCGTTACCAATTCTTACGTTGTTGTCTCATTGCCCACCTGACAAACTCATTTACCTTTATCCTCGAGTGGCCTATGGACCTTGATAAGCGGTGACTCGTAAGTACATTTAAAATCCAAACTGAAAAGGAACTTTTCTTTAATTATAAAAAATTTTTTTTAATACATTTGATGTAATTTGTAATTAACTGCATTTGATGTAATTTGTAATTAACTTACTGCTATATAATTTTAACAATGTTTAAAAACTGTAATTAAATACATTGTTTCATATAATATATATATATATATATATATATATATATATATATATATATATATAATTAAAATAACAATATATATATATATATATATATATATATATATATATATATATATATATATATATATATATATATATATATTGTTATTTTAATGATATATATATTTGTTTTTCTTCACTTTCTTCCCCACCCCTTCCGAAAGAATACTTTCCTTTTTATTTATCATTTTCTCAATAAACCCCACTAATTTGATTACCGAAAAGGGAAAAAATAAAAATTTTTTTTTTTTTACATAAACAGTGAACAATTCTCCAAGAAGGACACGTGACTTCCTTTAGAATCAAATATGACTGAAGATAGCCGGAACGACTTGTTTATGCTTATAAGCAAACCCAGCGTTTCGGTCTGGGGTAGCTCGAGGTTTGAAACCAAGGAATCATGTTGATTTTATCTGATCTTCTGTAACACTATGAATAAATAAAAATCGATGAAGAACGCAGGGCGTTTGTAAATATTGAATTATAATAATAATGTTTTTAAAGCCACAACATCCTTTTATGCTTCAAACACCACCCATCGTTTTCAATATATATATATATATATATATATATATATATATATATATATATATATATATATATATATATATATATAAGCCACTAACCGTTTTATTGGGAAGGTGGTGTAAAATAGCTAGCTTGGATGTACAGATAAATTTTAGTTTGGTTAGTATCAATTTGCTGATTAAAGCAAATTAACACTAACCGAACAAAACTTAGATCCAGGCTAGCTATTTTACACCACATTCTCAACAAAGCTTTGTACATAACATCGATATTAAAAAAAAAACAATAAAAAACATACTTCATAAACGCACCACATATTTTGAATTTTAACGACTATGTTTTTCTTCAAATCAGTCATCTCGAGAAAGTCTTTGAATAATAAAAACGAAACATCGATGAACATAGAAACAATTTTGGCTTTTCCTTTTTCATTACGTTAAACTGTTAATTCCATTAAATTGCACGCACACACAGACTGTGTGTGTGTGTGTGTGTATTTAGGCAGCATTCTTTCATTTAAGCAAACATTATTAAAACAACACATAATTCTATGCTTGATTACACCGTTTTTTATTTTATCAAATTTTCTAAAAAAATTTTGTGTAAAAAATAAACAAAATTGAATGTATGTTCCATCAGTTTTGATTTTTCGTCGAATCATCTTCAGGTGAAAAGAAACAAATGAACAAAAATCTGGAGAAAAGAAGAGAATTTAAAAAAAACGGCCGAGAACGCGATCCTGTAACGCTAATTCTGGCGTCCTTCAATTTAAATTGTAAACGTTCTTCTTTGACTGCATCGGTTGTTGTTGTCTTGACGTGTAACGACTTCACATATCGCGTCCATGCAAAATGGTGAATACACTGTCGGCACATGTTCGTCTTTTCCCACAGTCCGTTTTTCACAACTTTTTACTGACCAGTTTTCTTTTCTTTTTTCGGTGTATACTTACCTATCAGGCTAGAGAATTCCGGGGTTTTTGGAAAAGAAATTCAACGTAGACTGACCCCCCCCCTCTTTTTGACTATCTCAAATGTTTTTAATTATTCTTCTGCTTACAATTACCTATCATGACGCGAGAGAATTCCGGGGTTTTTGGAAAGAAATTTTTAAAAATTGAGATTTTAAGACGTAAAAAGTTGTGAAAAACGGACTATGGTAAAAGACGAACAAGACTGATCCCCCGTCTTAAAATCTCAATGGTTTGAAATTTCTTTCCAAAAAACCCGGAATTCTCTCGCGACATGATAGGTAATTGTAAGCAGAAGAATAATTTTAAAAATTTGAGATGGTCAAAAAGAGGGGGATCAGTTTACGTTGAATTAACATTGGAAACTGATCCCCCCTCCTAAAATGTAAAATATTTGAAATTCTTTTCCAAAAACCCCGGAATTCTCTAGCAGCCTGATAGGTAAGTGTACCCCAAAAAAGAAAAGAAAAATGGTCAGTAAAAAGTTGTGAAAAACGGACTGTGGGAAAAGACGAACATGTGCCACACTGTCTTCTGATATCTTCAACCCCTCTGCTGTCTCCTGCAACTTCAATTTACGATTGGACAAAACAAGTATGTGAACCTTTTTTTTTTCCAGTCGAATTTGGACAACCTGAACGTTCATCATCACTTGTGTCTATACGACCGCGTTTTAAGTTAGCATACCACCTCTTCACCATTGTTTTCGACGGAGCAGAGTCCGAATAACACTGATTAAGTCATTGCTTGAACGCTATTTTTCCCATCGGAAAGCAACACTTTATCAACACACGAAATTCAGAGTTTTTCATTGTTTTGCAAATTTCCAACAGTAATTTGTAAACGAATAATCCGATTGAACTCAAATTTTAACATGTATCATTTTGAATGCTCGTACTTCATAAAAATCATGGATTTTTTTAAAAACTAGTAGCGTCATCTATATGTCAGGCCCAACACTTTTTGAGTGATATCCCCACTCCTGCTCTCTTCGTTTCTCTCGCGCCCCCTCTTTCTCCCTTAGTCTCACTATCATCCTTTCTTTTTTGTCTTGTTTAACTCTCACCCCCTCTTTTATCCTTTCTCTATCTACCGTTCTCTTTATCGTTTTCCCCTTCTCTTTTCTCAGTATCTCCTCCTCTTTTAATTTTCACTCGCTTCGTCCCCCCTCTCTTTCTCTCTCTATCTTTTTCTCTCTATCTCTCTCGCTCTCTCTATCCCTTTTGATTTTGTCGCATCGCCGATAATTTTTCCCGCCGTGTCGTTAAAGACAAGCACATCACCACCACACACAGTGGTCGGCGAGTACATTGGCCAAAAAAGCTTTGTAAGACTCTATATATATAGAATTAGCTTTTTTTGATCCTTTGTACTCTATCATAATATTTTCAGATGCACAAAAAGAAAACACTTTTTTATTGGAAAATCTTAAAAACATAAAAAAATTTTCATTCTGCTTTCGTAAAAACATTTTTCTTCAAACATCAATTTTTCAAAACACAACTTTTCTGAAAGGTAAAAGACAATTTTTCAAAAAAAAAAAAAACTTTTCTGAAAGAACAATTTTTCGGAAAAACAACTTTTCTGGAAGGTAAAGAACAATTTTTCAAAAAAACCAAAAAAAACCCAACTTTTCTGAAAAGTAAAGAAAGAACAATTTTTCGGAAAAACAACTTTTCTGGAAGGTAAAGAACAATTTAAAAAAAAAACCAAAAAAAAAACCAACTTTTCTGAAAAGTAAAGAACAATTTTTCAAAACATAACAACTTTTCACCGAAAAGTAAAAGAACATTCTTTTCCCTTTAAACATTTGTTAATTGACAAATTTTGTATTTTTTGTTGTTTCCCACTGCTACACTTCTTTTTATTCCCTGTCGGCTTTCAGCCTAAGCAGGGGGTTATGTAGCAGTTACCTCCTCCTTTCACACATAACTGCACCGGCTGGCCGTTAGGTGTCGCTTATTCACTGACAGGTGGCGCTGAAAAGCGACACCAGAGTTATCTGCCCTTCTTAGTATAAAGGCCGGTGTAAACACAAAAATCACCCTCTTTTTCAATTCGTGATCTACACTGATCACCGTCCACTTACATGCACACTGCGTGCTAAGCCGGACAAATATTCTCCTCGCGAAACTCGCCACTTGGATTTTGTTTCGCAATTTACTAATGATATCCGACATATCTCTGGTGAACAGAATACCGCGGCAGACGCCTTGTCCCGCCTTCCTATAAATTCTCTGTCTTCACCTTCGGATATCGATCTACAACAGATGGCTTTAAACCAGCCATTTCTGGACACTCTGGATCTGTCGTCACCTGAGTTTGCAACTTGCAAATTCAAATACCTGCCTGTGCCCACTTCGGACACGCAGACCATCTGTGACACTTCAACAAATTCACCTCGCCCTTTTGTTCCACTGACTCATCGTAGGGTTGTTTTTGATACCCTTCACAACTTGACACACCCCGGACTCAAAGCCACAGTGAAGCTGATTTCAGCTAGTCTTTAGAATTTGTGTTTCTGTTTACTGTTGGCAGAGTTGGTGTATGCAATGTGTAAGTAGGGGGAATATGTGGCTCTAGTGTTTTAGTGTCTAAAAAGGCTCTTTTTACCCTATCTATTGATACTGTTTCTTTTTTGCCACTAATATCAATAGTGAATAGCTTATCAGTATGTGATAGTACACGATAAGGACCAGTGTAAGGTGGAGTTAGAGGGGCTTTTACAGAGTCCTTTCTAAGAAAAACATGAGTCCATGAAGCAATGTCTTTAGGGACCGAAGATTTTATGGTCTGTTACTTAGGGTTCATCGGTGGGAGCTCATTAAAATAAGCTCGCAGTCTGTCTGTGTACAGAGCTGGGTCCGTTGCCGTTAAATCTATCGGGGCCAGCATCTGACCCGGCAACGATAGAGGTAGTACATAGACAAGTTCGGCTGGAGAGTATCCGAAGTCCTCTTTGATCGCAGTGCGACAGCCAAGGAGGACAATTGGTACATACTCGCTCCATCGCTGCTGGTCAGGATAAGCACGCAACCCGGCTTTCAATTGGCGATGGAAGCGTTCTATCATCCCATTGGAAGCTGGATGATAGCTGATCGTATGGATACGTTTAATCCCTAAAATCCTGGAAAGTTCCTGGAATAGGTGGGATTCAAACTGTCCACCACAGTCGGTGGTAATAGTTGAGGGGACTCCATAGCGCGATATCCAGCCCGATATAAGGGCTCGCGCTACGGATTCAGCCAAAATGTCACTTAGAGGGATGGCTTCAGGCCACCGTGTAACACAGTCTATGCAGGTCAGGAGATGAGTAAATCCCTGACTGACAGGCCATGGTCCAACCAGATAAATATGAACATGGCTGAACCGAGCGTCTGGAGTGCTGAATGTTCCAAGGGGTGTACGGATATTCTTGTGCACCTTTGACATTTGGCAGGATACGCATGAACGTGTCCAGGCAGTGATTTCACACCTCATATTTGGCCAGAAAAATCTAGCTGAAATCAGCTTCACTGTGGCTTTGAGTCCGGGGTGTGCCAAGTTGTGAAGGGTATCAAAAACAACCCTACGATGAGTCAGTGGAACAAAAGGGCGAGGTGAATTTGTTGAAGTGTCACAGATGGTCTGCGTGTCCGAAGTGGGCACAGGCAGGTATTTGAATTTGCAAGTTGCAAACTCAGGTGACGACAGATCCAGAGTGTCCAGAAATGGCTGGTTTAAAGCCATCTGTTGTAGATCGATATCCGAAGGTGAAGACAGAGAATTTATAGGAAGGCGGGACAAGGCGTCTGCCGCGGTATTCTGTTCACCAGAGATATGTCGGATATCATTAGTAAATTGCGAAACAAAATCCAAGTGGCGAGTTTCGCGAGGAGAATATTTGTCCGGCTTAGCACGCAGTGTGCATGTAAGTGGACGGTGATCAGTGTAGATCACGAATTGACGGCCCTCGAGTGAATGCTGAAAGTGTTTCACTGCGAGGTACATTGCCAGTAGTTCACGGCCAAACGTACTGTAACGTTGTTCTGCCGGTTCAGTTGTCTCGAAAAGTATTCGAGAGGTTGCAGTTGGCCTTGGTGCTGCTGTTGCAACACTGCACCTACAGCTGTGCCCGATGTGTCAACGACCAGTGAAAACTGGGCATCGGAAACAGGATGTGCAAGCAAGGATGTTGTCGCTAGTTTCTGCTTCACTTCATTGAATGTATTCAGCTGAACATAATTCAGTGAAATCTGCTCGTTTTTCTTCTTCCTGTTACGTAACAGGTCGGAAAGAGGAGACAAGAGATCCGCACAGTGTTGGATAAAACGTCTGTAATAATTTAACAGACCCAGAAAGTGCCTTAGTTGGCGAAGTGAAGTAGGTGGTTGAAGGTCTTGTAGAGCTTTAACCTTTTCAGGCAAGGGAGATATGCCTTCAGGGCTGATAATGTGGCCCAGGAAAACTAGTGACGAAGCACCGAAAACACATTTACCAGGGTTAATCCTCACCTGGTATTGCTGAAACCGTTCGAACAGTAGGCGGAGATGGGTGACATGCTCCTCAGGTGAGGCACTTGCCACAAGTATGTCGTCTATGTAATTATAGACGAAGTCAAGGTCTCGCACTAATTCGTCCATGAAGCGTTGAAAGGTACTAAGCCGCGTTTCGCAAACCGAAAGGCATAGTCAGGAATTCAAACGCTCCAAAAGGAATTGTTACCGCTGTTTTGGGTATGTCGGCTGGATTAAGTAGAAATCTGATGGTAAGCCTTAACTAAGTCCAGTTTGGAGAAGGTCTTACAATCGTGCAGAGACGAAGCAAAGTCCTGTATATGTGGGATTGGGTAACGATCAGGTACCGTCATGGCATTGAGTCGTCGATAGTCCCCAGTCGGACGCCAATCGCCGGAGCGCTTCAGGACCATATGCAAAGGGGAAGCCCATGGACTCGACGAGGGGTGTATAATTCCCAGATGCAGCATATTGTTAAATTCCGCCTTCGCCGCTTTTAGTTTCTCTGCAGGTAAGCAACGAGGGCGTGAGAACACAGGAGCTCCTGTGGTCACAATATGATGTTTTGTTGAGTGAGTGGGGTTGCTCACAACAAAATTTAGGTTAGTCAACTCCGGGTAGGAGTGCAGAAGTGTCTGGTATGGGTCATCGGTAGCGGCAATAAAAAATACCGGGCTGATAGATGGGGTGTTTGTTTTCAAACCACAGACGGAAAGTTCCGTATTAGCATCTATTAACCAGTGTCTGCGCATGTCCACTAAAAGGTTAAAGTGGTGCAGAAAGTTCGAGCCCAGGATGGGGTACGGTAAATCAGCCACAGTAAATACCCACGTGAAGTCTCTGCGTAATTCCAAGTCCAAAGAACGAGAAATTTGACCATACGTGGGAATTGGTGAATGATTTACGGCTTGCAGTGAAATGGGCGACACTGGTGATTTCTCTTTAAGGAGCTTCAGTGGCCAAATGCTGCAAGCGGCTCCCGTATCAACCAAGCAACGTGCCTATGAAATGGAGTCCAAAAGAAAAAGTGCACGATAGTGTAACTTCCTGTGAAGACTGTGTCGTGCTCAAGTCTCCAGCTTTTAGTTTCCCTGGTTCATAAATGAACAGGGGATTTTGCACCGCCGTGCATGAGTGCCAAAACGCCTGTGGTAGTAACACAGAGCTCGCTTGTTAGAATGGCGGCGGCGACTAGGGGAGCGTGGAGATGAGGAGGGGGTCTGGAGTCGGCGCATGTGCAGCTGCGGCTCCAGCCTGCTCATTTTTTTCACCTCATTGGTGAGGCTGTCTATGGCGTTCACTATAGCCGTACCAATTAATGAATGTGTAACATCCATTATAGGAGACAGGTAGGCTTCAGCCTGTAACATAGTTAGCGTAATTGCATCCATTTATATACATATGGACAACAGACCAAAATAAAATCTACAGTCAACAAAGTGGGGGGAAAACATTGTCATGGACACACATTCAAAAGAGAAAAAACGAAATAGCAAACATGTATGTTTGAAGATCCAAAAAAGAATAAATAGATAAGTGCAGCAAAGAGAAAATGTGTGGGTTATTTTTTTGTATTGGAGAAAAAAAAAATGTGTGTACTCACGTCTTTTTGAGCCTTTTTAAACAAAAAAAATATATTCGTAAAATTTTTTTTTTGTGTTAGAAGGCGAAAAGAGTTCTCTGCTTTCGAAATAAAATGTTGGCTTTTTTCTTTTTATCGAGAGTTGAAAATCTCCCTTGGCGAGATAAGAACGAAAATGTGTGTCCCCTTTCTTACATTTATCGCACGAAATGAATTGAATGAACAACTGAGTAACAGGCAACAAAAAAGAGGGGTTTTATTGACTCAAGGATACCTATACCGTTTGGTATAGGTAGAAGAGAGAGTTGGACGGTGTCCGGTTGAGGAAGAGGAAAAATGTAATGGTTCTCCGGGCTGCCCGTGGGGTTTCTTCAAGTGAAGATGGTAGTAGTCTTCGAGTGAGGCGACGGTAGCAGAAGAAAGAGCTTTTCCAGGTTCCTCGTCGGTTTTCTCGGCGATGCGTCCCAGCTGGTGCCAAGGGGTCGTCTCTGCATGGCTGTTGAATGAATAAGAGGGTGATTTTTCTGTTTACACCGGCTTTTATACCAAGAAGGGCAGATAACTCTGGTGTCGCTTTTCAGCGCCATCTATCGGTGAATAAGCGACACCTAACGGCCAGCCGGTGCAGTTATGTGTGCAAGGAGGAGGTAACTGCTACACTCTTGCTTGTATGTCCATTTATTGTTCTGTTTGGGTCAACACTAATTTGCGTAGAAAGACGATATGATGGAGTACACGATCTAATGTACTTAAATATCCCCACCACCCACAGTATCACTTGATATCTAGTGATAACTGTACCCGGTGTTTACCGGTGCGTTTTTATTATTTATCGCTACCCTTGGCGTTTTTTTTTATTTTAAGAATATGCAGAGGACCGCATTTTTAATTCGCCCCTAATCGGACGAGTCATCAATTTTTGTATATTTGTATATTATTTTAATTAATTAATTTATAAATTAATTTTTGTGTACAGATTTATTTATCCCTGTCCGGTAAGTAATGCTGATGACGGCTCATAGCAAGAAACAGGTGTCCATGTAAGAAACAGGTGTCCATGTCTAACTTTTGTGTACGCAAAAATTAATTCATAAGTTAATTAAATAAATCTCTATACACAAATTAAGTTATAAATTAATTAATTAAAAAAGTCTCCCCCCTTCTCTCTCTCTCTCTTTTTCTCTCTCTCTCTCTCTCTCTCTCTCTCTCTCTCTCTCTCTCTCTATATATATATATATATATATATATATATATATATATATATATATATATATTTCTGATCGGGGGTTCGCGCCCACCGACCGTTGAGAATTAGTTCCTACACTGAAGATTGCGTTAGCATGAAACATCGATGTCTGTAGGTATTAGAACAATTAATAAATATTTATTGATACATATTATTATTTATCAGCCCCCTCCAACTAAGGCCGGGCACTCTCGAGTAACTTTAATAACAAGCAGTGCAAATAGCTACATGCACGATCCGAACACCGTTCGTAGATCACTCTAAACTGATTGGTATCTAGCCGCCGACTCGCTATTTAACTTTAAAATTCCTCTCTATTTACTAACTAATTGGCCATGGCCGATCGGATAAGACCCTCGACTACGAATCAGTGGCGATTTGTGATCGGTGTTCGCGTCCATCGACCGTTGAGAATTAGTTCCTACACTGAAGATTGCGTTAGCATGAAACATCGATGTCTGTAGGTATTACAATAATTAATAAATATTTATTTATAAATGTTATATATATATATATATATATATATATATATATATATATATATATATATATATATATATATATATATAGAGAGAGAGAGAGAGAGAGAGAGAGAGAATGAAGATGAATGATAAAAATAAAAAGTTGTACAAGTACAATATTTATTAAAACATCAAACTTTGAAAATTAATACATTTATGTAATATTTACATTACCGATTTTCATCAGAAAATATTTTTTCTTTGAAAAGCCATGAATTAAGGATAATGAGACTACTTGCTTTTGAACTGATGATGTTTTAATAAATATTGTAATTGTACACCTTTTTATTTTCATCGTTCATCTTCTGAATGTATTGCTCTATTCCCTATATTGAACTTTCTATTATCACGATAGATTATCATTTAATGATACATCATTTATCTTTAAATTCGTATTCAATGAAGGGATGCCATAATTGAAACTACCTCTTGTCTGTGCTTGATTTTGCAACACATGCACTCGTTAGTGATTCAACCAACCGGCACGTGACATAGTTACCAAATTGCATGCTTGGCGTGTTCGCTGTTCGATATTTCCTCCATGTGCTGGAGGTGTCACATCCCGTCTCTTCCTCGCTGCTCTCTTCAGCTGCTGGTGTTTCGTCCCATTCTTTTCAAAACGCTTGCTGCCTTCAAAAACTACTTTCTCCACCTTGACCTATCCGCAGCCATCTACTCCCATCTTTCAACATCAATTCCAAAACATTTCAAAACGTCTTTGAGACAATCTTTGAATCGCTTACGCGGTTTGTTCTGTATTCTGAATTAGTTCCCCATAAATTACCTATTTGGGCAGTCTGTCATCAGTAAGGCGAACAAGATGACCAGCCAAACAAAGTGTGTGTTTACTTATACGAGACGTGATGCTTGGAACAGCAGCTCGTTCCAACACTTCGGTGCCAGGAGTAAAGCTATCCGAACGGATGTCAAGCAAGTGTCGAAGGCAATTCTGATGGAAACGCATATAATTGTGTGTGTTTGTACATGTGTGTATGTATGCAGCATATTTTCATTCAGGCGAACATTATTAAATAACACGGAGTGTTTTGCTTGATAAGGCGTTTTTTATTTTTCAATTTTTCGAATAGTCCATCTAGTATCTCGGTGAAATTGGTGTATGATGTAAGTTTCGTGGGTTTCTTTTTTCCATTTTTCTTTCTTTTTTCGCGAGTACTTTCGATTTCATTCATCAAATCATCACAAGACATGGCTAGTCTTGGTGTGTTTACAACTATGTTTTTTACTGCTGCGTTTTTTAACGGCTAGTAATTTACGGCTTTAAAATGAGCGTCTGTGGTGATGAGATGTTGCATGCGAACGAGATTACGTGCTAAGCGCGTGCAAAATTTAAAAGGATGATTGTTCAACGGCTAAAAATTTGTTAATGTTAATTACTATGCTAAACACTTTAAAATGCTGTGACTAGTTTTGTGATTAACATTATTGATTGTGGGATGTCTGTTTTTTTTATGTAAAGAGCTTCAAGAATTTGTCATCTTTTTATGTTGGTATCGCGGTGTATTATTTTTGTATTATTAACTAGGATGTGTCTATATTGAGAAACATGTGTTGCCCCTTAATAGTTTTTGACTAATTTCCCAACGGTATTTCCTTTCAAATAATGTATGTAAGTATGAGTAATGATTACCTAGTTGTGAGACTGCATATTTCCGTCTGACAATGTCATGATAGACTAAAATCTTAATTGGGGCGTTACTTCTCCATATTGTATGAAGTATTTCCGAAGTTATGCCACAGAAATGTTAATAACTTAAAAACTATTTATCTGATCAGGTTGAAATTTTGCATGGCAGTTACTCACATAAAAGAGCATCAGATCCATGCAGCAAATTTGGAAAGATAGGAACTCAAAATTTCGACCATGAACGAACTGGTTAAGGTCAAAGGTCGAAGGTCATACATGATGCGGGACTTCATTGGCTACAATTATGGGCAGATTAGTGAATCTCTACAATGAACAGAACCGAAGATATTGCCAAAAGTGTGACTTTCACCTTTTCCGTGACCTTGACACCTCAAATTAGTTCTAATGACCGATTTTTAAAATTAAGTTTGGTGATGATTGGTCAAGTGATGTGGACGTTAGGCTGTACACAAACAAATAAACAAACAAACAAACAAGCAAACAAACAAACATTGTTACAAACAAGTACTTTCAGACCCATCCGAGTCTATCTTCAGGGCAATGAGGATAATCAGGTACAGACCATGTGTTCGTATTATAGATGGTTTGGGCGGAAATTATATAATAAGTACGAAACTATAGTTAGAATTATAGACATTTTAGTATATTATTACTGAGATTAAAGTTAATTCTGTTAATTAGTTTTTTTTGTTTTTATATATAGGGCTGCTAATATACATATATATATATATATATATATATATATATAAATATATATATATATATATATATATATATATATATATATTGTGGTACAAAACTTTATTATTGCTATACATAATTTATATTTATTTTTAAACATGATGAAATAAAAAAAAAAAAAGAATGAAAGCTAAACCGAGGTTAGGATAAGAACAAAAAATGCTATGGTTAAGAAGAAGAGAGTTAATGTAAATGATTTCTAGAATCTTCAGATAAAAGTGAGAGTGTGACTTACTGAGAATGGAGAATAGGTCTACACTACACACAATTCCTACAAAATGCCTCAAATTTCAGTGTAGACTTATTCTCCATTCTCAATAAGCCACAATCTTCCTTTTATCTGAATATTCTAGAAATCATTTACATTAAGTCTCTTCAACCTTCTCTTTGTAAGCAAAAAATTCAATTTGATTCAATTTTTTCCCCTTTTCCCTCGCTATAATCTCCGTAGAATTTTTTTCTTCTTATCCTAACCTCAGTTTAGCTCTGTTGAGCGAGGTTCGAAACCGGTAAGCTTGCTCCCTTCATTCTTTTATTTTTAATTTCATCACATTAAAAAATAAATATGGTATGTATGTATGTATGTATATATATATACATATATATGTATATATATATATATATATATATATATATATATATATATATAGTAATAAAACGCTGTGAAAATAACATCCAAGATGAAAACAGTAGTCGTAATAATCCAAATAATACAAACTGGATAAATTTAAAAAGTAATTTTACATGGACATTTTTTGTTATCTGTTGAAATAGGTATATTCACCTACTCTATAAAATTAAGCCGTGTAGGTACAGTTCTTTTTCTTACATATAAAGTAAAAACAATGTCCCCCATTTTATTATTCTTAACAAAAGATACATAAATAAATCTCATTCTTCATATATGGCAAATATTGGTCTATATTGGTAAAAAAAAAAAAATTGTATTTCTGATCGATTTTAATATTTAATCCTGATTGATATTTTTTATTTGATTAGTCAGTTTTTATTCTCACACTCACCACTGCCATTTATGAACACCGGGAAATAATTTAATAAGATGCATTTTCCAGATTCACCGTTTAAAAATAGAGGTGTTACGGCATTAATAATAAAAAAAACGAACTTTAATTTCTCTATGTTAGCTTTCAGATAAACAATTATATTGTTTAAAATAAATATTGCATTAATTTCTTTACAAATACTGAACTCTATTCGACAAGGACAATTAATAGTTAATTAATAAAATGTCCTTTTGCAAAATATTACATTTATTATTTATTAAATTTACTCGTCTTATATAGAGAGATATTTTATTTTATTTAATGTAAATGAGATGACTGATTATAGCATGAAACACCCAAAAGAGGCATTATAAATAAACGAATGAATGAATGAATAAGAAATCCCACATTAGAAATATATCATAGGCAAATAAAGGGACACGCAAAACAGGGTATGGGTGGGGAGTAAATTTACTTCCCTATCTATTATTAAAAAAAGGCAGGTAAGATCCTATGTGTTATATATACACTCGTATCTATGGGTTTATAAAGTCCTTAAAACACGCGAGTTTATTGTCTCGTCGCCGTCATCATAGTGTGGTCCCCGGTTGCTTTTTAGTTCACCGTCGCCACCATCATCGTCATAGAATATGGACCCTATTGGTCGAATATTTTTTACCGAAAAATAAATTCCTAATTTGGGAATACTAAAAACATTTTAGAATATGGACCTAATGGTCGAGTATTTTTTACTGAAAAATAAATTCCTAATTTGGGAATACTAAAAACATTTTTGAATATGAACCTTATGGTCGAATATTTTTGACAGAAAAATAATTTCCTAATTTAGGAATAGTAAAACATTTTAGAATATGGACCTAATGGTCGAATATTTTTTACTGAAAAATAAATTCCTAATTTGGGAATACTAAAAACATTTTAGAATATGGACCCTATGGTCGAATATTTTTTACCGAAAAATAAATTCCTAATTTGGGAATACTAAAAACATTTTAGAATATGGACCCAATGGTCGAGTATTTTTTACTGAAAAATAAATTCCTAATTTGGGAATACTAAAAACATTTTTGAATATGGACCTTATGGTCGAATATTTTTTACCGAAAAATAATTTCCTAATTATGGAATACTAAAAACATTTTAGAATATAGACCCTATGGTCGAATATTTTTGACCGAAAAATAAATTCCTCATTTGGGAATACTAAAAACATTTTAGAATATGGACCCTATGGTCGAATATATTTTATCGAAAAATAAATTCCTAATTTGGGAATACTAAAAACATTTTCGAATATGGACCTTATGGTCGAATATTTTTGACAGAAAAATAGTTTTCATAATTAAGGAATAGTAAAAACATTTTAGAATATGGACCTAATGGTCGAATATTTTTTACTGAAAAATAAATTCCTCATTTGGAAATACTAAAAACATTTTCGAATATGGACCTTATGGTCGAATATTTTTGACCGAAAAATAATTTCCTAATCTGGGAATACTAAAAACATTTTAGAATATGGACCTTATGGTCGAATATTTTTTATCGAAAAATAAATTCCTCATTTGGGAACACTAAATCATTTTAGAATATGGACCCTATGGTCGAATATTTTTTATCGAAAAATAAATTCCTAATTTGGGAATACTAAAATTATTTTAGAATATGGACTCTATGGTCGAGTATTTTTACTGAAAAATAAATTCCTAATTTGGGAATACTAAAAACATTTTAGAATATGGACCTGATGGTCGAATATTTTTTGCTGAAAAATAATTTCCTAATTTGGGAATACTAAAACATTTTAGAATATGGACCCTATGGTCGAATATTTTTTTACCGAAAAATAAATTCCTAATTTGGGAATGCTAAAAACATTTTAGAATATGGACCTTATTGTCTAATATTTTTGACCGAAAAATAAATTTCTAATTTGGGAATACTAAAAACATTTTAGAATATGGACCTTATGGTCTAATATTTTTGACCGAAAAATAATTTCCTAATTTGGGAATAGTAAAAACATTTTAGAATATGGACCTTATGGTCGAATATTTTTTACTGAAAAATAAATTCCTAATTTGGGAATACTAAAAACATTTTAGAATATGGATTTTATGGTCGAATATTTTTTACTGAAAAATAAATTCCTAATTTGGGAATACTAAAAACATTTTAGAATATGGATTTTATGGTCGAATATTCTTTACTGAAAAATAAATTCCTAATTTGGGAATACTAAAAACATTTTAGAATATGGACCTTATGGTCGAATATTTTTTACTGAAAAATAAATTCCTAATTTGGGAATACTAAAAACATTTTAGAATATGGACCATATGGTCGAATATTTTTTATCGAAAAATAAATTCCTAATTTGGGAATACTAAAAACATTTTAGAATATAGACCTTATGGTCGAATATTTTTTACTGAAAAATAAATTCCTAATTTAAGAATATTATCTGTACCTTAACATAACATTTATTGATACGTATGGCTGTTTTTTTTTACATTAAAAAAGAAATCAGGGCGTTTTCATTATTTAATAAGAAAACAAATTATTTATAATTATTCAATTAAAAAATATAACATAACAATCAGGACCGGCGGGACAGTTATAAAAGTGGGAGGGCTCTCCTAAAAAGTGTGTGGGGGGCGGTTAAACACATGCATATATAACTTCATTACGTAAAGTGTGTGTGTGGGGGGGCAAGTCAAAAAGTTTGTGTGTGTGTGTGGGGGGGGAGCCTCCTGCCCCCCCCCCGGTGCCACCGTCCATGACAATGAATATATAAATCATGATTTTATTAAAAAACACAACAAAAAAGCTAGCTGTTCCTATACGGCGTTGCAATGAAATATTTTTAGTTTTAATTTTTATTTTTTTGCACTCAAACTAAACAACTCTTATAATATTCTTCTATAAAAAATGTGAGTTATCCTCTTGCTGACTTTTATTTTTAGGTGATTATTTTAAAATGTTTAATATTAGCAGTCGTCTAAGTAATCTAGATAATAAAAGTGACTGGCTCGCTTCAAGAATAACGTATGCAAACTTATTTTTTATGGGCAAAAAATGGAGGCTTAATCTTAACCTTAATAAAAACTGATAATAATAATGAAGAAAGTAAAGAATAATCACGTATTCAAATTTAATTTTCATGAGCAAAGAAGAGGAGGCTTAATCTTTATAACTGATAATGAAAAATAAAGGAAATAATTTCTATTCACTTCCAATAGACACAAAAAATATTCCTCGTTCTTAATATTTTGTGAATAAAGTAGGAATTAATCTACGGACACACAGATGCTTTATTTACAGATTCAGGAGAGAGAGAGAGAGAGAGAGAGAGAGAGAGAGAGAGAGAGAGAGAGAGAGAGAGAGAGAGTAGATTAGTTTATTTTTCTCGTGTATTTTTTGTGTGTAAAACTTTACTCGCGTATTTGTTCATTAAGTAAGATTTATTTTTTGTTGTTTCGGTTTTTATAGTAAGATTTACCTCTAGTGTGATAACAGAAGAGAAACCAATTGTTACTGATAAAAATAAATTACATGCTACTCCCCCGGGCAACGCCGGGTAGCCCCGATGGCTTTTTAAATAAATTATAACGAATTATGTTATTTTCTTGCCAATAATACAGCGAAAAAATAACAAATGAAAATTGGCTAGACAGAAGTAAAGTTTGATTTGTCAGCGTAAATGCTGTGTGTGTCTGACTTTGAAATTCTGATAAGATAATTTGATATGTTAGATAATTTGTTTCGAACTAATGCCCAAACGCCAGTAAGCAGATTCGCGAACGTAATAAGTGTTACACTTTCTATGAAATTAGAAAAAAAAAAAATCATTTTTAATACATGCTGGGATTTCGGTACTTCTTTATCTAGGGATCTATATCGACCTAGATGTTTCCGATTGCGATTTACGGAACAAACCGGAAATAGCCGAAGCCGTTTACGATTTGAAAGTCGCGAAAAAATGTAATGAAATTAACCACAGTGACAGGAGCTTAAACAGCTGCTGTCACTGTGGTATCTCCCAAAGAACCAATCACATTCTGCCCCACCCTCACCTCAAATCTCTAACCATAAACCGATTCTTAACACGGACGGTGGGAGGGGGGGGGGTGAAACAAACTTAAGTCAGGGAAATAAATGAAAAGGTTGTTTCATTCAATGTCGGTACTAATTGTCTGTTCGGCGACGGCTCAACCATTTCCGGTCTGTTCCGTAAATCGCAATCAATCCCCCAGCTAAAGAAGAACCGAGATTTCAATTCAAATCGGATAATTCCTTCATTTTTAAATCATTCATCTTGTCGGTTTTATTGCCACTTGTGACACTCGATTGCCACTCGTGGCGTAGGATAAATTTCAATACGGAGTTGTCATCGTCTCGATAGATGTTAAATTAAACGCGCCATTTTTATCAACCGGCAAACTCAGGACGAATTCTTTTTATTCCTTTTTTGTTTGTTTTTCGAGCTTATTTTCTTAATGAAGATTTATTGCTTTGGTCTGTTCCATTTATTGTAATTAGACTGACATTTGCTGCTGCTGCTGCTACTGTTGTTGTTGTTGTCATCATCATCATCATCATCATCAGCAGCAGCAGCACGCATCTAAAGTCCAATCCTTCCTCAGACAAGCAGTATTAAGACTGAAACCCGGCTAACAGGACTCCGGTGAAAACCCAGTAGGAGTCGGCATCAGGATCCGTCGTCCTCTGGGCATCTCTTCCTCTGCGTATGTGGCAAGCAAATACGTGCCAGGCACAGAACCGCAAAATGAAGTGAAAATAGAGTGAAAGTGACTTCCAACCAGGATTTTTTTTTACCCCGCCTAATAAACCGGTATTGTCCGGGCCTTTGGGTCTGGATTTACGCCGGTCTATTGGAGATTGCCGGTCCTGTGCAGTTCTAGGAGGTGCATCCTCCCAGGCTTTGCATCCCCTCTTTGGGGAGGAGTAAGTTTATTGCTTACTGTCTGAGGCGCCTTTACCGGGGAATGCCGACGGGGCTGCCCAGGCAATTTTTAAATGGCCAGAGTGCTCACCTCTCGAGCGCTGGCTTATCTAATCCCACTTTCCCGACCTTGTGTCACATCTTACCTTGTGGCAGGTAGATAAATAAATAGAGTGAAAGCGACAACGTTGCTTCTGCGCCATTCCTTTACGTGTTCTGGACCAAACTTTCCTTGACTTTGAACGCAACCTTTGAGATTTGCTGCTCTCGATGTCGGGGGGTAAACACCCGCAATCTTGTAGGTATGCCGGATAGCTGCGACCAACGAAGATGACATCATGCAGACCAGACAATCCTAAGGCACGATATTCGTGAGCTCTATGCAAAAGTCCGACAACAACAACAACAACAACAGCAGCAATAGTAGTAGTAGTAGTAGTAGTAGTAGTAGTAGTAGTAGTAGTAAAGCGTAGGTTTCTATTAATTTGGTTTCCTGGTCAATTAATTCCTTAATGAATGATTCATATATATGGTACTTTTTTATTTGTTTTCTTGAGCGTTACAACTGTAATTTGCATCCTCGTTTTCAAATCGTAGTCACTTGCGAAGGAAACGGCTTCAGGGGCGCTCGGAGCACATGGCTGGGGCAAATTGAATATATCCACGAATTTTCAACTAAGTTACTTGCATGCTTTAAATATGCCTATTATCTCTTATTAATTTTAACTTGTTATGCTAGTAAATTGTATTTATTTCCTATTATTAAATGTCTGACCACACATATGAAGGTTACCCTCCCCCGTCTTACTCTTACTATGAGAGGAGAACCTACCTTCAATTTTCTGATATTTCTGGAAGGTGACGTGTAACTACATTATTACAAATGTAGGGTGATCGAACCCGAATCAGAGAAGTGTAATGTATTTATAAACATTTTATTAACGTTATTCAGTCCGCAATGGGAATTTAGGGAGGAAGTGGTTTGCGGAGTCCAAAGTCGAAACGCTGGGCAAGTAGTTCAGTCTTATCAGTTGCCGTGAAAACGACATCATTGTGGTTTGATAGCGATGGAATTACTATTTATCTACCTCCCACAAGGTAAAATGTGACACAAGGTCGGGAAAGTGGGATTAGATAAGCCAGGGCTCGAGGTGAGTATTCTGGCCATTTAAAAATTGCCTGGGCAGCCCCGTCGGCATTCCCGGTAGGGCGCCTCAGGCAGTAAGCAATAAACTTACTCCTCCCCAAAGAGGGGAGGCAAAGCCTGGGAGGGTGCACCTCCTAGAACTGCACAGGACCAGACAACCCCCAATAGACCGGCGTAAATCCAGGGTCAAAGGCCAGGACAATAGCGAGGGGATTGCTGATTATCTATTGTTTACCACACTATTGTAGATTTTCCAGAAATCGCGAGTACTTAATTTCTGCGACTGAATGCGTTTTCTAGTCACAGTGCTTCTTCAGAATGACTTCCTACGCCCCGTCGTTTTTTTTGTTCCCTTACTGAAAATGTCAAAAACAATTATATAGAGTCGCTTTTGATATAATTATTTTGTTAATTGGTCACCACTTATCAAGGCTCGGTGGCCACTCGAGGATAAAGGTAAAAGAGATTTTCAGTTGGACGATGAGCGCCACCACGAGAGGATTGGAATCAAATGGGTGGAATGAGCAGAATATTACTTAAGATGAACTGATTATTCAAGAGGGTGTCTCAACAAGTATTTGTTTACATTAGACTTGAAGACGATCATGTTGTAGTCGGTTGGGAATCAGCCCTGTAGTAGTTTGTTCCACAGATCATGTTTAGGGAAAAAAACTTTATTCATTGAAGTTCCGTTTGTTTGTTTTTTGTACAGAGAGGGAGAACGGAAAGTTCATTGCTGTGGCTGTAGCTAAGCGAGTTCTTGCTGTGAATGTTTTTCGTGTGGGGGGGTATTGGAGCTCTATCGAACACCTACCATAAAAATACCGATACAGCAGAGAGAGACTAGCAACATCTCTTCTGTGCGAAAGAGGCTGTAGAGAAGAGAAGATGTTACAAATAAATAACAATGTTACAGCGTACGCACGTCAATCTGGCCCAAACTTAATTTCTGTCAGACGTTTGTTAAAAAAATCATGTATTCGATAATGATTTATTGAATAAATATTGAACATTTATATTACAATTGGATAATTCTTTGATTTTTGATGATTGATTTATTGTATATCTTTAGTAGCTTAGTATCAAAATTTCATGATGTTAACTTCCATCTTTCTTTATTCTTCTGTACTAAAGGTCGATGAAAAACCCATGACCTATCACTCATGGAGTGCTAGCAGTTTGCCACTCCAACGCTCAGCAACCGGCATTCTTCACACAAAGAAATTATCCATACAGAAAAACAACGAACAAAAAGAGGGGGACATGCTGCAATTATCAATTGCAATTCTTTCTTTTAAAATCTATCTCTATTGCTCACCTAATATCCATAATATAAAGTAAATTTAAAGTAGAAAATAAAATTAATTCTATTCCATCTTAATCACTCTATTTATTGCCACTCAATTACAACAGTTTGCCTGTGTCAGGATCGTACACCCCCGTCTCTCTCTCTCTCTCTCTCTCTCTCTCTCTCTCTCTCTCTCTCTCTCTCTCTCTCTCTCTATCCCTCTCTTTTTCTTTCCCTCTTTCTATCTGATTTGTTCTAACCGGGGCCCTGTAATCTATCTACTCGTCACCCTGACTGAGTTCTACCAAATTCTTTTGTTTATACTTCCATTCACAACTCTATCTATAATACGACAACAATAGACCAAAAAGAACCCAGTGTTATCCGCCTGATAAACTAAGGAAGTTACTTGCGAGGAGGCTGTCCTATCAGAAGATGCAAAATACCGGGGTTGCTGTATTGCCATTTAGTGAATGGAATCTAGACCATGCAGTAGTTTCCGGTGAGACCTCTCGATGCCATATTGGTGGCAACTGCTACGGCTTTTCTTTCTTCAATGCTTTATATAGATAATCTTTTTTTCTTTACGCATTATGTCTTCTGGTCTTAACCCCTCAGCTGCTCTCTTCTACAAATCTTCCTATCCCAACACGGTAAGTCATAAAACCAAACATAAGTGTAAACACAGAACCCCAACTTCTAACGTAGATCTCTACAATCACGTCTCCTTTTCCAACATTAGGGGTCTACGTTCCAACCTATCAGAAGTTGAAATCCATTTACAACCTGTTCTTTGTTTCTATGCGAAATTGGCATTGGCCCATCAGTTTCTATAGATGACTTCATGATCACAGGTGACTCAAACATGGCCGCAAAACCCAATATCGCTATGTGGCAGGGACACTTCCAATGAAGACCTTTATTTGTTCTGTTTCCGTGTTGCACTTGCTCACAGCACCGCTTTCATATTTGCCCTCTATCCTCCCCGCATTGATGGAGTAACTGTTATTGCGCAAATCTCTGACAAAATTGACAAGATCCTGTCTGTTTACTCTTCTGCTAGCATTCAATTCTGTGGAGACTTTAATGTTCACAGTGTTGAGTGGCTATTCCACTCAAACAAGACTGATGACGAAGAGAGGTTTTCTCATTACTTTTCCGTCGCATATGAGCTTACTAAAATTGTTGAAAAGCCCACGCACGGACCCGATGCTGATGGACATTTTGCAGCCCTCTTTGATCTTTTGTTTGACAACTTCTCTGAACAGTGCACATCCTATGTTCTGTCTCCTTTGGGATCCTACGATCACTTAGTTGTCTCAATTAAGAGATCAAAACGAAGTTCAGCAAGTTATCTGATGTCCCTTTCCATTGCAGAGTTTATCTATATTCAAGGGCTGATTGGGACAGCTTAAGACCCTTCATGTTTTAAATCCCTCTGAAATTCATTTTCAAGAAGAATTTATCCAATATGAGTGGTTAATCGTTGGTATCAAGAGCTTTAACCCCTCAAAAATATCCCAACAAAGACCGAACAGCCAGCCATGGTAAACCCCTGAATGTGCTGTCGCTATTTCAATTGCTTTCAACGAAATAGATCCTCTGAAACGAAGGCCTCCTTTACAACTGCTTCTAACCACTTAGAAAACGCTAAAGAGTCCATGCTAAATCTGTTAAATTTAGAATGGCAGATCAGAGGCTTAGATCACACGAGGTTTGGAGAATAAAAAACAACATCATGGACAGATGTAAGACCTCTATCCCAACCATCATTAATGGACCAGAGGTTATCTTCTCAGCATCTGATAAAACCAACATTTTCGCAAAGAACATCAGCAAATTTCACCCTTTGCGATCAGGGCCACCTATCCCCAAACCTCCCTCCCCCCCATGACTGAAAAAATCTGTAGGTGATATCCGAATAACTGCCCGACATTTTGCCAAACTCTATTAAGACCCTCGATGCCAACAAAGAAACTGACCCCAACAACATTCCAGTCATAGTACTGAAGAAACTGCAAAATATCCTTACTAAGCTGTTCAACATTCCAGTATGAAACTGCAAAATAGCTCATATCCTTACTAAGCTGTTCAATCGTTGTTTAAATGAGAAATTCCTCGCATCAACTTTGAAGACTTCGTCACGCTTCCCAGTATTTAAAAATACTGGAGATTGGTCGTCTGCAACTCAGTACAAACCAATCAGTCTACTGTGCGTCATGATTTTTCATTGCTTGAATGAATCAAGAATAATAAATAAATCAAGAAGTTGTCAACCACCTCTGCAAAAACAATCTACTTAGTGACAAGCAATACGGATTTCATCCTGCAAGATCAGCAGCTTACATACTGACTGTGTTATCGCACAGGATTAGTGAATCTATCGACGAGGGTTTCGTTTCTATGGCGATAGCTCTTGATATATCAAAGTCCTTCGATAGGGTTTAGCACAAAGGTTTGCTTCACAAGAATTTTAGTTATGGGATATCTGGAAATCTCATCTCAACCATCAAATCCTTTCTCTCTGATAGGTATATGAAAGTAGGTGTTGGCGGGCAAAAGTCAGAAGCGCATATTATCAATGCCGACATGCCTCAAGGATCTATACTGGATCCACCCCTCTTCTTGATTTTCATAAATGATCTTCTAACTAACATCTTGAAATCATTAGTTCGCATGTATACAGCCGACATAACTATGTATGGCAGCGCTTCGAAGAACATCGATGATCAGGAAAGAGAAGGAAAGAGTGAAGCTAGACGAGTTAAGAAAGGAAAGGAAAGGAACTTAACATGCCAGTAAAATATATTACACTTATTTTCCTTTCCAACCATGCTACACCCTCCACTTTAGAATAAAGAGCAATGTGTATTTATTTGTAAATATATATCCGTTCCGTCACACAGAAGTCTACCGGACAAAGTGAGAACGCATATTTATTTCCATAATCAGACATTTTCAATTTGTTACTTATTTTTTACCTTTCTATTTTCTATACCGATTTATACGTTTTTTTAACTTCCTAGTTTGAGACGTTTTATTTATTTTTTATTTCGTTAAATGAAAAATGACTGTTCTCTCTCTATTTCGTTTTTAACCGCTAACGTCTTTGATGTTTTGAACATCCGGCGTCATCTTTTTTACTCCCCCATAAATCAAAGGAAGAAAATTAAGGAGGGGGGGAAGTCATAGTTGGTGTCTTTTTTTTGAACTCGCGTTTATTTTTTTCAGCTCGCGATAGTTTAGTCCTATCCTATTGAGAAAAAACACGCTAGAAACACTTACATTGGAAAGCAAATAGCAAGTCAGACAACTCCCGCTGTTTGAAATGAAGTCGGAAAGGAAATATAAATAAAAAGGCAACGTAGGTGTTTGTTTTTCTCTTTATGTCATCCGAAATGATAATGATAATAATTTATATATGATAAATCTCCGGTTCGGTCTGGGGTCTTAGTTCCTGAAAAAGAAAGATGGCTGCTACTGATTACTATACTCACAACCAATATCTACGACAAATAAACAACCTTTTATTTTATATTAAATATTACACTCTGTTAAAACGCAAATAGGTCACAAGTGAGTAAGGTTTTTCTTTTAATGACAATCGCTCCAATCAATGCATGAAGCCACTTGATGTAAGGAGCTAACAGGAACGAAATATGGTTATCGCAAAGACAAGAGATGCCTATTGGCCTTAGTTTTGAAAAGACCAAGGCTATAGGTAGGAGGAAAACAGTCAGCAGGAAAAGAGTTCTACAAGCCTGCAGTTCTTTAGCTGTATTACAATGAGGTATCAAAACAGCGAATTTATGAAGACCACTAGACCAACGAGTCAAACGAGCTGGAACAAAGGAAACAAGGAATAGATCAAATAATTCCGAAGAACACATGCCATAATAGTATTTATAGAAAAAACTGAGACTAGTAACATCATGTCTGTGAGAGAGAGGGTGAAGAGAAGAACTTTCAACCAGGGTTTTTTTACCCCGCCTAATAAACCGGTATCGTCCGGGCCTTTGGGTCTGGATTTACGCCGGTCTATTGGGGGTTACCGGTCCTGTGCAGTTCTAAGAGGTGCACCCTCCCAGGCTTTGACTCCCCTCTTTGGGAAGGAGTAAGTTTATTGCTTACTGTCTGAGGCGCCCCTACCGGGGAATGCCGACGGGGCTTCCCAGGCAATTTTTAAATGGCCAGAGTGCTCACCTCTCGAGCACTGGCTTATCTAATCCCACTTTCCCGACCTTGTGTCACATCTTACCTTGTGGGAGGTAGATAAATAAAGGGTGAAGAGAAGAAGAAAGGGTATGGGGAAAAATGTTTTTGACTAATTTCCCAACCGTATTTCCTTTAAAATAATTTATGTAGCCAATAGTAACGTTTCCCAGAATTAAATAGGTTTAGCAATTTTTAAAGTAGGTAAATTGTTTTGAGCTGGTCATTTTGAAAGTAGTTCTCAACGCAAGCCGGAAAAGTGTGCCCCCCCCCCCTTGTTGTAAACCAAGTCTCAGCCATGATAAGTAAAAGATTTTCTGTTCGTTTCTCCGTTCGAGCCAGAAGTGTAGAATGCCCCAGCCTCCTCTCCACCAAACAGCGCTGTGAGGATGTACATGACACTGATAAGAAATGTGTCTTAAAAACGGTCGTTTGTTCAAATACAAACGTCTGCCTTCGAGATTTTGATCGACCGCAAGAGACGTAGCTGTTAGAGAAAGACGCGTCACGCGGGAAGTGGGGAAAGGGGGTCAAATCGCGGGTGGTTGAGGGTAGGGAGTGGAGTTTATCAGAGACTGGCGACGAGATGAAGCTGTCGGAGGGAGATCCGACTGCGGCTTGCTGACACGATCTAGCGAAAGGGAGTCGAGCATGAGTACGTGTTCCCTGCCCGAACTTGGCGCACGCGGTTCTTGGTCCTGGTGGCCCCTAGAAGGGTTAAGGTAGATATTTATCTCCCTCCTACCGCAGGGAGGTGTGGCACAAGGTCGGGGATGGAAAACCAGCGCGCAAGAGGAGGGTGCACTCTGGTCCACAAAAATGCTTGAGCAGCCCCGTCGGCATTCCACGGTGGGGGGAGGGCAAGCGTTTAGAAATAAACTAACCCCTTCTCAAAGAATGGTAGTAAAGCCTGGGCTGGCGGACCTCCTAGAACTGCACAGAACCATATCTCAGCCGGACAGAAGCAAGGTCATCACCCACTCAAAAATGATCCAGATCCTACCGAACAGATTGTCGAGGAAGTACTTTCGAAGTAGCCTCTTAGAAAGTTGAGTGAATGAGTCCTATCATCACTTTTTTCATGTTTTGATAATAGAATTCATCCAAGATGCCGACTCCCCAATTTTATTTTAACCATAGCCTCTCCAATTGTTTATTATTTTGGAAGAACACCCACTTTCCTTGACTTTTGTGTTTAGGAGCAGTGTAGTATCTCTTGCGCCAATCCAGAGTACCCTTTTTTAGTGGCGGGGGCTGGATATTTCCCCACATTAAAAACCAACCTTGTGTTTAGCTTTGTTCTCATGAGGAGGCAAGTAAATAGGGATAGCATCCACTCCCAAACATCATCTTTATTTAATCTACTTACACCCCACTCCCATTTAGAGATTAACTCGCTTGTTTTTGGTTATAAACAAGAAAGTGTTTAGAGCAGTGGTTCTTAACCTTTTTTCTCCAATTCCCCACTATTTAGTGAGCCAGCTCTCCATTCCCACCACAGTTATCACATGGCAATAAATACATACGAAAAGATTCGTTATGTTTTTTCTAAATATATTTGGCCTATAAAAAGCATACAAAAAATGTAACACTAGCACTACACGCATACAGGTTAACGAGACTTTTGCATTTGTTTTGCCTTGACAAGTGCCTCAATGTTCGGTTCCACCTTTGAAATAGCGCAGCGCAAATCAGATTCAAGGTCAATCAGGCGGTTTCGCGATTTATTTTTGATCTCAACCATGCTCAAAAACGCCGACTCGCACAGGTACGTAGAGGGAAATGCAACCAGTAGTGTGAGCGCTGCCACAGCAACGCGAGGATACGAACCATGCATAGTAGCCCAGAATGTGTTCAGGCTTTTCTCCGCAAAAACCGCCTTTGCTGCGGAGTCATGCGCCAGGTCAAGAAACTGGTCTTCGATGTCTTCGAAAGCTGAAGGGATCCCTTGTGAACTCCATCATTGGGTTATCGCTTTTGAAGTCCGGAAAATAGTTCTAAACTCATCCAGCAGCCTGTTGAGGTGGATGATGGCTTCGTTCTTGAGAACGTCACTGATGCAACCGGCAGTCTCGCTGATTCGCGCCAACGTTGGAAAAGCCGTTGCGCTGCGGCCAGTCTCGAACTTGCCTCGCCACAAC
The DNA here is from genome assembly GCA_963556195.1 of Sepiola atlantica. Lineage (NCBI taxonomy): Eukaryota > Metazoa > Mollusca > Cephalopoda > Sepiida > Sepiolidae > Sepiola > Sepiola atlantica. The sequence continues at coordinate 30,796,644 of OY744519.1, read as the reverse complement.
TCAAGTTTTGAGACAAAGGCATTCACTTTGTTTCGATGCCCGATTATATCGGAGTCCACACCCTGTAGCTTGCGGTTAAGCTCATTCAGGTGACTAAACATATCCGCGAGAAATGCCAGCCTGCACTGGAATGCCTCACCGGAAACAGCAGCTTTCAGATCTCCTTTATTTATTTCTTCCAAACATTTTGTAACTTCGGGAAGCAAATGTACAAGCCGATTTAATATGTCGCCTTTCGACAACCAGCGAACGGCAGTGTGGAACAGCAGTCCTTCGTAGTCGGATTTCATATTCTGGCACAACCGTCGAAATAGTCGAGTGTTGAGGACGCTCGCTTTGACAAAATTCACAAGCCCGATCGCCGTCTCAAGCGCTTCTTTGAGCGGTTGTGTCATCGTCCTTGATGCGAGCGCTTCTCGATGTATGATGCAGTGCAGGGTCACCATCTTGGGATTCTTCTGCTTTAGTAGTTTCGCGAATCTAGACTTCGCACCCAACATAGCAGGAGCCCCATCTGTGCAGGCATGTACGAGCTTGCCCCAGTCCAATCCTTCCTCCATCGAAAAAGGCGTCGACAAGCTGCATGACGTCGGCGGCTTGGGTTGTTGTTTCCAGTGGGTAGCAAAACAGCAAGTCCTCTTCGATGCTTTGGTCGTGGACGTATTGAACGAAGACAATTAGTTGAAATCAAATTTGCCACATCCACGGACTCATCCAGCTGAATTGCAAAGACGGGAGACACTTTTACCTTTGCCAAGAGCTGTGACTTGATGTTGCATGACATGTCGAAGATGCGGGACTTGACAGTGTCGTTGGACAGAGAAACTTGCTTCATTGTCGATATCGCAGATTCGCCAAGCAAAATGCCAGCGCACGACACAAGGCACGGCTTTATCAGCGTCTCTCCGATGTTATGTGGCTTCTTCGCCTTCGCCGCCAGCAGAGAAACAGCATACGATGCGTGTAATATCGCTTTCGACTCACTTTGAAATTTTCTGCCCTGATCCATTCTCATTTTCTTCAAGCAGTTTGCCTTAAATTTAAAAACAAAAAACTGCCTCTCCTTGCCAACGAACTCGGGGTGTACATTGGAGAAGTGCTTCTTCAGTTGATGGGGTTTCATCGAATCATTGCTGAGCGTTTTGTGGCAAATGACACACTGCGGTAGCTGCTCATTACGCCCCTCCAAAAACGTGAAGCCGTAGTCCAGGTAATTGTCGTTGTACTTTCTTTTCGGCATCTCGATCTTTGGGGTATGTATCTGTGAGATAAGGAAAAAAATATATAATAGTAAGGTACCTGAAGAGAAATAAAATGAAAAGAAAGTAGTGACAATCATACAAGAGAGAAACAAAAAACGAACAACAGAAGTGGCATTGAATCAAGAAAATGGTCAAAATTATCATGGTCAAAGTAAGTCAACATTTGGATGTAATGTATTACATTTTGAAGCAGTGGTTCTTCTGTCCGACCGGTCATTCCCCACTTGGCAACTCCGCCATTCCCCACCAGTGGGGAATTCCCCACAGTTTAAGAACCACTGGGTTAGAGAGTCTTACTAACCTATTTTTCGTTGTAGCAATCCCCATTTTATCCCAATTAATATATATATATATATATATATATATATATATATATATATATATATATATATATATATATATATATATATAGGGTGGGCAAAAATAAGGGTCCTATTTTTAAAAATTCATAACTTTTTTATTTATTGATTTAAAAAATTTTTTTTTTTAGAATAAGTAAAGGACCCCTTCCGAAGCAAGCATGAGCCGTATTAGCCCTAAGGAACGTATCCTCATTTAGAAAACATTATTTTTGCTTAAAAAACTCAAAACAGTGTAAAAAACAATACTTTAGTTTTTGTAAGTTTTAAGAAGTGTTTTTCGGCTAAAATTTGTTTTGTTTATTTCAAAAAATCTCGGAAGGGTCAGTGTACACACACATAAAGTTTGGTGAGTTTAACTTTTATTTTGTGGAAGTTAGGTGTTCTGACTTTAACGGAGGGTAGTCAGACTATATAGGGTATTTTAAGTAGGATTGCCCGTAGGCTAAATGTACTATTAAGAATAGGATAGACAGAGAATGTACGCCTAACTCCTACTCTCCAAACTTTTAAGGGCTTTCTGCTTCATTTCTTAAAATTGTATAACAGTATTTGTAGCAGTGACGAACTACTTTCCTTCTGCGGATATACATTGTACAGATGTTTTTTCGTTGCCTGTCAGCCAATCAAAATACAGCGTCTATGAATACTCTTTATTGGACTCTTTTGGCAAATAAATAATTCAAGTTGGTTCCTACAGTGCCGGCGCTAAGGGAGCAAAACTAGAAGACATTATGTAAACAAAGCAATATGTGTGTGTTTTTATTTTAATCACCAATCAGAGAATTGGTTTACTTCGACCTGTGCAGCTGCTATTGTGCATAGCCTTCAAGCATTTTATCGTTTCAACCGCCATAAGTCAGCCGAAAATATGCAAACATTTGTAGCATCAAGAAACCACTGCAAGAATATAATAGCCGCCGCTAAGAATAGGTATACTGAGATGACCAGACATTGCATCGCGTCACAGAAATTAGGAACTAGCGATTTCTGGAAAATCTATAATAGTGTTGTGAACAATGGGCAATCAATAATCTCCTACGACCTAACTACTATTAAGTCGCTTCCACAACAACGGACAAGGCTGAATTGCTTTCCCAGCAAAATTCCATTTAGGACTAAACCCCATCTTGGACTTCGCAAACCACACCTTCCTTATTTACCAATACGAACGGAAACTGCACTATATAATTTGATCATCACCCCTTCTCGCTATCATAAAAAACCTTGACACTTCCAAAGCAAGTGCACCAGATTTGATCTCTGCTATAGCAATAAAGAAATGCTCTGCTCCAAACTATAACAAATGCTTTGAAGAATCTTGCTTTCCTGATAGTTGAAAAGTTTTTATCTGTGGTACCAGTTTTCAATAACTCTTGTGAAAGAACTGACCCACGAAAATTATCGCACCATAAGACTTCTCCCACTCTTCGCTAAAATCTTTGAATGATTAATAATTCTTGCAATAGTTCACCGTCTTTAAAATGCTAAACTTCTCTCTAACCAACAGTATGGATTTCGGTAATCCGGTTCTCTATCCCAACGGTCATCTATGAACGTATATATCGTACACCGGATACGTTAGATGAAATTAGGCTGGTAACGCTGAATATCCCCAAAACCTTTGACAACGACTGACATGAAGGTCTTCGCAGGTAAATCAACTCGTACTGTATTACTGGACGAATATTTAATATAATCAGATTTTTTTTTTTTTAGATAAAATGACCTATATTATTCCCGATCTTCATAAACAACCTCACTAATGCAATCGTGTCTGAGATGGGCGTATTTGCTGATGACACCAAGCTCTATTTTAGGCAGGAGGGTAAATCGAATGCCCATACATTCAAGGCAATGGCTGAATCCTTGGAAAATTATCCTCAGTCTGTAATAGAATGGGACCCGAAATGGAGTGTCACAATTAATGCCACCAAGGCAAAGTTATTTTACTTTGAAACCCTAACCACACACCGTATAATCGATTATAATGGTTGATAACACCCTTCCCGAGAACTCGGCGTTCAAACTCCTCGGTCTAACATACACAAGCAACATAAATTAAAATAAATACATAGAAGATACTGCCAAGTCTGCTGTAAAGAAATTAGACTCCCTCTACCGGGCTAGAAAACTTCTCACACTTGCTAATCCTATATCGCTATAAAACCACGATTCGCCCATGCATAGAGTATTGGTGTCACATCTGGGATGGTGCTCCAACTATTAGTCTTTCCCTCTTGGACAGAGTGCAAAAAAAAGAAAGTGTATCTAACCTTATAAGTCCCGCATTGTCTACCAAGCTCCTGCCCCTGTTCCATCGCTGCAATGTGGCATCTCTGTACTTGTTTGATAAATACCCCCGATCAACTCGACTAGCAGCAAAATCCTACCCCTAGAGGTCCCCAGATGCCCGAAAACTTTTACTTTAATAGCTTCTTTCCTCAAACCGTTTGCTTTGCCCCCATGCTCCCTGTTTCCCCGACTGTAGCAACATTCAGACATTTAAATGTAATTTAAACAAATATCTTGCTTCAGAACTCCCCACTTAGGATGCTCACTGTAAATCTGGCCCTAATCACAGTAGCCCCTTACGTCTCAGTGACAATATTCCTTGTTTGGGTTGAATCAAAAGTAATTAAAAAATAAAATAAATATAAAACAGTTGAAAAGATTGCCCCCTTCTAAAAATTTAATGGTTGTATTAAAACAAAAGAAAATTATAATCTGAAAATGTAATGCTTAATCCATGTTTATCCGATGATGATGATGATGATGATGATGATGATGATGATGATGATGATGATGATGATGACGACGACAACGACGATCATCATCATCATCATCATCATCATCATAATCATCATCATCGTCATCGTCATCGTCATCGTCATCGTCATCGTCATCGTCATCGTCATCGCCACCGCCACCGCCGCCGCCGTCGTCGCCGTCGTCGTCGCCGTCGTCGTCGTCGTCGTCGTCGTCGTCATCATCATCATTATTTATTTATTTATTTATTTATTTATTCATTTATTTTATTTATTTTATTCATTTAAAAAAAAAATTAAATGATAACAAATCCAGGTCCAATATTCCGATCAGTCTTGGCCATTCCGTATTGTACACGAATGACGAAAAAAAAAATCCCAAGATCTCTACTTGAACAAAAATGGCGCCTGGCCATACAGATAAGTGCGTTCATCATTATAACGAAGAAGAAGCAACAACAACAAAAATGATTTTGATGTTGCGAAAACAAAATAATAATTTTTTTAAACAAATATTTTTATATATTTATCTTTAAAGTCTTAAATATTTTGATTGTTTTAAATATTCGTTTTTATATAACTCATTAAAAGTCTTTACTTCTTTTCGTTTCGTCTTAACCAGTCTCCATTCCAACTTTTTAGATAAACTAACTTAGTGAACGGCTATTGACATTTGCAAGGAATAACTGTGGGTAAGGTAATTTAAAAAGTTTATTTTCCTATTTCATGCGTAATACTAAATTCATTTTAACGTTAATACGTTCAGCACGTGATAATCTAAAAAAATATATACATTTTTTGACTACTGCATATCGCCCTTCCGATTAAATTACATGTGTCGGGAAACGACGTGTTTACCTATATTTTATGTAAGCAAAAAGTTTACCCGTCATCTGGCGATTATTAATCTAGCTCTAAGTGTTCTTTTTACATGACAATTAAAAAAAAATATTGTGATTTAAAAAATTCATAATTTTCATTCGAATTACCTCCCTTGAAAATTAATGAACGTAATATTTTAAGAAACACGAAACAAGGCCACGAAACAAATTCTGAAAATAAAAACGCTTACAAAAGTTTCAGAACCAAAAAACTATGCAGGTCGATAGAAATTAAATTTTCTTGCGTTTGGTAAAAGCTATTTGTTGTAAATTTGCCCCCCACCCTTTTTTAGCGCTGTTAATTATAATTATATACTTTCGCATAATATATTGTTACTGTTAAAAGCGACTCGAGCATATTTTTTGTGCTTATCCAGAAGTCGACGTACATGTAAAAAAATTTTATCTTTATGACGGAAAGCATATATCGAAAAAAAAATCACGTAAGTTGATGAAGCAGTTTTTTTTTACAAAAGAAAATCATTTTTATGTGATTATTGGGAATTTGTATAGATTACGACTATGTACAAAGGTGATTCTAAACTCTATTTTTGAAGAGTTGGGATATTTGAAATCATCTCCCTTAGTTTTTAAACATGGCGACGAGAGATCGATGCTCGTCTTTTAGCAATAAAGTGTGATTTTTTTGTAAAAAAAAAAAAAACGACTTGATCAATTTACGTGATTTTTTTTTGTCACGGGTACGTACATCATAAAGTATTTAACATTTTTTTTTATGTCAGTCGACTTCTGGATAAGCACCTATTTTTCCATAGCATTTTAAGAAAGACACAAACATAAATGTAACATTAAGGGGTCTTAAGGGCGCTGCTAAAACTAATCAAGCAGGTCCCGCAGACTATCTCGATCGGGTCTGATGGGTGCGATAGCGGTATTGTCGGAATTACATAGCGCTGACTCTGTTTTCCGCCTTGATTCGACAGTCGTAGACTTCATCATGGCCGTCGTCGCAATTATCGTCGGCGTAATCATCAGCTAGACGTAGCAATTGGAGCTTGTACGCCATAAGACACGTCCACCCCCCCCATCCACCGCATATGTTCGCCTATTCAAATCACGTGACGCCATTGTCACCGTTAGACCGGGAGATCCGGATAAGAGAATGGCGTGACACGCACACTCACTTGCGGTGAACGTACACGGGATGGGTGGGTCCACTGTGTCGCAAAGAAATAAAGAACACATGAAAAAATAAACACAAAAAGAAATCAATAAACAAAAGAACGTAAACATGTGTCTCGGCGTAGACCTTTGACCTTCTCGCTTCTTGTAACCTTTGCTCGAGGGGCAGAGTCATTTATTCGCATCTGCCCCCCCCCCCTCCTGTCTCATCGCGAACAAGTTTGACTCAGTTTAAACTGGAGAGCGCCCCGACGCCATGGGATGTCTCGGACGAGGAAAATAAAATTATTTGGCTCTCTTGGAGGTGCTTAGATATCAGGGGTCGTATCATTGATTGATACACACCATAAACTGGTATCGTCTTGGCCTTCGGGGCTTGATTTACGCCGGTCTATGGGTCGGTCCTGTGCAGTTCTAGGAGGTCCACCCTCCCAGGCTTTGCCTCCCCTCTTCTCGGGCGCTGGCTTTTCAAGTCCCACTTTCCCGACTCGACCTTGGGTCACATCTTATAAAACTGGCCTTGTGCCTAACCTCCTGGGGAGGTAAATAAAAAGATATCAGGGAGCAACCATGAAACGGAGAGGTCCTGCATTGGAGTCAGTGGCGTGCAGAGGTCTGGTGGTGCCCTGGTGATCTCCGGGGCAAATTTCTTGATTGTATGCCCCAAAGACACCGGTATAAGTCCTAGTACTGAGAAATATTTTCAGTTTTAACATGATTGGATGACCCCCACCCAATTTAGATGTTCGTGGTCTCCGCCCCGCCTTCCTCTGCCCTCTCCCCTGCACGCCAATGATTGGAGGAGTTTATCCCAGGAGTTGGATTTGACTTTGATTTTTAACAAATTCTGAGGAGGTAGCCGGTGTACACATTTACTATTAGGGTGCTTGTGCAGTTTGAGGACCGGGCTAGTTTTTAGATAGGATTTTCAAGTTAGATTCAATTTTTACGGTGTCTTTTGTGTATTAAATTGTTAAGTGAAAGTACAGAATAGTTAATGACCCCTCCGCCGCATGTTAAGAATGGCTTTCTAAATAATAACGTTATTATTTCAGCCCGGTCCGTAAACTGCAAAAGTACCACTATTAGTGTCAATTATTTAAAATTTTATTAAAAAATTTTTTTTATACTAATGCATCATCGCTTATCAAGGCAAAAAAGCCACTCGAGTATAAACGTTCAAGAGATGGAATAATTGTCAGTTGAGAGATGAATAATATGAGAGGAGTGAGAATAATGAATGGAATGAACCAAGTTCGAATACTTGTGGGGGCGATTCATGACAGGCTTCTGTTGACATTGTATTTGAAGAGGAACACGTTTTAATATGCAGTGAAGCAGTTCCATGGTAATGTGTTGCACAGACGGGAAACTGTTGCTAAGAAAGGAAAGTTTGTTTTTGTCGTGAATGTCTTACGTGGAGGAATCAGAGATTGGAGCTCAGTCGAGCATCGTCCACGGAGATAACGATAGAGTAGAGAGAGACTAGTAACGTTTCTTCTGTGAGAAAGGGGCTGTATTTTTTTATTTTCTGACAACTTCAGGTGAATAAAAAAAATTGAATGCCTACTAGACATCATCCTCGAGTGTCTTCGGTCTTTCTGTACAGGGGTTTGTCAGGACAACCTGGCATAATGATACTCCCCCCCTACCTAATCAAATATTCAAAATAACATAGTATTCGAAGACCAAATAAGATCACTCAACATGGTTACATACTGGCTCATAGTGATGTTACCACAAGTAACAGAACTAAACTGGGTACTCCACCAGACCAGATGAATTATTGTCCTGTAATCTATAAATATTTGAGGGGGGGGGGGCGAGAATGTAGATTGAACACTCGGCTATCTATGTATCTCATATAGAACTCGAGTGTTAGACCCCAGGAAAGAACCCCTTGATTACACTGAATTAAAATGAAAGAAAAACAAAATGAATAAAAATATGAATAAAATATATTCATCCACAGACAACTGTTTCGTCGTTTACGACTCATCCGTGTAGCAAGACGTAGCAAGTGTATCGATGTCGAGATTCGAAACCTGTACGGTAGGTTACATATATCTCTATATATAACTAGAAGAATACTCGACCCAGGAGGGGTAAAATTAATTCCCCGAACAGAACAGTTTTGCACCACTTTTATGTCCCCTTACAAAGGTTCAAATGAAGATACTAAACTTTATGTCTGACATTCCTATCCCAATTTTGGTCAAAGTACATGACATTATTTTGATTCTATAAAATGTCTAAAATGTATGGTTTAAGCTTAAGGGGTCTTAAGAATAAATTGAAATTCAGGGAATCTTGCTTAATTGGTGTCTAATGAATATGGAGCAAATTTAATGCAAATCTGATATACTTTAAATTTTCAAATGTGAGATTGTGCCCATATTATGCCTACCCCCTAAAAACCCATTAAAATATATCCAAAGAAACTGAAATTTGAGGAATATTTATTAATTGGTGTCTAGTATCTATTGTTAAAGTTTCTAAAAAATCAGAGGTATATGAGGTTTTACGAAGGGCTTCCACCCACCCTTTGCCCCCTTTGTATAAAACTAAATGGAACTACATATAGCCCACCTTACCCACTTTTACGCCTAGTAGCTGTGTACCAAATTTCATAATGATCGGCAAATCCGAGTGGAGTGTTTAATGTAAGTGCAGAGAAATATCGGTAACAGTATACGGAAAAACTAGTTTTTATGTAACAACTAGCAAAAACTACCCCTTGACAGGGCAGCAATTACTGAGGCTGTAGTCTTCTTCAGAGAAAACAAATAAATCATTTTCAATTGACATTTTAGTAACTTGGAGGAAAACAACAAAATGATGATTGCCGTAGTGTTATTTGATGTATTTCAATGTGGAGGAAATTTACTGCGTTATGAAATAGTCAAATGTTATCATTTTAAAGAGAAAAACAACAAAAAGGTTAATTGATATGGTCTTTAAGATATTCTAAGTTGAGGAATTTTATTTTGTCTCCGCATAAAAGTGAAAATGAATTCCCTATTAAAATCCATAAAAATAAAGATAGAACGTCGATTGGTCAAATAAAACAATTTTATATTACTGAGTAATTCGAAATTTACTTCATACTTTTCGTCTTTATTATAAACGACAGAAAAAAAAACTTAATGAATATTAAAGAATAATCTATTTTTTTTTGTAATTTAGACAGATTAGAGGAGTGTTGTTTTCTTTTCTATGACACATCATCATCATCATCATCATCATCATCATCATCATCATGTTGACTCCTTGGCATTTTGGCTAGGAGCAAAATGTAGTATCCGTTCTCATGCTGCACTTAGTTTTTCTGTCCTTAATCAAGGATAAATCCTTCTAGACCGAGGAAATTTAAATCTTTGTTACAATCCAGATTGCCCCTTTTGTGGGAGCTGGATTTTCCCCACGTTAAATATTCACATTACACCTAACTCTGCACTCGTGGGAGGAAGTAAAAAAAAACAAACAAAAAAAGCAACAACAACAACAACAACAACAACAACAACAACAACAACAACAACAACAACAGCAGCAATTTTGAGTTATCAACGTTTTAATGGCATAACATCAGGGATAATTCATACAAGATGGAGAAATAAGGCCAAGATAAGACTTTGTCTCATCCTTACATTGTCAGGCAGGGATATTCCAATCTCTTGACTGACTTGTGTTCTTGTTTATTATGTTTTAAGCTTTTCTTTTCATCTCTTTGAAGAATGGCGCCTCTCCCACTATTTAGAAATTCGTGAGTATGTGTGAAACAGTTTGAACTCTATTTATAGACACTCTAATGCGCATTAAATGAGATAAAAAGAAAGAAAAAAACGGAAACATAACAAAATAATAATGAAATAAATCTAGCCACCAAAAATGACCCAGGAAGCCCCCCCCCCTCTTCCATGATCTGGGGATGGTTTTTCAAAGACTATAAAAAGTATTTTCATATTCGTTTCAGGTGGTGGTGGTGGTCGTCGTCGTCTGAAAAATCCTTTAAGCGCATATGAAATAAATCTAAATGAATAAATGCAAAAGTTTTTTTTTCATCTAATTTATCCAAACTATATTAACATCAAAACCGGTGATGGTTAATTAATCCTATTATACGACATATTTATTTACCTCCTCCAATGAAGTAAGACACAAGGTCAGGTGTGGATTTAAAAAGCCAACACACTAGGATTAGCACACTCTGGCCTACAAAAATGCCTGAGCATCCTCGTCGGTATTACCCGGTAGGGGCGCCTCGGGCGGTTAACAATAAACTAACCTTGTCTCAGAGGGAAGGCAATGGTGGATCTCATAGGACTGAACAGAACAAAGTCACTGTTGGACTGATTTGTATTATAAATGTATGAGACGACATAAGATTTTGAAATAATGTATATATAGTACACTGCAAAGACGCACAAACGTCGTTAGGGCTGCTTAATTTGCATATTCTTATTAAAACACCTTACTAGTTTAATCATACACTAAGATATTTTCACATACGGTATATAAACTCATAGGAAACCCTAACTAAACACTCTGAGGTCATAAATTATTTGCATATATTTTTTAAACAGTGTCTACTATATAAATGAGGCAGATCGGCGAGAGTGTTTGATAGTGAACGATGGGAGAAGGATCTCGGCGTAAGAAAAAGAAGGTTCACTGGGGGCGACACGACCGGACAACGATCAACAGATAGCGTTTGGACCTGCCTCTCGTAAAAGAAGGCTGGTGCACTGAGTCGGCGTTTTCTGCGGACGTCACGGCGGTAAGTATGCTAAACAGATAAACAAGACGCTTCGAAAAGAAAGGTTATTACACGCCAACACATGGGCATATGAGTGTGGTCATTTCTGTCTAAAAGTATTTCATTTTTGATCTAGTAATTGTTTTATATCTAAAAAAAGATATCGATGATTTTGTTCATGTCGTTTTCATGGTTGGAAATCTCATAGTGATTTGAAGGCAAGACTATAAAAAACAAACTCATAGACTAAAATTCAAGATGGTTGACAAACCTGTCTTGATAGAAAAGACTTAAATAAAATAAATACTTACTTTTCTTAGAGAAATTTGAAATATTTTTTACACAATAACAAGTCTGCATAACATAAAGCGTTTTGTTTGTTCTGATACAAAATTAACTTTTATGCTTACCCGTCGACTGTCACAAAATAATATCAACTAGAAATTTGATTAAAACTTGTTTCTTTTTGTATAAAGAAACTTTTTTTGTGCCATAAAATTCTAAATATGTTTGGTGCTAGAAAAAAAAAACAATGACTAAAACATTGAATAAAAGTTCTGAATCCTTTAAAAATAATTTTATTTCCGGACAAGAAATAAAATTTTAAACAAGTAAAATTGACAATAAAATAACTTTGTTGTTTATATATTTATTTTCAAATAGTTTTGCATTTTTTATAACACTTATAAAATTAATTATTTAATCAGTTTTTAATTATTTATCGTTTTTATTTTTAATATTATTTATCGTTTGTTATTTTGTTTGTTGCTTTAATTACTGCGAGCTGTCTATTCTTTATGAAAGGGTTGGGAGGGTCTTACTAACCGTTTTTTTTGTTGTTGTTGTTTTTTGTTTGTCTTCAATGAATTTGTATATATATATATATATATGGGAAGAGAAGGATGAAAGTAATCCGACGTGATGGGAAAATGAAAAAGGAAAACCAAAAAATGGATGTTTTTTATGTGTATATCAACGTTTCGTCTTTATTTATAAGACTTCATCAGGATGATAAAATAGAGAAAAAATGTCATGCAATCACAGATACATGTAGGGTAGACATATTGGGAAAAATGGAATGAAATAGTGGCCAACTGCTGGGTGGACGTCCGTATTTGTTGGAGAAATAGAAATGAATGTAGAAAAGAATATGTCTACCCTACATGTATCTGTGCTTGCATGACATTTTTTCTCTATTTTATCATCCTGATGAAGTCTTATAAATAAAGACGAAACGTTGATGTACACATAAAAAACATCCATTTTTTGGTTTTTACTTTTTCATTTTCCCATATATATATATATATATATATATATATATATATATATATACATATATATAATATAAATAAAATGTAAATTTTCAACGCATTGAAGATTTTGACCCCTAGAGTAAATGTGGTATTGTGGTGACTAATGATTTTAACAGAAAGTAGAATAGACAGAGGGTGACCAACAACATTTGTCCTCCATACACATTTGATGGCGTTTTGCCTAATTTGTTTAAAGTTTAAATTGTATTTTTATATTTTTTGCAACAAAATAATTAAAAGTGTAATATCTGTTCTGATAATACACTTCGTCTTTTCTATCCACAGTCAGTAAAGGTGAATGAGAAATTCTTCTAGACTGAGGCAATTTAAATTTTTGTCCCAATCCAGAGTGTCCCTCTTTTTGGTAGCTTGATTTTCCTCGCATTAAAAATCTATCTCTGCCCTGTTCTAATAGGGAGGCAAGTAACTAGAAATAGTAATTAAAAGTCCATGAAACAACGTTTTAGGTACGTGCAAAAATTGCAGTGTCTTGTACGGACTATGATTAATAAAAAGCGCTTATCATTAATTTTTTTAATTAGTTTTCGTGTAAACTTTGATTGTGTTAAGAAGATAAAAGCCTAAACTTTACCTCTGAAAGGAAAAAAAAATGTATATCTACGCGCGAAAAAAAAAATTATAATAAAAAATGTTATCACGACAGCTACCCCCCCCCCCAAAAAAAAAATTCAGTGAATTTTGCACTTTGAAGAAATTACTTGTAAAAATCTCTTGAATGATAAATGTAAGTTTTCTTGAACTATTTCTAAAGATAATTATTAAATCAAAGTCATAAGATACTGACTTAAAACAAAAATGCCCTAGGTTTTGCTAAAAATTAGTAAAATTATCCCCCCCAAAAGTCATAGTTTAAGTAAAATCTGGCATTCAGTCAATCGGTAAACGCTATGCAGAATATATGGAAGACAAAAATGTAATAATTTAGAATTTTTAACTTTATATATAAAAATGTTTTTTTGTAATAGTTTATAGAAATTGATAATTTATTATCCATTAATTTCTTTATTCTTTTTAAAGTTATAAAGAAATTTAATTAATTTAAGTACCCTTATTTTGTTGTAATAAAAAAGGAAATGCTTATTTAATGAAAATATTTGTGAATGTACGCAATTAAGATTTTATTTATTTTCATCGAAAAAAGATTAATATTAACTTTTAAGTTTTTAATTCAGTAATACTCTAAAATTACTGATGACGTCTGTTTATCAATGTTTTCCTTAGAATTTGAAATAAAACTTTTTGAAACTGTTGTTAAAAATTATTTTTACGTTGTGTCAATTTTATCAATTTGTTTTTACAAAACTTTAGTTACTCGATTTATTCTTAACGCGTCGTAACGATGAATTACATTTATTCTTTTTAAAATAAAGCTAAAAGTGTATTTTTAAAATGTTAAGTGTGAAAAAGTAAATTAAATTAAATTCGATGACTACACTGACAATTTATTCATTGAAAGAATTCAATTTTGAAAGAATTAAAAAAAAAATGTTAACATCTACAGTGCTTTATTTTCATTAAAATCTTTTAAAAAAAATTGTTTTTATTACTTAGTAAAGATGTATTTTGTTTTCAACAAATGCATTTTCACTAAAATTTTAAGACAAATAATGGGGGCATCTTTTACGAGACTCAGCAGAGTAAAAACTCTAAAAAAACAAATATACAACAAATAAAAGTAACTGTAAGCTGTAAAAGTTAGTTTCAAACTTGCATGTGCTATTTCTTTGTATTTTAAACCCGTTTGAAGTGCTATTTATTAGAAATTTAAGCTCTACACACGATCAGCGAAGAAAACAAAATGGCCGCTCTACGTAATAATATCGAGTGACTGGCCGTCATTAATATTTGAGAAAGTAGATGTTTTAAAAAACAAGAAATTTTTTTTAACATCTAATAAAAAGCCATTTATACTACGTAAAAATACAAACAAATTACATAGGTAAGTAGAAAAATGTCTATTCTAGACATAAGTCAACTTTACTTGTTGCAAATTTATGTTTTTAAACTCTTTCTCGTTCTTTTTTTGGACCCCGTTCGCGCCTCTGCTGAGCGTCGTAACATATACCCAATAATGGTTTCATTATATTCCGTGATCGTTGATTAATAAATACAAAAATTTCATTAAAATTGGTTGATTTCCTGAGTTTTTGTGAATTTTTAAGTGAAGGGAGAGTTAAAATGCTTTTTACATTTTGGGAATCGGCCATTGATTTTGAACGTATCTTCTATACATATAATATTTACTTTTACGTAGCAATCACATGGACGGCGGCACCGGGTGGGTGGGGGGGGGGGGGTAGGGGGCAGGGGCCCAAGCCCCCTCACTTTTTGACTGCCCCCCCCCCACTTTACGGTCATCAATAATTAAGTTGATATGCATGTGTTTAACCGCCCCCCCCACTTTTTAGGAAAACTTTTATAACTGTCCTGCCGGCCCTGAATCACACAACTTAACTATTCATTTTGACTTCTTTGCTTTTTTAAAAAATTTATATTGAATAAAGTTCACTTTCAGTATAAATCGAATCGTGTTCCTTTTCTTTTTTAAAATGCAATTAAAAAAATTTTCTAATGCTTGTTCCCAAAAACTCGTTCATTATCGACTGTTCGACAGATCTCGCTTGCTACTTCTTAATATGACGTCACTTTTCAGTGCTTCGGCCTTATTTTACGAAGGTCACAGTTTGGGTTCCTATCATACAAACTCTCCGAGCACAACTAAGTTACCCTACGACTTGTTTTGTGTTGTTTTTACCTTAGTGTAACCACTAAGACGATCATAGGGCCACACAAGCGCGGATTAAATAAATTATTATTTAAAAACTTTTTTTTTTTTGGCTTACATCCATGCTAACGTTTAAACTGATTGTTTTTTTGTTTTTTTCAGAGCCAAGTGGAAGTGAAGCGTAACGTTTTCAAAAGAAGAAGAACAAAAAGAATCATATTTGGTTAATTTTGTTCTCTCCCTTTTTCTTTTCTTTCTTTCTTCATTCTTCTTCCCGTAAGTGACATGTCATATTTTGACGAGACAATCAGAATTCATAGTTCCGGTAGGGTGTCACTTATTCGAACAACGTGTCAAGCAGTGAACGGAACAGATACATCGTACTGCCAGAATTATCTTTAAAACAAAAGAACAACTACAAATAAATTAAAAAAAAAACAAAAAAAAACGTGAAACAAAAATGAGAGAATTAAAATCTAAAAGAGGCGCAAGGGTATAAAAAAGAAAGAAAAAAAGATTGAAATAAATAGGCACATGTTCGTCTTTGTCCACTGTCCGTTTTTCACAACTTTTTACTGACCATTTTTTTTTCTTTTTTCGGTGTACACTTATCTATCAGGCTGCTAGAGAATTCTGGGGTTTTGGAAAAAAATTTCAAATATTTTACATTTTAGGATGGGGGATCAGTTTCCAATGTTAATTCAACGTAAACTGATCCCCCTTTTTTTGACCATATCAAATTTTTAAAATTCTTCTTCTGTTTACAATTACCTATCATGTCAGTAGAGAATTCCGGGGTTTTTGGAAATAAATTTTTAAAAATTGAGATTTTAAGACGGGATCAGTCTTGTTCGTCTTTTACCATAGTCCGTTTTTCACAACTTTGTACGTCTTAAAATCTCAATTTTGAAAAATTTATTTCCCAAACCCCCGGAATTCTCTCTCGACAAATGGTCAAAAAGAGGGGGATCAGTATACGTTGAATTAACATTGGAAACTGATCCCCCTCCTAAACTGTAAAATATTTGAAATTTTTTCCCAAAAAACCCAGAATTCTCTAGCAGCCTGATAGATAAGTGTACACAGAAAAAAGAAAAAAAATGGCCAGTAAAAAGTTGTGAAAAACGGACAGTGGACAAAGACGAACATGTGCCCCACCTCCTAATAATAATAAAAAAGAAAAGAAAAAAAAAAGAAGAAAAGTCAAGGTTGATATCTTTTCTCGTTAGGTCATCAAAATGACTTGCGTTTATTTTTTTTTAACTCGCGATAGTTTAATCCTATCCTATGGAAAGAAAAACGCATTAGAAAGTATTATATTGGAAAGCAAATAGAAAGTCAGATTCGGGAAAAAATCCCTCATTCTAAATAAAAATTCAACGGTAGATGTTTTTTCTTTTAGGTCATCAGAAATGATGAAAGTAATTTATAAATGAAAAATTTAATGTTTGACGTAATTCTTTGATTTTATATGAATATTAGTGCGAACATTGGCGAAGCTTGATTTTTTCAGTAATTTTTGACGCGTGTACATTAGTAATTAATATAAGTATACAAATAAATACAAATAAATAGATATCGGTCTTTAATATTGAATGGAGGGTTACTATCTATAAAAATTAGAAAAGTAAAGAAATGGAAAACAGAAAAGAAAAGTAAAAAAAGTTAAAAAGGAATATGGAAAAAAAAGAAAATAGGAAAAAAGAAAATAGGAAAAAAGGAAAAAAAAAAGAAAATAAAAAAAGAAAATAGGAAAAAAAGGAAATAAAAAAATAAAAGAAAAAAAGAAAATAGAAAAAAAGGAAATAAAAAAAAGAAAATAAAAAAACAGAAAACAGGAAAAAAGAAAATAGGAAAAAAGGAAAGATAGACAAATTAAAACTTCAGAGAAAAAAAAAAGAAAAAGAAAAAAGAAAGAAAAGGACAGAAGACGTGACAGTCAGAGAACGGATACTCGAACCGGAAATGACCGAGACACTAATCTCAAGACAAACGACTGAATGAGAATGAGATTTAAAATAACGAAAGAGAAGGGGGAGGAGAAAGAAGACCAAAATTTAAAAATAGAAAATAGAATTAGAAAGAAAGAAAATATGTATAAGGTGAAAGGTGAAAGGCGGGAGGGGAAAAAGCGGGTGGTTGGGATGGGGGTGGAAATAATAAACACACATGTGCATTTTATTTACCCCCTCTCCAGAAGGTTAGACACAAGGTCAAAAGGTCAGGGGGGGAAAGCCAGCGCACTAGGATTAGCGCGCTCTGGCCTACAAATAATGCCTGAGCAGCCCCGTCGGCATTCCCCTGTAGGAGCGCCCTAGGCGATTAGCAATAAACTAACCCCTTCTCAAAGAGAAGGTAAAGCCTGGGAGGGTGGACCTCCTGAGACTGAACAGAACCATACCTCAGAAATTTGAACGATAAAAAACATTTATAGTTTGAAATGAAAAAAAGTTAAACGTTATATATTAAAGGCATTTTGGTACATCTTCTCCCCCCCCCCTCATATCGAGCTTAATTAATGGTGGGTTTGTTTGCTTGAATGAAAAAAAAAAAAAGTTTTAATCGAGTTTCTCAATAAATTCACCAGTTTTAGTTTGCATAACTTCTCACGTGCCTGAAGAAGACTCATGGGAGTCGAAAACGTTAGCAGTTTTAGTGAGTTCCTGTTCACACTCGAACAGAACATTAGATCATTAGTCCGTCAACATGAAAAGATAGATAAATAAAGAGACAAACAGGAATTGTCCCTGTTGTTTTGTCAAACCAGCATATATATATATATATATATATATATATATATATATATATATATATATATATATATATATATATATATATGCACAATAAATAAATATATTATCATAACAATAAGTGTAACAATAACTGATGTTCTAATAAAAAGAATTTTGGTTGGCCCAAAAGTTCGTTCGTTTTTTTTTTATGTTATCTTTCCGGCCTACTGAATATCGTTTTATATGCCTATTCTTCAAATCCCGTATTTGGTGCAGCGAGTATGTTGACGCCAGTGCGTAATAAGCCCCCGAGCAGATGAGTTCTTGTATGTTTGCTTGTATTTCAGGCCATTAAATGAAAGATCAAGCAGAGCACTACCGACATCTGATGTTTTTTATATTACAGAAAAGGACAAAAAAGTTATAGAAACCAGCATAAAGATATGCCATGTGCATGGGGATAATGCTTGTTACACAACGGATGTGCCAAAAATGGTTTGCTCGATTCCGAACATGAAATTTTCCACTGAGAAATGATCCTCACTCTGGCCGGCCAAAGATGATCGACAATGACCAAGTGAAAGCCGTAGTTGAAGAAGATTGCCGTTTGACAACCAGACAAATCGCACACATTGTCAAGATTTCCAAATCGAGCGTGGAAAAGAATTTCATAAACTCAGTTATGTTTTTAAACTTGATGTTTGGGTTCCCCATAAACTGACAGAAGCAAAACTCGTGCAAAGGGGTTTCGTTACTGAAAGGACAAAAGCAATCAGCCATTTTTGAAAACGAATTGTTAATGGAGATGAAAAGTGGATTGTTTACAGTAATGTGACACGCAAAAGATCGTGGAAAAAACGCAAATGATCCATCACAACGAACACCCAAAACAGCCCCCATCGCCAAAAAGTGATGTTATCGGTATGATGGGATTGAAAAGGTGTTATCTTTATTTTTAACTTCTTCCCCTGAACAGAACCGTCAATTCAGCGGTTTACTGCAAACAGCCGGATAAATTAAGCGTAACTCTTCAACGTAAACGACCGGAGCCAGCCAATCGTAAAAGCGTTAATTTTCATTATAGTAACGCAAGGCCACATACTGATTTGACTACTCGGGAGAAGTTGGTGCAGCTTGGGTGGGAGGTTTTAATTCTAAGTAATATTTAGTAATGACATAATTGGTCACATGACTATTATTCTTCTTTTTTTGCTTAGCTCCATTCTTCCTGGATTTCATCGACCGGGTTGGATCACAAAAAAACCTTCTGCCTAATGAGACCTCAGCTCTTGATAGCTGTAGATCGATAACATCGACATGCCAGTGTAGCAGACTTTGTACATGTTTGAATAAAAAACATTCACTATATATATATATATATATATATATATATGAATATTTACTTGTACAGACACACACATACACATACACACACACACACACATATATATATATATATATATATATATATATATATATATATATATATACACACGCATATATATACTATACATTTTTATTTATACGAATATTATTTGTTACACATGTGTATACATGTTTCAGTTGTCCCCTCTATCGAAGGTCAACTTCCTCAAACCTTTAGAGAAAATCTCTAAAGGTATGAGGAAGTTAACTCTCGATAGAGGGGACAAGTAAAACATGTATGCACATGTGTAACCAATAATGTTTGTATAAATAAAAAATTATACTAAAAAACTGCTCTAGTTTTTATTGAGCACTTTTTTTTATAAACACTGGAGTTTCATTAGATTTACATCTATAGAAACAAATATAATACACACAAACACACACACACACACATACACACACACACACACACACACACACACACATATATATATATATATATATATATATATATATATATATATATATATATATATATATAATATTGATTGTTATTATTTTTGCAGACAGAGACAAGTGAACGAGTTCAATTATCTACGTGAAGCATTTACCTAAATTCTATGAGCGAGTCACCTTCATTTACACTCTGTGTCGTACTCTATATGTGGGGACGTCTATATATTATTTTATTTACGAATTATTTATATATATATATATATATATATATATATATATATATATATATATATATATATATATATATATATATATACATGGAAAATGAAAAAGGAAAAAATCAAGAGATATTTTTTAATATATATTCATCAACGTTTCGTCTTTATTGTAAGACTTCCTCAGCTCAGGATGATAATTTGAAGAAAAATGTCATGCAAGTACATCGAAATTTTGGGTGGACATGATGGAGTGATAAAGGAAAAGTAGTAGCCGTGGCTACTGTGAACGCTGGAGGAGAGTCCAGGCTGCGAGAAGTCAGTGGTAGCGAAGAATGAAATGAATATGGAAAGCTTTGAGTGGGTACCATTAAGGCAGCAGTGAAATAGGGAGGGGTGATAATATTAGTGAATTTGCTTTAGGGTGGGAGAGATGAAAAGGGGTCTGATATTTTTGTCGTAGTGAGGTGTAGCATGGATTTTGAGAGGCTGGGGAAAGAGGAGGGAAGGGGAAAACTCTGTCTGGTTAGCATGTAGGTTGTATCATAGTTTTAGAAAAAGATTTGAAGAAATAAAGATAACTTAAAAATGGGTGAAGGAAATAGGCAAAAGGATCGGAAAGGTGAGAGATGAGATTTTTTTGTGGTCATATATATATATATATATATATATATATATATATATATATATATATATATATATATATATATAAGAAAAAATGTATTTATAAATAATGATTATATATATATATATATATATATATGATTTTTTTATTTTATTTACCCAGACATGTACAAAATCTGCGACACTGGCATGTCGATGTTATCAATCAACAGCTATTATAAACTCAGATCTCATCAAGCAGAGTTAGAATCCGATCTCAACCTTAGATATTTGGAAATATCGGATTCTAACTCTGCCTGATGAGATCTCAGTTTATAATAGCTGTTGATCGATAACATCGACAGGCCAGTGTCGCAGGTTTGGTACATGTCTGTGTAAATAAAATAATCATATATAAAAGCTCTATTTGATATTGAGCGCTTTTCTAAAAACCCGGTTGAAATTCTTTGGATTACCACCCTGTGGATGTTTTACCTGGATTATTTTATATATATATATATATATATATATATATATATATATATATATATATATATATATATATATATATATATATATATATATATAAAAGAACGAAACCCCCAAGAAACAATGTTTATGAATAGATGTAAATTGTTTAGCTTATTTGTCCAACTTCAACAGCACAAAATGGGAGAGAATAAAATATTTTGTAATTTACACGAGTAAGAAAATTGAAGATACCAATGCTATTAAGAATATCTCAAATATTTTGAGTGAGGCATGGAAATATGTCGGGAATGTACGAAGGGAATTTATTTCTATTCGGCCAGCAAACAAAACAAATGCTGAGGGAATTTTAAATCAGTTGATACAATCACGTATTCCCATTCTACATGTATGTGAAGGTGGCGTGGATACAGGCGCCGATTGTAGTCTCGGCGTGTCGAGTTCGAGTTCTGCCAGGACTACTACACCATTTTTCACTAATATCAATGGGAAAGGTGTGAAACCATATAACTTCTTTTCAGACATAGTTTAAATAGTAGGGTAGACCAAGCGTTGGTTGTGCAACAAGTCCCAATTTACCTGCCTCACCATTAGGGCAGAGTTAGACACAAGGTCGAATGAAAACGTAAAGAAAAGACGTTTAGGCCTGAAAAGGTCTGGATTTCTATAGCTGTGATCGAAACATGTTTTGTAAATATGTAACCAAATAATGTTTGTATAATTAAAATCTCTATATCATTAAATAGTTCTATTTATCATTGGACACTCTTACATAGTAATAATAATAATAATAATAATAATAATAATAATAATAATAATAATAATAATAATAATAATAATAATAATAATTATATATATATATATATTCATCAGACTGTGACGATATATATAATATATTATATATATATATTATATATATATATATATATATATATATATATATATATATATATATATATATATATATATATAATATATATAATATATTATATGTACATTCAAATGATCAAAGGAACAAACAACCCATAGCCATACCTTTCATCTGAACTTTCCAATTTCTTCATCTATTAAACCTTACCGCTGTACTTTCAATATCAGGGAATACCTGTAATTCCTCTTTGTCCCACCGACAAACAAAAAAGATTTTTTTAAATATGTTTAAGACTGTATTTTTATGTATTCTTTATTTTTTATGTTTTTTGTTTCGTACAAATCCAATGCTATAATCATTTCCTACGCTCGTTTCGCAGCATAAATTAAGGGAGATATGTCGTCTTTTTCCCAACTCGTTGCTCATCAGGGAATTGTTCATTTATTATCGACAGGAAAAAAAGATAGAAAAAGTTTTTAAAAAATGAGCTCCCGACAAAAATTACGGCAAGTTTTATATATATATATAGTAAGTTATGAAAGAGGCGTCCGGTTTCATCTCCGTAGGAAATCGTCAGGCTAAGTGCAATCAGACTCGTTGTTATTCTCTCCCAACGGGTTAATGCTTTCATTAAGCAATGTCTGAACTTCTCTCAAACAAAAATTCGGCTAACCATTACTTCACACCTTTTTCTTTTGTTTGGTTTTGTACGCGGGTGACGCACCCCTTTTGTATCGAATAAACGAGTGACCTTATTTTAACACGTGATCGGAATAGTTTTATTTCTATTTATTTTGTTATTCGTTGCTAACTGCCAGTCCAACATTTGTTTGAGAGAAGCTCAGCCACTAGCTAATGAAAACATTAACCCGTGGGAGGAAATAACAACGAATTTGATTGGTTAGCTAGCTAGACTAAACACAACGTGGATACATAAAAACAATCAGTAACACAAATTGCATGCACTTGGCCTGACGATTCACTACGGGGGTCAAACGTGGACGCCTCTCTGTAGTTTAATTGCGATAAATATATTTCCATAACTTACTACCTAGCTCTATTGAGCAGTGTTGAAGTAAATACTGAAAATCTATACGAATATATTATATTTTCTTATAATATTATATGTGTATACATAAAATAATTATATATATATATATATATATATATATATATATATATATATATATATATATATATATATAGGGGAAGAGAAAGAGACACTCCTAAAAATTTTGAAAAAATATTGGTTTTATGTTCATTTATTCAATACTTTTGAACTTATTCAATTATCTATATATATATATATATATATATATATATATATATATATATATATTATAAAATTTGCACAAAGGTTTACATAGTAGTTCAATAGTGTATAATACGACTAGAGCTATATATTTAACATGATATAATTCTAGTTCATTCAAAAACATGTTATTCACAAACAGCTGTTTCTGCACATTTTGTAAGTATACACATTTATGGTATACCAAATTTACCAAACTGTTATGATGTGCTGTTATCTGCCCTATTTCAGTAATAGATGGACTCTTACAAACACTATGAATAGAGTTACAATTAACTTTCGTGGCAGCCATAGGCACAGTATTGATCGTAATCTTTCTGTAACATACTATTTCTGTACATCTGTATATACACTCTTGTAAATACATTACAGTGTTGTCTTGATTATTGTCGGTCATTCAGGGTCATGAGGATTCGAAACCTATATCTCACAATACTGGAGACAGCGTACTCATATTTATTCGGATGAACATTTATTTTCGAACGTATGTCGCACAACTCTGGCGACAAAGAATTCGGATTTATTCGGACACGAAAATAACCCGGATGTATGTTGCACACAACACTGGCAACGAAAACTCGGATTTATGTCTACAATTTGGAATGTTAGATTTTTTTTAAGAAAAGAAGCCTTTCGTGGTATGCTCTAGATATTTGTTAACAATAGAGCGAGAAGTTCAAATCAAACTGAATTTAAACAAGCAAAGTGTGTAAACTCTGCGAAAGAAAACAAAACAAAAAAACACCCCAATGATGCAGAAAAATGGAATTGCAGAAACAATAACAAAAAGAAAAGCTTCAAATAGAAGAAAATTTCCAAGAACAAGAAGCGGAATATCAAAAGAAAATGGATGCAAAAAAATAGAATTGCAGAAAAAATGGAATTGCAGAAAAAACGACAGAAAGAAAACCTTCAAACGGAAGATAAATTCTAAGAACAACAGAAAGAACAGCGAGAACAAATGAGAAGATTTGAGGAAATGTTTCTTCATACCCAACAGAAAAAAATTATTCGAATAATCGAATGTGTCAAAATGGTGAAGAATAAAACAATATTTGGAACACTATGGATTGTTTTAACTACAATTCTGACAACGAGGTTACGTTTGCTTTGTATTTCAGACGATACGAGAGCATTTAGAATACGGACTGTGCGAATTGAACCGATTTAAAAAAGGTCTGTTTGCTTTTAAGGAAATTGGGTACGGCTGAACATACCAAATTCGTAAATTATATCTTACCACAAAAAAACCTAATGATCTTACATTTGGTGAAGCGATACTATTATTGACTAAATTGTTTAGCCCTAAAACATCTCTGTCTCACAAAAGGTGTAAATGCATGAACCTTACAAGGAAAGACAACGAAGACGACACGACTTTTGCTAGCGTAGTTAACACTCAACTCCGACAACATGAAATAATCGATGTACTTGTTAACTAGGCTAGCAAAAGTGTTTGCGCAAGGATTAGTATCGAATACAGCGGCCGTAATCAGAAGGAGGGTCCTTAATAAACTGGAAAATGAACCAGATTTAACACTCTAGCATATTGAATAGGACTGCCAACCGTTTATTAGCGTGCGTCAAAATTTAAAAAATACTGAACAGAGTTGTAAATATACCAGCGTGTTGTCTTAATTATTATCGGCTCTTCAAGGTCACAGCACAAACATTCACGAAAAAGGCTTCACACACCACAGTCTGGATGAAAAAAAACAAGATGCGTCCAATATTTATTTAATCAATAAAAACATATTTAATTTAATATTCCTTTTCTTCTTCTTTTTATTAATTCAATCAAAAGTGAAACGTAGCGTAGACTCTTTTTTTTATTTGCATTGAAGAGTTCATAACACATTATGTCCACTATTTGTTTTCTTTCGTTAAAATGTTGATGTTTGACTTACAAGAAAAGAAAATAATTAATTCACACGAACTGTTATTGTCCTTATTCAAACATTTTTTCCTTTTTCCTATTCTTTTTCTTAATTTTCAGTCCTTATTTACTTTTTTATATTTCTTTTAAGGAATACAAATCAATCATATCGTCATTCATCAATCTTGTTATGAGTCACTTCCGGTGTTAATTTTTTTACTAATTTTTATTTAAGCGATCATTCTATCCTATTATCGCATTAAATAATCATCATTATTTCTGGTTAGCAATAAGATCTCATTAATTCATCCCTATATTAGTTTACTTAAAATCACAATCAAAATTGTCATAATTCCCATTTTTATTTTCATTTTAAATTGTTAATTATTACTAATTGTTATTTTAACTTTTAATTTTCCGATTACGTAATTAAATAATTATTATTATGTAAAAACTACGTAATTTTATATATATATATATATATATATATATATATATATATATATATATATATATATATATATATATATATATATATATATCACTTATTATATATATATATCACTGATTGTATATCACTTATTATATAATAGTTAATCTTCTTCTTTATTATATGCTAATTATTGCTATCTAAAATAATAATTATTATTTAGAAAAGATGAATAAACTACGTAATTTAATAATTGTCTAATCACTACTTCCGGTTATAATATGATTTCCCATCGATCTCCCATCGATTTATATTCCATCATAATTATTAGCAGAATTTATGTGTGAATAGTGTCACGTGTTTTTTTGTAAGTCAAATATAAACATGTTAACGAAAGAAAACAAACCAATATTGTGGACGTAATGTATTATAAACTCTAAAATACAACAAAGTAATCAGAGTCTAAAAGTAATAAAAAAGGAAGAAAATGAAATATCAAATTAAATATGCATTTTATTAATTAAATGAATATTGATACCTCTTGTTTTTATAGCCAGACCGATGAAAGCTTTTTCTGAATGTTGGATGAATATGTTTCGGAATTTTTTTTAGATGAGTATTGATTGTTTGGATTATTTGGATTATTCGGACTACTGTTCTCAACGTTTCAGCTGATGTAACCTCCGAATAATCCCAATCATACAAATCACCATAAATGTGTACATTTACAAAATTGTCAGAAACATATTTTTAATGAACGATATATATATATATATATATATATATATATATATATATATATATATATATATATATATATATATATATAGTCATCCACATACAGCCTGTTTCGCTGTATCACAGCTGTTCAGTGCGACTAGACCAGTTAGTGCCTCAAGCTGGGATTGAAACTCAACCGTCGAGCTGATAGTCGGCGCCCCTACCCATATATATATATATATATATATATATATATATATATATATATATATATATATATATATATATATATACAGGGTGAGCCAAAAGTAGGTGGACAGTAAAAAACATTTTTTTGTCGAAGCGTAAGAGGCAGACTTCAAAGCTGTGTAAATCAAGAAGGAAAATGTTTTTTTATTGTCCACCTACTTTTGGCTCACCCTGTATATATATATATATATATATATATATATATATATATATATATATATATATATATATATATATATATATATATATATATATATATATTGGCTCTATTTTATAAGTATCGTTTCGTATTATAATATTACATTTTAAGAAAGCCAAAGACGATATATGCTTTTTTTTCTTTAAAATAAACATTTATTTACGTTACAGTATTCATGCTGCAAGCATTCGGTTTAAAAAAACATTTTCAAGAAATATTTATTTCATTGGGTTTTTTCTTTGCAGATGTAGAAATCTCTAGTGAATGTCCGTTTAAATGTTGACTGGAAGATTTGGAAGTCTATAGTATCTCACGTTGCTAGCATGAAAATGTTATAAGAAATATTGGCACGTGTTTTATAAGTATCGTTTCGTATTTGAATATTAAAATTTCAAAAAGCCAAGAACGATATATGCTTTTTTTTCTCTTTTAAATAAACATTTATTTACCTTAAAGTATTCATGCCGCAAGCTTTTGGTTTTAATTCCCCTTAGTGACCCCATATAGAATGGAAGCAAACTGTCAATGGTTTTTATTAGATTCTGTGAAAAGTTCAGCCCTTATTGAAACTTATTTAAATGTTCTAACTGTTAACATATCAATTTCTATAACACACAAACAAACATTGATTTTTATATATAGATAGACGATTTATAACGATCTTCCTATTACGTATAGTTACTCTTAAAACGGTTCAAACGATAAGTTGATTAAAACAAAGGAAAATTATAATCTGAAAATGTGACGCTTAATTCATAATTATTTGAAGACCATCATTTTTTAAAGTTTAAATTACAAAAATGTGGGTCCACCATTCCGATCAATCTCGTCTATTCCATATCATACGCGAATGACGAAAAGAAAACCTCAATATCTCCACTTGAACAGAAAATGGCGCCTGGCCGAATAGATAAGTACGCGTATAGAGGCAAACCGGATGTGGTAGTAATAATGGAATGGCGAAACCGGAAGTAGAAACAGGTGCGACGATAAGATAAGAAAGCGGTGGTCATAATATGGAGGTCACGGCCATAATTAAAAATAGCTAAAAAAAACAAGCAACATGGCTTCGATAAATAGGAGGGGGGCATGTGAGTAATGAGTGGGGGTAGAAATCCTTGTCTTTTAACACATTCACGCTCGCATTCGAAAGTAAAGACCTCTCTGTAAAACGGTTTATCACGAAAACCTGGCATGAGGATAATTCGCCATACAAGTAAACCCTGACAAAATATTCAAAATAACATAGCGTTCGAAGCCCAAATCAGATCCCCTCCGTATGGCTACACGTTAACTCATACCAGGGATGGTGCACCTTCTGTAAGTTTTTTTTTACGGCAGGTAACAGCACTAAGCTCGGTACTCCACCAAACGAGATGAATTCTTGTCCTGGAATTCGGCAAGATCAGGAAAAGACTACAAGAAAGATAAACTATAAGATAGTTAAGTAGTCAATTGAGTTAGAGAAAAATTAATATTCTTCACTGCTTTACTAACTCAATGTTTGAGAAGTAGAAGAGAACCTTAAATGAAAAATCGAATATATATATATATATATATATATATATATATATATATATATATATATATATATATATATATATATATATATATATATATATATAAGAAAGGGTATTTAGGCATTTTTTAAACCATTGTTTCGTAATAGTATTATTTTTTTTTGTTGAAAAAACCATAACAATGGTGGTGTAAAATAAATAAAATTTATATATATATATATATATATATATATATATATATATATATATATATATATCGTATAAAGAAATCAAGTGTGAACTCCAGAATAGAGCCCCTTGATTTCTGAGAACTAACTGAGCTAAAAAAACAAAAAACAAAAAAGAACAGAGAAGTAAACTTGCTTGGTGAAATTATATGACATAGGGCGAACTGGGTGAGAGTTATAACATTAGGCCTGTTAGGAAAGTTTTCTTTTACTAAAAAGTCAACACTTATGCAGACTAAAAGCCACTTGAGGATAAGGGTTAATGAGTTGGATAGATTGTCAGTTGAATGATAATGACTATTATGAGAGGATTGAAAATATTGAATGGAATTAATAAAATTTGATGACTTATGAGGACCATTTATGACAACAGTTTATTGACATTAAATGACCATGTTGTATCCATCAGGGAAGCATGCTTTTAGCAACGTGTTACACAGATGGGACATTCTTGGAAAGACACTCTGTTCATGGAAATTCCGTTTCATGTTTTGCACACGGGGAAAAAAGAAAGTTTTTACTGTGGATGTACTGCAGGGTGGAACTAGAGATAACAGTTCAGTCGAGCACATTCCACGAAACAAAAACGGTAGAGTAGAGAAAGACTAGCAGCGTATATTTTCTCTAAGAAAGGGGTTGTAGAAAACAGAAAAGATCTGCCCACTAGGTTGCGAAGTGGATTTTGTACCTTGTCAAGGCAAAAAAGAGTGTTCTGAGCAGTGTTTTCTCAGATGTGGCGTCAGTACTCCATGTTAGGACGTATCTGATACTAAAGTGATTTCCGTTTTCTTTTTAAAATTAATTTCGTGTTCAACTGTACCGTTTCGTCCATTTCACTTGCTGAATACAAAAGATAAAATTTATTGGCGAAAATTAGCAAAGTGAAGTAAGCCCTGCAAAAAGACAGAAGATATATATATATATATATATATATATATATATATATATATATATGTCAGGTTATATTGAAAAGAAATCAGAAAGTGCTCGATCTTATATTTGCATTCCATTGACCATGGGGAATTAATCAAAAATCATAATTTTCATTGGTTTTACCAACTTCTTCGATGTTTTTTTTTTTACATTTTTTACATTTTTTATTTTAATAATTTATTCAAACTTAATATTCATTCTTATTCCTTACGCGCGTTTCATGGCAACAATAGCATAAGTATATATTTTTTTATTAGTCCAATATTTTTCAATCATCAGAGGGTTGCAGTATATATTGTTGAATAGTGAAATAGCATGTCTGCCAGAGGAAGTCATGACGATGTCTACCATGTCAAGGTTCAAAGTCGCCTTGGACAAACATTCAGACTGTATATATATTGCCCAAGGCCACTTTTTACCTGGATATAGGAGTCATCGTCACGACACCCTCTGGCAGACTGTTCCATTGTGTGGAAACACGGACAGGGTATGCAACCTCTCTTCTGTTGAGATGAAAGCGACGATGGTACATTTTCTGTGGGTATTCGCGGAGACCGTGACTTGGTGCTGGACTGAAAACCTCATCGGAAGTTAGATTTAAACACTTGGTGATGTTGTGTGTCATAATTAAATACCCTCGCATCGTCAAGTGAGAATAGATTTAGTCCTTAAAGTAGCTCTTGGAGAGTCCCGTTACCATCCTGGATGCCCAACGTTAAACACGCTCCAGGTGTACGATATCTTTGTGAATATAAGGATTTAGAGAGCTGAAATTGTACTTTTGTCCTTAAATAAAATTCTAATTTACTTTTAAGCGTATATAAAATTATTCTAAATTTGGTAGTTTACTAGTTTAAGTTCGTTCCTTATTTAAAGTGAAATGGGTTTCGGCATTACTCTCAAACAGGTAGGGAATCATAATATCTAACAAAGGGAGAAAATATATATCTCTCAAACACACTTTTCATTGTCATCCAGTCGTGTTAGTGTCACGAATCTTCTTTACTCTCGCATGTCATCTCGCTCTAGCCTCGCTCACGCCATTTCGTTCTTTATA
Organism: Sepiola atlantica; assembly: GCA_963556195.1. Taxonomy (NCBI): domain Eukaryota; kingdom Metazoa; phylum Mollusca; class Cephalopoda; order Sepiida; family Sepiolidae; genus Sepiola; species Sepiola atlantica. The sequence continues at coordinate 30,766,159 of OY744519.1, read as the reverse complement.
GATGCATTGTGCGTCATCTGTTTATTGCTTGCCGTCGGTTTTGTGTGGTCTTTTACAAAACTATACCCTTGCTTTGGCATCCACAAAAGAACATCGCTGATAATTTCATTCTTAGAATTTCAACAGTGACCAGCAAATGTGGTACTTCTCTCTCTCTCTCTCTCTCTCACTCTCTCTCTCTCTCTCTCTCTCTCTCTCTCATCAAGGCTGAGATCCGAGGAAGGTGTCCGTAGAGTTGCTCATTTGTGGGTTGCTGACCACAAAATATTTTAAAAGCCGCCCCTTTGCAACTTTCTGCCAAGATAGGTGACATTTTTTTTAAAAAGAGAAGTCCCATTTAAGACAGTGATGTATCCATGTTGGTTAAGGAGAATGCGCTCTGTTTTGTTTGTGTTAACAAAAAGCCCAAAGCAGTTTGCCATTTCTTCGAGACAGTTTAGCAACGCTTCTGCTTGTTTATTTGTATCAGCAGAAAATGGCAAGATCATCAGCATAATCTGCGTCAGTAATTGTTTCAGCAGAATATCGCCTGCTTCTTGCAGGTACCAATGTCACGCCATTTTCTTTGAACTTTTTAACTGACTTGCGCGGTATGTAAACAGGACAGCTTATGAACTGATACGGAGCTATAATATCGTCCCGAAGCACACAGACAGTGATCTGAACTAATTTGCTGTCTCCGTTAGGCGATTGCACCATTTAGTGGATTCTGCTGTACAAGATCATTATTGCATCAACAGTCTTAGCTGGAATATGATATTCCAGCATAATGTCTTTCATCTTACCTCTGTGGAGCGACTAAAAAGTCTTAGAGAAAGCCACAAACAATAAAACTGCCTTCAAATTTCTTTCACGCACCCCTTCCAGAATCCTCCGAACTATTAAGATTTGTCCGGATGTTGATTTATATCTGCGAAAAATATTTCAGGTCGAATTCAATTCAACAGCATTGTACTATAAACGTTGGCTATATGCTGTTAGAATGATTCCCCGGTATTTTGAGGCAATGCCCAAGTCTCCTTTCTTTCGGAATGGAAGAATGGGTAGCGTTGATTCTGGTTTTGATGGAGGTATAGACGATGGTCGCGTCTTTGAAATGTACCGAGACCCACGCTGTCAATTATCTTATATAAATAAATAGTTTGTCCGTCTGTCAATCCCAATTTTTTATACATTGCAGAATTTGTCTCATTTCGAAATATCAGAGATCTTAACTCCTTTTAGAAATGGAGAAGATTAAATTAATAATAAATAATAAATTCCCAACTAATAAAGCGGATGCCATGACCGGAAATCGAAACCGAAACCTTGAGATTTTCAGTCTGAGGTTCTACCAACTGGCATATTTGGACTTCTTATGAATAGAACTTAAAACATTACCGTAACAAAATAATCATAGTTTTGGCGTGACGTCATAGATTTATGATTTACGTCACGTTTCAAAACATGAATTCAAACATAAGCGATAATTAAAAAAATGAATGGGTAAACATTATCAAAAGCGTTGAAAATTATGTTAATAGTTTCATGCTATTTATTTTGCTTCAACTACGTATTGTATGTAGTTTTTTTTCACAATTATATAATCCTCCCAGCTGGTAACGTTAAAAATGGAAAATGGACAATGATTTATGTTATGAATGACAGAAGATAAAATATGGCTAAGAAAGACAACATATTCATACATGGACAATTCTTTTTACAGATGATTGAAAGGTTTTTTTGTGTGAGTAAAATGGCGGTTAGAAAACTTAAATTTTCTTGTGTTTGTAGAATGTTCGAAGTCGAAGTGGGTAGGCCTATCGTTGTTTTCTGCATTTTTATTTAATTTTCTTTATTTTTTTTATTTCAGTTAGTTTGAAGAGATCAAGCACCCCCCCTTCCTGGAGCTAACACTTGATTTCGTCACGAGTTAAATTTATATTTGAAGGCTCTTTTAAGGATAGATGTTGTCCCTTTAAGGGCTGCTATCTGTACTATGCCACAGATTGGTCTTCCACGGATTGTGTCTAGGTATATTTTATGTTTTTTGTTTCATTTTACTTCAGTCGAATTTCTCAGAAATCAAAGGATCTCTTTCTGGGGCTAACAATTGATCTCTATATGAGAGACATAGATATTCGAATATTCCATTAACGCTCTTCTTTACCTCCAAAACGTTTTAGTTAGTAAAAAAGTTAAGATATTAATTTTCCTCTCTCCAATTGACCAGTTTACTATGGTATAATATATCTTTTTTGTGGTCTCTTGGTCTTACCGGATTCCAGGACACGAATTCATCTAGTCTGGTGAAGTATCCAGCTAAGTGCTGTTACTTGAAGTAAAATTACTAGGAGAAGGTGCACCATTTCTCGTATGAGCCAGTGTATAGCGTGCCAAGAGGATGTTATTTGGGTTTCGAATACTATGTTATTTTGAATATTTGGTCAGGGTTAACTTGTAAGGTGAACTATCCTCATGTCAGGTTGTCCTGACAAACCCTTATACAGAGAGACCGAAGACACTCGAGGATGGTGTCTAGTAGGTAATTCCAACTCTCCTGTCAGTATGAATGTGCGTGTGTGAGTTCAGGGAGCAGTGTAGACATTGTGTATATGCGGCCTTTGTCAGTGTGTGAATATGTGTTACCTTCTGTAGTCATTCGCTTCCCCTGTCCCAAAAGGCGGGAAAGCTGAGTGTAATGTCGTGTTAGCGGACTGTCTTGTTTCTAGCTCAACTGTCTTTGTCCTCTTTGTCAGGGAATGTTGAAATTATGATCTTTTCATGCTAGATTGTGGGATCAAAGAGTTAATTTGTTTTGACGCGAACAATGATTTTTGGCGTGCGGACGTAATTGTAAGCACATCGCGTGACCGCTATTTTCGCTTTTTTGGTCAATTTCTTGTCTAGAGCCTCTGTTTCACAAAAAATGTAATTGCGTTTTTAGAGTTTCTTTGTGGATGGTGGCTATTGTATTTTTGTGGTCAATAAATAAATAGGATTGGAAGACACGGCAATCCTATAAATTTTTCCATTTGTCAATGTACTGCTGATGATATACCATGTTCAAGCAGGATTCAAGCAGGATGTCATTGTTTCTGTTTTTCTAGACTTTGTGCGGAATTTCATCCAATCAAGTTGCCTTACCATTTTTTTTATGTCTGCACTAGAAAATAGAGAATCGACAGTGGCGATAAATAAAGTAAGCGGCAGAAAAAGCTTTGAAAAATCAAAACTTAAAGCTTCAAGTGAAAAAGAAAAGCTACAACTGTAAAAAATGAGACAGCTTTATTTATATGTAAGTAAGGGAGTCGACCATAGTCGAGGACGACCCGAAGACATCATTTTAATTAGCTACTACACCGAGATATAAGGGAGGGCGCCACTCTTTTTCCAAGGATTACTCCACTTACCCTTGATCTTCAACTTATAATGCTGAGTGTTTAAGAAAGGGGACATAACGTATACCTTTTTTTTTGAGTCGTTGGTATGACGCGCCCGAGGATTGAACCCTAGTCAGCCGTCCCGTTAGAAAACTAGGACTAATGGAATAACCGAATAAGGGAATGACAGAATAACGAAAAAAAAAAAAAAAAAGAAACAAAGGAATATCGGAATATCGAAATAACGGCATATCCAAATAAGGAAATAAGGAAACTGACTAACAGAATAAGAGAATAACCGAATAAGGAAATAACGGACAAATGGAATAAAAAATAAGAAAAATAAGAGAATAAGGGAATGACGGTATAAAGGAATAACAGACTATGGGAATAAGGGAAAACAGTATAAGAGAATAAAGGAATATCGAAATAAGGTAATGAGAATAACGAACTAACGGAATAAAAAATAAGGTAATAACGGAATAACAGAATAGAGGAATAACGGACTAAGGGAATAAAGGAACACAGAATAAGAGTAAGGTAATATCAAAATAAGGTAATAAGGGAATATGGGACCAACGGAATAAAAGAATAGGGGGATAACGGACAAACGGGATAACAGAATAGGAGAAGAGAATAATGGAATAACGGAATAACGGAATAAAGGAATAACAAAGGGAATAATGGAAAACAGAATGAGAATAAGGTAATATTGAAAAAAGGTAATAAGGGAATAAAAGAATAAGTGAATAACGGACTGATTAAAAGTATTTTGCGATTAACATCAGAGACGAAAAAAAGATATATTGAAATTAATAAAAAAGAAACCCAGACAACGCCGTGTATATCTGCTAGTTTTTTTCTTCTTGATTTGTTTAATCATTTATTTATTATTTTACATATTTTGGCACTCTAGCGTAGAACGCGAATTCACTGACCTTATTAGCAAATTGAACCGCGTGTCTTGAAGACATTCTTCAATCGTTCAAAAAGTAGACGCCATTTTTCATTTTTATTTATTAGATTTTCTGACTGAGTTAAGAGAAATTGTAAATAACTCTTGTCGGCCGCCATTTTAAATTTTAGTATTTGACTTTCGGATTTTTCCAACGACCCCCCACACACAATACCCAATCGCTGAAACTATTAAAAAAAAACGATGAACTCTCGACTAATCAATAGATAAAAGAGAGTTTGTTGACAAAGCGGTTCGATTTGCAAAGTCAATTTACAAGAAATTTTAGCGTTGTGAAAAAAAAAAGAGATAAAAATCGATCTTTATTGATCGGCTTGCTTCTGCTGCTTCTTCTTTTGCTGGTGGCGATGGTCGTGATGGTAATGGCGATGGTTCTGTTATGATAAAGGTGGCATCGGTGGGAATGAACGAAGAGCAGCTGGAAGAAGAAGAAAAAGCCTAGACTGAAATTGGCGTATTTTGGCGCAAGTACATTGGTAAGTTAAAAAGAAAAAAACAATGACAAAGAGAGATAAAGAGAGAGAGAGAGAGAGAGAGAGAGAGAGAGAGAGAGAGAGAGAGAGTGAGAGAGAAATAGAAGATGGGAGAAATAACGAGAAAGAAAGAGATAAGAAAGAAATAGAAAAAAGGAAGAGGGAGAGAGAGAGTCAGAGATAGATAGATAGATAGATAGAGAGAGAGAGAGAGAGAGAGTGAGTGAGAGATAGAGAGAGAGAGAGAGAGAGAGAAAGAGAGAAAACGAGAGATACAAAAAAGCGAAAGATAAAAGAAAGAAATATAAAGAGAGACTGAGAGAACGAAAGAAAGAAAGACAGAAGGGGTATGAAAAGAGAAATAATAACAAGAGGGAAAGAGGCACAGAGAAGGAAGAAAGGCGAACCGATAGATAGAAAGTAAGAAGATCGAGAAAGAAAGGCGATGAAAGAAAGAGAGAAAAGAAAAATGAAGAAAGATGGAACGAGATACAGTGTAAGAGAAAGAAAGAACCAAAGAGAAAAGGAGAAAGGACGATACATAGCCGAGAAAAAGTAAATAAACATAAAACAAGAAAAAACGAAAGAGACAGAAAAAGAAAGAAAGAAAGTACGAGTGTATAAAGAGAAAGAAAGAAAAAGAAAGGTGAAATAATGAAATATAAGAGAAAGAGAGGGAGAGAGAGAACAAGAATTAACGAAAGAAATAAAAAAAAACTAACGAGGGAGAAAGAAAAACAAATGAGAGAGAGAGAGGGGGAGAGATAGAGAGAGAGAGAGAGAGAGAGGGGGAGAGATAGATAGATAGATAGAGAGAGAGAGAGAGAGAGAGAGAGAAATTAACGAACAAAAGAGAAAGAAAAGAGGTATTTGTATATTTACCTTCTTCTCACTCCATCGAGCTTAGACATGGCGTCAGTTGATAATGGGTTATCCAGCTCCCCAACCGACCGAGAATAAACAAATCCCACTTCCCGAAAGAGGAGGTAACGCCTGGGAGACTAACCTAGAGAGGCCTAGCAGAATCATACTTAACTCGAAGGCTACATTTGAGCCCGAAGAAAAAAAAGAGGTATATTTTACGCCTTAAGCAATTGAAAACAAGCCCCTTTTTGCTTGCTTCCTCACGAGAGCAGAGTTAGACGCAAGGTCGGTATTTAATGTGGGAAAAATCTAGCTCCCCAAAAAGGGGCACTCTGGATTGGGACAAAAGTAAAAATTGCTTCAGTCAAGAAGGACTCCTCCTTTACTGACCGAGAGCAGAAAATATCTAATGCATGACCAGAACAGATACTACGCCCTGACCGTAGGCAAAAGGCCAAGGGTCTATTAAGTCAAAAAGCTGCGACTATCAACATTTGAAAGAAAACTCAATATTAAGACGTGACCCCCTCTCCTATCCAAAGCGACCCCCCCCATTGCAACTAGAGAACAAGCTTGCCGTTAACCAATGTAATTTGGTTGGCCACACCCTTTATTTTTCTTTGCATCCTCTTCCCCTCTCTCTCTCTCTTGGCAAGTGTTATTCAGAACTGTCTTATTTATTCCCTGCTTCCTTTGTTCCAGCTCGTTTGTACTCATTGGTCTAGTGGTCTCCATTAAATTCACTGTTCAGGTACTTCGTTGTAATACACCTTCATATTCCAGCAGCTTCTTTCCAAGAACTGAAGGATTATGGAACTCTCTTTTTGCTGACTGTTTTCCTCCTACCTATGTCACAAATGTCGTGTTTGAGTGGAAAGTTTTAGGATTAGAGGTAACACCAGACGAAGGTCACGAAATCACGTGATTTCCGGGCGAAGATTTTCTGTCTATCCGTTGATGAGATTTCAAGGAAGAAAGACGTGTCCAGGTATTGTTTCCAATGGGAGGGGGCGCACAATATTACTAGATGTAGCGGGAGGGGCTATCCGTCTATATGTCTGTATTTCTCTCTCTCTCTCACTCTCTCTCACACACTTTCACTCTCTCTCTCTCTCACTCTCTCTCACACACTTTCACCCTCTCTCTCTCTCTCTCACGCGTATATAAATTATCTCTCTGATGTTTTTCTCTGTCTTTTTAAATGAACGTTTTATATAAACATCGGTTTGTTAGCAAACGAAAAGAACCTGGGTTCACAACGATGACGATGACGACGACGATGACACAGGTATATAACGGTTTATACACCCATCAGTAAGTAAAAGTGCAAGACTAAGGTCAATAAGCATCTCCTGTCTTCGCGTTAATCATCTTTCGTTCTTTTTAGCTCCATACATCAAGTTGCGTAATGTCTTCGTTACTTCTATAGCTGGTGGTCCATACTCTCCAAAATGTTTGCGATTGCGATTTACGAAAGACCAGAAATGAACAAGCCGTCACTGAACAGGCAATTAGTATCGACATTAAATAAAACCACTTTTTTCATTTTTTTTTCCCTGACTTTAAGGTTAGGGTTAATTACCCCCTTCCTCATATGGTAAGAATGGGTTTATAATAGGGTGTTCATCTTTTTTTAGGGGCTAAAATTCTTTTAACTATAACTTAACCTCTACCCCCCCCCCAAAAAAAAAATGGCGTCGTCATAGTTTATCTCTGATGATTACAGCATCAGCAGAACTAAGCATAAGTTTTGCTAATTTGCTGTATCTGCCACTGACATGTCAAAACACCAACCCCTCTCTACTTTAAACCAGACTTGTGCTATACTTTGCTCCCTTAATATCAATTTCCAGATCCACCATTGCTTTGTAAATTCTTTCTTTTTAACTTTATTAAAGTCAAACTTGTTTATCTCCCTTGGTTGATGACGTCACGCCAGCGAACAAAAAGAAAGAAAGAAAGAAAACAGCAAAATAAAAAATAAAATAAACAGAAGAGATCTGTAAAATGGACGTGGCAGGCTAGAAACGGAGTCTTCTTTGTCAACATTTCTACTTACCAAATTAGAGTAGATATTAGAAGAACATTGTAGTTTTCTTATACAATCCTCTATTCTATAATAAAGAGCAATGTGTACTTATTTGTATATTTACTTATATATATAAATAAATATATATGCCTTCTTTTTGATATAATGAAGAAATCATATCAAGATGATTTCATTCAAGAGAGATCAAGAGGACGACCACCAAAAAGATGGATCGGCCAGATAAGGATTGGGACTGGCATGTCGCTCTCGACAGCAATTTTGTTTTCAAGCATGTGGCGAAGCTCTCTGAAGTATGCACATAAGTCAAGTACGTTAACATATACTTCCGTCTCGTCATGCAAAAGTTAGTGAGTAAAACATGTGCCTAGACAAAACAATTTCAAGTGGTAAGGGGAAACGAGAAAGCAAATAGCAAATCGGAAAACCACCTCAGACTTAACCTCGCCGGCTGAAATGAATTCGGAAAGAAATCATTCCACTCTATAATAATAAAAAAAGTTAACGGTGGGTGTTTCTTTTTTCTTTTTTAGGTCATCAGAAATGATAATAATAATTTATATATGAAAAATGAAATTACTGGCGTAATTCTATCATTTTATATGAATGTTTTAGTAATATATCTAGATCAATAGCGAGATTGAACACTGTCGAAGCATATTTTTTCCTCTCATTTTTTTTATGGAGGAGGTGTACACTAGTAAGTAAAGAATCAGCTAAGAAATATTGTAATATATATATACTAGCTGACTCGTTTCCCGGCGTTGCCCGATAAAATTAAAAAAGAAAATGAATTCTGTCCCATACAAAACATGGAAGTTTTAATACTGACAGGCAACAGCGGCTAGTTAAAGCTAGTTAACGATAATAAAGAAACAACTGAAATCGCGTGTAAAAAATAAATAATTATCTGCTTGTGATTTCAATTCACGCGTGAACACACGTAGAAAGAAAATTGACGTGATTTGATCGTACTACTTTAAATGACACATAGATTTACAGACAGCAAACACCCACTAGAGAGAAAGCTTATTCATGTTAAATATGTGGAACTGCAGTTTTATATAAATCTCATTGAAGAAAACACATAGGAACAACGGGACTCAAGAAAAAGACTTTTAAAAACTACCTAGCGAATATACCCGGTGAACCAAGTGCAAGAGAGATACAAACAATTGCACTTAAAGGGGCGGTAAAAATCTTTAAAAAATCTATCGGCTGGAGTGTCTGAAATTGCGGGTGAATGTCTGGCATCCGGTAAGATGCCCCATCCCCAGCAAAAACAAAAAGATAAGAAAATTGAAAAAAAAAAAAACCAGAACAATAAGTCATTGATATTTCAAGTAACTGTTAAAGAAAAATTATATATATATATATATATATATATATATATATATATATAGAGAGAGAGAGAGAGAGAGAGAGAGAGAGAGAGTGTGTGTGTGTGTGTGTGTGCAGGTTCGAATGATTTCGATGGGAATCCGAGTAAGAGAGCTCAATATACATTTAAACAGAGCATGAATAAATTTTAAAGGGGGAAAAAACTAGAAACACATTCGGGTTGTACACATTATAACTTATTTCGACCTAGATTAATCTCATCAGATGCATAACCAACCGCATTTAGAACATGAATGATGAGAAAATGTTACCACCGTTTTTACAGTAAAAGGGAAAAAATTAAATTTGTAAATAAACTTTGTGTAAATTTCATCGCACTTTTACTCTCGGTACTGCAATATACACCGCATTTATAATCAATTAAGTTTAAATTCTAATTTTAATCGTGATCACTCGTAATTTTAATCGTAATCTCCGCACTGTAACATACCCCGCATTTTTTGATATGTAATCAATTAAACCTTCAAGCGTAAATACTCATAAATTTAATCCGAATATCCGCAGTTGTAGCATACTCCACAAATTTTTATAATTATATCTGCTAATTTTTTTAAATCGTGAACATTTTTAATTCCCATTTAAAATTGAATTCATTTTCTTGAAAAAAATAGGGGAACTGATCTTTTGCTTTTATGATTATAATCATAATTAATTATAATTAGTCACCCTGGCCTTTTACCATTCTCCCAGTTCCGCTTCATTATAACGACCAATCATCAACTAGAATTTTATTTTTTCCCTTTACTTTAAAAACGGTGGTAACATTTTCTCATCATTCATGTTCTAAATGCGGTTGGTTATACATCTGATGAGACCGATCTAGGTCGAAATAAGTTATAATGTGTACAACCCGAATGTGTGTCTAGCTTTTTCCCCCTTTAAAATTAGTATATATATATATATATATATATATATATATATATATATATATATATATATATATATATATATATATATAGAGAGAGAGAGAGAGAGAGAGAGAGAGAGAGAGAGATTTCTTAATGTTCGCACAAAGATTTATATAATGATTGGTGTTAATTAATTATTCTCATATGTGTGAATATTGCCAAGTGGTTATTTGTAAATCAAATATGAACATTTTAACATAAAGATAACAAACAAATATGGTGGCCATAATGTATTATGACTTTTAAAAGTAAAAAAGCAGAGTCTAAGCAACGTTTCCCTTTCGATTGGAGTGATAAAACGAAAAAGAAAACGGAATATAAAATTAAATATGCTTTCATTAATTAAAAAAATATTGAACGCATCTTGCCTTTACAGACTGTGGTGTCTTATACACTGATGAAGCCTTTTTGTTTGGTAAATTTAGTATACGATAAATGTCTATATTTAAAAATTGGCAGAAACAACTGTTTGTAAATAAAAAAGATATTTTAATGAAATATGATTATATCGTGTAATATATATTAAATATTTAACATTAAATAATTATTTGTAGCCTCCATTTCGTGAGAAGTAATAATACAGGTCGTCAAATCATAGCTATAAATGCATGTTCCTCCTTGTTGAACACTGTTAAGACGGCTGACTATTGTTGCCTACTCGGCATAATATGGTTTATTTCTCACCATTTCGAATAGTTATCCAGAATGATTTCATTGGTTAAGGCGTCGGGATTTGGAGTTAAATGTTACTCTTGTTCCGAGGTTCGAATCGGGCGACCGGTTTTAATAATTATCTGATGAATATGAAAGGATGAAACGTATACGTTTGCAGATAATTGAATATTTATTATTAAATAATTATATATATATATATATATATATATATATATATATATATATATATGAACATTTATAGAACGAACTGTTGTCCTAAGGTTTATTGAGAACTTGTTGCTTTTGCTTGTGAATCCGTTTCATAGAAAACATAAAGAATTACGTTTTCTCAACATGGCCAATTTTATCTGATCTACCCTCCATAGACTACAGACTTGGGTGGATCTGTCGTCGTTGGATCTTTACACGGATTCTTCTCGATTTACCAATGCATCTGAACCCCATACCACTTGGATTTCCGTTTTTGGTGATACTCCTTTACACTGGAAAATACCCGTTTGAACTTTAAAACTTTTTCAAATTTTGAATATTGACTGTCCTCATCTGTCAACTTATCCATCATTAACCTCCTCTGGTGATAATATCTTAATCTTTGGCTTAAGGAATGAAAGAGAAGAAAAATAAATATTGTTATTCACTAATTGTCCTTGTTCTGAACAACCGAAGATTATGATTTGCTTCCATTTACAGGTCTAATTATTTTCACTGACTTATCATATATATATATATATATATATATATATATATATATATATATATATATATATATATATATATATATATATATATATATATATATATATACAGGGTGGGCCAAAATTAGGGTCCTATCTTTAAATTTGAATAACTTGAATTTGAATAACTTCCACAAAATAAAAGTTAAACTCACCAAACTTTATGTGTGTGTAGACTGACCCTTCCGAGATTTTTTGAAATAAACAAAACAAATTTTAGCCGAAAAACACTTCTTAAAACTTACAAAAACTAAAGTATTGTTTTTTACACTGTTTTGAGTTTTTTAAGCAAAAATAATGTTTTCTAAATGAGGATACGTTCCTTAGGGCTAATACGGCTCATGCTTGCTTCGGAAGGGGTCCTTTACTTATTCTAAAAAAAAAATTTTTTTAAATCAATAAATAAAAAAGTTATGAATTTTTAAAAATAGGACCCTTATTTTTGCCCACCCTATATATATATATATATATATATATATATATATATATATATATATATATATATATATATATATATATATATATAAAGGGCCTTTTAACGACCTACCTATCTACATCTCATTCTCTCCGCTGGACTTTTCGACACCGGACTTTTTAGCAATCGGACATTTGCTTGCATTCGGGCAGAATTTTGCCCTGTGTTTCTTCCCCCTACAACTTTTATTTTATTTTTTCAAATTTTAAATCTTGGCCTTTGCCAACTTATCTATCCCAGCGACTTCCTCTGATGATAAGATTTTGATCTTTGAAAAGCCTGGCTTAAGGAAAATTTAACTTGAATAAATTGCCTTTTTTGCGGAATATACCTTGCTCTGAGCAATTGAATTGAATTATGATTTGACTTTTGCTTCTCTAATTCCTTTCCATTCTTCTTCATATATATATATATATATATATATATATATATATATATATATATATATATAGAGAGAGAGAGAGAGAGAGAGAGACTTAGACTATTCAACTAATCTCGCTTAGCTTTGACTGAATTGGTTTCGTCCTATCTAAAAGAACGTAATCTGTCAATCTGCATTTTATTTTATCAAGTCTATAAAATCGAACTTTTGTATCAGATTATTATTTGTCGCGACAATGTTCTTTTCGCAAAATAATATCTTTTTATACGAATTTTTTTGGTTATAACTGTGGGGTAGAAGTGGGATGCAGGCTACTCTCTTTTTTTCTCCGTTCGTTTAGCTTATTTTTTCCTTTTCATATATTCCTTTCTGTATTGAGTGGACATAGGAGACAGTCAAATCAATAGCTTCGTGCTATGTTCACCGTCTCCGAGATAAAAAAAAATGATTATTTATTATAAAGGTGCGAACTCGACATTTTTCAACCCATGAAAATTATTCCCGCTCGTTCGAAACGATAAAATCAGCGAGCCGGTGGGAATGACCAATTTCTAATAAAAACAGCGACACGACAACAACAAAAAAAGCAGAGGAGAATCCAGTTAGCTAAAGACAAGATACACAGAGGATACGGTATTACGCCTTGCATCTCTCCTTGTCCATCGAGGCCAGGAGAAGTAAACGATAACTCCACTTATACAAACGTACACACTAACAAGCGCCAGTAGCGAAATTTGCAAGTTAACGATAAAACAACTAATGTTTTTTTTTTATAGATGCGAATTGTTCGATGAGTTTAATTTTCCGTTTGAACTATAATCGCTTTAACATGATAATTTCCCTTACTTTCGGGGCGAGTGTAATAGCGTAGGGGTAAAATTCTTGACTGCTGATCACCAGTTTTCTGGTCAAGTGGTCAAGCTCTAAATATGTTTTTATATACATAGAAATAGTTTTTTTTACAAGAATTCATTCTCTATTAAAATGTAGATATAAGATTTATTTTCTTAATTTCATTATTTATTTAACGTGTACTATTACCTAGCCCTTCTCAACAGATTTACACATTCACTCACTAGTGGGAGGCGTTTCAGACCCGAATTATCGCCCTTTTTCGTGATGCTAGAGGGCGCAACGATCCGTGATATAAATGGCGATGCACAGGAAATGCAGCCTATTTTTTCATCCGGACTGACTGTCGACAAATTAAGATAAGCGAGAGTTACAAAGCTGCTGAAAGTAAACTCAAGGTCCACTTTCTACTCTCTAGTTTTGACAAAGGTAATGTCTTGCCCTTTGGTTGAGATCCATTCTATCTCCGCACCCTCTGAGGATTGTCCTGCAGCTGACCAGACAATGCCCTCGCGGACGAATGTGGCGGTGCCGTGGTGTTTATGAATAGTGTGACCGGCCAATGCGTACCCAGGAACCCTCAGTATGTTCTTGTTTCCTATGTGGGTCTCCTGCAGGACAATCACAGTCACATCGTTTGTGCTAGCTATTTGCTCAAAGATGTCAATCTTGGCAATAGTAAGACCTTCGACGTTGAGTTGGAGAAGCGCTAGCGCTTGGGCTGGGGTCTCTAGATGTTTTGAAGACATTTGTTTCACTTAAGATCATTCAACCTTGCATATACCCTTTAGTTACTCGCAGAGGGGGCCATGTGGAGGCACTTTTCATCCTCTCCTTAAAAACGTCTACAAAACGTTTAGAGGGAGGCGTTTCAGACCCGAGTTATCTCCCTTTTTTCATGATGCTAGAGGGCGCTACGATACGTGATATAAAAAGCGATGCATAGGAAATGCAACTTCTTTATTCATATCGTGAATAACTAGAGTATTTGTTTCACTTAAGAGCATTCAACCTTGCATATACCCTTTGGTTACTCGCAGAGGGGACCACGTGAAGGCTCTCTTCACCCCCTCCCACTACTTTAGTTATTCGCGGTTGAAGACGTGCAGCTCTTGGTCCGTTCGGCCATTATATTTCGAGACTTGGGCTATCGTTGAAATCAGTATATAGGCAGTCTACTGTTCAAAATTTCGCTTATTTTTGACTGATTTGTTAGCGTACAACGACAAGAAAAGAAACTGGGCGACATTTTATGTTTTAAAGTCTATAAAATTGAGCTTTTACGCCAGATGCAAGTAATTAAGAATAACAAAAAGAAAAATAAATACGTGAAGTATTAAATGGAAAAGTATGTGTTAAATGTTATAAGATTCCAAATGTGTTTACATTCCTAATCATAGTGGACGGTACTGTAAGTTTAACAGGAATGTATGTCCGAATTTTCAACGAAGTTACGAATGTTAATTGTATCCGTATGCATAATTATATTTTCTGTTTAATTTATACTTTAAAATAAATGATGAATATCTATGTAAAGGAAAGTGAGTACACGCTTGGTAAATGAAAATAAATATTTTAATAAATACGTACTCAGCGAATGTAGACACCGTTTAGAATTTCTACTTTGTAACAAACGATGAATTTTTTCAAGCAAATAACACAGGGTGATAATTTACAAACGTGACTGGCTAGTCAGAATCCAACATCGATTTGCCAGTTGCATCGCTATTACGTCTAACTTTGAAAATCCAACAAGATAACTTTATATGTCTTGTGGCCTAAAAAGGTCGGAAAGAAATAAGATAACAAGGAGATAGTTAAAAAGAGTATGTATTTGCAGAAAATACAGACGTAATGCGTTTCCGGAGATCGGAAATAGCGACTTTCTACCACCATTATCACTATTCATAGTGTCGAGAAAGTCTATGCAGTGACGCAATAGGGTACATCACCATAACAATATTGCTAGATATATTATCCTGGTCACGGCACCGTTTTATTAGTTCAAGTATGTAACTCATCATTTCGTTGCACGCATTTATCTACAAACATCAGATAGTAAGCGCATACGCGAAAACAGACAAAGGAAAGAGCACAAATTTAATCATGTTTCCCTCTTTGGCGACATTAAAAAAGCATCCTCTCCGTGCTCTCACCTCAGTTCCAGCCCAGACCAACGAAGCTGCAATCAAATATACTAGTCTATTTTTTTAATAATCAGTTCTAGTGATTAATGCATCTTCATATCAGCTGCACCAATATCTTCTGTTGAAAGTTTGCCAGACACCACTTGCTTAAGCATCCCGCGAAGCCAAAGCCATCCTCACAGTGGTAGAAGCGGTGGCAACGTGATAGTGTTAGAGCTAACAGGGCTCTGGCGAAAAGGAGTTAACATCAAGATCTGTCGAGCGATGATAACATACGAAAATACCAGCCAGTATGGAAAGTTAACAGAAATATATATATATATATATATATATATATATATATATATATATATATATATATATATATATATATATATACTTCTTTGTAATATAGTAGGAAAAATCCCAGCAGAGTGCTCGATTAATTAAGAATTAAAGTTAAAAATTAAGAGCATAATATTTATTTATTTTGGTACAGAAAAATTAGTACAACATTTGTACCGTCGGTTTCAAGCTCGGAAAGTCTTAGCCATCCGGCTCTCTTCAGCTTCTGTTGTCATCTGTTTTGGAAATGTGAAGTCACATGACACTCTCGTTGGGACGCGTTATTTGCTCAGTGTGTTGTGTATGTTTGTTTGAATTTAAATTTAGTGTAATGAAATCTCGGTTTCAAAATCACCATTAAAACAAATTTAGACCAAGTAAACTTCCTAGATACCTCACTAAACCTTAAAAACAAGACACACAAACCCAATGAAACACTCCAATACATACACAAAGGATCCTGCCACTCCCACCATCTTTAAAACTTTAGTCAATAATATTAGTCAAAGAATTTCAAACCTCTCATCCAGTCCCGAAATTCTCAACCAAGCAGCACCATATTACAACAAAGCGCTCCGCGACAGCGGGTTCAGAGAAGAGATCTCATACACCCCCACCCGAGACCAACCACGCAATAGAAGGAGATCGGTGATCTGGTTTTCCCCACCCTATTCCACCAATACCAAGACAAAGGTAGGCCACCGTTTCCTCAAATACTCGACAAACACTTTCCACCCACAAGTGACCTATACAAACTTTTTAACAAAAATTCTGTTAAGGTCAGCTATTCAACTGCCCCTTCAATAAGAAAAATTATCTCTGCGGAACCCAAAGCAATTACAAACGCAGGCTGCTCATGCCAAGACAAAAACAACTACCCCCTAGAGGGAAATTGCAAAATCGATTCAATCATATATGAAGCAACTGTCACAAACCAGAATACCGGTAGTGCAGAAAAATACATTGGGATGACGAAGGGAAACTTCAAACAAAAATTATACGCACACAGAAACTCCTTCAGATACAAAACAAGGCAAATATGGCACTCGCGACCTGAATATGGCAACTTAAAGAAGAAAATACACCCTTCACCATCAAATGGAAAGCCATCCTTCTCTCCAGCCATAAACAGATGTCCTCTATGTGACGCTGAAAAATACCACATTTCAAGGGCCATTATTGATCCGAATACAACCTGTTTGAATATCCGCGATGAAATTTTTAAGGGATGTATCCACAAGAGACAAGCACTACTCATAAACTGGACTGACCGATTCACATAATGTCTAGCTACTCTCCCTCTACTTCCCATCATTACTAATATAAACAAATTAAAAAATACGAACAAACACCTCATCAGCCCACATCAACATAAATTTCAAGAGCAAAAACTTCGGCTTTCACAAAAGTATTTAATTTATTTATCAGTCATTAGACTAATCTAACAAATCAATTTAAACAACCTCAAACCTTTATATTTCCAACAAAGTTACCTCCCTTAGATCAAGCAATTTCTTTATTAAAATTACTCCGGGCTGTCTAAAAGAATTTTAACACGATATTAACTAACGGTTTTCCTTTTAGAACGCACACCTTCAAACACAAAAACAGTAACGGCTAATGATACAAATTCATAAAATTGGCTCACGGGAATTACATAGAAATTTTTTAATTTTTTAAAATTTTTTTAATTTTTTATCTTTTTATTTCTCATGTTCTAATTTCAAATTTAATTTTAATTTTTATTTTATTCATATTTTATTTTTATTCCCTTTGCATCTTATATTATTATATCTCTCCAAATCTCCTCCGGTTTTAAATCTCAACAGTTTCATTACACTAAATTTAAATTCAAACAAACATACACAACACACCGAGCAAATAACGCGTCCCAACGAGAGTGTCATGTGACTTCACATTTCCAAAACAGATGACAACAGAAGCTGAAGAGAGCCGGATGGCTAAGACTTTCCGAGCTTGAAACCGACGGTACAAATGTTGTACTAGTTTTTCTGTACCAATATATATATATATATATATATATATATATATATATATATATATATATATATATATATATATATAGTAAGCTATGAAAATATATTTATGGCAATTACGCTACACAGAGGCTTCCGCGTTTCTAAAAAATAAATAAATAAACAAATAAGTAAAAAAACAAAACTAAACAAAAACATAACAATTTAAAAATTAAAACCTAAAATAGAAATACAAGGAACCACGTGTTAAAATAAATTCACTCATTATATTGCCACAACAAAGAAAACAGGATATAGGCCAATCTATAGAAAACAGAACAATAGAACAGGATATAGGAAGTAACACCAACATGACCTTTCGCGAGAAGCCCAACGATTGGCTGAGAGAACAATAAAGAATCTGATTGTTAACTAGCTAGCCGTGTATATAAAAACACCCGGCAAAAGAGTCCCCCGGGGATGAAACGCGGGAGCCTCTGTGTAGCTTAATTGCCATGAATATATTTTCATAGCTTACTACCTAGCTCCACTTACGTATCGAACACTGTTGAAGTAAATACTGAAAATTGATACATAAAAACATATATCTACTTATAAAATTTTATGTGGATATATATATATATATATATATATATATATATATATATATATATATATATATATATATATAAATGTTTTTAGGTACAAAACTTATAAGTGCATTTAAAAAGGATGCGCGGAAATCTCTCAAAGGCCCTTTTCAACTGGTTCTTGGAATCTGCTCTATGCAAGACCTCAAAACGGTCCATCAAAAATACGCCAGGGAAGGGTAGGATCCTTGTGTTACCCCTCCTCTAAGTCTTTGGACTCTGCTATTGGCCAGCATTTGGTTAAAAACCCAAGTTGTGCAGTAGCTATAATATAGACCGTTTTGAGGTCTTGCATAGAGCAAATTCCAATAACCATTTGAAAATATTGGAATCTGTCTTTATCGTTATTCGCAACCCTTCCTTGTGCCGACAGAAGGAATTTGTCAGATCGCTAAATCTCTTTGGGGAACTTTGAACCTCCTGTTTTTTCCCCCTGCCCTTCCCCCCCCCCTAACGTATTGCCTTTTAATCGGTTTTTAACGAAATCATTAAATTCACTTCTTTTAATCGCTCCATCGTTAATTTTGGCACATTCAATTCCCCTGTTTACTCTTTCTTTCGACGATATTATTGATTAAAAAAACTATCGATTTTCTCCTGACGAGATGATAGCCGAAAGGGCCTTTGAGAGATTCTCGCGCATCCTTTTTAAATGCATATATATATATATATATATATATATATATATATATATATATATATATATATTAATAAAATTGAAAATGTAAGCCATTAACAATGCGAGATTAATTTATATATATTTTTACATTAATCTTATATTTCAAAATAAATTTCATCTTCAGAGGTGACCAGTTATTGAGTCATTTTTTATTTTTATCAAAAACAAGAATAACCAAACTTATTTCTTTGTTACTTGATAAAACGTCTCTCCGCACTGGTGGTGTTGGCGGCCATGATTCAAATTCCGGTGTCGAACAAAGAGCCTGGCTCGCTCATGTAGGTAAAGTAATATTGGTTGGTCGTCCATTTAAAGCATTGTTAGATATGTTAATAAAATTGAAAATGTAAGCTATTAACAATGCGAGATTAATTTATATATATATATATTTTTACATTAATCTTGTATTTCGGAATAAATTCCATCTTTAGAGGTGACCAGTTATTGAGTCATTTTTAACATTTTTTATTCCGAAATATACACTACACTAGCGTATTTTTTTCTATTAAAGTTCACAAACATTTTTCTTCGTACTCGCTATTAAGCGGTAGACGTTGGGTAAAGATTGAAATTATCATACCCAGGTACTGTATCATAACCGCTCAAAGAGATGGTATAAACTAGTTTATTTTAGAAAAAAACCGGATAATGAATTAATGAGATGTCCTTTTTCAAAGAAATATGCAAATTAGTTCGCCTGAGTACGTCGATCGCATTGATATGCTCAGTATATTAGATAGCTGAAGTTCTTTTATTTTGTGTATGAATTTGGCGTTCTAATCTCACGGTCGGTGTGATAAGAGTCTTGTATAAATGAAGATATCTGATATTTCGTGTCTTACTTTCATTCTTTCTTTCATGGTTTCTTTCTTTCTGTACATTTTTTTTATCTTTCAAATTTTTCTTTCATTCTTCATTTTGTTTTACTCTTTCCTTCTTTTTTTATTCTGTTTTTCTTTCTGTACATTTTTTATCTTTAAAATTTTTCTGTCATTCTTTATTTTGTTTTACTCTTTCCTTTTTTTTTCTTTCTGTTTTTCTTTCTGTACATTTTTTTATCTTTCAAATTTTTCTTTAATTCTTTATTTTGTTTTACTATTTCCTTTTTTTTTATTCTGTTTTTCTTTCTGTACATTTTTTTATCTTTCAAATTTTTCTTTCATTCTTTATTTTGTTTTATTCTTTCCTTCTTTTTTTATTTTGTTTTTCTTTCTGTACATTTTTTTATCTTTCAAATTTTTCTTTCATTCTTTATTTTGTTTTAATCTTTCCTTCTTTTTTTATTCTGTTTTTCTTTCTGTACATTTTTTTATCTTTCACATTTTTCTTTCATTCTTTATTTTATTTTAATCTTTCCTTTTTTTTCTGTTTTTCTTTCTGTACATTTTTTTATCTTTCACATTTTTCTTTCATTCTTTATTTTGTTTTATTCTTTCCTTCTTTTTTTATTCTGTTTTTCTTTCTGTACATTTTTTTATCTTTCAAATTTTTCTTTCATTCTTCATTTTGTTTTACTCTTTCCTTCTTTTTTTATTCTGTTTTTCTTTCTGTACATTTTTTATCTTTCAAATTTTTCTTTCATTCTTTATTTTGTTTTACTCTTTCCTTCTTTTTTTATTCTGTTTTTCTTTCTGTACATTTTTTTATCTTTCAAATTTTTCTTTCATTCTTTATTTTGTTTTATTCTTTCCTTCTTTTTTTATTCTGTTTTTCTTTCTGTATATTTTTTTATCTTTCAAATTTTTCTTTCATTCTTTATTTTGTTTTATTCTCTCCTTTTTTTATTCTGTTTTTCTTTCTGTACATTTTTATATCTTTCAAATTTTTCTTTCATTCTTTATTTTGTTTTACTCTTTCCTTCTTTTTTTATTCTGTTTTTCTTTCTGTACATTTTTTTATCTTTCAAATTTTTCTTTAATTCTTTATTTTGTTTTACTCTTTCCTTCTTTTTTTATTCTGTTTTTCTTTCTGTACATTTTTTAATCTTTCAAATTTTTCTTTCATTCTTTATTTTGTTTTATTCTTTCCTTCATTTTTTATTCTGTTTTTCTTTCTGTACATTTTTATCTTTCAAATTTTTATTTCATTCTTTTTTTTGTTTTAATCTTTCCTTCTTTTTTTATTGTTTTTCTTTCTGTACAATTTTTAATTTCAAATTTTTCTTTCATTCTTTATTTTGTTTTGCTTTTTTCTTCTTTTTTTCTTCTGTTTTTCTTTCTGTACATATTTTTATCTTTCACATTTTTCTTTCATTCTTTATTTTGTTTTAATCTTTCCTTATTTTTTTATTCTGTTTTTCTTTCTGTACATTTTTTATCTTTCAAATTTTCTTTCATTCTTTATTTTGTTTTATTCTTTCCTTCTTTTTTTATTCTGTTTTTCTTTCTGTACATTTTTTATCTTTCAAATTTTTCTTTCATTCTTTATTTTGTTTTATTCTTTCCTTCTTTTTTTTATTCTGTTTTTCTTTCTGTACATTTTTTATCTTTCAAATTTTTCTTTCATTCTTTATTTTGTTTTATTCTTTCCTTCTATTTTTATTCTGTTTTTCTTTCTGTACATTTTTTTATCTTTCACATTTTTCTTTCATTCTTTATTTTGTTTTACTTTTTCCTTCTTTTTTTATTCTGTTTTTCTTTCTGTACATTTTTTTATCTTTCATATTTTTCTTTCATTCTTTATTTTGTTTTATTCTTTCCTTCTTTTTTTATTCTGTTTTTCTTTCTGTACATTTTTTTATCTTTTACATTTTTCTTTCATTCTTTATTTTGTTTTACTCTTTTTTTCTTTTTTTATTCTGTTTTTCTTTCTGTACATTTTTTTATCTTTCACATTTTTCTTTCATTCTTTATTTTGTTTTACTCTTTCCTTCTTTTTTTATTCTGTTTTCCTTTCTGTACATTTTTTTATCTTTCAAATTTTTCTTTCATTCTTTAGTTTGTTTTGCTTTTTTCTTCTTTTTTTATTCTGTTTTTCTTTCTGTACATTTTTTTATCTTTCAAATATTTCTTTCATTCGTTATTTTGTTTTACTCTTTCCTTCTTTTTTTATTCTGTTTTTCTTTCTGTACATTTTTTTATCTTTCAAATTTTTCTTTCATTCTTTATTTTGTTTTACTCTTTCCTTCTTTTTTTATTCTGTTTTTCTTTCTGTACATTTTTTTATCTTTCAAATTTCTCTTTCATTCTTTATTTTGTTTTATTCTTTCCTTATTTTTTTATTCTGTTTTTCTTTCTGTACATTTTTTATCTTTCAAATTTTTCTTTCATTCTTTATTTTGTTTTACTTTTTTCTTTTTTCTATCTGTTTTTCTTTCTTTCTGATTTTTTTCTTTAAAGTTTTTCTTTCTTTTATTCATCCATTCATTCATTTTGTAATGTCTTTTACCTTTTTTCTTTTTGTTTTCTGTTTTCTTTCTTTTGTTTACTTCCGATCTGTTTGCGAAAATTTGACTTTCTTGCGGAGATTACACCCTCCATAGCAGGACTGAGTTCCGTGTCACACTTCTGGGAAACCCCAGAAGTGTCCGTCTGCAAACTTCCACAATTTCACCATTCCCAACACCTGCAACACCTAACTCGCTTGATTGCAACCCAATGGGCTATATGTGTTGCGCGCAGTTGAAGAAGACACCAACCGTACCGCCTGCAACACCAAGGCCGAGCTGATTGCCAGGACTAAAGTTGTGTTCAGGTGTCTCTTGAAGTACATCGTGAAGGCTGTATACTCTGGGTGTTAAGGTCTCACTTGGAGGTCGCGTTGAAGTCTTAGACCGGCTTCTTCGAGTAAAGTGTATTCGGTAAAAGGTCGCCTAAAAGATGCACTTTGGAGTTTTTAAGTTTTATTTAATTAAAAAAAAAAGTTTTACCAATGAGTCACCGCTAATCAAGGTCCAAAGGCCACTCGAGAATAAGAGTATATGAGATTGTTAGTTGACGATGAACAACATCTTGAGAGGATTAGAAACGATGGGTCAAACCTCTACATACGAATTTAATTCTTTCCCGGGCCGAAGCGGAACTATGAACTGAACTCTCCATCCCGTCGTTAGTGTTGCCGCTAAGCGGGCTAAACACGAAACTTCAACGTCGTATGTTGGATTTTCGATCAGATATAGAGTCGATTATTTGATCCAATTTCGCGTCGTTTGTTGGAAAAATTCGTATATAGAGGAAATCATATGTATAGGTTTGACTGTATTTAAGTGGACGACTCGACAAGAATGTGTAAACATTGGACTTGAAAACAACCATGTTGTTATCAGTTGGAAAGCAGCCCCGTGGTATTGTGTTCTACAGGTGAGAAGTTCTTGAAAATAAACTTTGTTCATCGACGTTCCGGTTAGTTTTAAGTTCATAAAGGAAGAAAAGGAAATTTATTTACAATGGTTGTAGCTAAACGAGTTTGAGAATTATTGGCCAATATATGGCGTTTTGCTTTCCTTTAAAAAAGTGTCAAATTTCTCTCGAGCATCCTGTATATAAACATGATAATTTCGTTTACTTTCGGGGCGAACGCAATAGTGAAGGGGTAAAATGGCCGCTGATAACAGTTTGCTGGTCAAGTGGTCAAGCTCTAAATATTATTTTATTTAAACCTTTTTTTCTTTCTAAAATTCATTTTAATTAAAATGTAAGTGTTTTTTTTTTATTATATTGACAACCTCTACCGCAGAGCGAAAGTGGGTACATCAGCCATTTTTAAAACCCGCTTATCTTTGACCAGGACAAACGGAAACATTTGTCTTGAGTGATAAATCATATATTTAGCGTTTTCCGATTGTCATTGAGGAATAGGAAACCGGGGACACTCTAAGAATAAATAGTAGAAGCATTGGGGAGTAAAGGAGAAAAGGAAAGAAAGAAAGAAAGAAAGAAAGGCAGACAGAAGCATTGGGAAGTAAACGAAATGACAGAAGAAAAGTAAGAAAAGAAATAAGCATGCATAAAGGGTTAGAGAGAAAAACTGAAAGAAAAAACGAATGAAATAAGAAAAAACCGGGAAGTTTAGGAAAGAAAAGGGAAGGAAAAAAAGAAAGTAAAGTAAAAACAGCGGGGAGTAAAGGGAACGAAAGAAAGAAAGAAGTGAAAGAAAGAAACTAAATAAAGGAAAACAGAAAAAAGAATTACAAGACAGAAATAAGGAAAGAAAAAGAAAGAAAGGATGCACGAAAGAAAGGAAAATAGAAAAAAAAGAGAAAAAATGAATAAAACACAAAGTTAAATAAAAAATGAAAGAAAGTAAACAGAAAGTAAACATAAAGAAAGAAAATTAGAGGGAAAAAGGGAAATTTATCATCATCAGCAGCAGCTTAAGAAATAACAGCGGTAGTAGTAGCTGTAGTTGTTGCTGTAGTCATTGTCACGATGGCGTAGCCATTTTAGATAAATTTGCACCAAGTGAGATAACAGCAGTATAATACAATCACACAAGAAAGGAGATAGATAGAGTGTATACTAGCATGAAGACACAGCGACGCCCGGGATTAAATGAGGAGCTCTATGTCCTTTTGCATTCAGCACATAATACTATATACCCATTTTTCTTTCTTAAATTTTACATTTTATACAGTTCAATTTTGGGGGTGGGGCCAATGATGTATTTATTGAAATAATTTTCAGCAAATTTATTGTCTCGAGACACACGCCCTGTTTTCTTTTCTATAGATGTCAAGCGCGAATGCAGACCCCATGATATTGTTGAGCACCTTTTGATCAAAGAAAAATATATTTATCCAAGTACCCTGAGTAATATAACCTTAGAATATATCTGAGTATAGGGAGAGATAGATCGTTATCAATAGACATGTGTTTGGTCGTCTCTACAACTCATCTGCGTGGCTAGACCTAGCGAGATTCGACCAGCGCCCTATCAATAAGCAACGCACCTGCTAGTAGCAGTGGGATCGACATTATAAATGTTGCGATTTATTTCTATTTTTATTTACGATACTGATAATTGAAAGTATTTAATTATTTTTACAGAAAAGCATTACCTTAATGCTAGTTGGAAATCATCACCAGAGTGATGCCCCCATAGGGGAGCGTATATGCAGCCCTTCGCATAAATAGAACTTAAATTCAATTCCCTTCTTGAATGTGGTAATGTCCCGTGGCCTAATGGTTACAGCGCTTGCTTACGGAGTCTAGGTTGACTCTGTGGCAGCGGTTCGAAACGCTAGCGTATGTAGGTCAAAATAATTTAATATTATTTATTTAACATTAATATTATAAAAATCAGGGTTTCATCCCATCGAAAAGTCAAACGATAATGAACATTTACTAAGCATTAAGCACATTAATACCGCGTTTCCAATACACATTAATATATATATATATATATATATATATATATATATATATATATATATACGTATTCACAGACACGTGTTTTGTTGTCCCGATGACTCATCAGTGTGGCTAGACATAGCGAGATTCGAAACCAGGACCCCAGTGACTGCGCTCTACCACTGAGCCACAACCCCCCTTTATAGCAGTGGGAGAGATGCATCGCATTATAAATGTTGTTATTTATTTATTACCTGAATACTAGATGGAAATCATTCCCTTCACCAGAATAATGCACCTATATATATATATATATATATATATATATATATATATATATATATATATATATATATATATATATATATATATATATTAGCAAATATATGCTCCCTTCGGTCACATTTTGCTAGGCTGGGATGATATAATGATGAACAAACTACATACACTGGCCCCCAAATGGGGGAGGTAATGACGAGCATATACTACACTAATCCTAAAAGGAGGAGGTAATGTCTGGTAGGATTGTACTATGACAACAGAACAGGTAATACAATACCCCTGCCAAAATAAGAGTAATACCTGGGAAAATATCAGGTTTGATGGATGACGTCATCATTTTGTGATATCACAAATTTATTTTCCAGTCACAATAGTCGTTCATCTTAATGTTCATATTAGAATATAATCAAATTAAGAAATTGTTAAACCATGCCGCTCCCCGGTGCCAGTCGACCCCGGCGTTCGTGTCGTAGGGTTCTCTTCGCCTTCATCTTCTTGCTCTGGTCGCGTCGTCTCTTCTATTGGCGATCGCCGAGGGCACGTGCACTGGTATACAAGTTGTATACAAAAATAAAAGCAACGCAGATTCAAAAAATAAAAATACAAACATCGATACATACATGTTTGAATTGGTGGTAACAGGCGCGTGTGTGTCGTCGGGGCCCCGCCGCTAGCGGCAACATCTTAGTTATGTCCGAGTATTTAGAATACAGAACCTCAGCTTAAGACTAACTCCATCGTACAGCCCCTTCCAACTGGTCGGTTTGTCTACTTCATCTCTAACCTCGCCTCACTCCTCGGGTCTACCCTAATCTCCTCTAAGTCGAACTCTGACTGACCCTCGTCTGCTCCGCCTCCTCAATATATATACTTTCGTCCGTAAATCCTAGATGTCCGGTCTTTTTCTCAGTCACTCTCAGCTGGTCACTGGTACTGCCCATATCCGTCTCTCTTCTGAGTCCATCGCTATGCGACCACTCAGAAACTGACTACAAACGGCCAAGGCGCCATCCTGTTTAGGGATTTCAATACATTCGTCGGCCTCTTCCATTGTCGCCCACTTATTTTACTTCCTCATCTTTTTTTTCCTTTTGTGAATTATACCTTAACATTCTCCGGGATCTTTTCTCGGCGGCAGGAGGAAGTCCACAGTATCACATAAAATAACCAACTTGTTTTTGTTCATATTTTACAATGGTTGTTTCGAAAACAATTATTTTGTTCATATTTTACAATGGTTGTTTCGAAAACAATTATTTTGTTCATATTTTACAATGGTTGTTTCGAAAACAATTATTTTGTTCATATTTTACAATGGTTGTTTCGAAAACAATTATTTTGTAAAGGAGGGGTGAAGATGTCGAATCGTCATTTTGTAGTAAGGGTCGCTGTATCAGTATCCATCCTATTGGCCTTGTTTGATACGAAGAAAAGAGTCAACAAGTTTGGCTAAAAGGGATAAACTTCTTCTGTACAATTTAAATCAATTTGTATTCAAACAGTTTCAACAACGCAAAATACGGCCCGGAAAGAATTATGAAAACAGGAATACAAAATAGGTTGAGTCATGAGACATGTATGCATCACAGAAATGGGATTGAGTCCGTGAGTTTCATCTTGTCTAGCAAAGGCTTTGCTAGCAACGACGAGAGAAATATAACGTCTGATCACTTTGACATTTCAAACGGGATTTTTATTCGCCTCTCGCCCAAGTGCTGGCGAGATGCGAGAAAGGAAATATGGCGCCTTCGCACAGTCTGACTGTTGACTCTCTCCTTCTCTCTTCATTTTCTTCTCTGTTTCTTTCCATTTAGCAATTTCCTTATCTTCCTTTACCGCTCCCTAACTCTCTTTCACTCTCTCACCCCCCTCTCTCTCCTTTCCCTTACTCTATCATCTCTCTTCCTAATGCACGTTCTCTCCATTCTATCATTCTGTATTTGTCTTTCTCTAATTTTCTCTCTATTTCTGCCTTTTCTCTACGTCCAATATCATCTCTCTTTTCTTCTTCTTGTTCTCCCCCCCTCTCTCTCCTTCTCATTCACCTTTATCTGGCTGTTATTCATTGCTTATCTGTTTCTTTCTCTCTTGTCGCCTCCGCCTTTTCCTTTTTCTCTCACTTTCTTATCCCCCTTCTCTCTCTCTCTTCTCCCTCTCTCCCTCTCTACTGTCATCTTCCACTCCCTTTCTCACTCTTCTATACTCTTATTCTCTCTTTTTTATCATACTCTATTCTTTCGTTCTCATCCCCTTCTTCTTTTCCTTCCTACCACCTAAAATGTAAACAAACGCAATTAGTCTGATGATTTCCCCCAAGAATCAGACACAAACATACAGTGAGAGAAATAGTGACCCATATAAAATCGCCACCTATAAAATAGTTAATAAAATCCACAATTCTTTCTAAAATCCAACCATATTTGATACACATAAACTTCAGTCTATGCTTGACTTGTCAACCATGTTTCAGTCATGAATCCCCAACTGTCTTTGTTTCATCAATGTTCACGTAGAGACGACGTGCGAAATTGTCAATAATTCTAACACACTCTCCTTTCATGGCACTGCTCTGATTTGGGCTGGGGTGGCTCTCTTCGGTTCAGGAATAGTTTGGGGATTGTTTTGATAGGAATTATCTATGAGATAGCATCACAGATATAAACAAAAATAGGGGGTAAGATCCGGTGAGTGTGAAGTCCATTCAGGATCACATTTCCCACTGATGTGTTCACGGCGATAAAACAAAGACTGTTGGACATTTATAACTAAAACTTGGTGGACAAGTCAGGCATAGACTGAAGTTTATGTGTACTTAGTATGGTTTGATTGCAGAAAGGATCGTGAATTTTATTAACGCTTCCATGGGTAGCATTTTGGGGCTACTCTGTAGCTAAACGGGAGATGGGTGACTTATTCAGTTAATTACAAATATACGGCAAATTAAGAGGGTCAAAATGCATTTTATTTTAAACATAACTCAATCCCATAACTAAGGAATATTTTACCATGTTTTACATCATTTGATTCACGCAGCCTTAGTATAATAATAAATGTTTTCTTTTTATTCTTTCTAAGATCTATTATTATATTAAAGCTGACTTAATCAATGTTTGTTCCTCTAAGGTTTTTTCTCTATATATTTTAGTCACACAAAATACATGCTAAAATATTCCTCAGTTTAGGGATTGAGTTATTTTAAGTCTTCTAATTAGTCTTAATTTGCAAGGAACTAACTAAGCGACTCATCTCAAACTAATATTCTATCTAATACTCTCACCCTCTCTCACTATATGTCGTTTGACCACCCACTCTTATTTTATACTATCACTCTTACTTCCGTCTCTCTCTCTCTCTCTCTCTCTCTCTCTCTCTCTCTCTCTCTCTCTCTCTCTCTCTCTCTCTCTCTGTGTTTATTAACAGTCGAAGGTAATAAAGAAAGAAAAATAGTCCATTATAAACAAAAGAGAATATCACCATAAATAGTACTACTAATTAACCCAGACGAGAGAGAGACAGAGAGAGAGAGAGAGAGAGTGAGTAGGAGAGAGATGGTGAGTGGAAGAGAGAGAGAAAGAGAGAGAAAGAGAGAGAGAGAGAGGGGGGAGAGATAAAGAGAAAGAGTGAGTAGGAGAGAGATGGTGAGTGGGAGAGAGAGAGAGAGAAAGGGTGAGAGGGAGAAAGAGAGAGTAGAAAAGACTAATTTTGGATTTGGGATATTTAAAAAATATTTAACTGGTTTTGCAAACTCGTTTTTTCCTGATTCCAATAATCCACCCTGAGCACAATGTGTGATCTAACGAGTCACATTTTTTTCTTCTAATAAACGAATAAAGATGTACTTATATTCCATCCTATTTCAAGAAATATTGAAGACATCTTATTGGAATTTTTTTAATTTTTTTTTTTTTTTTAATTTTCTATCCAGACCGAAGATTCCCAATCGTCCATCATATTGAATCTGCGATGTTCACCATTCGACATTCGTCATTCGCCATTCTTCTTCAAACTGACTCAACGCCCGCGGAGATGACAAAGCACATACGTAATGTTCCGGGAGAGAAGATGAGGATGGAATAAATCAACAAATAACGTAGATCAGTCGTGGATGAATCACTAACCCGGCAGCCGCCAGCCGGAGTGAAACACGCCGACCCAGTGCTTGTCTCCAATGGGAATGGGGAAAACAGTGTTATCGACCGTTTTGTATTAACGACAGATGTTGAAATAGACTCTAATGGCCGACCATTCAATTGGACGCACACATTGTAGAAAGTATCTCGGGCTCAGCACTCTCAATAAACCACATCCTCCAATAAACAGACCGAGAGAAAGAATAAAATATGCTCTATTTTTGGACTGCATTCTTTTGTATAAAGTGTTAATGCGCACTTCATATAGACATCTAGCGAGCTCATATATATATATATATATATATATATATATATATAGTAAGTTATGAAAATATATTTATGGCAATTAAGCTACACATAGGCTTCCGTGTTTCATCCCCGTAGGGAATTGTCAGTCAGGCTAAAACGTATTTTAGCCTGACGATTTCCTACCGGGATGAAACGCAGAAACCTCTGTGTAGCTTAATTGCCATAAATATATTTTCATAACTTACTATCTAGCTCTACTCACGCATTTAACACTGTTAAAGTAAATACTGAAAATCGATACATAAAATATATTATGCATCCTTATAATATTTTATGTGGATACATGAAATAATATATATATATATATATATATATATATATATATATATATATATATATATATATATATATATATTTGTGTGTGTGTGTGGTTGTGTGTGTGTGTGTGTGTGTGTGTGTGTATCACAAAAAAAAACCAACTTACACCGACAAGAAATAAAAATAAATAAATCGTGAAAATATCGTTCGTTTTTTTTTTCGGTACATTAGAAAACAAAATAAATCAATCAATAAATGAAAAAATATTGAAAAATTATTGCTCGTATTTTTTTTCTGTGTGTACGCAAACGTCAATAAAAAAAACATAAAATGAATAAAAAATATCGAAAAATTATTGCTCGTATTTTTTCAGTATGTACGCAAACGCCAATAAAAAATAAAGAAAGAAAGAACAAACACAAATAAAAAAATATCGAGTAAATATCGCTCGTTTTTTTTTCGGTATTAAAATAAAAAATCAATGAAAAAAATATCGAAAAA
Source organism: Sepiola atlantica (assembly GCA_963556195.1). Classification (NCBI taxonomy): domain Eukaryota; kingdom Metazoa; phylum Mollusca; class Cephalopoda; order Sepiida; family Sepiolidae; genus Sepiola; species Sepiola atlantica. Next base: position 30,735,467 of record OY744519.1, on the reverse strand, counting down.
ATATTGCTCGTATTTTTTCAGTATATCTAAAAGAAATCAAGAAGTAAATGAATAAAAAACAAACATTAATAAAAAAAAAAAAAAATACAGCGCGAAAATACTGCTCATTTTTTGGTATATTAAAAATAAATAAATAAAAAGTATAAAAATATTGCTCGTACCTTTTTCTTTTTTTCAGTATACACAAAAAAGTCAATAAATAAATAAATAAATAAATAAATAAAAAATATTGCTAGTTTTTTCCCGTACATTATAAAATAAATTAATAAAATGAACAAAAAATATCGGAAAATTATTGTTCATATTTATACATATTAATATATACATAAAATTCAATAAATAAATTTAAAAAAAAAACATTAAAAAAATATCTAGAAAACATGGCTCGTCTTTTGGTATATTAAAAATAAATAAATAAAATTAATAAAAAATATCAGAAAAATTGTTCTCCTTTTTCAGTATATCCACAAAATTGAATAAATAAATTAACGACAAACATTATTAAAAATATCGATTAAATATCCTTCGTTTTGGGGATGTATATAAAATAAAATAAATAAATAATTTAAATTAATAAAAAATACCGAATAATATTACTCGTATTTGAATAAAATGAATTAAAATACCAATAAAAGTCAATAAATACATAAAGAAGAACAAATATTAAAAAATATATTGAGAAAATATACCTCGTTTTTTTTCAGAATATTGACAAAAATCAATCAATAAATAAAATAAATGAATAAAAACAATATCGAAAAAATATTGCCCATGCCGTTTTTCAGTATATTCACAAAAGTTAATAAATAATGAAAGAAAAAACAAACAATTAAAATAACATCGAGAAAATAACGCTCGTTTTTGTATAAAAAACTAATCAAGCTAAATGACGTGAAATTTGAGCTTCTCCGCTATGGTAATAACGACCAGCTAAAAAGCGAGATATCATACCACACTCCGTCAGGAAAAATGATAAACATAAAGCAAGAAGTAAAGGACCTCGGTGTATCTATGTCTAGTGATTGTCTTTTTAGCAATCAAATAAACAAAGTTGTGGAAAAAGCCAAGAACCTCATTGCCTGGATCCTGAGGACATTTAAAACCAGAGAATATCGTGCAATGGTCACGCTGTATAAATCCTTGGTCATTCCAGTTTTGGAATACTGTTCTGTCTTGTGGAACCCAAGTAGCCCTAGGCTCATCCAAAAGCTTGAAGCCATTCAGTGGTCCTTTCTACGGAAAATTCAAGCTGATCGGAACTACTGGTCATGTCTGAAGAAGACAAAAATGTTCTCGCTGCAAAGACGACGTGAAAGGTACCGGATAATTTACATCTGGAAGATATTGGAAGGAAAGGTACCGAACATTAATGGCCACATTCAAGCCCGAGACAATGAACGCCGCGGGAGGCACTGTATTGTTCCCTCGCTAAAAACTGGTGGGAAAATACGAACCATTTTTGAAACGAGCTTACCTGTACAGGGGTCACAACTCTTCAATGCCATGCCTAGGTGTATTCGGGATATAAAAAATGCTGCTGTGGAACAATTTAAGCGCTCTCTTGATGCCTACCTCGCTAATATCCCGGACCAACCCCAAATTGTCGGATACACGGCGTGCAGGCAAGCCGACACCAATTCTATCGTGCACATGCAAGCACATGCTGGTGCGGTTCCTTTGTCTCACAGGATCCTCACATCAGCCAGGGCGAGTTGAACAACCAGCAAGCCTGAACACGCCTGTTCGAAGCACCAGACAAAAAAAAAAAAAAAAAAAAAAATTAATAAATAAAAAAAAATACAAATATTAAATCATACTGTTCTTTTTTTCAGTATCTACTCAAACGTTAATAAATAAAGAATGAAAGAACAAAAGAAATAAAGAAAGAAAGAAAGAAAAAAAGAAAGTAAGAAAAATATAAAATTTTTTGCTATTTTTTTGTTTTCGGTATATTAAAAAAATAAAATGAATAAAAAATATCAAAAAATACCGATCGCATTTATGTATATAAGTGTATAGATAGAATTCAATAAATAAATAAAAAGCAAACATTTATAAAAATATCGACAAAATACAGCTTATTTTTTATATATAAAAAAATCAATAAATAGACAAAATAAATTAATAAAAGATATCGAAACAATATTGCTCGTATTTTCTTCAGTATATCCACAACATTTAATAAATAAATGAAGAATAAACATTATTAAAAATATCGAGAAAATATCATCGTTTTAGGAGGATATGTTGACATACTGACAGTATGCTTATATTAATGTGTGTGTGTGTGTTTGTCAAGCTTCTGTTGTTGATTACTAATTATAGAATTTGGACAGTATCAGAAGCTATTTCCGCCCACTGTATATTTTGTTATTCCCGCCAATATTATTTTTTTGTTTAGTTCCAGTAATAAATTTGATCATCGCACACGTGTATATTTTCATGTCCTTCATTTGTATAACTTCTTGTTTCATTTCTCGCTTTCCAATCATTCTAAACTGAATTACGCAGCGGGTTATTCAACAGGTTATGGGCCCAGCATGATTCCACTGCAAAACTGGAACTCACAACACGGATTATTGCAGAAAGGCGAATAACTCAGCTAAAGTGCTGAAAGACGCAAGTGAGACCAACTCATTTTCATTTGCAGTAAGTACGACTGAAAACCTTTATAAAATGAACATGTTGGATGTGCGTGTAGATTGTGGGGCTTCCGACACATAATTAAGGATGAATCTAAATTCATTCGAACAGATAAAAAATTTGATAAAGCAAAACATACGCTGAAGGAAGTCGTAGTACTGGCATAGTCCATGCCAAAGAAGACGCTGAAAGTTACCGCAGAGACGACAAAATAATAAACGTAAAGTAATTTTACGAAATGCATTATATGTTCCGACTTACAGACAAAATATTTACTTGGTACAATCAGCAACAGAAGATGGCGCTTCGATCTATTTTTCAAAGAATCGCGCCAAATTGAAGATCCCGGATGGAAGAACGTGTAACATTAATAAGCGAGGGAAACTGTATTTTCTCAACGGTATCAAAACCGAACAAACGCATTTATTGAAGGGATGACATGATATTTTAAGACATTGCAATAAAGAAGAGATTTTGAATTTGGAACGAGCTGTTAAAGCCATGAAAATAAGTAATAAAAATAAATGTGATTGTTGTGTATGTGCCAAACGAAAAATGGGCCAAAATAAAAATAAAAAAGCAGACAAAAAGGCAAACAAAAGAATTGATTTTATCCATTGTGATTTAGCAGGTCCAATTGAACCAACTTCGATAAACGAATCGATATATGCAATAACATTTGTCGATGATTACTCAGGACTTATTAACATTTATTTTCTTAAAAATAAATCGCAAACAGCAGATGCCACACAAAGATTTTTGGCCGATATAGCAGGACCCTACGAAGAATCAGTCAAAAGACTAAGAACAGATAACGGAACGGAATTTACTTGTTCTCAGTTCAAACACCTACTTACAAAAACATGAAATACGACAAGAATTTTCGGCGCCTTATCCGTCACATCAAAATGGTACTGCTGAGAGATCATGGAGGTCGCTTTTCAAAATGGCGACATGTTTGTTAATGCAAGCAAAGTTACCAAAAGATCTATGGAACTATGCGATTAGAGCATCAGCCTACATAAGGAATAGATGTTTTGACACAAGAACTGGAAAAACTTGATATAAGTAAAATGCATACTTTTGGCACTACATGTTTTGCTTACATTCAAAATAAAACAAAATTTAGTCCAAGAAGTGAACAAAGAATTTTCGTTGGATACGATGTTGAAAGTCCAGCCTATCTCATTTACTTTCCAGATAGAAGAGAAATCAAGAGAATAAGATGTGTACTCTTTCATGAATATCAACAACCAGATACAGAGGAAGACGAGAATAATTTATTTGATTTTCCCAGAGAACAAACAACTCGACCAGAAGAATATAATACAGAAGAAACAACAACACCAGATGAAAAATATGAAACATCAAATACAGATGAAAAATATGAAACATCAAATACAGATGATAAATATGAAGCATCAAATACAGATGAAAAATATGAAGCATCAAATACAGATGAAAAATATGAAACATCAAATACAGATGAAAATGAAACTGAGAAAAGATGTTCTCAACCAAAAATTTAATAAACCTAAATATCGAAATGATTACGTGTTAGATCCTGATCATTCGGATATAGCAAATTGTTCTATCGACTATTCTTATGGAATAAAAGACATTCCTGAAACTTATGAAGAAGCAGTGACATCTACCGAAAAATTAAAATAGGAAAGAGCTATGAGTAAGGAAATAGATGCCCTTAAGCAAAACAATACTTACGAACTTATCACTGTACCTAAAGACAAAAAAATTATTAGAGTCAGAAGGGTCTATGCAGTTAAGTTAGGACCTCACAATAAGGAAAAATTTTAAACAAAAGGATTTTTTCCAGATACAAAATATAGATTATCAAGAAACATTTTCTCCTACAGGTAAGATCACATTTATCAGAATGTTGATGCAAATAACAGTACAAAATGATTTGATTGTACATCAGATGAACTTTAAAACAGCATAACTTAATGCTAATATTGACTGTGAAGTATATGCTGAACAGCCAAAAGGTTTTGTACGAACAAACAAAAATGGTGAGAAGCTTGTTTGTAAATTTAAAAAATCTTTATATGGACTGAAACAAAGTGGAAGAAATTGGAACAATTTATTGCATAAATTTTTAACAGATCAAAATTTCAAGCAGTCGTTAAATGATTATTGTGCGTATAGGAAAAATATAATGATTCAAAAATAATTATAACTTGGGTTGATGATCTAATAATAGCAGCTCCAGATTTAGAAAGTATGAAAGATATAAAAAGTAACATATCCCAGAATTTAAAAATTAAAGATCTTGGTCAATTATATTATTTCTTGGGAATAGAATTCCAATTTTATAATGGTACTATTAAAATTAGTCAGACAAAATATTTACAAATAGTGTTAAACAGATTTGGAATGAACGATTGTAACCCAAAAGCTATACCATGTGACGTAAGTGCTTATAAGAGTTGTACAGATTCAAAAGAATGACCAGGTTACAGATTATTAAAGGAAATAATTGGCAGTTTAATTTACACAATGACTTGCACGAGACCTGATTTATGTTATGTAGTTACCATGTTGTCTCAGTATTTGTCAAAACCCACAAATGCACATTTGAATCTAAGTAGATTTGTTTTGAAGTATATTAAAGGAACTCTTAATTATGGTCTAACCTTTAAGAAATCTGACAATAATTTGAATTTAATTGGTTTTTGCGATTCTAATTGGGCAAATTCAGAAGATAGAAGAAGTATTTTTGGATATTGCTACCAATTAAATAATGATGGTCCATTGATATGTCGACATGTGAAGCTGAATGTATGGCTATGTGTAGTATAATGCAGGAAGCAAATTTTCTAAAGTAATTGTATGAATATATGAGCGGTATTGAAATTGAAATAAATATATATGCAGATAATAAAGGCGCTATAGCATTAGCAAAAAATCCTGTTCATGAAAGATCTAAACATATTGATGTAAAATATCATTATATAAGGTTTCAAATTCAAAATAATATTGTATTACTTACATTATACACCCTCAAATGACAATATTGCTGACATATTCACAAACCCAGTAAACAAAATTAAACTAAAGAAGTGTTGTATTATAAGAGGTTGAAAAAGAGTTATCTGTCCTTTGATATATTTTGCAATGATGCAACTGTAACGGGGAGCTGCAGCTTGAGAGGAGGTGTTGACATATTGACAGTGTGTTTATATTAATGTGTGTGTGTGTGTTTGTCAAGCTGCTGCTGTTGATTACTAATTATAGAATCTGGACAGTATCAGAAGAAGCGATTTCCGCCCACTGTATATTTTGTTATTCCCGCCAATATTTTTTGTATTTAGTTCCAGTGTATATTTTTATGTCCTCCATTTGTATAACTTATCGTTTCATTTCTCGTTTTCCAGTCATTCTAAAATGAATGACGCAGCGAATTTAAAAAATCAAATCAATAATAAAATAAATTAAGAAAAGATATCGAGAAAATAGATAAATAAAATAAATAAAACTCTCGAAAATATATTGCTCGTATTTTTTCAGCATTTTTTTTTTTACGAAAGCCAATAAATAAATAAATAAATAAATAAACAAAACTAAAAATATCGAGAAAATATTGCTCCTTTTTTCGGTAAATTAAAAAATAAACAAATAAAATAAATAATCTAGCAAGGCCAAAGTCGCCCAGTCTTTAACCACGGAGCCTTTTTCTTTCCTCGATATCCCGGAGTGGATTTTTCTTGTTTAATTTTTGCCATCCATACCTCAGCTTCAGCCCTAGCCTTCTCTACTCCCATCTCTCTTTCCCGTAAATTTGCCTACTCCATTTCTATTCTGGTCTTTTCTATTTCTTCAATTTTGGCTTTCCAAAGGTTAATTTGAGCCTACGAAAATCAGGGTGCTTCTGACACAAAGTTATCCAACACATTTTCTTTAAAAATCTCGTTATCGACCACGTGTTCTGAAACTATCCCAACCGTTGGTTGTTTCTCATAGACCGTTTTACTTCCAGTTCTAATTTCAACCCTATTTCGAGAATGATGTCTTTAAATTTTTTTAGTAGGCACTTCGAACGTGGGAGAGTTTTAAAAATGTATCCATATAACTATAGACATCTTGTTTTTATGCCTTCTGCTACCTCACAATTGCGTTACTCTTCCTTATGGAGTTTATTGAAAAGGAGAAAATTTCCGAACGCTGGCCCTCAATTATATTACGCTTCACTTTCGTTAGGACCACGAAAGATATTACGCAACACAATAATAAAAATGATAAAATAAAAGTCGAGGTCATAGGATTCTGATTCAAATAACAAAAAAAGTGAACACGTAAGATGGGTTCTCTAATTGAAAACACCGATAAAAGTAAAGGAAAAGCAATAGAGAAACAAGTGCGAAATAACATAAGACAACCAAGTTAGAAATTCACATTTACATAAATACAGGAAAGAAATATAAAACCATAGATCTATCTCTACTAATATAAAGTTAGGTATGTGTATATGTCTATATATTTGTATGTACAAGATTCACTCGTAAACTAATTAACAGATCATTATGAATTTTGTGAACACAGCTGCTAGACGTAAGGGGTCGTAATGTGGGCTATATTTAGTTTGATTTAGTTTCACGCAAAGGGGGTAAAAGGGGGATGGGAGCCCTTCGTGAAAATTCAGATACATCCGATTTTGGTTAAATTTTTCCAATAATTATTAGACATCTATTAATAAATATTCCTCAAATTTCAGTTTCTTTGGAGTATTTTTAAATATTTCAGATTCGCATTGAAATTATAGACACATATTAAGTAAGATTCCATGAATTTCAATTTCTTCCTTAAATATTAGGTATTTTCTAGAATGATAATCATGAATGGTTCCATATCAGTGATTGCGTAAAACGAATAATTTGCATAACCCGACACGCTTCGTCTTCGGTGTTCCAGGTGTTTAAATTAGAGATATTAAGGTTCCGCTTTTGTTTGTTATCTACGTACAATCAATCTACTTTGGTATTATATCTACACTTACATTGGATTTTCAAAAATAAGCTCTTATCATCAGATGATAAGAACTTATTTTTGAAAATCTATGGATTAAGGATAAAAAGTTTTTTTTATATATTCCTTGTTTGAATTAATTGATGATCTAATAAATATTGTATTTTATCGAATTTTATTTTCATCATTCATTTTCTTATAATACTGCTTAATCCTGCATATCGAGCATTGACTTTTCACGATAGGATATAATATAAAGATATAATATTCATCTTTATTTATTCACTTATATATATATATATATATATATATATATATATATATATATATATATATATATATATATATATATAGTCTCGGAAGTTTTTTAACCTTCAAAACTGGAGAAAAAGTTTCGTTGAAAGATGTTTGTCTAGTAAGTCAATCAATCTACTGCAATCACTATATTAGTTTACTTCCAAGAATTTACTCTAATATAAATATATTTTTATATATGTTTTTTTTATATAAGGGATCGTCAGTTGTTTACCATGAAAACTGTTTCGGGATTTTAAAAACAAAACAGTATTTCTTTATCATGGCATCCCCGCAGTGTTGATCAGACACCACCTCCCTATTTAATAATTATTTTTTAATTAAAAAGTTTACAAATATTTGATTTAGTTTTGCCTCGAGATTTTTTTTTAATAAGTTATTAAATATAGTTTCTCCTTACCTGTGTTGTTCCTTTCAAATTGAGTTTACTATTTTACAGAACATCTATTTTATAGAGTTAGATGATTCCATTATAATACCCCCCCCTTTTTCCTCTTGGTTATTTTCTTTATCTACAAATCTTTTAAAATTAAAAAAATATATTTATAAAAATATTTCATATATACATATATATACATTTATTTATTTATTTATTTCATCATGGACTATTTACATATGTTATACATTTTTATAGTAGAGTTTTGGATTTCTTTTATCAATTTCTTTTGATTTATTTCATATAATTTAAAAGCGTCAGGATAGCGTGTCATTGCCTTATTTAATTGTCTAAATATTTTATTTTGATCTCCACCTTGTTTAAGCATTCTTATTACTAATGAAGTGACTGGAGGTATAAAATCCATTAATCTAAAAGTAACGCGGGCTATTCTTAGAAATTCGGACATTATAGTCCCATAAAATATATACATAGGACAGGTACTACTTTTATGCGGCATACGAACGATATGAAAGGTATATATATATATATATATATATATATGACTTGGTGAAAAACTAGAAATTGTAAAGTTTAAAGACAGGGAAAAGTTACTTAACGTCAGACCGGAAACTACTTTTAACTGCAAACATTTCAAAGAGCATACACTAAGCAGGCTTTAAATTACAAACACTGATGTCAAATAACTGCTATTACGCTACATTTGATTTTATTTTCATTTTACTGATTTTTATTTTTTTTTTGTTTATGTATGTTTATTTTATTTTATTTTTATTTTTATTTTTTAATTTAATTTTTATTTTTTTTAAGCTTTTCTTTATAATTTCAAAATAAGTTGCAGTGCCTTGAAGCTGAATGAAAAAAATTAGGTCGCCACATTCAAGTTTTTACTAGGGTTGAAAGAGAGCTTTAAGCGAAATCTTATTTTGAAAAAATAAAAATTTGAACAGTTTCAGAACATTGAAAGTGTACAGGTCGGTAAAAAATTACATTTGAATGCGTTTGGTGAAAGTTATTAGTTGTAATATTTTTATTTTCGATTTTTCGGCTGTTAACTATACTGCAAGATTACCAACAAGTAATAAGGGTACTGTTATGTTTTCCCTTTATGTATTGTATCCAAGATTTTGATAAACCTATTGTGAGATTTTCATCTATGTTTTTCCTTTGTACCATTTTTTTTCTTATTTATCAATTTGTGCCATTTTTACTAGATTCAGTGACAATAGCGATTTGAAAAATAGTTTAGCAGTCATGAGTTTTCAAATTCTCCATTAATTTAAAATTGATTTAATTAATTTCAAAGAGAAATAAGCATTGGGTTTAAAGAATTTCAGTCAGAGCGAAAAAAATACAAACATTAGTTATATCAGAGGATATATACGTGCGGTGACCGGACAAAACGCCAGGGTCAGGGCGGCGCCAGCGAATAAAAATTTTGTCTCCAAAACTGAACTCTCTGAGAGGCGTCATAAAAATGATTTTAATGTTTCAAAACGTTTTATTAGGGGATAGGCATAAGTGAACTCTGGAAACTGAAATTCACCAATAAAAATAAAAAATAAAATTAGACGTGTAAAGTACTAAAAATAACTTTTTAGAGATCCAGATTTAAAAAAAATAATACTTACAGAATTGAATCCAGTAGAATGCATTTTGGTTTATTCGGAAACAAGTCAGTCATTTTCATTTATTGTTAATAGTTCAAAAATAATTTGGTTACAAAAAAAACAAAAAACGCGATAGTTAAAAATGTGAAAATAAAAGCGATACCTGAATTAACCATTTTTTCTTTGGCAATAAAAAAAATGAAACAAACACAATGAATTTCTAAGGGAATTGTTTATTTACAAAATTATAAAACGATGTAATAACAAACATTAAACAATAACAGTAAATAAACAATGGTAATTTTTTTGCCATCATTTTTTTTTTATAATACACCAAATGGTCTTGATTTATTAATATATTATCGTCTAACAGGAACTCTAAATTTAATTTTTCTTTTAATTGTTCTCATTGATTTTTATCTTTTTTGTTCAATGTTCTTATTGATCTTTTTAGTTTGAACAATATAGATTTAATTAAAAGAACAAATAAAAATCGCTACCGATGCGAAATGGTTTCAGTAACATTTTATAATTTAAGTGCATTGTAAAAAGTCTACAACACCAATCTCCTGCCCGGCGATCCGTGTGCAAACATTGTCGATTTTCCTCGTACTTTTTGTTTTTAGGGTGATTTTGAGAATCACCTCTCTGCTATTGTGATATCATAGTACTTGAGATTGCAGCGTCTTAAGAAAAGCAATCAATTATATAATGCTGGATGTTGATGTCCAACAAGTTGATTGAATAAACAGTTCCATCCTTCGCAAATGCTGTTTGTTCGATTACGTCCCTCCAATGTTACCATGTGTACGTTCCACATTTCAGGACGGAAAATGGGAGGTATTCGTCGGACGGAAATAGATGGAATTGTTTGGTCCGTATCAACAACTGCTGGCTGGATTCTTCTCAGACTCCCCGAAACGTACGTTGTGTCAAAATAATAGATCAATGGATCAAGTCCATTTGGTGTATTATTTTTTAGAAAGTTCATCCCCTCACTTACATTACTCACAGGCAAAAATGCCAGTCCATTTAGCATGCCGCAGAAATGTTTAAAGTCCGGCTCTGATCGGTATTATCGGATTAACATCCTAATATGTTATTATTTCTTTCTCTGTTAACTCAGCCCTTCTTCGTTTCTAATCACGCTGTCAGAGGGTCCGGCCAATCAAAGACCAACAGGTCATGCTTGACCACGCGAGATTTTGAGTGATATAAAAGAAAGAACGCACCTCCTCCTTCCTCTCTTTTTCATCCCTTTTCCTTACGACCAGCGACGAAGACGGTCCCGTCAACAGACTCCTAATACATGGGGCAAGAAGCTGCCTGCCACTGTCTTACACTTACTACACGCCGTCTCCCCCTCCCTCCTCATCGGACACAGGACAAATAGTAAGCTTAAACCCTTTCTTTCTTTTCTCTGTTTTAAGTACCGTTCAATACAAATTCCTACCATTTCGTACACTGCAAAAAAAGGGTAGAGAGACGGCTCATTTTCTCTAATATACGCGCACACCAAAACACGTGTGCTTTCCAAGAACAAACTTTAAAAGAGACATTTTATATAAACAGTAATAGGGACATTTTCCTGTACACAAAACTCAGACTTTCATTGAGGAATTTATACAATTTAAATGAACCACGTTAAATAAATTGTTATGTTTATATGAATTTTGAGTGCTGGCTTTCTTACTTTTTGTGTTGGTTACTGGCGTATTTATACTCGTTCTTTCATGTTTAACGTTTAGAATTCGTTAGTACCCCCACAGTATCTTCTTAGTAGTCCTAGTTCCTGTATTTTCCTTAAGGATGATTGTGTGAGGTGATAAAAACACCCTTGACTTTTAACAAATCGTCCAAATACTGAAGTAATGGCTCGAAGAGTGGCTATTTCGAAGTCTGTGACGATTGTACGTGGATGAGGAAATAGTCCAAGTTCCTCACATTTCGCCAACAATATCCGGAGAAATTGTTTGTATGCTTCCTTCGTTTTACCTTGAAGAAACGCATACACACACGAGACGGCAGTGTTTGCTATTGGGACACGTACGGTGTACAGCTGTGTAAATATACGAGGACACATTGAAAATGTCCCATCCATATGCCATGTGTCAGTACATAGAGCTCTAAGCCCTTCGTCCGTTGTATATACAATAATACGAGGATAACTTTCGGAACCAGTGTCCTTCACAAGAAAGCGTTGCGGATTATTTCCTCCTGTTGTAGTCCATGAATCAGTGATTGTCAGTCCACTGAGTGAGTCTGGTTCTTCGGGTAGGGGCCCCCATTTTTTTGGCGTCGAACGTCTCGCTTACATGTTTAAAGCCTACCCACACTGGCACGGACATCTTCGGGTGCATCTTGGAGGTATTGTGCAAGCACCTGGTTTGGTCTTGAATTAAGGCTTTTTGCATGCCTCTTCATTTTGGAGTGAAGCTTGGTGACCTCAACTCCTATTCCATTAGCGTCATGGTTGGGTTCCACAAATGATCGTGGATTTTGATAAACGACACTTGAAGGCAATGCCTTTTACAGCCTCCAATCTTTCTTAGTGCGATGACGGAAGTTAACCCAACGTATCCAATCTTTCTTAGAAATCTTCTGCACATATAGGTGACCATTATAGCATAATTTATCATTCCCCTTGTTAGACGTGATAATCTCCATCTTTCTGGAATTTGTCGCGATATTGTAAAGTTGGACTTACTCGTAGCAGTGTGTAAATGCGTGAGATATATATGGATTACAGACGTTTGCCAGTTAATTCAGTGCGGCCTTGCTGAAATGGTCAATGGTCAGCAGTAGTAGCGTCTGTTGGACTGGTGTTTTCTACTTCTGTGTTGTGAATCTTTTTGTTCCTCCAAATTGATTGAATTAGTTATGTGTGTCATTCAGTGTCAAGCGCTTTGTTTATATGGGAATTAAGGGGCTCCCGGAGGCTCCCAGATCAGCCCAGCAATATCTGAAGAAAGGCGTCTCATTGGTTGATATCATTTAACATCTATATGTTAATCAATGTTTTTATGGAATTTTCGCGAGGGCATAGCTGAGAGCAAGCCTCTATTTTTTTTATTACCACTGTCGCCTGAAAGTCTGCTTAATAAATTATACCAGCCAAATTGACTATATAGAACCGGGGGAGGGGGGGGGGCTTGTTTGGCAAGGAAAAGCTCGCAAAATATGCTCAAAGATTGTATTAAAGTTAATATGGTCATCGTAATCTTTGTATCATCATTAGTTAGTTAGAATATTAAGTGTTGATGAAAATAGAGACATTTGACTGATTTGTTTCTGAATAAACCAAAATGCATTATACTGGATTCAATTTCGTAATTATCATTATTTATCAAAATAGGACCTCTAAAAGTTTATTTTAGTATTTTACGCTATTGCAGTTTTTAAGATCAAATACAGTTGAAAAATTGGTCAAAAACAATTTATTTTGGGTATAATTACTCATTTGTGACCTATATTATAAGATGCATGACGCTTATTACTTTACTCAAACACAATATTTACGGTAACTTAATGTGTTTGTATTTTATATTAATTTTTTTAACGCAAAGATGCCACAAATAATCTTTTGTTAAGAAGTGTCAATTGATGAAAATAGATTTCAAGACTGTTCTGGAAGAGTTCCCCCTCCCCTAAAAATATTTAAAATATTTTTTAACAAAATTATTTTTAAAAAAGATTTTGAATGTTAAATTTACTTTTTACGGTATCGTTTGGTCATTAATATATTAACTGAACCAAATTGTTATGAAACTATAAATAATGGTTGTTATCGTAATATTGATTTAATCTCTGGATATAAAAAGCTTCCAAAACTTCAATCTTTTAATACATGAGGATTTGCTAAGAATAAAATTTTTGAGCAAACTCTCATGCCAGTTTACAGTTCTTTTTCTTCGACAGTTTAAATGCTTCTAAATTCCTTTCAGATTTCTAAGGGACACGAAGTAATTCATCCATTTTTTTTCAACTATTAACAATAAATGAAAATGACTGACTTGTTTCCGAATAAACCAAAATGCATTCTACTGGATTAAATTTTGTAAGTATTATTATTTTTTAAATCTGGATCTCTAAAAAGTTATTTTTAGTACTTTACACGTCTAATTTGATTTTTTTATTTTTTTTATTGGTGAATTTCAGTTTCCAGAGTTCACTTATGCCTATCCCCTAATAAAACGTTTTGAAACGTTAAAATCATTTTTATGGCGCCTTTCAAAGAGTTCAGTTTTGGAGACAAGATTTTTATTCGCTGGCGCCGCCCTGACCCTGGCGTTTTGTCCGGTCACCGCGTGTATATATCTTTGAAGGGATTAGTTGCGCATATAAATTTAACGCAAAATGATCCCCTCTTTCCGAGACATTTGAACTTTTTAGGACAGTAACTAAATTTTTTTTACCACAAACCCTAAGTCTGACCGACAAAGTCGTAAAACCACACACTTTAAAAAGTAGAACCCGTCCACCCCGGAAATGGTGGATCATTTTATGTTAAAATGATATGCAAAACTGATCCTCCAATCTGCATTCTAAAATAATTGTTGTTTTTTTCTTTCCGCGAAAAATATATAAATTTTTAAAAGAATGCAGTATTTACAAAGTACAGGAAAAATGTTTAAAAATGAAATTTGTAAAGAAAAAAAAATACAGACAAAGAGTTATTGATAATTATGACATACAGAGCATAGCATTTCCAAATGGTCACCCATTTAGTACTGATCAGGCTCAACGTCGCTTAACTTCGGTGATCTAACGAGTCTCATTCGGTGGGAGATGTAAAATAAAGTGACATTAATTCTTTTGTACGAACGTATATATCCTCTGAAATAATTAATGTTTGTTTGTATTTTTTTTCGGTCTGAAATTCTTTAAACCTAATGCTTATTTCATTTGAAATTAATTAAATCAATTTTCAATTAATGGAGAATTTAAAAACTCATGACTGCTAAACTAGTTTTCAAATCTCCATTTTCACTGAATCGAGTAAAAATGGCACAAATCGATAAATACGAAAAAAAAATGGTACAAAAGAAAAAAATAGATGAAAATCTCACAATGAATTTATCGAAATCTTTGTTACAATACTCAAAGGGAAAACATAACAGTACCCCCCCCCCCCCCCCAAATGAGATTCTATATTTTTGGGTGATTACGTGTGAACACATTGAAAATAAAACAATCAACTTTTTAGGGCATTAAATAATTTTTTTTACCACGAACCCTAAGTCCAACTGACAAATTCGTAAAACCACACGTAATCGCTTTAAAAAGTGGAACCCGTCCATCCCGGAAATGGTGGATCATTTTATGTTAAAATTATATGTAAAACTGATCCCTCAATTTGCATTCTAAAATAATTGTTGTGTTTCCTTTCCTCAAAAGATACATACATTTTTAAAAGAATGCAGTATTTACAAAGTACAGGAAAAATGTTTCAAAATGAAATTTGTCAAGAAAAAAAATTACAGACAAAGAGTTATTGATAATTATAAAAAAAATTTAAAAATTAAATATAAAAATGTTTTTTTTATTTTTTAAAATTAATTTATTTTTACGTTGGTTGGCTTTTGTCCGGTTTGAATTATTTTGGTGGGCTCTTGTCCGGTGGGCTTTTGTCCGGTGGGCTTTTGTCCGCACACCGAATTTAGCATTTGTTAAATGATGGCCATCAATCATCATCATCACCACCACCTTAAAACTAAAGGATATACATAGACTCCTCTAAAAAAAAGAAATCTACAGAAGGAGAGATTGTCGTAAAGATTAATAGTTTCGAGCTGAGAAAGATATCGAAAGCGTTTTTTGATGGCATGAAAATACGATGGCACTTGAGGAGAGAGTTGATTGGCATCAGTCGTAAAAGATAAGAGCGAGATAAAAACGTCGCGCGGAAAGATTTGCTTGTGTTCGCTAAAGTTTTACAAGTATTTGATTGCTTGAAACTGGAGATTTATAAAGCGAGAGTCGATCGGCAAAGCTCTAAAAAAGAAAGTCTCGTACCGTCTATATGTAAACGTCACAACAATCACAATAAAAGTCAACAAGTTACGAAAATGTCTAAAATTTAAAAAGAAAGTAATAAAAATGTCATAAAAATATAGTCACGAAGAAATAAAAAAAGTCACGAAAATGTGAAAAGTCACAAAATTACATTGAAAAGTCACAAAATCAAATAAAAAAAGCCCCATCCCCAAATCCAAAAGTCACAACAAAATATATTAATTTGGATATTTTAAAAGGAAATAGAAGTATTTACAAATAAAAATAAAGTAAAGTAAAAAGTCACAAATTTTTTTAAAACACCACAAAAAAGTTTTTAAAACATCACAAAAAAGTTTTTAAAAAATCACAGCAAAAAATAACTAAAAAAGAAAAAAGAAAAACACGAAACCATTCAAAAGTCGCAAAAAAGTCCAAAGGTTACAGAAAAAGCAAATCTAAATTCCCTATTTACTTGCCTAAGTCCCTATTTACAGTGGCAAAGTTGGACATAATGTCGGTTTTTGATGTGAGGAAAATCCAGATTCACCAAAAGATTGGATTGAGACAAACATAAAAATTACCTCAGCCCGAGGACAGAAAAGACGTAGTGCAGTATCAGAACAGAGGCTACACTTTGCCCCTAGCCAAAAGACCAAAAGTCACACAATAAAAAATCACACAGCCCCCCCCCCCCAATCCGCCCCCTCCAACAAAACCATATCGTTAGTAATTTAAGACTAAAACAGATTCTATTTATGAAGGAAATTAGCAAATTTCAATTTAAATAACTATTGAGTTAGCAACTAAGGTCTCGCCGTTTTTTTGTTTGTTTTTTTTTGGAATCTTCGAAAAAACTAGATTCCAAAATTAGAAAACACAATGTCTTCAAATTTTTTGTGGAAAAAACACAATGGGCGAATTTTACAAGAAAAAGAAGGGTGGAGAAAGAAAAAAAAACAACGAATTTATAACAAATAACGTTTACCAAACGTAAGACAATTTAATCTTCTATCGATTTGCATAGATTTTCAGTTTTGATGTAACACTATAGTGGCCCAGGGAGTGTATCTTGGTGTGTCTGCGCTGTGGTGACGTTTTTGGAAGGAATATTATCGTCCTGGGCACGGATCCACCAGTTCCTCTGAGTAACGATAATCACATTCTCCTTAATGAACGAATTATACCGGATCATCGTATGGATGGATGGCGTAATTAATTCTCCCCAGTTAATTAATTAGCTGGGTTGGGGAGCCATCGCCGCTGAAAGTTGAACATTGGTAGAAAAAGCGAACACTCAGCTTATATATGAAAATATAGAATTTATTTTTACAGTATTCTAATGACCTTCAGACTCGCGAGTCGGCAGAGCTGGTTTGGGCACGCGACGATCAGTGCGAAGAAACTTTACCGACTGCTTTCTTGCTTCTCTCTCGTCGCAATCAACAGGAGAGAGAGAGAGAGAGAGAGAGAGAGAGAGAGAGAGAGAGAGAGAGAGAGAGAGAGGGGGGTAGGGGGGACACTCATTTTATAGTTCACCTCACTTGGCTTGTTAAAACAATTCTGTCATCTCGAAGCGAATGGGAGGTTGATTGACGTTGCACTTTTGTTAATGCAATAACATAAATGTCGCTAGTTACTTGCCTCCCCCGAGGGCAAAGTTATGCGCAAGGTCGACGTTTAATGTGGGGAAATCCAGCTCCAACATTGTAACATTGACACTTTAAAAAAAAAAAATTTTTTTTCGGATTTTGTATCGTTTCCTCGGAGGCTTGTATAAACAGATTCAAGATTGCATGATCACGCGAACTTCACATAGCTACTAGAGTCAATTATTTTGAATTCAGACTATAACTATATTAGATTTGAACGCAATATTAAATTGAAATAAAAACGCTTTCAAAGACTTAAAGCACTAAAAAATATGCATGTATGTAGAAAAGTTACTATTTCTTTTCATTTGGTAACAGTTATTTGTTAATTTTTTTTCACTCCCTTTTTTTCTTGTTAATTATACTGCTCAATCGCCCCGCAATGTTTTAAAATCCTTTTGAAAAAAAACAAAAAAACACGTTTTCAAATTTTAGAATCTATTCTTTTTTTTTTTTTCGAAAATTCTGTTTTGGAAT
>OY744519.1:30699896-30712396 GCA_963556195.1 Sepiola atlantica | reverse complement strand
ATTAAATCAGCCACTATTTTAAATTAAAAATAATAATAAGAATAATAAATAAAATTAATAAATAAACGAAGAACTGTTTCAATAGTCACATTTTAAAATGTAGACGTCCGTATTTTACGCTAACGGTTTGCCGGCGTATTTTTTAGGAATTTCCATTCTTTCACTCGCTTTGTATTCATTTTAGCCATTAAAGACCTGAAGATGATTCCGAAGAGAATCGAAAACGTTAGTCCAACACATGGATCCTTCATCAATTCATTCCATCTACACGTCAAAAAGATCATTCGACGAATGGAAAAAATAAAAAAAGGAATCACTAAACAGAAGATTTCTGTCGTCTTCAATCACACATGCCTTAATATATATATATATATATATATATATATATATATATATATATATATATATATATATATATATATACATACAGGGTGACAAAAAAAAAAAAAAACGGGCCCCAACTCTAATTTAGCCCCGTTTCTTAGTATTTTGTCCGAATGAAATGAATTTTTGGTCATAACTAGTTTATTATATTCAAAACATCACATCAAAACACTAGGATCTTTGGCCTTTTTTGCTCCGTTCTACAGCATGTGTTCTAGATGGCCTGCATTTCTTGAGGCGCATAACAAAGTTGTCCATGACATTCTTACAAACTGAATTGGGAATGGCTCTCATCTCCTCCCTGATGGCTTCCTTGAGTTCCGTGATGGTTCTGGGTTTCCCTGCGTACACTCTGTCCTTAAGATAGCCCCAAAGGAAAAAATCTGGGGGGCTTAGGTCCAGGCTATGGGGTGGCCACTCAAAATTAGTTTTGAGTCTGATCACTCGGCCTCCGAAGTTCTCTTTCAGCCAATCTCGGGATAGGTTTGAGGTGTGAGAACTTGCTCCGTCTTGCTGGAACCAGAACTTGCTCATGAACGACGGGTAGAGGGTCTGGAGCTCACTCTTGAAGGTTTTGAGAACATCCACATACCGCTCCTTGGTGACTGTCACTGCTGCGCCAGATTCTTCGATGAAGATTGGTCCGATGATGCCTCTGGCCGAGATTGCAGCCCACACCGTGCACTTAGGAGAGTGCAGGGGCTTGGTGGCTACTTCATTGGGTCTGGAGGACCCCCAGAAGACATTTGTCTTGGAGTTCGCCTTTCCGTCAAGATGGAAGTCGGCTTCATCTGAGGTCCAAAGGAGGTTAAGGAAACCTGGTGTCTCCTCGATCTTATCGAGCATCTTGACTGCCATAGCGCTCCTCTGCTTCTTGTCTGAGGCTGTAAGGGTCTGCAGCGTCTGTATTCTGTATGAGTAAGCCCTGATATCGTTCACCAGCACTCTCCTGCAAGTCTCACGGGAGATACCGAGGGACTGACTTCGCTTACGCACAGAGCGTTTCGGACTCTCCTGGAGAGACTCTCTCACACTTTCGACCAGCTCGGCTGTCCGCTTCTTGGGACGTCCCGAGTGGCTTGGACGGTTCTCACTGGCAGCGTCGAGGTTCTCCATGGTCCCAAACTTCTCGAAGTGGTCCACCAAGTTCTGAATTCTGCTTTTGGATGGAGCCTTTTCACATTCGAACTGATGCATGAAACTGTCCTGGGTTTTCTTAAACGAGCCTGTCTTGTAGTAAAATTTAACACAGTGTATTCTTTGTCCCAGCTCCCACTGAGGTCTTGGTGTACTGACGGTCGTTGATTCTGCCATGTCCTGTAAAATAAGGGCAATCGGTGAATAAATAAAGGAAATATCACATAAAGTGTACACGGGGCCCGTTATTTTGGGTCACCCTGTATATATATATATATATATATATATATATATATATATATATATATATATATATATATATATATATATAAACTCTCTATTTTATGGTTTGCATAAGGAAAAGATGAGAATAAAGATTGTAAAAATACAATATCTATTAAATCCTCAGTTGCCTAAAACAAGGTATTTCAAATAAAAGAACTTCATTTTATTCTTCCTTAAATCATGGCTTTTCAAAGAATGGGATCGTATTGTCAGAATTTTGGTAAGTTCCCTTACGAACGTACCTGTTTTTATTCCTCTGGCGATAATATTTCATTCTTTAAAAAGCCAGGGCTTTAAGAAGGAAAAATAAATTTATTTTATTTGAAACACCTTGTTTTGAGCAACTGATGACTTAATAGATATTGTATTTTTACAATTTTTATTCTCATCTTTTACTTGTCTATATAATTGCTTTATCTCGTATATCGAGCATCAATTCTTTTATGATAGGTTCCACTTTAAAGGTATACATTTTATCTATATTTTCCTGTTCTTTATATATATATATATATATATATATATATATATATATATATATATATATATACTGTGTGTGTTTTATTTCGAATGAAAATTCTTCTGCAAACATTATTGCAGGTGCAAACCTAACGCTTTCTGTATTTTATAAATAATAATAGGTTATTAGCCGTTGTTGCAGTTCTGTTTTTTTCTTCTTTTTCTCGTTGTTTGGGTACCTAATTTCATCAACTAACATAAAAGACATGAAAACAAACAAAAGCGTTTTATATATTAATTAAATGACTAAGTTGAATCTTTGACAAAATAAGCGACAAAAGAAAATACGGTCGATAGAAGTTCGAACTTACACCTTCTGTCTCTAAATGCTGTGCATGAAACCATCATGCCACCGATCCAAGCCTGAACTATTGAATTCGTTTAAATATATAAATATACGTGTTTTTTCGTTTTTCTTATATTTTTTTCTTTTTGTCGAGAATTATACACATGAGTGGCCGGACTCGAACCGCGGAACACAAGTTATATTTCAAACTCAAATTCCAACGCCCTAGCCCTCACGGCCGTTGTTAACAACTCGGTAAATCAGCGAGAGATTAATCTTATTGAAAGGCAGCTGTCGTAAAGTGTTCTACTATTGAAAGGAACATTGCATTGAAGCCACGACGACAGCTGTGTTAATACTACTCACTACTTATAAATATTTGTTTTTATCTGCATACGTATACGTTTCATCCTTACAGAAATCGTCAGTGTAGAGAATAATTATTCACACGGGTCGCCGGACTCGAACCTCGAAACACAAGTTATATTTCAAACTCATATATATATATATATATATATATATATATATATATATATATATATATATATATATATATATATATATATATATATATATATGCAACCGCCACTCCTACACTGATGAGGGTAAGAGAGCCCGAAACAACGTCGTCTGTAGATGAAAAACACTTTAATATTTAAAAAATATTTATAGTGTGTATATATATATATATATATATATATACAACACAACGAAACAGTCTGATATATAGCATTATTTATTTTATTTATACCACCATTTTAGGCAACATGTGTGCATACATGTTTCAGATGCGACTTAATTCCAGCTTCCTTTGGCCACAACAAATCTACTGAGAAAACTCTCAGGGTTTTTTTTGCATGAAGGATCTGAACTTTGATGAAAGTTCCAGTAGATTTGTTGAGTCCTGAGGAAGCTGGACTTCGAATAAAGTCGCAACTGCAAAATGTATGCACATATGCAGTCAAAATGTTTGTATGAATAAAATGAATACTAAAATACACCTGTACTTGTTATTGAGCACTATGTTGTAAACACCGTAGCCTCTCTCTCTCTCTCTCTCTCTATCTCTCTCTCTCTCTCTCTCTCTCTCTCTCTACGTGTGTGTTTATGTGTGTGTGTGTGCGTGCGTCACAGTTGTTTTTTTTATCCTTTTGATTTCACTATCGGTATCCTCTGTATTTTCACTCCTTGACATCTGATAACTCATAAAAATAATACACCATGTAAACATAGACAACAATACCTATTTTTCTAATGAACGCTGTCCGACACTGATCGGAAGTCTGTACTGGCCAGACCAATTCCGGTGTGGCGTTTGTTTGTCTAGTAGACTAAATATAGTCGTGATCAATTTGTTTTCGTGCTCGACGATCAATGGTGTACCGAGGAGGGGGGAACGACGGAGGTGGTCCATGGCATCCAAAATTGGGTGGGGGGATTTCTAATCATATTCAACCCTTTTCTCATAATATTTCTTAGTACTAGAATTTGACTTGAGTCTTTGGGGCGTAAAATCAAGGAGTTGGCCCCGGGCATCATCAGGGAATTACGCCATTTCTGATTATTAACAGTACCTACAACTGTCCGGCATTCGGGCCAGCATCAAAGTGTAGTATCTGTTCTATCTTAGGAAGTTGTGTTTCCGAGCATTACCTTCTCTTTTCGGGTGCGGCGAAGGGTTTATAGTTTTTTTCTGATGGGGAGATAGGTTTATTTCCCGTCACCTGATGCGTCCTCGTCCGTAAGGGAATACGTACGGGACCGGCGAGGCTACTTTTCCTGCGAGACCAACCTTCTTTTTATTTTTGAGAGCTAGGTTACCACTATAAATTGACATTGAGTCTAACTGTTGTGGGGGGCATGCAAATAAATCTGCTCTGTCATTGGTCAGATGGAAAGAAATCCTCATAGACTAAGAACATTTTTAAAAATTGTCGAAATAAATTAAAGCTGGATTTTCGCCACATTTAAAAAAAAAACGACCTTGTGTCTAACTTTGTCCTCGTGGGGACGCAAATAAATACGAACTGTTGTTAGACTTTTTTCTCGGCCTTTTTGCCAAGATCAAAGTGTAGTATCTGTTCCGATTGATACTGCACCCCATAGACTGGTATTGTCTTGGCCTTCGGGGCTTGATTTACGCCGGTCTATGGGTCTGTCCTGTGCAGTTCTAGGAGGTCCACCCTCCCAGGCTTCGCCTCCCCTCTTTGGGGAGGAGTAAGTTTGTTGCTTACTGCCTGAGGCGCCCCTACCGGGGAATGCCGACGGGGCTGCCCAGGCAATTTTTAATGGCCAGAGTGCTCACCTTCTCGGGCGCTGGCTTTTCAAACCCCACTTTCCGACCCGACCTTGGGTCACATCTTACTTGTGGGAGTAAGATAAACCTGGCCTTGTGCCTAACCTCCTGGGGAGGTAAATAAAATTTTTGCCAAGATCAAAGTGTAGTATCTGTTCCGATAGATACTGCACCCCATAGACTGGTATTGTCTTGGCCTTCGGGGCTTGATTTACGCCGGTCTATGGGTCGGTCCTGTGCAGTTCTAGGAGGTCCATCCTCCCAGGCTTTGCCTCCCATCTTTGGGGAGGAGTAAGTTTATTGCTTACTGCCTGATGCGCCCCTACCGGGGAATGCCGACGGGGCTGCCCAGGCAATTTTTAATGGTCAGAGTGCTCACCTCTCGGGCGCTGACTTTTCAAGTGCCACTTTCCCGACCCGACCTTGGATCACATCTTACCTTGTGGGAGTAAGATAAAACTGGCCTTGTGCCTAACCTCCTGGGGAGGTATATCATTTTTTTTATAGTCATCAACGACGATAACAACCTCTTCTGTCTGTTTCATTTTTCTCCTTTTTGTTTCCTTTTTGTTTTTCTTCATTTCTTCTTTTTCTTCTTGATTCCTTTTTCCTTTTCTTCTTGCTTTTTACTTGCACCCCTCCACCTCTTTCTTCTCTTTCTTCTTGTTTTTTCTACCCCCCACCTCCTCTTCTTTCTCATTATTATTTCCTGTTTCTTCCGCTTACTCTTTTTCTTCTTGTTTCCTCCTCTTCTTCTTCTTCTTCTTCTTCTTCTAATTTTGTTTCGAGAGCTTCTCTCCTCGGAGCTAGTGTACGAATAGAGTACCGTTATGATCGTCTGCAAACAGAAATTTGTCTCACACCGGAAGTCACCGTTTTGGCATACCTTACGAAAAAAGTTCCGGGTCTCCCACGAAAATAGAAATTTTACGCCCCCCCCCCCCAATAGAATAAATATATGTAAAAAATCAGAAATAATATTTTTTTTTATGAAACAAGTAATTTATTAAAAACAAACAAAATAGAATAAATAATCTTTTTCTTTTCAAGAAACAAGTGATAAATTTTGAGCAACGAAATGTGATTTTTTTTTCTTTTGAGAATAATAACAAATAATTTTTTTCTCCAAGAAACAAGTCATTTAGAAACGAGTAATATATGAAAAAAATAAACAATGTTTTTGAGCAACGAAATAATGTTTTTCGAACAACGGAATGTGATTGTTTTAATAAATTATTAAAAGAATAAATGATGATTTTTTTTTTCAAACTTAATTCACAGGATAAAAATTAGAAATATGCATTAGCATATTATTAAAGGTTTCAGTCTCTGTGCGACCGTATTGTTGGCGCCACATAAATTCATCCGAATGGGATGGTAACGTGCATGCTGAGGCACCAAACATGGCTTTGAACCTGCTTTTACACATCATCTACATGTGTTCAACAGTGTTCGTGTGTACCTGCGTTATAGGGTCCATATAATGTAAGGAATGATTAACCGTTCTATGAACATATGGCGGGGTTACTGGAATTCCTGGTATTCTTTCATACGCCTTCCATGCGTCGGAATGTATTGTAGTACCGGGCAGGATCATTTCTTTTATTACTTGAAAGAGAGTTTCTGCTTTCCTGTCCGGCACATATCGCAAATACCCAATTTTGGAAACAGTGTCGATACCCCCAAAAATCCATCTTTGAGGTATCATGCGCCCTCGGTGGTACTTTCTTTTGGAAACGACAGTTTCGTCAATTTCCACAATGACGCCACTGCCTCCTAACTTAATTGGGTTTTCGAGTAATTGTTTCGAGCAAATGTCGCGAAAATAAGAGTACCCTAACATTGCTGTCTTCTTTGATACATCAGTCATTTGAGCGCATTTAATTACTGGGGTCTTAGATGACCAAAAATACAACAGTTGTATAAACGTTTGCATTGGCAGCTTCACCCCCTTCCAAGAAGCTCCCACTTTTGATCGATATGGGTTTGCCTTTATGCGAAGGGCATCTCCAAAATAAGTTATCGTTTCTTGCGGACCTCTTCACTTCAGTCATCTGTCTGCTGCATACAGAACACAGCGGACTTTCAGTTTTAATTATGTTGTTGTCTCTTAAAAACGCTTTCGCTTCGTTATGGCTTCCCCAAATTTTGGTCATGCTTGATATGTTCATGTTGAAAAAAGTTACTAAATAAATGTGTGCCCCCCCCACACCCCCAACAGGTAGTTAGTCGGGAGTTTAGTCACGAGTTATTATTTCTACGGGAGGAGTTTTTGTGTATTAATTGCTTTTTGTTTATTTGTTATTTACTTTAAAAAAATACCAAGGGGGGGGGGGAGATTTCCAGTATATGGCTTTTCCGGGGGGGGGGGATACCACTTCTCTGCGACATTACCGACTATCCGGAACTTTTTTCGTAAGGTATGCCAAAACGGTGACTTCCGGTGTGAGACAAATTCCTGTTTGCAGACGATCATAACGGTACTCTATTCGTACACTAGCTCCCTCTCCTCTTTCCGTTCCTACCCCACTGTTACCCCTATCCCTCCACCCACCTCCGCCATCGAAGACACTTCCTTCAATTCCATTCACGGTTTATTGCATCTGACGTCAGCCTGCCAAGGTGACAGGAGGCCGATTGTACGGCAATAACAACGCGAAGACACAACATTCCATTCTTTCTAAGACTTAAACAAATTAAAGAAAGAAAGAAACACATCGATTATACGATGACAGCCATCGCACTGCACTCGCCGTTTCTTATATTTTGCTTCTTCGGGCTGCTTCTTATAATTCGGCCCGACTCTAGGAAGCCACCAATCCCAAGTATTACCTCCTCCTTCTGGAAGACGCCGTTTTTTTTTTTTCGGTCGCCTGAAGCGTCCCTACCGAAAAATGCCGGCAGGTCAAAAGTGTTTTTTTTATAACTCTTCAGTCCCCCCCCCCTTCGGAGGAGCGTACTCCCCCTCCAAGTTAAACTGAATTCATGTCTAATCTTGCTGCAATGGGTAACGAGTAAATACCCCCCCCCTTCTACCAATAACGACTGCATTTTTTCTAGTAGAAGAGTTTCAAAATGTACATTAAAATTAACGTGCTTTTCAGTGTCAACAGTATGGATAAATTATCTGTAAGGGAATATGCGATCTTTTTCTATGATACAAAGTAATTAACTTATTAAAAGCTTCCTTTCTACTACACCAATATTTCATTCGGTTTCGACTATGTTTTAAAAACGTATTTCCAATCGATTTTAATATTTAATCCTATCGGCAGTTTTTTTTTTTTGATTAGTGATGAATAACAAAATAAAGTAGGAGGAGCTTTTCTCGCTAAGAGAATATACAATTACCGCTCCTCATAGAAAATCGGGAACATATTTAGTAACAGACATTTTACCAATTCACCGGTATTCATATTTAAAGCGTTTCGATTGGCATAACATAAATTCTACTAATGTTTGCGTTTATTCCGAAAAGGGAGACAGTAGAAAGCGCGCAAAAAAGTTGAAGAGAGAGAGAGAGAGAGAGAGAGAGAGAGAGAGAGAGAGAGAGAGAGGAAGGAGAGGGGGAGAGAGAGGGAGAAAAGCGGGCATAAGCGTGAATTGAAAATGTGAACAAAAATCGTCCAATAAATAGTAAGTTTATTAAAGACTTTTTACCCATGAAACTGTTCTCCTACGTAAGTGATAATTTCAACTTAAAAAAATATTTTAACCATTTTTTTTAACATAATTAACATTAAAAACAAACTTAAATCATTTTTACTTTAACATTTATTTCTAGGTAGACATAGTTTTACAGATTATAAAAAATAATAGCAATAGACATAAGAAGGTAAGGAATGTTAAAGGAAGAAAGTTTTATGATTAAAAAAAAGAGAAAATCATTTACTTTACTTTGATGTAGTCATCCGATAATCGGTTTAACGTCCGTTTTACATGCTGGCATGTGTTGGGCGGTTTCCAGAAATTGACTTCCAAAGTAACTTGTCTCTGGCAAGGTCTTTATTTATCTCCCTTTCTCTCAAGTATATCCTTATCATTTCCTTCCATGTTTTGCTTGACCTACCCGTGTTAACTGAACCTGCTACCTCAACTGTTCTACATCTACACACCCAAAAAATCTCATCTATTCTTTCAATATGACCATACACTCGAAGTTTCCTGTTCTGACACATCTCCCTATACTGTCTAGATTTAATCTTTCTTCCGAGGTCACAAGAAATAAATCTGTCTTTACGACTCACATTACACATCCATCGTATTGTTCTCATATCATTTATCTCCATGCAACGTATGTCCTCAATCCTCATCGGCCAGGTTTCACTTTTATGCACCATTACACTGCGTACATATGCCTGATGGACTCTTCCCTTGGTCAACAGTAAATAACGACGAAACATTAACTACATACACGCGTTTGAATTGATTTTATTTGTATCTGTTTCGTGATTCACCTTTTCCATTCATTCTCTTAACACTCCTTGTGAAATTTTGGTGCCTTGTCTGGAGCGATTTCTATAAAAAAAGAATAACTTCTAGTTGAAAGATGTATGGAGCCGGTGGGGGGGGGGGGTATCGACGATCTCCTCTACGTGCGTTTCTGCAAGCAAGCGGAAGGAAAAAGGGAGAGAAAGGAAGTGCGTGCCTTCTTTTATAGGGAGTCAAATCCCGCGTGGTCAAGCTGGCCTGTTGGTCCCTGATTGACTGGAATCTTCGGGCAACGTGCTTTCACGAGATCATTCCCTCTTCTCTACCTCAGTGACGAAGAAGGGCTGAGTCAACAAAGAAAGAAAGGTCGCACATATATCCCCTGACCAGTTGTGGCGTCGGCCACAGATGAGGAAGATTATAAAAGTATCGAAAATGATTAATGGAATGAAATAGTTTTAATACTTATGGGGAGGGGTTATAAAAAAATTGTTAACATTAGATTCGAAGACAACTATGTTGTAATCTACAGCGAAGCAGTTCTCTTGTTTTCCAGCTCCGTGAAGCCCTTGAAACTTGTTGTAATCTACAGCGAAGCAGTTCTCTTGTTTTATAGCGCCGTGAAGCCCTTGAAACTTGTAATCTACAGCGAAGCCGTTCTCTTGTTTTCCAGCGCCGTGAAGCCCTTGAAACTTGTTGTAATCTACAGCGAAGCAGTTCTCTTGTTTTCCAGCGCCGTGAAGCCCTTGAAACTTGTTGTAATCTACAGCGAAGCAGTTCTCTTGTTTTCCAGCGCCGTGTAGCCCTTGAAACTTGTTGTAATCTACAGCGAAGCCGTTCTCTTGTTTTCCAGCGCCGTGAAGCCCTTGAAACTTGTTGTAATCTACAGCGAAGCAGTTCTCTTGTTTTCCAGCGCCGTGAAGCCCTTGAAACTTGTTGTAATCTACAGCGAAGCAGTTCTATTGTTTTCCAGCGCCGTGAAGCCCTTGAAACTTGTTGTAATCTACAGCGAAGCAGTTCTATTGTTTTCCAGCGCCGTGAAGCCCTTGAAACTTGTTGTAATCTACAGCGAAGCAGTTCTCTTGTTTTCCAGCGTCGTGAAGCCCTTGAAATATGTTGTAATCTACAGCGAAGCAGTTCTCTTGTTTTCCAGCGCCGTGAAGCCCTTGAAACTTGTTGTAATCTACAGCGAAGCAGTTCTATTGTTTTCCAGCGTGTGAAGCCCTTGAAACTTGTTGTAATCTACAGCGAAGCAGTTCTATTGTTTTCCAGCGCCGTGAAGCCCTTGAAACTTGTTGTAATCTACAGCGAAGCAGTTCTCTTGTTTTCCAGCGCCGTGAAGCCCTTGAAACTTGTTGTAATCTACAGCGAAGCAGTTCTCTTGTTTTCCAGCGCCGTGAAGCCCTTGAAACTTGTTGTAATCTACAGCGAAGCAGTTCTCTTGTTTTCCAGCGCCGTGAAGCCCTTGAAACTTGTTGTAATCTACAGCGAAGCAGTTCTCTTGTTTTCCAGCGCCGTGAAGCCCTTGAAACTTGTTGTAATCTACAGCGAAGCAGTTCTATTGTTTTCCAGCGCCGTGAAGCCCTTGAAACTTGTTGTAATCTACAGCGAGGCAGTTCTCTTGTTTTCCAGCGCCGTGAAGCCCTTGAAACTTGTTGTAATCTACAGCGAAGCAGTTCTCTTGTTTTCCAGCGCCGTGAAGCCCTTGAAACTTGTTGTAATCTACAGCGAAGCAGTTCTCTTGTTTTCCAGCGCCGTGAAGCCCTTGAAACTTGTTGTAATCTACAGCGAAGCAGTTCTCTTGTTTTCCAGCGCCGTGAAGCCCTTGAAACTTGTTGTAATCTACAGCGAAGCAGTTCTATTGTTTTCCAGCGCCGTGAAGCCCTTGAAACTTGTTGTAATCTACAGCGAAGCAGTTCTATTGTTTTCCAGCGCCATGAAGCCCTTGAAACTTGTTGTAATCTACAGCGAAGCAGTTCTCTTGTTTTCCAGCGCCGTGAAGCCCTTGAAACTTGTTGTAATCTACAGCGAAGCAGTTCTCTTGTTTTCCAGCGCCGTGAAGCCCTTGAAACTTGTTGTAATCTACAGCGAAGCAGTTCTCTTGTTTTCCAGCGCCGTGAAGCCCTTGAAACTTGTTGTAATCTACAGCGAAGCAGTTCTCTTGTTTTCCAGCGCCGTTGAAAAGGAGCTCTGTTCATGGAAATTCCGTCTGACGTTAGACACATTACAAAGGAAGAAAGGATGTTTTCCTCCGTTGTAGTAGGAAGACGAGTTCTTGCTGTGAATGTCTTATAGGGGGGAGGGGATCATAGATTACAGCTCAGTCGAGCACTTCCAAAGAACTAACGATTGAGTAGAAAGAGACTACCAACGTCTCTTCTGTGAGAAAGGGTATGTATGGAAGAGAATAAATCATCCCCCACTTGATTGCAAAGTTGATTTTGTACTCTTTCAGGGCAGGAAAGAGTACTTCGAGTGGCACCTCCCCAGATGTGACAGTAGTACTCCATCTTAAGACGCGTGTGACTCTTATATAGATATAGAGGACTGCACCAGGAGTCAGATTTCTGGAGCAGTAGAATGATCCAACAATTTTTTCAGCGACCTTAGAAAATTGTTGCCACATCTGGATTGATGCATCAACCACTAGCCTCTTCCTCTTGGACAGGGCGCAAAAAGAATTTCTAACCTAATACGTCCCGTACTGTTTGCCAAGCTCCAGCCCCTGTCACATCGCCGCAGTGTTGAATCCCTGTGCTTGTTTTACAAGTACTTCCACGGAATGAACTACTCAGATGAGTTTACTGCACTTGTACCCCCTCAACGTAGATACTCCAGTTTAGCAGCAAAATCACACCCCTTCGCTGTAGAAATTTCTAGATACCGGAGATTTTCTACTCTAATAGCTTCTTTCCTTGAACCGCCTGCCTTTGGAAGCCCCTCCCTGTTTCCTGTTTCCCCGACCGTATCAACATGCATAAATTTAAATGTAATGTGAACAAACATCTTGCTACCCAACTCCCCACCCATGTTGCCCCCTTATAAATCTGGCTCCTATCACCGTAACCCCTTACGTTTCAGTGGCAATATGCCTTGTTTTGGGTGAAAAAAAGTAAAAAGAAAAAAATAATAAGTTATCTCACTTTATTAAAACTATTCTATGAC
>OY744519.1:30687396-30694896 GCA_963556195.1 Sepiola atlantica | reverse complement strand
GACGTAAATGAATTCCATCCTCTTGAGTAGGTACGAAAACGTTTTTTAAATGATGAGTTTTTTAGTGGCGGGAGTATTTTTGGTTACGGGGCTGTTCTACAAAAGATCCTCTTTTTTACTTTTGGTCTTGTCGCCTAATCTGTTTTAACGACATATCAACCCTTTTGGAGTTCTTTAATGCTGAAACAAAATACCTTCATAGCAAACGATTCATTGAATGCAAGTTGCTATTTTACTTGTACCCGTGTCTATGTGGAGGAGTATTAATACCCCTCTTATAGTATTGCTGTATCAGTGAACGTGATAGATCCTGTGTGATTTGAACTCGACTTAACCAGTTCCATAGTCAGTGACCATTGTTAGTAATATTTCACATGAATAAATTGAAATACATAGAAGGGTACTTTTGTAGATGAGTGGCGCTTCGGAGAAAATACCGTTTATTAGGTATTATTTTAACAAAAAAATATCGGAGACGACAACATAACAATATGATCATCAATTAAAGTTGATCTCAATTTGGGCTAGTTTATATAACCTTTTTTTTCTGGACACCCACAGATCCACCTGCAAAAACATCTATTCCAGAACTTCGCCCTCGTTGTTAATGTAGCCTAGGACGTTTATTAAGCGCACGAGTGTTTTCGCGTCTGCAGATAACCTTTGCAGTTTAACCTTTTTTAGGTGATCATTGTTTTTGTATCAAATACTCTGGTATTTTAGTTTCCGAGGAGTTGTTTCCGTTTCATATAACCGTGTTTTGTTTCTTCCGGCCAGGTGCGTGTATGTCAAGTAGGTTTTATTCCTACCAGGTGCCATTGTCAGTGCCCCAGACGCGACATTCAACACCATTAGCTATTGTGTTTCGTCATTAAATACCATACAAAGGGTGATATGCTGTTATGACAACAAATTAACCAATCAAATACGCCCTTTCTTTTATACGTGTTCGTTTTTGATCATGTTGTGTTATCCTCTCTGATGTTTTTTGTTGATCGGTACTCTTTAATTGTATTCTGTTCTTGGCCTTTTGGCTAAGATCAAAGTGTAGTATCTGTTCCGATGGATACTGCACCCCATAGACTGGTATTGTCTTGGTCTTCGAGGCTTGATTTACGCCGATCTATGGGTCTGTCCTGTGCAGTTCTAGGAGGTCCGCCCTCCCAGGATTCGCCTCCCCTCTTTGGGGAGGAGTAAGTTTATTGCTTACTGCCTGAGGCGCCCCTACCGGGGAATGCCGACGGGGCTGCCCAGGCAATTTTTAATGGCCAGAATGCTCACCTCTCGGGTGCTGGCTTTTCAAACCCCACTTTCCCGACCCGACCTTGGGTCACATCTTGTGGGAGTAAGATAAAACTGGCCTTGTGCCTAACTCCTGGAGAGGAATAAATAAATACTCTTTAATTGTATCACGCGATGCCTGCATTTCTCCCTTTTCCCCAATTAAAATGAAAAGAAAATGTTGAGAATTCAGATCTTTTCTTTTTTCCGTTGAACCAAAGAACCCTTACGTGGAGTTTTACTTTTTATTTTTATTATTTTTTTTCTGGACACCCACAGATCCACCGCTTATCAAGGCCCGGATGCCACTTGAGGATAAGGGTCAACAAGATTATCAGTTGGCGATTAACAACAGCACTGGAGGATTGGAAGCGATGGATTAAATGGTCAGAATTTGCTTATGTAAGTGGGCGGCTTGACAAGTATTTGTTAAGATTGGACTTTAAAACGACCATGTTGTACTCAGCTGGGAAGCAGTCCCGCGGTATTGTATTCAACAGATGGGAAGTTCTTGAAAATAACTTTTTTTCGTGATAGTTCCGTTTAGTTATAAGTACACCGATTATTTACCTCCTGGAGAGGTTAAGGTTAGATACGAGGTCAACCAGCGCATACTAAAAAAGCCTGAGCCGCTCCGTCGGTAGAGGCGCCTCGGGAGATTAACAATAAACTGACCTCTTCTCAGAGAGAAAAGGTAATGCCTAGGAGGGTAGATTACTTGTGACTGAACAGAACCAGACCTAAGTTCGACAGAAGCAAAGCCTCTGTCGAACTGATTGTCATGAACGTATCCTCGATTAATATGGCCTTTTAACAAGGAACAAAGTGTAGTATCTGTTCTGATTCTATACTTAGTCTATTCTGTCCTCGGTTAGTCAAGGAGAGATCCTTCTAGACTGAGGCAATTTTTATTTGTGTTCAAATCATGAGTGCCTCTTTTTAAGGAGCTGGATTTTTCCCAGATTCAAAATCGATTTTGTGTCTAACTTTGCCTTCGTGGGGAGGTAAGAAACAGCTACTTAGGTGTTTGTTACCCGTAAATATATTTATTTACCAATACCCAAACACTTATCGGGTGAGAAGAGGGTGACTGGTCGGGAGCGACCACTTGAAACGGTTTGTCCTATCGAAGTCAAACGCCGAAGAGAAACTGAACTGACTGCCTTAAGTCTCGTACGTGTGATGTCACAGTCACACGTGATCTCATCAAGTCTCGTTATCCACCATCTCCTGCTTATAACTCATTATGTAACACTATTGTCTTCTTCCTTTAAATTTCATTTTAAACTAGTGTACAACCTCCCTCAAAAATGACTTAAAATATTATGCTTCGCCAGTGTTCGCACTTGCTATTTATCTAGATATATTAATAAAATATTCATATGAAATTATAGAATTACGTCAATAATTTAATTTTTCATATATAAATTATTATTATCATTTCTAATGACCTAAATAAAAAAAAACACTCACCGTTGATTTTTTATTATAAAAAAACAAAAAGGCAACATATAATTTATATAAAACGCATTAGAATGTAATTTCTTTCAGAATTCATTTCAGGCGGCGGGGTCTTTCTCAGTTTCCCCCCTCACCGCTTTAAATGGTTTCGTCCGATAACTAGAAAAAGGTATGTGAGTTACTGGTTACTTTTGTGTGACGGGATGGAAGAATATTTTTTATATCTACAAATAAATACACATTGGCTTTATTATAGAATGGAGGGTGCTATTTAGTTCTTGTGACATCGTGAGGATCAAACTGACAATTTAAGTGCCACCAATCTGATTTGCTAATAACCCTCCCCTGCCCCCGCTTCTATATTCTTCACTTTTATATGAGCATCTTCGCTTTTGGGGAGGGGGTGAAAATATTGAGTGCAAGATCCGATGTCATACATTTTGTGTTCTGTGGAGAATTATATAAAAAAGAAATACTGCACGGCTGTAATGCAACGAAATAAGGATCGACGAAAAAACGAACCTATTCACTTTATCGATCGATATTTGTTTCGTTTCGGCAAATTCATATCCTTTTACTGAGTATTTTTATTTATATATATATAGACTTAGGTCAGTCTATCTATATATCTCAATCAATTCATATATATATATATATATATATATATATATATATATATATATATATATATATATATATATATATATATATATATATATATATATGATAAAAGTGGAACTGATATTCCAACGTAATGGAAATTGAAAAAAGGAAAACAAAAAATATTATTTATGTATTCATCAACGTTTTGTCTTTATTTCAAGATTTCCTCATGATGATTGGTCTGAAGAAATAACACACAAGTACAAATATTTGAAACAGTAGCAGGAGGACCAATCATCCTGAGGAAATCTTAGAATAAAAACGAAACGTTGATGAATACATAAATAATATTTTTTGTGTTCCTTTTTCCATTATATATATATATATATATATATATATATATATATATATATAGGGTGAGCCAAAAGTAGGTGGACAGTAAAAAACATTTATTTAGAGATCACTTATACGTACAATTACATGTACTAAAACAATTATATTAATGAAAATTAAATGTTATTTATCAACGCAAGTGTTCAAACTGTTTTCCTTCTTGATTTTCACAGATTTGAAGTCTGCCTCTTACGCTTCGACAAAAAATGTTTTTTTACTGTTCACCTACTTTTGGCTCACCCTGTATATATATATATATATATATATATATATATATATATATATATATATATATATATATATATATATATAATTATTTCCACAACGAGACAACGCCGCAGTCCACAACCCATGAAAGCCACAAACCGGAAGTCCTAAAAAAATCTAATTATATATATATATATATATATATATATATATATATATATATATATAAAATATAAGAAAATTTTTAAAACCAAATTCGATGAAGAGATTTTTTTTCAATAAATGAAAACAACGAATCAAATATTTCAGCCAACACAGACCTTTATCGATGAATTATAGACATTGTTTTTTTTTTTTCGTTTTTTTCTCTTCATTGTCGAGCTATAACGACGAACACTGATGATAGCCGATTTCTTCTGGTGTTAAATGGAGACTGTTTTTAATGTGTAGAGAATACGCTGGTCACGTGTGAAGATGGTGACCCTTTTTCTTATTCAATATCCTATTTCAGTCAGATGCGTCCAGACACGGCCAACTCTACACAGTGACTTTTTTCATCCTGACGTTCTTCCGAACAAATAATCCCCCAACAAAACTATTTATTGTAAATGTGTAAATTCGTAAAATAAAAAAATATGTTTTGTTTTCTAATCAGGCGTTTATCTCTTTCATTACATTTTAATTGTTATCTTGGCTCTTGATGAATCTAAAGACGCGACCACCGTTTATATCTCAAACCACAATCCATTTAAACAAGCGGTTAAAGTACAGAATAGTTAACATTCTAGAATTTGTAAAATTTAAAAAAAATACAAAACCATAAAAGCAACATATAATTTATATAAAACGCATTAGAATGTAATTCTCTAAAGAACTTGACTAGTTTTAACGCGTAGAAACAATTTGTAAGATTTTTTACTGTTTAAAAACATCAGATAAATCGTTTCTACAGTAAAAAAAAATGGCGATTAACGCCATTTTTTTGTTTATAAGTTCTCGAGTATTAGTTGCTCTTTAATTAAACGCGTTAAAATTGGTCGGGTTCTTTACAGAATTTCATTCTAATGCGTTGTACGTAAATTATGTGTTGTTGCTGTTTCTTTCTTTTTGTTTACGTGTTCTCGACTTTTAACAATTCTGAACATTTATCAAACAAGCACTAAGGTGACTTTAGCACTTGCTAAATGGTTACACATCACCACCACCACCACCACCACCACCACCACCATCATCATCATCATCATCATCATCATCATCATCATCATCATCATCATCATCATCATCATCATCATCACCTTATATCCAGTCATATTGATATATTCCTTACTCGATCGATCTACTTATACCTATATATATCTACCTGGTAAACGTGTAGGTCAGGTGGCAGATAAGTTTTTTTTTTCGAAAAAGCAATATGCAGTAGCTGAAAAATTATATATATATTTAAAGATTATGACATGCTGAACGTATTTGAGTTAAAAATCAATTTAGTATTACGTATTAATAGAAAGAAACACACTTTTGAACACTTTAAAAAAAAAATTAGTACATCGGTTTATTTCCATGATTTCGGCATGATCGATAAAAAGAAGTGGAATGGAAACTAGGTGTAATGAAAAGAAGCAAAGACTTTTAGTGAGTTACACAAATAATTTATTTAAAAAAATTAAAAGATTTATAAATATATTTGTTTTACAACATAATTCTTAAAATTATCATCATTATTATTATTATTATTATTATTATTATTATTATTATTATTATTATTATTATTAAAAATAATACTCAGTGCATATTCAGATCTCTGGGAATGATTAAAATTGGATTCTAGGATATTGAAATGTGAAAGAAATTAAAAAAAAACTTTATTTAAGACTTTAAAAGAACTTGTGTTACGAAAACACAAGAATTATATTTTGAAACAAATATTTTTATAATTTTTTTTAATCTAAATTATTTTTGTATAAGTCACTAAAAGAATTTACTTCTTTTCATCGAACGTACTTCGGATTCCGGTTTTTAGCGACTAACGTCGATCTAATGAAACCTGTCGTCATCTAAGAAATAAGCCGATAATACTAGCATATTTACTAATTTAAAAAGTATTTCTCTTCAGATTTCATACGTAATACTAAACTGACTTTAACTCAAATACGTTCAGCATGTCATAATCTTTAAAATATATACAATTTTTGAGCTACTGCATATCGCCTTTTCGAAAAAAAACTCATCTGTCACCTAATCTACACGTTTGCCACCTACCTACTTACCTATTGTTTCGGATTTACTCTAAGCGCCCATCGGTTATTTCCACCCCGTATTTCACGCGTCGCCATTATCTGAAAACAAGATGGCCGTCGACCAGAAAAACTTTTTGGCCGTGTGCCGACCGCCAGTAAACACATCCAAACTTCTCGCCCGATGCTCAGATAGAAGTCAGATCAAGGAAGAAGAAGAAGGCTGATACTGTGTCGAGGCTAAATTGGCACAGAATATGGTTGAAATGCCGATAGCTACGCGGCGCAATTGAGGGTTGGGGCGATGGCGAGAAGGTGCGCCTGGAAGTAAGGCCGCGCGATAGATGGATATAATGGGGCTGAGAGTCTGTGGGTAGGGTGGGAGGTGTAAGGATTCTGTACAGGCCTGATTCTGCTCTCGCATAGTTGGCCGGAAGAAAATATGCCCCACTGAAGGCGTTTGGGTCAATTTGTGTAAAGGGGAAAAGTGTGTTGCGAATATTTGCCGGGGGGGGGGGGGGGGGGGAGGGGGGATAATTTCTGGTCTTTCTCTCTCTCTCTCTCTCTCTCTCTCTCTCTCTCTCTCTCTCTCTCTCTCTCTCTCTCTCTAATTTCTTGCTGATTTACCGGAGTGTTGATAATGGCCATGTGGGCTAAGACGTCAGAATTTGAGTTTGAAACATGGCGCGTGTTCCGGAGTTCGAGTCCAGCGACTGGTATGAATAATTTTCCTCTACACTAACGATTCCCGAAAGGATGAAACGTATACGTATGCAGATAAAAATTAATACACACACACACAGACACACACACACACACATACATACATATATATATATATATATATATATATATATATATATATATATATATATATATATATATATATATATATATATATATATATATATATAAATGAAAGAAGGGAGATAAAGATGTGCGGATGACAAATCTATTTCATATTCGATTGTTTTCTTTCCTTAAGCCAGACTTTTCAAAGATTAAAATCTTATCATCAGAGGAATTACATAGATGGATAAGTTGGCAGGGCAATAGCCAAAATTCAAAATTTTAAAAACTTAAAAAAACAATATAAAGTAATTGAAAGTAAAAGTGTGTGTATAAAAAGGTTATCAAAATATAAAGTCTGTCCAGTCAGCGAATGTCCGTTGACAAAATGTCCGGACAGCACACACAGCTGACAACGCATTTGCTGTTATGTAAGATTGTAAAAAAATGAATAGTATGTCCTTCTCTTCGATTTATTATTTTTGTTCTTTCCAGCTACTCATCAATCCGGCACTCTGCATTGCTTTCA
>OY744519.1:30599896-30684896 GCA_963556195.1 Sepiola atlantica | reverse complement strand
ATAATTTTACAGTTTTTTTTAATTAATAATCTTTCTCAGTCTACTATCTCTGGATATTTTCCCCCATAAATTGGTAGACTTCTCTAGGAATATTGTTTAGAATATGCTTACTGTATGGTGGGTTACGTCATCTATGTTTTTATCTTATTGCTACTATATGTTATTGTGTGATTTGGTGCATGTTTTGATTTCACATTACGTGTATGTCAATTGCTATTTGAATTTACGTTTATTTTTGATTTAGTGTTTCCTGTGGCCATATTATATCATATAATTGTGTATGGTGTTTTATTTACAATTTTTCCACCCACACTACTCATCTTTGCTCTCCTAACCAAATTAATTTCATGTTATATCCAGATCTTACTAATGCTTCATTATAATATTGCTTTTTAATTATTGAATATCTGCTCATCTGAGGATAACCTTGATATTCTCTTAGAGATATTTGGGATGAGTGCGTTTTTCACAGACGGTGGATTGTTTGAGTTACTGTCTATATAGTATAAAGTATATTAGGTTTATGGTAGGATTTTAAATTATTATCATCTAAATTTAATGTTACCTCCAAAAGAAATTCTATTTTATTATTCATTTCTATGGTTATTTTGAGATTTAATTTCTTTTAAAAAAGTGTATAGACTTTTCACTTTTTACCAAATTTCTATTACTACAATTAACGAAGAATATTGCATCATCTCTATATAAATCTCTTAGTCTCCCTGGTATATCTTTATAAATTTCTGTCAGAATATAGAGGCCAACCAAGTGAGTAACATGTGCAGAATCTGGCGCACCCATAGTTATATCAAAATTAAATTGCCTATTTTTTCTGGTACACAATTTATTGTAATATTAAATTAATATTATTCTAGCAAACTTAATTATATCGATTTCTCACTTGGTCAAATTTGTTTTTTTAGCCGTATCTAGGGCTTTATTTAAAACTGATGGTTAAATTGAAGGTTAGTATGAGCCTATATCGAACCTGATCATTTTTTTTGTTTTGCGGTAATTCCTTAAATTATTTCAATATGTCTTCAGAGGAAGACCATAAGTTATGGAATGCTTTCGATTTATTCTAAGGTAAATGCTATCTAAAATTATCTTGCTAATGATTCCAATGTTGGATGTACAAAGTGAAATCAATCTTATAGTAGGTTTATTATTGAAATCTACTTATGGTTCTTAAGGATGAATCTAGCCGTTTAAATAAAGTAAAGAAAACATTTTATTGATTTTTACGTACGAATCGTTTATACTTTTTACGTCAAATAATCGTAGGTATTTGACGTACCGTTTACTTTGAAGAGAAAACATTTATCCTTTTTAATTAACAACTAGCCTGACCCGTCCTCGGCGTTGCCCGGGAGAAATATAAAAAAATAAATTAAAATTCATGAACATCCGACAGAACGCAAATAGGTCACACCGGACAATTTTAATTTTTAGAATAATTGTCGGTTTGGAATTGTTGAAGGGCGAAAGGGGGAAGAAAGAAATGAAGGAAGGAAGGAAGGAAGGAAGGAAGGAAGGAAGGAGACGTGGTTGTAGGAGTATTCCTGTCCATCCCATGGTACTGGTATTTTCCCAAAATATTTATTTTTGATGAAACACCCGCTCTATAACTGATAATGGGCACTTTTAAAATTAAACAGGCCTACAGAGCCATATTAAAATCAATCCCCCGATATCTTTTTATAGAAATTCCATTTATTTGTGAGGAAAAAAAAGAAATATGAGTATGCCTACTGAGCACTACTGAAACACACACATATAATTAAGGTGGCTTGCAGAGCACTAATAAACCATGTATATTCGAAGAGAAATGATGATATTCATTAAAAGTTAAAATACTACATATTACATTGATTTCTTTTCAAATTACTAGATAATAATCCGGCCCATAGTCCTCCGTTCCCCCTCCCTCGTAGGCAAAAGTTTAACAATGTAAAATAAATGTGTGAGTCGACTGGAATCGAACACTAAACCTCTCGATCTACGTCGATAACCTATTGACCATGAACGTTAGTAGAACATCGCTAGAATAATAGGTCACTTAAACGAAGCATGTAGCTGGAATACGTTTTATTTTACGATCCGCTAGAAGGTGTCCAAATTTAGGGTCCACCAGTCACACGTTTTGGGTCATTTCTATACGATGATATCGATGTTTTTTTCAATGTTTGGATATTATACGTGTGAAAGGTGTACGATTCAGAAAATGTCAACTTTATGAGCGTCTGTCAAGTATCTTGGCGTATATTGACTTAATTCGGAAGTCGAGTCGCTGAAGAAATTGTAGCCGCCATGTTGAATAATGAAAAACTGTAAAGAACTATGTTCGTTAATTGCATTCTCTAAAAACCGGAATGAGTATAACTGTACACGTAATAGGTAGAAATAACGTAATCCAATATTCTCGAAAATCAGCGGAATTAGAGGGGGCGTCCATTAAATGTGTGCGTAATGTTTTGTATTATGTAGTAAATTAATAGCAGGAAAAGTAGACGTTGTTTATTAGTTTCCGGTGTCGATGGGGAGAGTGTTAGTACTAAAGTGTTAGAGGGAAAAGTTTTTGCTATCACCTATATGGAGTATGTTTTTAAGAGAGTTTAATTAATTGAAAATCAAGTAAGTCCTTCTAAAGACCGAAAAGGAACATTTAAACACAAATGCGAAACATTTTGTGAACGAATCAATAAACTGTTTAGCCCAAAATAATTCAACCCTGGAATTATTCTAGTCAGCCAGCCAACCAGTCAGCCACCCTCTTCCTCCCTATTCTCTTACCACTTAAGAATTCTAGCGAGCGATTTTAGTCTAATTTAAAAAGTTAAAGGGAGTTGGAGTTACATAGAGAAAGATGAAATAGGTTTAATTACTATGTGTGCGTAAGTTTGTTTTGTTTTTGCTTATTTTATTTTTTCTTCTAAGACGGACTGAGAATTTTATAACTCCTAAACACACTCCCTCTCTCTCTCTCTCTCTCTCTCTCACTCACTCACTATCCCCCTCTCTCTCTCTCCCTCTCTCTCTCTATCTATCTATCCATCTATCTATCTATCTATCTATCTTTCTATCTATCTCTCCCACTCTCTTTTGTCTTTCACTTTTTCTCTGTTTTCCTCTCGGCTATGGGTTAAATATTTTAAATAATAAAGTGAATTCGGTTTATTTGTTGACTTTTGTCATCGGTACGTTCATTCTTTAAACACCAGTATTTCGTTCTGAATGGGCGTTTCCCTGCCTTTAGCGTTTGCCCATGTTGTTAAGAATAATAAAATGTAATTCTATTTATTTCCTTTCAGAAATTCTTTATCCGACTAAGAATACTTTTCAGAATGCTGTCATCTTTTTTATTAGCCGAAAGTTTTAGTTAAAATTAACGCCTTCTCCGTTTTCATCAGTTAATTTAGCTGCTGATAGCAAATTATAATAATACATTTATTATATAACAGTTAAATGATTAAATATTATTATTTCTGTCTAGAAACAAAAGTGAAAAACTAGGACGTGGCATCACATTTCTTCCGTACCTGGCGTCAAACAATAGTGCCTCATATAACGCTTCTTCACCGGTTAAACAATGCGCTTTTGTTTTTACAAAAAAACTTCTACCCCCCCCCCTCCTCCTGACAAAAACGCACAGTTTGCAACACCACTAAATAAAATATTTTTCTAAAACTATTTACAAAAAAACAAAAACACATTTCAATGACGAAAAAAATAATTAACTTGGTTAAAAAAAATATAACTGGATTTTCATTCAGAATAGAGTAAGACGGTGACATACGTAAATAAATACACAAATAAAATAGAAACGGTGAAGACTAAAGTAGTGATAGTAGTAGTAGTAGTAGTAGTAATACTACAGTTGTAGTAGTAGTAATAGTAGTAGCAACGTAAAGAAATGACGTAAATAAATAAATTACGCAAATAAAGAATAAACGGTAGAAACGAAAGTAGTAGTAGTAGTAATACTACTAGTAGTAATAGTAGTAGTAATAGTAGTAGTAATAGTAGTGACAACGTAAGAAATGGCGTAAATAAATAAATTACGCAAATAATAAAGAAACGGTAAAGACTAAAGTAGTAGTAGTAGTAATAGTTGAAATAGTAGTAATAGTAGTAGTAATAGTAGTAATAGCAGTAGTAGCGTAAAAAATGATGTAAATAAATAAATGACGCAAATAAAGAAGAAACGGTAAAGTAGTAGTAGTAGTAGTAGTAGTAGTAGTAGTAGTAGTAGTAGTAGTAGTAGCGTAAATGAATAAATGACGTAATTAAAGTAAACAACTTTAACATTTGAGAACATTATAAGAAAAGGGTTTGGGGCTGGGAGCAGAATTATATATAGATGCTTATTCATTACTTCTAGTATATTATATAAATAAGGCTTCTTATATATCTTTTATATTTTTTTGCGACGAATAGTGTTTTTTTTGTAAAATGCTTTGAGCTGAAGGAAAAAACAACAAGCATGCTCAATCAAGTTGAAGAAGAAAAACGTTGCTTGATAAATCTGTTGTCGCTGTGCTGTAGAACAATACAGTGTTCGGTTTAGAGCTGCTGTTTGCTTTTCATTTCGCATGGTACGAGCGGGTAAAAAACAAACAAACAGTTGTGTAGATATAATGAATCTCTGACAAGGGGCGGGGGGGGGGGTGATAATAGGGTGGGCATAGTGGTGATGGTTGGTGTCGTTGTGGTATGTGGTATGTTTTGTTGGCAGTCTTCTCACCTTCATCCGTTCGTTATTTAGTTGCCTGGTTTTCACGAATGTACTGATTGGATTTCCACATAACTTGGTAGAAAGGCGCGTGTTGGCGCTGAAATAAACTCAAATAAATTATTATAAGGATCTTAATAAAGAAGGATTGTTTTTTTTTCTTTTCTTTAAAAATACAATTAAACTATACTTAATAATAATAATAATAATAATAATAATAATAATAATAATAATAATAATAATAATATTTATAGAGGGTCGAGGAGAATGAGAAGACCGAGGAGGGACAGCACAAACCAGACCTCCACCGGAAAAGGGCAAATAATGCTGGGATCTTGGGGAGGCTTATTGCCACCCAAATCCCAGAGAAGACCAATTGTCCTTACCAGCGAGAAATCAATGGTAAGAGGCTGTTGCGATACCGCATCGTTATCGAAAAGAGGTGAAGAATACTGGAAATCTGGGGAGGCTTGTTGTCAATCAGACTCCAGGAAATTGCACTGGTTGTTGTCGGTGAGCAATCACTGACGATGATCTTTGTGAGAACTCCTAGTGAGTACAAATAATAATAATAATATGAGACAGTGTCG
Organism: Sepiola atlantica; assembly: GCA_963556195.1. NCBI lineage: Eukaryota > Metazoa > Mollusca > Cephalopoda > Sepiida > Sepiolidae > Sepiola > Sepiola atlantica. Next base: position 30,679,574 of record OY744519.1, on the reverse strand, counting down.
CCACCCCAATCCCAAAGAAAACCAATGGTCGTTGCCAGCGAGAATTTAATGGTAAGCGGCTGTTGCGATAACGCAAAGTCATTGCAATGGTTATCGAAAAAGGTCGAGAGTACTAGAAATATGAGGAAAGTTGTTGTCACTCAACGCCAGAGAACACAACCGGTTATTATCAGTGAGCAATCACTGATGATTACCTGTTTGAGAACTCCTAGCGAGTCACTCGTGGCCTCCGTACAGTCTTGAGAGATAATGGATAGCCCCTGCAGGGGTGGCTGCATGTGTAATTGTAAAGAAAGGGTTCCACAATCTCAACCACACTCTTCTGAATCGGCACTGTTTGATTCCAGTGGCAAGGACGACTGAAAACAATGCCGAGCACCTGGTATTCTTAAATGGTCACCCATTTAGTAATGAACAGGCTCAACGTCGCTTAACTTCGGTGATTTGACGGGAACCGGTGTGTCAACGCGATTATTCCTAGTGAGTACATCATATTAAAACATTAAAAACTTTCATATGGCATTTCAATTTTTAGTATTTATATTGTTACGAATGTTGAAGTCTGAAACCCTCAACAATTTGGGTCTGGGACTGACATAATGTACAAAGGATAAAGAATCTCCCTTGGAATTTATTGGCGCTTTATTTTTATTTTTTATTTAAATGTCCACATATGGAATTGTATACAGTTTTAAATGTGGGGATTTTTATGCAAAAGACCATTTTAGTTGTTAATAATCTCCTTCCTTTTGATTGTCCTTTATTATTTGCGAGTTTTAAGTTCGTTGGTTTTATCTGGAAAAGTATAAAATTCCGACACTTTTTTGCTTTTGTAGGGCACCGCTAAGAAGCTTCTAATTGGATCCCGTACTTCTTAAACTCACATGACCATAGCAGTTTAAGTTGTAGAAGTTAGCCACCTTGGTTGGTCATTTGTGCACTGTCGCATTATGTATTTTTAAAAGTGCTAACTGTACCGACCCGGCGTTGCCCGGTAGTATTTTCCCTTGCATTTAAAAAAGAAGCAATACCGTTTTTTACAGAATACTAGTTGTTGTGTTCCAAACAAAGAAAAGTAATTCTTTATTGATGAATACAGAGTTACGCCCCTCTTTTAAAGATGTCGCCCGTATAAAAATAACTCCGACCCGCTCAAATTATTTTCTGAAAAGAACTAAATCGAATTACATTGTATTGTTCTTAATAACATGCTGCAAGGATCCACCAAATAAACTGACGCACCTGCATCAAATATTGATTTTGTAGGAAGAAAGCCATCGATGAGAAAAAGAGAGAAAGAGACCGACTTTAGTTTATATATTAAATAAGTAGATAAAAACAGTCAGACGGTTAAAGAAGCGTTGGTGGACAGTTAGGTGATGTTTCGTCCGTCGCCAGAAATTAAAGGGGGGGGGGGTATTCTCTAGAATTACAAAGCTAAAATCAGGACCGGCGACACAGTTATAAAAGTGGGGGGGGGGGGCTCTTCTAAAAAGTGGGGGGGGGCGGTTAAACACATGCATATATAACTTCATTATTGATGACCGTAAAGTGTGGGGGGGGGGGGGCAAGTAAAAAAGTGGGGAGGGGGGCTTGGCCCCCCTGCCCCCCCCCCCAGTGCCGGCGTCCATGGAAATTATAGCCCCCACCCTTGGGCAAAGCAGTCTACTGGGCTTTCTACCTACACAACTACCCACGGGAATAAGTAAAATTGTTTTTTACATACCTTAAGACCAGAATGTAAATTTATTTCATTGTTTATATATTGTTTCTTATTTATTAAAAGTTATCGAACCAGACGTTACCGGTGATCTCTTGCTGGTAAAAACCCGTGGTCTTCCCTGGGGTCTGAGTGACAGCAGTGCTCCCCATATGTCCAGTTCTCTCTACTCAATTATGTCACCATTATAACTGAATTGGTGTTTTCGCACTAGCCGTTTAAAAGTGATTTCTCGACCAGTGTTTTTTTCCTGGAATCTGAGTGACAATGAATGGCCTATCGATTCTAGTCGAGGTCTGGATGGTGTTGTCCCTACTCAGGCTTTCCATCCTCTCAAACCCTCCATAGCTATTTTACGGTTGATACATTGCGTGTTTTAGGGGTGGGGGTATTATTATTTACTCACTAGGTGTTTTCACATGAGTCATTATTAGTGATTTCTCACTGGCAATAGCAAGTGGTGTTCCTTGGAGTCTGAGTGACAACAAGTCTCTCAAGATTCCGTCTCTTTCGGTAATTATTGAAAATCATTTTGCACTATATCAACAGCCGTTTACCGGTGATTTCTCGCTAATAACGATCGTTGGCTTTCTCTGGAATTTGAGTGACAATAAACTTCCCTAATATTCCAGTACACTCTGTGTCCTTCCAGTGAAGGTCTGGATGGTACTCTCCCTCCTTGGTCTTTCCATCCTCCTTAACCATTCACGACCATTTTGTGTGGTACCAACTGAAGCTGGTGCCACCATTTTTTTACTTTTTTGATGAGAGGGGCGGGGTGGCGATGTCAGATTATGGAATTTCTGACAGTGTCAGTTCCCTTGGTTTCTTGTTATGTTCTTTCTATATTTTTCGTTCTAATTTTATTTCAACTTACCTGTGTTGAGTCAGCATTGTCTGGTTATGTGGGGTTATTTCTGCACGCGAGGATTTTCCTTAATATTTCATCTGTTTTCATCAGTTCCGTGCGTTGTATGGTGTCAACCCTCCCTTAGATTCCAATTTTCCTTGTCCAGTACTCTCAGCACCCTTGCAGTGACGGTCTGATTAGGTGCATTCCCTCCTCGGCCTTGTCACCCTCCTTGACTCTAAATGATTATTATGTGTGTGTGTGTGTGTGTGTGTGCACGCGCGTGCGTGTGTGTGTCCATTGGTGGAGGCAGATTTAGGGAATTTTTGCAGTTTCAGTTCTCTTGGGTTTATTTAGGATTATTTCGATATTTTTTCTATTTTTATTTCAGCCTATCTGTAGTTGGTTGGTGTTCACTAGTTATGTGGTTAGGTTTAAGCACTCGAGGATTTTCCTTAATATTTCGATTGTTTTCTTCAGTGCCATGCGTTATATGGTTTTAATCCTCCCTCTGATTCCAATTGATCCTAATCTAACCGACAATGACTGGCATATGCTTACAACGTAACCATTCGAAAGTGTAGCAGTTATATCCCCATCTCAAACATAATTGCACCGGTTTGCCAGTAGGCGGCCCTTTTCACCGTCAGGTGGCGCTGGAAGACGACCAGAGAGTTATCAGCCCTTTCTTGATTATATAAACCGATGCAGAACATTAGACAGTCTCTTTTCAGTTCTAGCCACGGCAGACGGTAGTCATCGGAGACGGTGCTGGTTTCCTTGTCTGACCCACAAAATCACACGTGTTTCAAATTCATATACACGTTTTTCTCGGTAAGAAATTTTTCTTCACACATGCATTCATATTCCTATAGAGACAATTTCTTCTTCAGAACATTTAATTTTCACGTATACAACTTCTTTATTGAACATATTGTCCCATGTGCGTTTCAATCATATGAACTATTTCAACTCCACACACATTATACATACACACATATATACACACAGTATTCCTCATTCCTAATACACACTGTATACGTATTAATGTACGCTGTTTCATTGTCGTTACACACGTTCAATAAACGCTTTATTTAAACAACCTATTGCCTGTGAATTATTATTTTGCTTTGTATGTGACATTGCTTGTATTACTAATATGTAACCGGGATTTCCCCTAGAGCCCCGACACTGATGACCACGACGAACAAGCTGTGTTGTATGGGGCAGAGTAATTAATTTCGCACAAAAAAAAATCATTCTTTAAATCAGAGGCGGGCAACCTTTTCAGAGTGAGGGCCAGATGAGACTTTTGGAAGAAGATCGTAGGCCGGAGTGCAAAACGAAATCTCAGAATTACTATATTTTGTTTACATGAATAAATTGTAAAAAATTGAATTGAACACTCTACAAATATGATATTTTTTCTCAAGAGACTTTTGTATGTGATGTTATAAAAGGCGCCGACGAAGAGCCATTTTGGAATCATAAAAAATAATGACGGGGAAGTAGCAAGTTGATCCAGCATTCGTTTTGACACACTTCACATAAGTTCTCTGTTTCATGCCCGTTCCTCGTCTTACGTTTTTTCTTTGCCTCTCTCTTTCTCTTTTTCTATTTTTATCTCAGGCCAAGGATTTGAAATTAATAGTTAAAGAAAAATGAAATATACATGCATCATCGCTCGCTGATATTTATACATTTTTATGCCACTGTAAATCTTAATTGAAACCTACTTTTACGTCTATGTCACAAAATGATATGAGTTTTACTGGGAGGTCTGCGGGCCGGATTGCAATAATAAAGCATAGCAGGGTGGCGGGCCGGACGCTAAGCCTACGCGGGCCGGATGTGGCCCGCGGGCCGGAGGTTGCCCGCCCCTGCTTTAAATAGACAAAAAAAATTACATGACTTCATTTCTCGCTTTTTCATATGTAGCACATATGTTAAACAAATTACACGACTCCACCTTTTTTACTACCCACGTGGTAGAAATATTTTTAAAAAAGCAAAAAACAACTTCTTTTTATCTTTCACCTTCAAACATCACTATGGCTACTACTGATACTGACGATGTTCTGGAAGTTTCGGCAAATTACCATCTGCCTCTTTTTAACTCCAGCAACGTGAAGAACTGGTTTACCCAATTAGAGGCGTACTTCTTTGTGAGAAGAATAACCCTGCCGAAAAGCAAATTCGCCAGCGTGGTGAAAGCATTGTCCCCAGAAGTGGTAGACGAGGTGACCGACCTGTTGGACCAGTCAATCCATATGACACCCTGAAAGATGGCATAATCAAGAGAATGGGTCGATCCGAAGAAGCCATGGTACGAGACCTCTTCAATAACATCAGCCTCGACGGCAGGACACCTTCACAGCTACCGCGGCACATGAAATCACAACTCGGATAATATATCATGCCCGAGAAATATTGCGGCGATTGTGGTTGGTTATACTTCCCCCGAACGCAACACAAATACTAGCGCTGATGACAGACACCACTTCCATAGATATACTGGCAAACTCGGCTGGTCGGATTCTCGAGTCCAACAGCCGTCCACAAATGGTCAACGCACTTGCCACTCCTAGTAGTTAACACAACAAGCTGCAAATGTTGAAATCTGAGATGGGTGAACTCAAAGCTATGATAAAAAAAACCTCAAACTCAAAGCAGGGAGCCAAGGGGCCGCTAACAGTTCCGAGGCAGACACCGTAGGAGCCGTAGCAGAGAGAGGTCCCCTTACAGCCAACCCCAGTATGGTATTTGTTGGTACCACTTCACATTTGGCAACAATGCCAGAAAACGAAACAGCCCCTGCAACTACAAGCCACAGGGAAACGCCAATCACAGCCAGTAATAGCGACGACTGCGGCTGGAGAAACAAGAAAAGGTCGCTTGTGTTATGTGAAGGACCACAACAGCGGTTATTCATTCCTGGTGGATACCGGTGCTGAGATAAGCGTTTTCTCGCCACAACCTGGACACAAACCAACTTCTGCGACATTTAAACTGCAAGCAGCAGACGACTCACACATCCAGACGTACAGCACTAAAGAACTCACTCTACACATAGGATTCTGCCGTAACTTCGTCTGGAAATTTGTGCAAGCCAACGTCAGAATGCCCACCATAGGAGCTGATTTCCTTTTACACTACGGTCTGTCTGTCCACATGTACAACTAAACACTCTCGGACGATATGACAGACATTAAGGTGAAGGGAACACTAACACAGTTTGGCCCAACAGGAATTTGCTCAGCAACCCACCGCACCAAAGAATATGTCAACATCTTGGACTCATACCCGACATAACCAAGCTATTTGACATCAATGATAGAATTAGAACTCCACATAATAACACATAAAAACAACCGGACCTCCAGTCTGTTCAAACCCTCGACGTCTGTTGCCTGAAAAGTATAAATACGCCAAGCAGGAATTTCAACAGAGTATCGAGGATGGAATTATTAAACCCTCCGAAAGCCCATATGCTTCACCTCTCCACGTTGTTCCTAAACAAGACCTGAATGTTCATCGTGTATGTGTCGATTATCAGCGACTCAATGCGCACACCGTCCCAGACCGCTATCCCGTACCGCACATACACGATTTCACATTAGGACTTCAGGGTGTAACAGTCTTTTCGAAACTGGATCTGACTAAAGCCTTCTACCAGATCCCAGTAGCAGAAGAGGACATTCTGAAAACGGCCGTGACCACACCTTTTGGACTCTTTCAGTCCAAACACATGCCTTTTGGGCTGAGAAACGCTGCCCAAACCTTCCAACGCCTCATTGATCATGTCCTAAGAGGACTACTCTGTGTATACACGTATATAGATGAAGTCCTCATAGCAAGCCCGGATGAAGCGACACATGAGCAACATTTACACCAAGTCCTGCAGAGACTATCACAAAATGGTCTTAAGATCAATGTAGACAAGTGTATATTCGGCGCCAAGCAACTTCAGTTTTTGGGACACCAAATTGATGAAGGCGGAATCACACCCCTGCCTGAACAGCAATTTCAACCTCCACCCTCACTGCGTCAGTTGCGACGATTCATAGGACTTGTTAATTATTATCGTCGGTTTATCCCAGACTGTTCAAAGATCCTGTCTCTCCTAACGAATATCTTGTAAAACAAAGGAAGAAGACAGAAACAAACCCTTACACTCACTACAGAAGCACTGCATGCCTTCAACACAACCAAATCTGCATTGACAAATTGCACAAAACTCACCAACCTCACTGGCAACGTTCAGGCTACATTAACCCTAACAACAGATGCAAGCACATCAGCAATAGGTGTGGTACTACATCAAGAGATTGATAACACTAAGTTACCCATATCTTTCTTCTCCTCCAAGCTCAGCCAAACACAGTCCAGATACGGTGCATTTTCTAGGGAACTCCTAGCAATCTACCTTGCAGTTAAACATTTCAAGCATGTGCTCGAAGGTAGACAATTTATCATTTACACAGATCACAAGCCGCTAACATATGCATTATCCTCACACCCGGACAAATACTTACCTAGAGAATCTCGTCACCTGGACTATATGTCACAGTTCTCAACTAAAATTCAATATATCAAAGGTGACCAGAACATTGTGGCTGATGCACTTTCTCGGCCAGACACAAACTCCATCACCCAGGACTTTCTTAGTCACGATTTGCTGGCACAGGAACAAGCATCAGACACCACCTTGCAACAAACTCTTCAAAGCACTTCCTTGAAACTCGCTCCTGTACCAACCCCTTTTAGCGACAAAAAAGTCTGTTGTGACACAAAACACACACCCAGGCCTTACGCCCCACCATCTCTGCGACGACACATATTTAATCATTTTCATTCACTCTCCCACCCTAGCAAAACAGCCACACTGAAAATGATCAGTGACAGATTTGTCGGGGATGAACAAAAATGTCAGACTTTGAGACATTCAGCAATCCCGATGCCAGGTTCTCTCACCTGCATATAGACATCGTTGGACCCCTACCAATTTGCTAGAACCACTGCTATCTACTAACGATCATTGATCGATTTTCCCATTGGCCCACTGCAATCCCATTAAAAGACATCTCAGCAGACACAATAGCCAAGACGATCTTGAAGGAGTGGATAGCTACATACGGTGTACCCGCTGTCATCACGACCGACAGAGGCACACAGTTCCAGTCGAAGCTTTTCACCGAATTCAACCTGATCCTGGGCACCAAGCACATACGAACTACTGCATATCACCCCTGTTCTAACGGCCTGGTCGAGCGATTCCACAGGCACTTGAAAGCATCTCTCGCAATGAGACCAAATACAACCAACTGGGTGGATAACTTGCCTTTGGTCCTATTATCAATTAGGAACGTCGTAAAGCAGAACTTAGGTTGCACACCGACTGAAATAGTTTTTGGTACTACATTATCTTTGCCCGGACAGTAATTTCATAACAAAGATGATGTACACCCTACAACTACATTTACACAGGACCTAAAGGCAAGGATGTCGAAACTACATTTTACCCCTACACGACAAGCATCGAGACAAGTCCACATACTGAAGATACTATTTGACAGCGAATCTGTACTTCTCCACAGAGATGCTGTCAAAAAGCCTTCATCACCACAATACCAACGTCCTTACAAGATAGTTGGACGGGCAGAAAAATTGTTGACCATCACAAAAAACGGCAAGAATAACACTGTTTCCATTGACAGACTAAAACCGGCTCTAGTGGAAGAATCACAGTCAAGTCAACAGACACACAACATCTACACAGCTTCCGACACCACAGAGGAATCGAATACTCCATGTGAATATACCCCACCAGAACAAAAGACAAGATTTGGTCGGAAAGTAACATTCCTACACAATTTAAAAACGTACATCTATTATTAGAAACATACAAACAGATTAAAAGAAAGAAAGAAACAAACAAAAAAACAACCGCCTTTTTTTCAATCTGGGGGGGGGGGGGTTCCTTGTAGCAGTTATCTCCCCATCTAAAACATAATTGCACCGGTTTGCCAGTAGGCGGCCCTTTTCACTGTCAGGTGGCGCTGGAAGACGACCATAGAGTTATCTGCCCTTTCTTGATTATATAAACCGTGCACAACGTCAGACAGTCTCTTTTCAGTTCAGACGGTAGTCATCGGAGATACTGCTTGTCTCCTTGTCTGACCCACAAAATCACACGTGTTCAAATTCATAAACACGTTTATCTCGGTAAAAGATTTTTTTTCACAAACACATTTATATTCCTACAGAGACAATTTCTTCTCCAGAACAATTTATTTTCACGTGCGCAATTTCTTTATTGAACATATTTTTCCATGTGTGTTTCAATCATATGAATTATTTCAACTCCACACACATTATATATACATACATATATACACACAGCTTTCATCATTTCACATACACACTGTATACGTATTGATGTACTCTGTTTCATTGTCGTTACACACATTCAATAAACGCTTTATTTAAACAACCTATTATTACCTGCGAATAATTATTTTGCCTTGCATGTGACATTGCTTGTATTATGAACATGTAACCGGGCTTATGTTAAAGCTACTTGGACGTATCTGAAAATGCCACGGGGTTGCCAGATTATAATAAATGTTTAAAGCCAAACTTTTCAGGAAAAAAAGGCCCCAAAAGGTAAAATTTCTATTGTACCTTTCTTCCTTCATTTTTCATTCTACAAAACTCCCATCATGTTAAGTTAGCCCTTGCTAGCTGGTGATTCTAATATTTCTCCTCTAATATATCCATATCTTTCCTTTGCCATTTCATTTCTATTTTTATTTACTATACATGTTAAATAAGTTAAGTAAGTCATAGGGGCCACATAGGTATCTACACCAAACATTATCGAGTAGAATTTAAATTAAAAATAAAAATAAGTTTTAGCGTATTTTGGCGAACCGACATTGATACGAATGGAATTAGTGAGACATAACTCAGTCTGCTATATAAACAAGTAATAAATCAATGGTGGGGGGTGGGGGGATACGATAAAACTGATTTTGATTTTTAATTAAAATCTTACTTTGTAATCAAAATTTGGAAATGCGTTTTTCATCTATATTGTAGCAGTTACCTCCTCCTTTCAAAACATAACTACACCGGTTGGCCGTTAGGTGTCGCTTTTTCACCAACAGGTGGCGCTGGAAAGCGACACCAGAGTTATCTGCCCTTCGGACTATACAAGCCGGTGCAAAACGGAAATTCTCTCTCTTGTTCATCAACCAGCCTCGGCAGAACAACGCTGGCACCAGCGCTCCGTTTCACTCGCTTTTTCCTACTCAATTGGCCTCGACAGAACGACGCTGACACTAGCGTTCCGTTTCACTTTTCTCTTCTGGTCGATTGGCCTCGGCAGAACGACGCTAATACACTAGCGTTTCGTCTCACGCTTTTCTCTTCAAATGGCATCGGCATAACAACTACCAACACACGTGGTCAAACAACGGTAAGAGTTCTCAACTCATTTTCTTTGTGTACGGCTTTCAAAGACTTTCCTCACGCCGGATTCATTTCTTCTTATACCTTTTTAAGAACTGTTTTTCCATCGACACACATGCATACATCACACACTTCATCATTCCACATTACACACACGTTCAATAAACCTTATTTGAACTACCTCATTTTTGTTTATTAATTATTGCTCTGTCTTTGCATGCAACAATTGCTTGATTCAACTTTGCACGTTTATAGTCCGGGAACATCACTCTCTCGATCCTAACAATATAATCACTAAAATTGGATATATTGAAAATTTAATAAAAGGCCAATACAATTTTTAAGGTTGAAACGACTTCAAAATTGATTTAATTCTAACCTTAAAAAAATAATTATTATCAATTATTATCAAAATTATAAATTATTAGGTAACTTTGTCGCTTCATACTCAAAATGTCGGACAACTCCGACGTCAATGAAGCGACTGCATTTTTCGACCCCACAAATGAGTAAGTAAACCCACATAAATTGCTTGGGACTAATTTCAAATATACCTTAGATTATTTTCAAGGAAATAGTCCAAAACAATTTATTTGGATTTACTTACTCATTTAAGATCAAAGTGTAGCATCTGTTCCGATGGATACTACACCCCATAAATTGGTATTGTCTTGGCCTTCGGGGCTTGATTTACGCCGGTCTATGGGTCGGTCCTGTGCAGTTCTAGGAGGTCCAGCCTCCCAGGCTTTGCCTACCCTCTTCGGGGAGGAGTAAGTTTATTGCTTACTGCCTGAGGCGCCCCTACCGGGGAATGCCGACGGAACTGCCCAGGCAATTTTTAATGGCCAGAGTGCTCACTTTCTCGGGCGCTGGCTTTTCAAACCCCACTTTCCCGACCCGACCTTGTGTCTCATCTTACTTGTGGGAATAAGATAAAACTGGCCTTGTGCCTAACCTACTGGAGAGGAGGTGAATAAATACTCATTTATGAAGTCGAAAAAAAGCAGACGCCGCTAGAGTTGTCCGACATTTTGAGTAAGAAATAACAAATTTACCAATTGAAAAAAGCCAAAATTTAAGCCAATATTTTTGGCCTTTAAAAAGCGAAACTGGTAAGACTAAAATGGCAAGACTTTTCGACTTAGCCTCGTACAACTAGTTTATCGGACACGATTAGGATTTGCTGACTGATATTTATTGGGTGAGAAAAAAGAAAGAGGGATAGAGAGAGGGGGGAGAAGAATAAGAGAGAGAGAGAGAGGGTGGGAGTCAGAAATAGTAATAGTTGTAGAGAGAAAAAGGAAGGTTGTTGTTTTCAAATAAAAATGTTTTTTTAAGGCGAGTAGTGAAGGTGGCGCCCTCTAGCGGCAGTGGGAGTGAGAGGCTGCTGCTGCTGCTGCCAGAAAGAAAGAGAAGGAATAATGGGTCAGAGGATGAGAGAAGGCCATCTTTGTTTCTTCTCTCGACTTTTATCCGTCGCGTCATCTTTTAGGATGACGTCAGTAAAAAGAGAAAGGGTTAGGGTGAAAACGAAGACATAAATATATAAAATAAGAGGGAGACACAGAGAGAAAGAGATAGATAGATAGATAGATAGATAGATAGATAGATAGATAGATAGATAGATAGATAGAGAGAAAAAGAGAGAAAAAGAGAGAGACAATGACTCGACAAAAATAACAAAAAACGTTTGAAAACTTAGTCAGCACCTGACTCACGACACTTCGTTAAAACAAGTGCCGATGTCTGCTTCGTTCGTTATTCCGTTCTTTCTTTTTGTTTCTTTTCCTTAACTCTCCGATGACTTCTTCTACCGTTCTTTCTCTACTTCATTCTTTCTTTTCTTCATTTACTCACTGATCATGTTTCTGTCATTCTTTTTCCGTCTTTCTTTCTTTCCTTTTCTATATGCCCGATTTTTGTTTCTTTCTATCTCTTTCTTTCTTTTTCCTTTTCTCGTTCTTTCTTTTCTCATTATTTCTTTCTTTCATTCTTTTTCTCGTTCTTTCTTTTTTCGTTTCTTTAATCATTCTTTTATTCTTTTCTCATTCTTTCTTTCTTCTTTATTTCTTTCCTGTCTCGCTCTTTCTTTCTTTTTTCTTTGTGTCTTTTCTCGTTCTTTCTTTCTTTATTCACTGTGTCTGTTTTTGTTCTTTCTTTGTTTTTGTTTCCTTTCTAATTCTTTCTTTCTTTTTCTTTCTGTTTTTTTTTTCTGGTTCTTTTCTTTCTCTTTCTTTCCTTTCTCGTTCTTTCTTTTTTATTTCTATTATTCTAGTTCTTTTTTTCTTTCTTTCTTACCTTTTCTATATTTTTCGGTCTCTGTTTCTTTACTTTCATTCTTGTCTTTATTTTTCTTTTACTCTCCTTTTATCCCTTTTCGGTTTCTTTCTTTTTTCTTTCTTTCCTTTTATTTTTATTCCTCACAATTTCTGCTTCTTTCTTTCTTTCCCGTTATCCTTTTCCTTTCTTTCATTTCTTTTTCTTTCTTTCTTTCTCTTTAAGTTCCTATTTCTGTTTTCTTTCTTCTTTCCTTTCATTGCTCTTGATTTCACTTTCCCAATTTCTGTTTTTTTTTTCTTTTCTGGTTCTTTCTTTCATCTTTCTTTCATTTATTGTTCCTTTTTATTCTTTTTTCTACATCCCGATTTCAGTATATTGCTTTTCTTTTCTCTTCTTTATCTCTTTCTTTTTTTTTTGTGCTTTCTTTTTTCTCGTTCTGTCTTTTATCGTCCTGATTTCTGTTTCTCATTCTTCTTTTTATTTTTTCAATCTTTTTTCAATCTCTACCTCTGGATTTATGCGACTGCTTTCTTTGTTTTATCTTTCTCTTTTTTTTCTATGCGTCCCAATTTCTGTTTCCGTCTTTTTTTCTAGTTCTTTCTTTCTTTTTTATTTTCTCATTCTTTCTTTCTTTTTTCGTTCTTTCTTTTTCTTTTCTTGCTCATTCTTTTTTCCCTTCTTAATTTTATTGTTCTTTTTTTCTTTTCTCGTTCTTTCTTTTCTTTTCTCGCTCTTAGTTCCTTTCTTTCATTTTCTGCTTTTTCTTTCTTTTCTCTCTTTATTATCTTTCTTTTATTGTTCTTTCTTTTTTTCTTCTATATGTCCATGGTTTCTGTTTCTTTATTTGCCTTCTCGTTATTTCCTTATTCTCTTTTATCGTTCCTTCTTTCTTTTCTTTTCTTTTATTCTCGCCCGTTTATTCTATTTTCTTTTCTTTTCTTGTACAGGGTGGGCCAAAATAAGGGTCGTATCTTTAAATTTGAATAACTTGAATTTGAATAACTTCCACAAAATAAAAGTTAAACTCACCAAACTTTATGTGTGTGTAGACTGACCCTTCCGAGATTTTTTGAAATAAACAAAACAAATTTTAGCCGAAAAACACTTCTTAAAACTTACAAAAACTAAAGTATTGTTTTTTACACTGTTTTGAGTTTTTTAAGCAAAAATAATGTTTTCTAAATGAGGGTACGTTCCTTAGGGCTAATACGGCTCATGCTTGCTTCGGAAGGGGTCCTTTATTTATTCTAAAAAAAATTTTTTTTTTTAATCAATAAATAAAAAAGTTATGAATTTTTAAAAATAGGACCCTTATTTTTGCCCACCCTGTATTTTCTTTTTTCTTTCCCCCCTTTTCTTTTCTAATACTTTCTCTCTTTTTTTTTCTCGTTCATTTTTTCTTTCTTTTTCCCTCGTTCTTTCTTTCTGTTTTTTCTTTTCTTTTCTCATTCTTTCTTTGTTCCCCCCCCCCGATTTCTGTTTCTTTGTTTCGTTTTTTATTCGTTTTCCCCCTTTCTTTCTGTTTTTTTCTACTTTCTGTTTTTTCTTTTCTTTTATCCTTCTTTCTTTCTATCTTTTCATTTTGTATTGTTCTCTTTTTCTTTTTTCCTATTTAATAATAATAATAAAAGAATGGACAAAACAAGAAAAGAAAAGAAAGCAAAAACGAGAAAGGGAAAAAAAGAAATGCATAATGAGAAAAGGTTTTCTTTCTGTTATTCTAGTTCTTTCTTTCTGTTTTCCTTCTTTTCTGTCTTTTTTGAAATGCATAATGAGAAAAAACTTTCTTATCATTATGCACTTCTTTCGCACCCTTTATTTCATTTTTCTTTTTTTCCCTTTCTCGTTTTTGCTTTCTTTTCTTGTCTTGTCCATTCTTTTATTATTCTTTCTTTTTTTCTCCTCATTCTTTCATTTTTTCTTTCCTTTTTTATACCTTTGTTTCTGTCTTTTTGTTCTCTTTCTTTTTTCTTTCTTTTCTCGTTCTGTCTTTCTTTCTTTAATTTTCTATACGTCCCCGTTTTTGTTTCTTTCCTTTCTCGTTCTTTCCTTTTTTCATATTGTCACTGAAAGCGCATGTAGCTATTGTGATACATAAGGCAGCTACTTGGGTGGAGAGTTGGGCAACATGATGTTTGTTCACATTACATTTAAAAGCCTGCATGTTGGTACGGTTGGGTAAATAGTGAGAAGGAAGGGAATTTCAAAGGCAAGCGACCCAAGGAAAGAATATACTAGAGTAGAAAATATCGTGGCATCTAGTGACCTCTAAAGTGAAAGGGTAGGATTTTGCTGCAAGTCGGGTGGGTCGGGAGTATTTTCGTTGAAGGTACAAGTTCAGTAAGTTTATCGGAACACACTCCTTGGAAGTACTTGTAAAAGAAGCACAATGATGCAACACTGTGGCGATGCGACAGGGGCTGGAGCTTGGCAGACAGTATGGGACCTATTAAGTAAGAAATTCTTTTTTGCACTCTGTCCAATGCTCCATGCACAGGCGAATGGTAGCTTTATAGACCAGCACAGGTGACGAGTTTTCTATCTCGGAAGTGGTTGCCTACCTTATTTGCAGCAGACTTGGCAACATTTTCTATGTACTTATTTCAACACATGTCGCCTAAGAAGGTCAGGTCGCGGGGGTTTGTACGTTAGTTACTCGGGAAAGGTGCTATCAGCCATGACAACTGTTTTTTTTTTCTTTCTTTCTTTCTTTCTTTATATCGCTCTTTCTTTCTTTCTTTCTTTCTTCCTTTCTGTCTTTCTGTGCGACTCACCAGAGAAGAATATAAGAGTATAAATCTCCAAATAAAACTCGCACATTTTTTTTTACCAATAAAATTTGTACTCCTATATTGTTCGAACTTCTGGAACACTTTCTGCTAAGTTTTCTTTCTTAGCATTTATAATGTACTGGAGTTACCTTTTGTGGACATGTTGCATTTTTCATCGATGCGGATTTTCTTTGCTCAAAAATCTTTTGTGTATTTTTATATTTTTATATTTTTATATTTTCAAATCTGTGCAAACAGTAATATACTTTTTACTGATTTATCCCAATGATCTCCTCTGATGATAAAAGCTTGCATTTTTGAAAATCCATGAGTTAAGGAAAGGAAAAAAAGTTTATTGATATATTCCTTGTTTAAACTATTTGATGATCTAATAAATATTGTTCTTTTTCCAATTTTTATTCTCATCATTCATTTCATGTTATAATTGATCGATCTCGTATATTGAGCATTGACTTTTTTGATAGAATAATTTAAAGATAATATTTTATCTTTATTATCTCTCCATTTATATATATATATATATTTAAAAAATTCTATGCTCAGTGGAATCGTCAGCGTTCTGAATGAGGTCAAATCACGAATGAAATATGTAACATATAGTTTTCAAATAAACTATATTAGCTCTCACTTTATTGATTTCTTTTCAATATAACCTCACACACACACACACACACACACACACATATATATATATATATATACATATATATATATATATATATATATATATATATATATATATATATATATATGATAAACGTAATGTAAATGAAAGAAGGAGAAACTAAATTATCAGTAAAGTCATCAAAGTTTCGTCTTCATCAAGAAAAGACTTCATCAGGATGGTTTAAGAGAATAAAAAAGTTATAAACACAAGTACATTACTTGAAAATAGTCTGTAGGTATAGAATGTAAAAAAATATTTATGTTCATCTTCTGGGCGAAACATGGCCGACTAAAATAAAAATGTGTAATACGAATGTGGTGTGGAAAATAAGCTCTTATTTATTTTATATCTTTTCACACGGCACCCAACTACCTGAAATGAACCAATTGGAACAGTTTTGGTGGTTTGATTTTTACTTATTTATTTATTTATTTTCTAATATCTTATTTGCTATTATTTATTTATTTATTGTATTATATATATTATTAATAATAATAATAATAATAATAATAATAATAATAATAATAATAATAATAATAATAATAATAATAATAATATGAGAGATGAACTGCAGGAAATCGAAGAAGGAATCGAAACAGAAATCAACAAAGAAACGATCAAGAAAACCCTAAAAAAAATGGCAAACTGGAGAGCACCAGGCCACGATGGAATACATGCATACTGGTTTAAAAAATTCACGACCCTGCATGAAAGAATAGCGCAGAAACTGAGCGGATGTATCCATAAAACAGACGTACCAGAATGGATGACGGAAGGAAGAACAACACTAATACAAAAAGACCCCAAAAAGGGAACGACCCCCGGCAACTACAGACCGATAACATGTCTACCAATAATGTGGAAAATTCTCACAGCACAACTGAGAGAACAAATCTACCAATCCCTGGACAATCGTGGACTGCTCCCCGAGGAACAAAAAGGATGCCGGAAAGGACAAAGAGGGGCACATGATCTACTATACATTGATCAAAAGACTTTGAAGGAGGTGAAGAGAAGACAAAAGAACATAACCATGGCATGGATTGACTACAAGAAAGCCTACGACAGAATCCCCCAAACATGGATAATTGAATGCTTAAAGATATACAAGATACCAGAAAGGATTATTAATCTCATCCAGAAAGCAATGGAAACATGGAGACTAAAACTGACAGCCGGAGGACAATACCTGTCTGAGATAAAAATACAGAGAGGCATTTTTCAAGGAGACTCCCTATCACCACTACTGTTTATAATAGCCATGATGCCACTCAACTACATACTCAGAAAGTGTGATGCCGGATACAGAACAAAGAATAAACCACCTGATGTACATGGATGACCTTAAACTGTTTGCAAAAAACAAAAAAGAACTGGAAAAGCTGATAAACACAACCAAGATATTCAGCCAGGATATCCAAATGGAGTTTGGAATAGAAAAATGTGCACTGCTAGAGATCAAAAAAGGAAAACTGGAGACGACAGAAGGTATAGAACTCCCCAACCAAGAGGAGATGAGGGCGCTAGGAGAACATGATAGCTACAAATACCTGGGAGTTCTGGAACAGACACAATCAAATATACAGAAATGAAAGAGAAGATTGGAAAAGAATATCTACGAAGAACAAGGAAACTCTTAGAAACTAAACTATATAGCAGAAACCTAGTAAAAGGGATAAACACATGGGCTGTATCACTAATAAAATACTCTGGACCATTCATAGGCTGGACCAAAGAAGAACTCAGGCACCTTGACCAAAGAACAAGAAAACTAATGACTATGCACAATGCTTTGCACCCAAAAGACGACACGGACAGACTCTACGTGAAAAGAAATGAAGGAGGTAGAGGACTGGTAAGTATAGAAGACTGTGTGGAAGACACCAAAAAAGAGCTGGAGAAATATGTAACCCAGAACACGGAAAGACTGATCACCACAGCAAGAGACACCAGCCCAACAAACAACCCCGGAAGTACTGAACCCAGAAACAAAAAGACAAAAAAGGAAAAGTGGGAAGAAAAACAACTACATGGACGCTTCATAAGACTCACAAGCGATGAAGCCAATGAAAACAGCTGGGCATGGCTAAGAAAAGGACACCTGAATAGAGAAACGGAATCTCTGCTGACGGCCGCACAGAACAACGCGATTAGGACAAACTTTATTAAAGCAAAGATAGATAAAACCCAGGAAAACAGCAAATGCCGACTGTGTGGACAAAGAGACGAAACGATAAATCATATAATAAGTGAATGCAGCAAGCTAGCACAAAAGGAATACAAGAACAGACATGATAGCATGGGGAAAGAAGTACACCGGGAAATGTGCAAACAACTGAATTTCGAATATGCAAAAAAACGGTACAAACGCAAACCAGAAACTGTACTAGAAAACGAAAAAACACAAAATCATATGGGATATGAATGTACAAACAGACAAACCCATAACAGCAAGGAGACCGGATATGATAATAATCAACAAGAAAGAAAAAACCTGCAAAATCGTAGACTTTGCCGTTCCAGCAGACCACAGAGTGAAGACCAAAGAGACGGAAAAAAGAAGCAAATATACTGAACTTGCCAGAGAATTGAAAGGAATATGGAACATGAAGAAAGTCAGTATAACACCAATAATCATAGGAGCACTAGGAACAGTCCCCAAAAACATGGAGAAAAGACTAGGAGAAATAGGAATCAAAGGGATAACTGAGACCATACAAAGGACAGTAATGATCAAAACAGCTACAATCCTGAGAAATGTCCTCGAATGCGGAAACCAACCCACATAAGCAACGAATTGGAACAAACACATGGAAGCACAAGACAACAGAACCGGGGAAAATACAACCGCACGAGAGAGGCGCAAGCAAAGGCTGACGCCACGAAAATTATGGACAGAGGGTCGAGGAGGGAAAGCGCAAACCAGACCTCCACTGGAAGAGCGCGGACAGCTCTGGGACCTTGGGGAGGCTTGTTGCCACTCGGGCCCCAGAGGGGACCAATGGCCCTTACCAGCGGGAAATCGGTGGTAGGTGGCTGTTGCGATACCGCAAGGTCATCAGCGGTGATGAACGAAAAGAGGTGGAGCATACTGGAAGTCTGAGGAGACTTGTTGTCACTCAGACTCCAGGGAATACCACAGGTTGTTGGCAGTGGGCGATCACTGACGATGACCAGTGTGATAACTCCTAGTGAGTAAATAATAATAATAATAATAATAATAATAATAATAATAATAATAATAATAATAATAATAATACCATCTTTTACACCATTTCCAAAACAAGGGATTTATTTTTTCTTAAAACCATGACTTTTCAAAGAATTGAATTCTTATCATCAGGGGAATACAGATGGATAAGTTGGTAAGAAAATTACCAGAGTCAAAGTTTGAAAAGATTTTTAAAATAAAATGTTATTTAAGAAAAAATGTTAAATGTAGAAATATGCTAAGAGTGTCGAATGCAAAATAAATGAATTGAGTGCATATGAAACAAAGTTCAACATAAATGGCGTCACTGGAGAAAAAAAAAACACAGTAGATTCAATGGTAGTAAATTCAAAGGCAATTGTAAAATCCATAGAATTGAAAAAAAATCAAATCAACAAAACCAAAAATCCGGTTGTTTGGAAGTTGCGTGTCTCTCCCCAATGGTTCAGTTCGACCTGTGCAGCTGCTTTTGTGCATAGGCAACAAACATATTTCAACCACCATCTCCAAAACAAGTAGTAAAATGGGGTAAAAAATGGATGGTTACTGTTGTGAAGTAGTCCAACAGTAAAAAGAAGTCAAGTCGAGGTTGGGTTAAGATAACAAGTGTATTCACATAAAAGGTACAAAGGTAAGGAAACTGACTGGCACTCGGCTAGACAGTTACAATACTGTCCTTTTTCTCCCTGGTGATTGTCTACTCGCGCTATTTATAGTTAGAACCGGTGTAGTTTCCCTTCTGTTAGAACGGCCGGTGTAACAATTACATTTAATGCTACCAAGACAAATCTCTTTTCCTTTAACAAGAAATCTTTTCAACCACCAATTACCATAGCTCCTTCTTTCGGGCTAGTAAACGTCTCACACCTGCCAACCTTATATCTCTACAAAGCCACTATTCGTCTATGCATTCACATCTATGTGGCCACATCTAGGCTGGTGTACCAACCACTAGTCTCTCCATCTTGGACAGGATACAAAAAGAGTCTCTAACTAATTGGTTCTGCACTGTCTACAAAGCTCCAACCCCTGTCCTATCGCTGCAATGTTGCATCCCTGTGCATGTTTTACAGGTACTTCCACAGAATGTGCTCCGATTAACTTACTGCACTTGTACCCTCTTAACGTAAGTACCCCTGACAAACCCAAGGAGCAACAAAATCCCACTTCTTTAGTGTAGAGATCCCCAGATACCGGAAAACTTTCTACTATTAATAGCTTTTTGCCTCGGACCGCTGGCCCTTATAATTCTCTCCCTGTTCCCTGTTTCCTCTCCTGTACCAATAATCAGAAATTTAAATGTAATGGAAACAAACATCTTGCGTAAACCTCCCCACTTAGGATGCTCCTCTATAAATATAAATCTGGCATCTAATCATAGTGGTCCCTTGCGTCTCAGTGGCATTATGCCTTGTTTGGGGTGAATAAACGTTTAAAAAAAAAACAAATAGAAAAATCAAGAAAGAGAGCCAAATCTATTTCGACCTATGACTTCATAGTTAGTATACCAATGGTTTAAACGTATTCGAAGCCGTATATTAGTGTTAAGATGGTACCGTTATCACCATGAATATGGAGGGGGATGCTTCTGTATTGTTAGCAATGAGAGCTGTTTCTATGGATAAATTGGCGTTTTCTGAGACTTGCATTGTATCATTCATGTTCAATTCATATATATTGTTTTTTATTTCGTGTATGACTAAAATATATATATATATATATATATATATATATATATATATATATATATATATATATATATATATATATATATATATATATATATATATATATATATATATATATATATATATATATATATATATATATTAGTGATATTATGGCACGGTTGCTAAGTGGTTAACGATACGGACTGAGGACCTGGGTGTGCCGGGTTCGAATCCAGTTCGTTCCACAGAAACACTTTCATCAAAACCCACACCTTACTTTGTGTCTAACCTCCTGGAGAAAAGGCAAATAAAAAAAAAATAGTCATCTACAAACACTTTGTATTTATAACTGGATTACAACTTTCTTAAAATTATATAAGTTAACCTAGAAGTAAATTGGCCGGAAAATACCCAGCATTTATCAAAGATATAAAACATATTCGTAAATAGAACTGCTATATTAAAATAACCAACATCAATGACGTAGAAACTTTTCTTCTGGTAAATTCCTCGGATATCCTAGCACTAAGTAAAACAAACCTACAATCCTCAATCTCCTCACACCATTTTGACATGACTGCATACCCCCCCCCCCCACTCTACCGTACAGACTCTGACAAACATATGCACGGGCTAGGAGTTTATGTTCGTGACCCATGACTAGAGAACATAGGTTAGAAACAGATGATCAAGCCTACATGTGCTTTAGATTAACCTTACAGTACAGCGTTAGTTATTTATATTTCTTATACCGTTTTCCTTCGACCCAGGACTGTACCCTGCTTAACTTTATCTCTGAGAGCATAGATACAGCACTCTCACTTGACTTGAGTGCCTAAATACACGTATTTGGGAATTTTAATGTACATCACCGGATTCTCCAGCTATACAGACGCAGCTGGTATCTCCCCATATAGTTACTCCATAGCGCACCCCCTCTCATAGACTGTCACTTTTCCACCCCACCTCCCTGATCGTGTGGACCAGCAAACTTCACTTCTCGACCTTTTCTTGGCCTCACTGCCTGAGGATTGTGCGACGAATGCCTACAGCCCGCTCAGGAACGCTGATCACCTTGTGGTAATGATGTATATCACCCTAAAATCACGTCCCAAAGCTGATGAGCCGTTGCTCAAAACGACAAGATACTACAAGCGAGCTGATTGGGAATCCATCAGAGATCACATCAGAGGTGCCCCATTGAGTGAAACTGTTTCGCTCCCTGCTGATCAGTGCGCAAATGAGTTAACTGAATGGGTCAAAGCAGGCATTGAAGCAAATGTCCCCATGCGAAAATTCTACAGCAAGACCCACTCACCACAATGGTTCACTTCGAACTGTGCAGTTGCTATTGCTCAGAGGCAGCAAGCATTCCGACAATTCAACCGCCACAAGTCAACTACAAATAGAGAGAAACTTATAGTCAATAAATCATTGTAAGACTGTACAAATAGATGACCAGAAAACGCATTCACAGAAACTAAGTACTCGCGATTTCTGGAAAATCTTCAATAGTGTGGTGAATAATGGAAAATCAACAATTCCCCTCTATCCAACCACAATGATGTCGTTTGCACGGCAACTGACAAGGCTGAACTACTTGCCCAGCATTTCGCCACAAACTCCACTTTGGACACCACACATTCGTCTCTCCTAAATATCCAATTGCGGACTGAAGCCACACTTGATGACCTGACCATCATCATATCTCATGTCTGAGACATCATGAAAAACCTTGACACCTCCAAAGCTCAAGGGCCTGATCTTATACCAGTAATAGTAATTAAAATGATCTGCAGAACTTGCCGCTGTCCTCTCCAAACTCTACAACAAATACCTTGTCGAATCTTACTTCCCTGATAGCTGGAAAATTGCCTCTGCAGTACCAGTCTTCAAGAATTCTGGAGATAGAACTGACCCTCAGAATTATCACCCCATTAGTGTACTCCCGCTATTCGCTAAAATCTTTGAATCTCTAATCAATCTAGTAATAATCGATCACCTTGTTAATGTTAAACTTCTTTTTGACCATCAGTATGGATTAAGGCAAGCACGGTCTACTGCGGATATCATAACGGTCATCTCTGAACGCATATACCATACACTAGTAGATGAATCTAGGGCGGTAGCGCTTGATATATCCAAAGCCTTTGACAATGTTTGGCATGAAGGGCTTCTCATAAAATTGCACTCATATAACATTGCTGGACAAATATTTAATATATTTAGATCCTTCCTATCCAAAAGAAAGATCCAGGTTGTCCTTGATGGCCGTTCATCCAAACAACATGACATAAATGCAGGTATACCCCAGGGATCGATCTTTGAACCTTTATTGTTCCCGATTTTCATAAACGACCTCTCTGATGACATTGTGTCTGAGATGGGTATATTTGCTGACGATACCATGCTCTACTCTCGTCATGTGGATAAAACGGATGTGCACATATCCGAGGCAATGGCTGAATCATTGGAAAGTGAACTTCAGTCTGTAGTGGAATGGGATTATAAATGGATGGTAACATTTAATGCTGCTAAGACAAAGCTCCTTTCTATCAATAACTACAAGAAATCTCTTCAACCACCGATTACCATGGAAAATAACACCTTACCCGAGAGTCCAACGTTAAAACTCCCCGGCCTAACATTCACAGACATTGCTTCAAAGAAAGTGGGCTCCCTCTACCGTGCTAGGAAACTTCTCACACCTGACAGTATCCTATATCTCTACAAAGCCACCATTCGCTTATGCATGAAGTATTGTAACATCTGGGCTGATGCACCATCCATTTGTCTCTCCCTCTTAGATAAGATTAAAAAAGAGTATCTAATCTGATAGGTCCTTCACTATCCATCAGCTCCAGCCGGTGTCCAATCGCCGCAATGTTGCATTCTTGTTCTTGTTTTACAAGTACTTCAATGGAATGTGCTCCGATGAACTTGCTGCTCTGGTGCTCCCTCAACGTAAATTCACACGACCAACCCGACAATCAGCTAAATCCCATTACTTCAACTGTGGAGGCCTCCAGATGCCGGAGATCCTTCTACTCCAATAGCTTTTTTCCTCAAGCTGTCGGCCTTTGCTCCTTGTTTCCCCGACTGTACGGACATGCAGAAATTTAAAACTAATGTGAACAAGCATCTCGCTGCACAGATCCCAATTTAGAATAACCCTCTAAACTTTCACCCTAATTGTTATTAGCCCTTACGTCCACAGTGGCAACTTGTCAACGTTGGGGTAAACTAAGTAAAAAGAAAATAAAAAAAGAAGAAAATTAAAAAAAAAAAATTTCTGTAAATGGAAAAGAATAGAAATTAATATCTAATTAATGAGATGTCCTTTCACAAAGCACAAGAATTGGCTAAAATTCATTATCAGGCTAGAATGCATTATCTTCATGTTATTGGGTATTTTTGTATATACACGTTGTGTTTAGTCTAGCTAAACCAATTTTTATTTCTTATATATATATATATATATATATATATATATATATATATATATATATATATATATATATATGTGTGTGTGTGTGTGTGTGTGTATTTCCGTCTATCTCTTTTTTTGTCTCTGTCTCCGTATCTATCCGTTTCTCTATGACTCTCTGTGCACATATTTTATCTCTTTCTCTCTCTTTCTCTCTTCCCTTCTCTCTCTCTCTCTCTCTCTCTGTGTTTCTTTTCATATCTCTGTCTCTTTATATCAGACACTCTCTCTTTTCTATGTTTATTTTTTATCACCCTTCCCGTTATCTTTCACCCTCTCTCTCTCTTCCTTCTCTCTCTGTCTTTCGCTGTGCCTCTTTCCTTTTGTTTCTCTTTACCGCCCCCTCTTTCTCTCTGTATCTTTCAATCAGTCTCTTTTCCACCTCTACGTTTCTTTCTTTTTTTATTGCCTTCTCTCTCTCCCTCGTTCTCTTTCTCTTTCTCTTTCTATCCGTTTCTGTTTTCTTTTTTTTATTGCTCTTACTCTCTTTCTCCCCCTCTTTCTGTCCTCACCCTCTCTCTCTCTCTCTCTTTCTGTCTCCCTCCCCCCTCCCTCCCTCCCTCTTCCATCCAACGTCATTACAAAATATATTTTGACAAGATTACTATTGCCGTAACATTTAGTAGCGATTTCAATCAACCTAATGTAAGTTTTTATAGACTTATTACAATTACTTATCACCCACATTAATTTATTGCTTTTAATCCCCCACTCACCCACAACCTGCTGACAATTCTTAATTAAAGGCGGGAGAAAATTTTACCTACGAGTGGAACACGTAGAAACTTCACGGTTAATTTTAATACTTAGATTTCAATTTTATTAGTTATATTTATCTCTTGTGTATGTTACCACTTTTGTTCATATCTCTATACATCTATATAAAGTTATATATATATATATATATATATATATATATATATATATATATATATATATACTTATAGTTGCATTCCAATGACCATAGTAACAATCAATCCATAACAATAACTTTCATCTGTTCTTCAGATGTTTGTATAAATAAAGGAATTGATACTATAATACAGCTCTACCCGTTATTGAGCACTATTTCATAAACACTGGAATGTCATTATATTAACATCTTATATATATATATATATATATATATATATATATATATATATATATATATATATATATATATATATATATATATACAGGGTGTCTCAAAAAAATGTACTCACTCGTAGAATGACGAGAAAACTTTGCTTCATCGCTCCACACAATTTTGTGTGCAAACTCGACATCTTCTGCACATTTTGCCATTCTAAGAGTGAGTACATTTTTTTGAGACACCCTGTATATATATATATATATATTATGATTTAAGAATAAAGAAATTGTATTTTTTTAAAATTGTTAACAGAATTAAAATAAATGAATGGGCCGAAATAATAACCCATAAAACGCCAAGATTAACATTCAAGAACCATAAGCATAATTTTGACACTAGCCCTATCCATAAGATTAATTTGTCCATCTAGTTCTGATGTAGTTAGAGTTAATAAATAAAAATAATTTAGTATAAATAATAAAGTTGAACATTAATAACCCATTTTTGTCTCCGTCTACTCAAGTAATTTGATATTGATTGTTATTATAAATGAATGACATAGATTCTCCCCAAAAGGCTCTAATTATGTCAAAAAAAATCTCATGGATATTACCTCCACGGAAATTGATTTATTCTTCTTGCTAGAACGTCTCGTTTTTTTTTTTTTTTGGTAAATACTGGACTAGGTCAGACCCGCCAAATAATTTCGACATCTTAATGGGTGCATCGGATTCTGCACAGGCCACTCATCTGGTCGAACTATTTTAGCCGAGGGAGATTAATATTCTCCTACCAGAGCTAATGGGAAGTCTGTACAGGTATGATGTCCTTTTTTACTACTGTAGCACGTAACTCATCATATGATTTAACAATAAAGAAATTGTATTTTTTAAACAAATATGCATTAGGAACAACAATAGACGGTGGAAAAACATCGTACACTTTTTAGATGTCAAGTTAGATATAGAAAATAATTCCTTTTCGCCATACCATGAACCAATTTATCATTGCACTATCGTAATAAATTCACCAGTTTTAATTTTGTAACCTCATCACGTGCCAAACGGCAACTCACGAGAGTCGAAAACGTTTGTAAACATGGGGAATTCTTATTCACACTGGAACATAACATTAAATCGTTGGCTCGAAAAATTGGACCAAAAAAGGAACACACATGAACTTTAACTTCTGTTTAACCAAACATGTATATCTATCTGTATGTGTGTGTGTGGATCTATGCATATACGTGTTTACGCATATATGTATATGCATGTATATTGAATTATCTGCCCTTGGTTTTTAGAAATCTTTAATTTGAAAAGTCTGTCTATATACGGAAGGAATTTTTCGGCTCTACAGCTGGAAATTTAACAAAGTAGCACTAACTTATAAAAACAAACCATAATACTATACACGTTGCTTAGAAGAGTATAACACTTAATAATTTATAAAAATACACATTTTTCAGATTTTCAATTTAGTCGCTATTTATAAAATGATCAGGAAAACCATTTCAGTATTTTCTAGAAATTAAACTTAACAACGCGGTGGCTAAGTGGTTAACGACGTGGACCTGGGTGTGCCGGGTTCGAATCCAGTTCGTTTCTACAGAAACGTTTTCATCAAAACCCATACCTGACCTTGTGTCTAACCTCCTGAAGAGGAGGTAAATAAAATACTAATAAAATCATAGGTCGTTTGTTATAAACTCTCCAGTCTTTTGACTAGGATCAAATTGTAGTATCTGTTCTTCATCATTTCTGTGCTCGGTCAGTGAAGGAGACATCCTTTTAGATTGAGGCAATTTTTGTTTTTGTCCAAATTTAGAGTACCCCATTTTGGGGAGTTGAATTTACCCCATATTAAAAACCGACTTCGTGTTTAACTCTACCCTCGAGAGGAGGCAGGTAAATAGGTACTCATTTGATATTGACATTATTTCCTATTTCCTTAAGCTTTAAGTGTTTATTTGTCGGATTTTTTTTTTAGATAAGGATTTATAATCTATATATTAATACGATAGCGTGTGTGTTCGTGTGTCACGCTTACATCAAAAGCTCTGCGCATTCAAGTCACCTAATTTTCATTATACTTCCAATTATTACCCTTTGGCACAACGGTTAGCGACGTCGGTTTTTTGACGCCAGTCTGACTTGTTTATAGTTCGATCCCAACCGACCTCTAAGATTTGTTTTTCTACATCGAAGGAGGTAGGGGGTAGGGAGGGGACGACCGAGAAGACACATATTAATACGATAGTGTGTGTGTTATTTTGTGTGTCACGCTTACATCTAAAGCAACGACCTTCCGAATCTTTGTATGCTACTCATGAATTGGAGCCAAATTTAATTTAATCTAAAGCATTTACAAAGTAAGGTTTAGTCGTCGAAATCGCAATTAGTCGATCGATCAAATCGAGAAAAAAGTCTGACGGACGGACGGACGCACGGACGGACGGACAGACACGAAACCGCTTTTATAGGTTGGGAACAAGATAATTAGTATTGAAAACATAATTTCGTATAATTTACACGGGTCCCGCTAGTTTGTATTATTCGCACTATTTTTCTCATCTTGGCCGAAATTTTGTGAAAATAACTTTCACAAAATTTCGGCCGATGCAATCTCTGACCTTCTTCAGGATCTTTTGAATTCGGAAACCTATACAGAATTTCGAACTGAATGCGTTTATTTTTAATCCACGGGGATAGATTGTTCTCGTTCCGTAAAGCCACGACTGGGTAGAAGTGTTACTTAATTAATTAGTATGTTATTCTTAGTTATTATTGCCTGTAGTAAGGATCGAACCATCAACACCCAGAAGGTTGTCATTCGTTGTTAATCAACGCTTTTATCCGTTGCGCCATGTGTTATTTCTACTGATGGCCTAAAATCTAACTTGCATTCGGTTCTGGCCAATTATCATATTGACTGAGGTTCGCCTTGGCATCATTCTGGCAACTTACGGTCCGTCCTGAACTATCAGA
Organism: Sepiola atlantica; assembly: GCA_963556195.1. Taxonomy (NCBI): domain Eukaryota; kingdom Metazoa; phylum Mollusca; class Cephalopoda; order Sepiida; family Sepiolidae; genus Sepiola; species Sepiola atlantica. Next base: position 30,651,362 of record OY744519.1, on the reverse strand, counting down.
CTTTTTGTTGTCAGGATGAAGTATAGTCGGAGTCGGCCCTAGGAGGTGCACCCTCCCAAGTATTACCTCCTCCTTTGGGAGTGGGTTAGTTTATTGCCGGTCCCCTTAGGCGCTCCTATCAAAGAATCCAGACGAGAATGCCTGTTAGAAGCAGTAGCAGCAACGATTCACAGCAAAAGAAATATTAATTTCTAAATCTCGCACATAGTATAAAAACCCAAACACAGTGTTGTTCTTTCTCTTTCCTATTTTCTTCCAGAGACAACACACATGCGCACGACACTTGGGATACAAAAGGCCCTCGACAAATAGCACACACATGACGGGAGACTTTTACGAACTACTAAATGAACTACTAAACACAGCGCCAGCATATACACACCGCTAACCGAACTCTCTCGCACACAAGTTCGTACGTACACTCTCTCGCTCGCAAAACAGACACGCTAATATATACAAGCACATCTACAACATCTACTCATTTTATACACTCTGTCACACGCAAACTAGCAAGGCGATAACCGAAATGAGCACGTGTACTCAATTTCTCCTTACAGACAAAACAACTCTACTTTCACCTAAAATGTTCTCGGACACTCTGAACTCTCATTTATCGCGAACTCTTTATCGTGCATTGTCTTAACAAGTTGTCAATAAAAAATAATTACTTTTGTATAGATTTGGCATTCTTTGTTCTTTATAGAATGTGACCCAATTTTCGCCAACTTTGCGCCGGCATCTTCCGGCAGTTTACGTAAACTGCCAGAAAAAGCCGACGCGAAGACTGACAGGTGATAAGGACGCCGCTGCTTCAAGTAAATATTATTTAAACTTTTCTAAAAAAAAAACTTGTTTAGTTCGTTTTGGTTCGTTTTGTGTGTTACCAGATGACTATGTTTTATTTCTTGGACTATTAAAAAAAATTGTTGGATACCTTTCTTGAAAAAGTTATTATTAACAGTTGATTAGCTGTTTTGTTCATTTTATTTCAAAAGAAAAAGAAACTTTTCTTGAAAATTTTTTTTTATTGATTAACAATTGATTAGCTATGCTTTCTTAAAAAAAATTGATTATTAACAGTTGTTTAGCTATTACTGTTCATGTTATATTAAGAAACATTGACCAGTTGTTTATTTTTAGTTTTCTAAGTATAAACAAACAAAAAATGTATTTACTTTAAGCAGCAGTGTCCTTATCGTCTGTCAGTCTTTGCGTTGGCTTTCTCCGGCAGCTTACGTAAACTGCCGAAAGATGCCGACGCAAAGTTGGCGGAAATTGGGTCTCATTCTATATCAGTACCGAATTATGATACAAATCAGTCCGACAGTGGTTTTGTTGCTGTAGAGCTGGGGTATGGTTCTGTTCAGTTCTGGTCTACCCTCCCAGGCTTTACGTTCTCTCAGCGAAAGGAGGTTAGTTTATTACTAATCGCCTAAGGCTCCCCTACCGGGGAATGCCGACAGGGCTGTCCAGGCATTTTTTGTAGGCCATAGTGCCTTTATCATAAAAAAATCACATCTGACCTTGTGTCAAATCTCCACTGGAGAGGAGATAACTAATATGTATTATCAACATGGCCCCTTGGGGGGAGTTGGTTTTCCTCCCACGTTAAACTGACGTCATGTCTAACCTTGCTGCAGTGAAAAACGACTAAACAATGGTAATAAAATAAATTACCCATGAGAAGTGGGAGGGACGAGGTTTTATGAGGAGCATCACTTCAAAATAAATAAATAAATAAATACTAATATCTAATCCCCCCCCCCCCCAATCACCACCACCACTACCTTCCGCGCTTAGTAGACAGACACCTGGATTCGCCCTGCCTTCTAAACATGGACGTTTTTATGTCTTAAAAAGAGTAATAGTAAGTATACTTCCGTTTGCGCACGCGCATAACCCAACGTCTGCGTCGTGTGAATATTTGAAGAGAAGAACGAAAGAAAGAAAGAATTAGAAGCGACCTACATAATACGTCCGTTTGTAAAACGGTAAAATCGATAAAGGCTTCGTGTTGGCATCATCGAGCCGACAAGCATTTATTTATGACAATAAGAATTTTATACTTACGGATGACCCAACTAAGCCTATAATTGTTCCGCGTCTCTCCTCACCACTAACCCTGTCTAATAAGACCCATGCAAGCAGTTATTTATTAAAACATAGGAGTTTTATATCTACGAACGGCCGAAATAACAGATATTTTTCTCCATCTCTTCTCAACATAGCCCTCTCTAACAGTACCTAATGAGAAGCATTTATTTACGAAAATAATACATTTACACTAACAGATGGCCTAAATAACCTATAGCCACCCCTCTCGACAACACTAGCCCAGGCTAATAAGACCAATACATGTATTTATTTATGAAAATAAGACTTTTATATTTACGAAAAAAAAACTATATTTTCCTCTATCTCTCCTCAACATAGCCCAATCTAATAATAATACTAAGAAGTATTTATTTACGAATATCACACATTTATACTTACGGTTGGCCCACATAAACTTATATTTTCGTCCATCTCTCCCCAACATAGGCCAGTCTAATAATAATCGTTACAGATATATTTTTAAAAATGTAAATATGACTTTTATTTGGATCGCCCAAATAAACCTATATTTTTCTCCTTCTCTTTCTCAACATTGCCCAGTCTAATAATAATCGTTACAGACATTGATTTATGAAAATAGGACTTTTATATTTACGGATGGCCCACATGAACCTATATTTTCCTCCATCTCTCCTCAACATAGCCCAGTCTAATAGTTATACTTATGTTGCATAGCCCTCTCCTGCTTGGACCGCGGCAGTACGCGTTTCATATACTCGTCGTGTAGAGGGTTGGTTGTGTCGTCCAGTGGATGAATTCTTTCTTCTAGAACCACGCCGTCTGTTGTCTGCAATAAAAGCCATGTGGTGCACTCCGAAGACAGACTCTTCTTTTGAAGTTAATTCATTTATTACAAGAGTTGTTATTTCAAGTGGGGCTACGTCGAGAGAGAGAGAGAGAGAGAGAGAGAGAGAGAGAGAGAGAGAGCAATCACTACTTTATCGTAGTTAGTTATTAATGTTTTCTTAACTATTCATAGAGAGGGGGGGGGAATGATTTCTCGCGCCTGCATTTCCCCTAGGGGAAATATCCCTTATTGTGAATCGCACGTCCTCTCGGTTCGCTTTCCGCATCAGACTGACTAACACTCGCTTCTCTCGAGAACGAGTGACGTCACAGAGCCTCCGTTTCCCACGCAAGGGCCTGTGACGTCACAGTCTCTCCAGGTGCAGACTGATCCTTGATCTGGGGTCTCGTCACACGGTAACCTTGTCACGTCTGCCTGCTCCGACTGTGAGAACAAGCCCTGTTCTGCACTCGACTGCCCCGCGTTAATTCGCGCAAGTCAAATCAACGATTCCCAACAGATACGTCCATTCTCATCGGGCCATTATCCAACACTTAGAAGCATTTGTTTATGGAAATAGAAATATAACGATTATTATTAAATAATTGTTATAGGCATTTATTTATGAAAATAAAAGTTACTTTCCTGTTATTGCCCCATCACAAATTTCCTGTAATTAACATTATTTTTTGTTTGTTTTTCGCCTTTTTTTATTTAAAGGTTAGGGTTAATGTTAGGATTTTAGGGATATGGTTAGGGTTAACTAACTAAATAAATAGAAAAGGGTTAAAGGTCAGAAACAAGAGGCAATATTGATCTAATCGAGAGATGCTACCTGGATATTTATCCGTGTCTCGGATATGGTTGAATTTTATCCATCTACAGATTAAATAATTATTTTTAGTAGAAAAGGTGTTCATGTTTTCAATATAATTATGTTGTTTAATATATTTGTTTCATTAGTTTTTGAGATGGTGGTGCAACAACAAGAAAATAATATTAGTGGTGGTGCAACAACAAGAAAATAATATTAGTGGTGGTGCAACAACAAGAAAATAATATTAGTGGTGGTGCAATAACAAGAAAATAATATTAGTAGTGGTGCAACAACAAGAAAATAATATTAGTGGTAGTGCAACAACAAGAAAATAATATTAGTGGTGGTGCAGTAACAAGAGAATAATATCATTGGTGGTGCAACAACAAGAAAATAATATTAGTGGTGGTGCAACAACAAGAAAATAATATTTGTGGTGGTGCTACAACAAGAAACTAATATTAGTAGTGGTGCAGTAACAAGAAAATAATATTAGTGGTGGTGCAACAACAAGAAAATAATATTAGTGGTGGTGCAATAACAAGAAAATAATATTAGTGGTGATGCAACAACAAGAAAATAATATTAGTGGTGGTGCAATAACAAGAAAATAATATTGGTGGTGGTGCAACAACAAGAAAATAATATTAGTAGTGGTGCAGTAACAAGAAAATAATATTAGTGGTGGTGCAATAACAAGAAAATAATATTAGTGGGGATGCAACAACAAGAAAATAATATTAGTGGTGCTCCAATAACAAGAAAATAATATTAGTGGTGGTGCAATAACAAGAAAATAATATTAGTGGTGGTGCAATAACAAGAAAATAATATTAGTGGTGATGCAACAACAAGAAAATAATATTAGTGGTGGTGCAATAACAAGAAAATAATATTAGTGGTGGTGCTATAACAAGAAAATAATATTAGTGGTGATGCAACAACAAGAAAATAATATTAGTGGTGGTGCAACAACAAGAAAATAATATTAGTGGTGGTGCAACAACAAGAAAATAATATTAGTAGTGGTGCAGTAACAAGAAAATAATATTAGTGGTGGTGCAACAACAAGAAAAAAATATTAGTGGTGGTGCAACAACAAGAAAATAATATTAGTGGTGGTGCAACAACAAGAAAATAATATTAGTGGTGGTGCAACAACAAGAAAATAATATTAGTGGTGGTGCAATAACAAGAAAATAATATTAGTGGTGGTGCAACAACAAGAAAATAATATTGGTGGTGGTGCAACAACAAGACAATAATATTAGTAGTGGTGCAGTAACAAGAAAATAATATTAGTGGTGGTGCAATAACAAGAAAATAATATTAGTGGTGATGCAACAACAAGAAAATAATATTAGTGGTGGTGCAACAACAAGAAAATAATATTAGTGGTGGTGCAATTACAAGAAAATAATATTGGTGGTGGTGCAAAAACAAGAAAATAATATTAGTAGTGGTGCAGTAACAAGAAAATAATATTAGTGGTGGTGCAACTACAAGACTATAATATTAGTGGTGGTGCAGTAACAAGAAAATAATATTAGTGGTGGTGCAATAACAAGAAAATAATATTAGTGGTGGTGCAACAACAAGAAAAAAATATTAGTGGTGGTGCAACAACAAGAAAATAATATTAGTGGTGGTGCAACAACAAGAAAATAATATTAGTAGTGGTGCAACAACAAGAAAATAATATTAGTGGTAGTGCAACAACAAGAAAATAATATTAGTGGTGGTGCAGTAACAAGAGAATAATATCATTGGTGGTGCAACAACAAGAAAATAATATTAGTGGTGGTGCAACAACAAGAAAATAATATTTGTGGTGGTGCTACAACAAGAAACTAATATTAGTAGTGGTGCAATAACAAGAAAATAATATTAGTGGTGGTGCAATAACAAGAAAATAATATTAGTGGTGATGCAACAACAAGAAAATAATATTAGTGGTGGTGCAATAACAAGAAAATAATATTGGTGGTGGTGCAACAACAAGAAAATAATATTAGTGGTTGTGCAACAACAAGAAAATAATATTAGTGGTGGTGCAACAACAAGAAAATAATATTAGTGGTGGTGCAGTAACAAGAAAATAATATTAGTGGTGGTGCAATAACAAGAAAATAATATTAGTGGTGATGCAACAACAAGAAAATAATATTAGTGGTGGTGCAATAACAAGAAAATAATATTAGTGGTGGTGCAATAACAAGAAAATAATATTAGTGGTGGTGCAATAACAAGAAAAAAATATTAGTGGTGGTGCAACAACAAGAAAATAATATTAGTGGTGGTGCAACAACAAGAAAATAATATTAGTAGTGGTGCAACAACAAGAAAATAATATTAGTGGTAGTGCAACAACAAGAAAATAATATTAGTGGTGGTGCAGTAACAAGAGAATAATATCATTGGTGGTGCAACAACAAGAAAATAATATTAGTGGTGGTGCAACAACAAGAAAATAATATTTGTGGTGGTGCTACAACAAGAAACTAATATTAGTAGTGGTGCAATAACAAGAAAATAATATTAGTGGTGGTGCAATAACAAGAAAATAATATTAATGGTGATGCAACAACAAGAAAATAATATTAGTGGTGGTGCAATAACAAGAAAATAATATTGGTGGTGGTGCAACAACAAGAAAATAATATTAGTAGTGGTGCAGTAACAAGAAAATAATATTAGTGGTGGTGCAATAACAAGAAAATAATATTAGTGGTGATGCAACAACAAGAAATTAATATTAGTGGTGGTGCAATAACAAGAAAATAATATTAGTGGTGGTGCAATAACAAGAAAATAATATTAGTGGTGGTGCAATAACAAGAAAATAATATTAGTGGTGATGCAACAACAAGAAAATAATATTAGTGGTGGTGCAATAACAAGTAAATAATATTAGTGGTGGTGCTATAACAAGAAAATAATATTAGTGGTGATGCAACAACAAGAAAATAATATTAGTGGTGGTGCAACAACAAGAAAATAATATTAGTGGTGGTGCAACAACAAGAAAATAATATTAGTAGTGGTGCAGTAACAAGAAAATAATATTAGTGGTGGTGCAACAACAAGAAAAAAATATTAGTGGTGGTGCAACAACAAGAAAATAATATTAGTGGTGGTGCAACAACAAGAAAATAATATTAGTGGTGGTGCAACAACAAGAAAATAATATTAGTGGTGGTGCAATAACAAGAAAATAATATTAGTGGTGGTGCAACAACAAGAAAATAATATTGGTGGTGGTGCAACAACAAGAAAATAATATTAGTAGTGGTGCAGTAACAAGAAAATAATATTAGTGGTGGTGCAATAACAAGAAAATAATATTAGTGGTGATGCAACAACAAGAAAATAATATTAGTGGTGGTGCAACAACAAGAAAATAATATTAGTGGTGGTGCAATTACAAGAAAATAATATTGGTGGTGGTGCAAAAACAAGAAAATAATATTAGTAGTGGTGCAGTAACAAGAAAATAATATTAGTGGTGGTGCAACTACAAGACTATAATATTAGTGGTGGTGCAGTAACAAGAAAATAATATTAGTGGTGGTGCAATAACAAGAAAATAATATTAGTGGTGGTGCAACAACAAGAAAAAAATATTAGTGGTGGTGCAACAACAAGAAAATAATATTAGTGGTGGTGCAACAACAAGAAAATAATATTGGTGGTGGTGCAACTACAAGACTATAATATTAGTGGTGGTGCAGTAACAAGAAAATAATATTAGTGGTGGTGCAATAACAAGAAAATAATATTAGTGGTGGTGCAACAACAAGAAAAAAATATTAGTGGTGGTGCAACAACAAGGAAATAATATTAGTGGTGGTGCAACAACAAGACAATAATATTAGTAGTGGTGCAGTAACAAGAAAATAATATTAGTGGTGGTGCAACAACAAGAAAATAATATTAGTGGTTGTGCAACTACAAGACAATAATATAAGTTGTGGTGCAGTAACAAGAAAATAATATTAGTGGTGGTGCAACAACAAGAAAATAATATTAGTGGTGGTGCAACAACAAGAAAATAATATTAGTGGTGGTGCAACAACAAGAAAATAATATTAGTGGTGGTGCAACAACAAGAAAATAATATTGGTGGTGGTGCAACAACAAGAAAATAATATTGGTGGTGGTGCAACAACAAGACAATAATATTAGTAGTGGTGCAGTAACAAGAAAATAATATTAGTGGTGGTGCAATAAGAAGAAAATAATATTATTGGTGGTGCAATAACAAGAAAATAATATTAGTGGTGGTGCAATAACAAGAAAATAATATTAGTGGTGGTGCAACAACAAGAAAATATTATTAGTGGTGGTGCAATAACAAGAAAATAAAATTAGTGGTGGTGCAACAACAAGAAAATAATATTAGTGGTGGTGCAACAACAAGAAAATAATATTAGTGGTGGTGCAGTAACAAGAAAATAATATTAGTGGCGGTGCAACAACAAGAAAATAATATTAGTGGTGGTGCAACAACAAGACAATAATATTAGTGGTGGTGCAACAACAAGAAAATAATATTGGTGGTGGTGCAATAACAAGACAATAATATTAGTGGTGGTGCAGTAACAAGAAAATAATATTAGTGGTGGTGCAACAACAAGAAAATAATATTAGTGGTGGTGCAATAACAAGAAAATAATATTAGTGGTGGTGCAACAACAAGAAAATAATATTAGTGGTGGTGTAACAACAAGAAAATAATATTAGTGGTGGTGCAACAACAAGAAAATAATATTAGTGGTGGTGCAACAACAAGAAAATAATATTAGTGGTGGTGCAACAACAAGAAAATAATATTGGTGGTGGTGCAACTACAAGACAATAATATTAGTGGTGGTGCAGTAACAAGAAAATTATATTAGTGGTGGTGCAATAACAAGAAAATATTTATTAGTGGTGGTGCAACAACAAGAAAATAATATTAGTGGTGGTGCAATAACAAGAAAATAATATTAGTGGTGGTGCAACAACAAGAAAATAATATTAGTGGTGGTGCAACAACAAGAAAATAATATTAGTGGTGGTGCAATAACAAGAAAATAATATTAGTGGCGATGCAATGACAAGAAAATAATATTAATGGTGGTGCAACAACAAGAAAATAATATTAGTGGTGGTGCAATAACAAGAAAATAATATTAGTGGTGGTGCAATAACAAGAAAATAATATTAGTGGTGGTGCAACAACAAGAAAATAATATTAGTAGTAGTGCAATAACAAGAAAATAATATTAGCGGTGGTGCAACAACAAGAAAATAATATTAGTGGTGGTGCAATAACAAGAAAATAATATTAGTGGTGGTGCAATAACAAGAAAATAATATTAGTGGCGATGCAATAACAAGAAAATAATATTAGTGGTGGTGCAACAACAAGAAAATAATATTAGTTGTGGTGCAACAACAAGAAAATAATATTAGTGGTGGTGCAACAACAAGAAAATAATATTAGTGGTGGTGCAACAACAAGAAAATAATATTAGTGGTGGTGCAATAACAAGAAAATAATATTAGTAGTAGTGCAATAACAAGAAAATAATATTAGCGGTAGTGCAACAACAAGAAAATAATATTAGTGGTGGTGCAATAACAAGAAAATAATATTAGTGGTGGTGCAATAACAAGAAAATAATATTAGTGGCGATGCAATAACAAGAAAATAATATTAGTGACGATGCAATAACAAGAAAATAATATTAGTGGTGGTGCTACAACAAGAAAATAATATTAGTGGTGGTGCAACAACAAGAAAATAATATTAGTGGTGGTGCAACAACAAGAAAATAATATTAGTGGTGGTGCAATAACAAGAAAATAATATTAGTGGTGGTGCAACAACAAGAAAATAATATTAGTGGTGGTGCAACAACAAGAAAATAATATTGGTGGTGGTGCAACAACAAGACAATAATATTAGTGGTGGTGCAGTAACAAGAAAATAATATTAGTGGTGGTGCAATAACAAGAAAATAATATTAGTGGTGGTGCAACAACAAGAAAATAATATTAGTGGTGGTGCAACAACAAGAAAATAATATTAGTGGTGGTGCAACAACAAGAAAATAATATTAGTGGTGGTGCAACAACAAGAAAATAATATTAGTGGTGGTGCAACAACAAGAAAATAATATTAGTTGTGGTGCAATAACAAGAAAATAATATTAGTGGCGATGCAATAACAAGAAAATAATATTAGTGGCGATGCAATAACAAGAAAATAATATTAGTGGTGGTGCTACAACAAGAAAATAATATTAGTGGTGGTGCAACAACAAGAAAATAATATTAGTGGTGGTGCAACAACAAGAAAATAATATTAGTGGTGGTGCAACAACAAGAAAATAATATTAGTGGTGGTGCAACAACAAGAAAATAATATTAGTGGTGGTGCAACAACAAGAAAATAATATTAGTGGTGGTGCAACAACAAGAAAATAATATTAGTGGCGATGCAATAACAAGAAAATAATATTAATGGTAGTGCTACAACAAGAAAATAATATTAGTGGTGGTGCAATAACAAGAAAATAATATTAGTGGTGGTGCAATAACAAGAAAATAATATTAATGGTGGTGCAATAACAAGAAAATAATATTAGTGGTGGTGCAACAACAAGAAAATAATATTAGTGGTGGTGCAATAAAAAGAAAATAATATTAGTGGTGGTGCAATAACAAGAAAATAATATTAGTGGTGGTGCAATAACAAGAAAATAATATTAGTGGTGGTGCAATAACAAGAAAATAATATTAGTGGTGGTGCAATAACAAGAAAATAATATTAGTGGTGGTGCAACAACAAGAAAATAATATTAGTGGTGGTGCAACAACAAGAAAATAATATTAGTGGCGATGCAATAACAAGAAAATAATATTAATGGTGGTGCTACAACAAGAAAATAATATTAGTGGTGGTGCAACAACAAGAAAATAATATTAGTGGTGGTGCAATAACAAGAAAATAATATTAGTGGTGGTGCAATAACAAGAAAATAATATTAGTGGCGATGCAATAACAAGAAAATAATATTAGTGGTGGTGCAACAACAAGAAAATAATATTAGTTGTGGTGCAACAACAAGAAAATAATATTAGTGGTGGTGCAACAACAAGAAAATAATATTAGTGGTGGTGCAACAATAAGAAAATAATATTAGTGGTGGTGCAACAACAAGAAAATAATATTAGTGGTGGTGCAACAACAAGAAAATAATATTAGTGGTGGTGCAATAACAAGAAAATAATATTAGTGGTGGTGCAACAACAAGAAAATAATATTAGTGGTGGTGCAACAACAAGAAAATAATATTGGTGGTGGTGCAACAACAAGACAATAATATTAGTGGTGGTGCAGTAACAAGAAAATAATATTAGTGGTGGTGCAATAACAAGAAAATAATATTAGTGGTGGTGCAACAACAAGAAAATAATATTAGTGGTGGTGCAACAACAAGAAAATAATATTAGTGGTGGTGCAACAACAAGAAAATAATATTAGTGGTGGTGCAACAACAAGAAAATAATATTAGTGGTGGTGCAACAACAAGAAAATAATATTAGTGGTGGTGCAATAACAAGAAAATAATATTAATGGTGGTGGAACAACAAGAAAATAATATTAGTGGCGATGCAATAACAAGAAAATAATATTAATGGTGGTGCTACAACAAGAAAATAATATCAGTGGTGGTGCAACAACAAGAAAATAATATTAGTGGCGATGCAATAACAAGAAAATAATATTAATGGTGGTGCAACAACAAGAAAATAATATTAGTGGTGGTGCAACAACAAGAAAATAATATTAGTGGCGATGCAATAACAAGAAAATAATATTAATGGTGGTGCTACAACAAGAAAATAATATCAGTGGTGGTGCAATAACAAGAAAATAATATTAGTGGTGGTGCAACAACAAGAAAATAATATTAGTGGTGGTGCAACAACAAGAAAATAATATTAGTGGTGGTGCAATAACAAGAAAATAATATTAGTGGCGATGCAATAACAAGAAAATAATATTAATGGTGGTGCTACAACAAGAAAATAATATTAGTGGTGGTGCAATAACAAGAAAATAATATTAGTGGTGGTGCAATAACAAGAAAATAATATTAGTGGTGGTGCAACAACAAGAAAATAATATTAGTGGTGGTGCAATAACAAGAAAATAATATTAATGGTGGTGCAATAACAAGAAAATAATATTAGTGGTGGTGCAACAACAAGAAAATAATATTAGTGGTGGTGCAATAAAAAGAAAATAATATTAGTGGTGGTGCAATAACAAGAAAATAATATTAGTGGTGGTGCAATAACAAGAAAATAATATTAGTGGTGGTGCAATAACAAGAAAATAATATTAGTGGTGGTGCAATAACAAGAAAATAATATTAGTGGTGGTGCAACAACAAGAAAATAATATTAGTGGTGGTGCAACAACAAGAAAATAATATTAGAGGCGATGCAATAACAAGAAAATAATATTAATGGTGGTGCTACAACAAGAAAATAATATTAGTGGTGGTGCAACAACAAGAAAATAATATTAATGGTGGTGCAACAACAAGAAAATAATATTAGTGGCGATGCAATAACAAGAAAATAATATTAATGGTGGTGCAACAACAAGAAAATAATATCAGTGGTGGTGCAACAACAAGAAAATAATATTAGTGGCGATGCAATAACAAGAAAATAATATTAGTGGTGGTGCAACAACAAGAAAATAATATTAGTGGTGGTGCAATAAAAAGAAAATAATATTAATGGTGGTGCAATAAAAAGAAAATAATATTAGTGGTGGTGCAACAACAAGAAAATAATATTAGTGGTGGTGCAACAACAAGAAAATAATATTAGTGGTGGTGCAATAAAAAGAAAATAATATTAGTGGTGGTGCAATAAAAAGAAAATAATATTAGTGGTGGTGCAACAACAAGAAAATAATATTAGTGGTGGTGCAACAACAAGAAAATAATATTAGAGGCGATGCAATAACAAGAAAATAATATTAATGGTGGTGCTACAACAAGAAAATAATATCAGTGGTGGTGCAACAACAAGAAAATAATATTAATGGTGGTGCAACAACAAGAAAATAATATTAGTTGTGGTGCAACAACAAGAAAATAATATTAGTGGTGGTGCAACAACAAGAAAATAATATTAGTGGCGATGCAATAACAAGAAAATAATATTAATGGTGGTGCTACAACAAGAAAATAATATTAGTGGTGGTGCAATAACAAGAAAATAATATTAATGGTGGTGCAACAACAAGAAAATAATATTAGTGGCGATGCAATAACAAGAAAATAATATTAATGGTGGTGCTACAACAAGAAAATAATATCAGTGGTGGTGCAACAACAAGAAAATAATATTAGTGGCGATGCAATAACAAGAAAATAATATTAATGGTGGTGCAACAACAAGAAAATAATATTAGTGGTGGTGCAACAACAAGAAAATAATATTAGTGGCGATGCAATAACAAGAAAATAATATTAATGGTGGTGCTACAACAAGAAAATAATATCAGTGGTGGTGCAACAACAAGAAAATAATATTAGTGGCGATGCAATAACAAGAAAATAATATTAATGGTGGTGCAACAACAAGAAAATAATATTAGTGGTGGTGCAACAACAAGAAAATAATATTAGTGGCGATGCAATAACAAGAAAATAATATTAATGGTGGTGCTACAACAAGAAAATAATATCAGTGGTGGTGCAATAACAAGAAAATAATATTAGTGGTGGTGCAACAAAAAGAAAATAATATTAGTGGTGGTGCAACAACAAGAAAATAATATTAGTGGTGGTGCAATAACAAGAAAATAATATTAGTGGCCGTGCAATAACAAGAAAATAATATTAATGGTGGTGCTACAACAAGAAAATAATATTAGTGGTGGTGCAATAACAAGAAAATAATATTAGTGGTGGTGCAATAACAAGAAAATAATATTAGTGGTGGTGCAACAACAAGAAAATAATATTAGTGGTGGTGCAATAACAAGAAAATAATATTAATGGTGGTGCAATAACAAGAAAATAATATTAGTGGTGGTGCAACAACAAGAAAATAATATTAGTGGTGGTGCAATAAAAAGAAAATAATATTAGTGGTGGTGCAATAACAAGAAAATAATATTAGTGGTGGTGCAATAACAAGAAAATAATATTAGTGGTGGTGCAATAACAAGAAAATAATATTAGTGGTGGTGCAATAACAAGAAAATAATATTAGTGGTGGTGCAACAACAAGAAAATAATATTAGTGGTGGTGCAACAACAAGAAAATAATATTAGAGGCGATGCAATAACAAGAAAATAATATTAATGGTGGTGCTACAACAAGAAAATAATATTAGTGGTGGTGCAACAACAAGAAAATAATATTAATGGTGGTGCAACAACAAGAAAATAATATTAGTGGCGATGCAATAACAAGAAAATAATATTAATGGTGGTGCAACAACAAGAAAATAATATCAGTGGTGGTGCAACAACAAGAAAATAATATTAGTGGCGATGCAATAACAAGAAAATAATATTAGTGGTGGTGCAACAACAAGAAAATAATATTAGTGGTGGTGCAATAAAAAGAAAATAATATTAGTGGTGGTGCAACAACAAGAAAATAATATTAGTGGTGGTGCAACAACAAGAAAATAATATTAGTGGTGGTGCAATAAAAAGAAAATAATATTAGTGGTGGTGCAATAAAAAGAAAATAATATTAGTGGTGGTGCAACAACAAGAAAATAATATTAGTGGTGGTGCAACAACAAGAAAATAATATTAGAGGCGATGCAATAACAAGAAAATAATATTAATGGTGGTGCTACAACAAGAAAATAATATCAGTGGTGGTGCAACAACAAGAAAATAATATTAATGGTGGTGCAACAACAAGAAAATAATATTAGTTGTGGTGCAACAACAAGAAAATAATATTAGTGGTGGTGCAACAACAAGAAAATAATATTAGTGGCGATGCAATAACAAGAAAATAATATTAATGGTGGTGCTACAACAAGAAAATAATATTAGTGGTGGTGCAATAACAAGAAAATAATATTAATGGTGGTGCAACAACAAGAAAATAATATTAGTGGCGATGCAATAACAAGAAAATAATATTAATGGTGGTGCTACAACAAGAAAATAATATCAGTGGTGGTGCAACAACAAGAAAATAATATTAGTGGCGATGCAATAACAAGAAAATAATATTAATGGTGGTGCAACAACAAGAAAATAATATTAGTGGTGGTGCAACAACAAGAAAATAATATTAGTGGTGGTGCAATAACAAGAAAATAATATTAATGGTGGTGCTACAACAAGAAAATAATATCAGTGGTGGTGCAACAACAAGAAAATAATATTAGTGGCGATGCAATAACAAGAAAATAATATTAATGGTGGTGCAACAACAAGAAAATAATATTAGTGGTGGTGCAACAACAAGAAAATAATATTAGTGGCGATGCAATAACAAGAAAATAATATTAATGGTGGTGCTACAACAAGAAAATAATATCAGTGGTGGTGCAATAACAAGAAAATAATATTAGTGGTGGTGCAACAACAAGAAAATAATATTAGTTGTGGTGCAACAACAAGAAAATAATATTAGTGGTGGTGCAACAACAAGAAAATAATATTAGTGGTGGTGCAATAACAAGAAAATAATATTAGTGGCGATGCAATAACAAGAAAATAATATTAATGGTGGTGCTACAACAAGAAAATAATATTAGTGGTGGTGCAATAACAAGAAAATAATATTAGTGGTGGTGCAATAACAAGAAAATAATATTAGTGGTGGTGCAACAACAAGAAAATAATATTAGTGGTGGTGCAATAACAAGAAAATAATATTAATGGTGGTGCAATAACAAGAAAATAATATTAGTGGTGGTGCAACAACAAGAAAATAATATTAGTGGTGGTGCAATAAAAAGAAAATAATATTAGTGGTGGTGCAATAACAAGAAAATAATATTAGTGGTGGTGCAATAACAAGAAAATAATATTAGTGGTGGTGCAATAACAAGAAAATAATATTAGTGGTGGTGCAATAACAAGAAAATAATATTAGTGGTGGTGCAACAACAAGAAAATAATATTAGTGGTGGTGCAACAACAAGAAAATAATATTAGAGGCGATGCAATAACAAGAAAATAATATTAGTGGTGGTGCAACAACAAGAAAATAATATTAGTGGTGGTGCAACAACAAGAAAATAATATTAGTGGCGATGCAATAACAAGAAAATAATATTAATGGTGGTGCTACAACAAGAAAATAATATTAGTGGTGGTGCAATAACAAGAAAATAATATTAATGGTGGTGCAACAACAAGAAAATAATATTAGTGGCGATGCAATAACAAGAAAATAATATTAATGGTGGTGCTACAACAAGAAAATAATATCAGTGGTGGTGCAACAACAAGAAAATAATATTAGTGGCGATGCAATAACAAGAAAATAATATTAATGGTGGTGCAACAACAAGAAAATAATATTAGTGGTGGTGCAACAACAAGAAAATAATATTAGTGGCGATGCAATAACAAGAAAATAATATTAATGGTGGTGCTACAACAAGAAAATAATATCAGTGGTGGTGCAACAACAAGAAAATAATATTAGTGGCGATGCAATAACAAGAAAATAATATTAATAGTGGTGCAACAACAAGAAAATAATATTAGTGGTGGTGCAACAACAAGAAAATAATATTGGTGGCGATGCAATAACAAGAAAATAATATTAATGGTGGTGCTACAACAAGAAAATAATATCAGTGGTGGTGCAATAACAAGAAAATAATATTAGTGGTGGTGCAACAACAAGAAAATAATATTAGTGGTGGTGCAACAACAAGAAAATAATATTAGTGGTGGTGCAACAACAAGAAAATAATATTAGTGGTGGTGCAATAACAAGAAAATAATATTAGTGGCGATGCAATAACAAGAAAATAATATTAATGGTGGTGCTACAACAAGAAAATAATATTAGTGGTGGTGCAATAACAAGAAAATAATATTAGTGGTGGTGCAATAACAAGAAAATAATATTAGTGGTGGTGCAACAACAAGCAAATAATATTAGTGGTGGTGCAATAACAAGAAAATAATATTAATGGTGGTGCAATAACAAGAAAATAATATTAGTGGTGGTGCAACAACAAGAAAATAATATTAGTGGTGGTGCAATAACAAGAAAATAATATTAGTGGTGGTGCAACAACAAGAAAATAATATTAGTGGTGGTGCAACAACAAGAAAATAATATTAGAGGCGATGCAATAACAAGAAAATAATATTAATGGTGGTGCTACAACAAGAAAATAATATTAGTGGTGGTGCAACAACAAGAAAATAATATTAATGGTGGTGCAACAACAAGAAAATAATATTAGTGGCGATGCAATAACAAGAAAATAATATTAATGGTGGTGCAACAACAAGAAAATAATATCAGTGGTGGTGCAACAACAAGAAAATAATATTAGTGGCGATGCAATAACAAGAAAATAATATTAGTGGTGGTGCAACAACAAGAAAATAATATTAGTGGTGGTGCAATAAAAAGAAAATAATATTAATGGTGGTGCAATAACAAGAAAATAATATTAGTGGTGGTGCAACAACAAGAAAATAATATTAGTGGTGGTGCAACAACAAGAAAATAATATTAGTGGTGGTGCAATAAAAAGAAAATAATATTAGTGGTGGTGCAATAAAAAGAAAATAATATTAGTGGTGGTGCAACAACAAGAAAATAATATTAGTGGTGGTGCAACAACAAGAAAATAATATTAGAGGCGATGCAATAACAAGAAAATAATATTAATGGTGGTGCTACAACAAGAAAATAATATCAGTGGTGGTGCAACAACAAGAAAATAATATTAATGGTGGTGCAACAACAAGAAAATAATATTAGTTGTGGTGCAACAACAAGAAAATAATATTAGTGGTGGTGCAACAACAAGAAAATAATATTAGTGGCGATGCAATAACAAGAAAATAATATTAATGGTGGTGCTACAACAAGAAAATAATATTAGTGGTGGTGCAATAACAAGAAAATAATATTAGTGGCGATGCAATAACAAGAAAATAATATTAATGGTGGTGCAACAAAAAGAAAATAATATTAGTGGTGGTGCAATAACAAGAAAATAATATTAGTGGTGGTGCAACAACAAGAAAATAATATTAGTGGTGGTGCAACAACAAGAAAATAATATTAGTGGTGGTGCAATAACAAGAAAATAATATTAGTGGTGGTGCAACAACAAGAAAATAATATTAGTGGTGGTGCAACAACAAGAAAATAATATTGGTGGTGGTGCAACAACAAGACAATAATATTAGTGGTGGTGCAGTAACAAGAAAATAATATTAGTGGTGGTGCAATAACAAGAAAATAATATTAGTGGTGGTGCAACAACAAGAAAATAATATTAGTGGTGGTGCAACAACAAGAAAATAATATTAGTGGTGGTGCAACAACAAGAAAATAATATTAGTGGTGGTGCAACAACAAGAAAATAATATTAGTGGTGGTGCAACAACAAGAAAATAATATTAGTGGTGGTGCAATAACAAGAAAATAATATTAGTGACGATGCAATAACAAGAAAGTAATATTAGTGGCGATGCAATAACAAGAAAATAATATTAGTGGTGGTGCTACAACAAGAAAATAATATCAGTGGTGGTGCAACAAAAAGAAAATAATATTAGTGGTGGTGCAACAACAAGAAAATAATATTAGTGGTGGTGCAACAACAAGAAAATAATATTAGTGGTGGTGCAACAACAAGAAAATAATATTAGTGGTGGTGCAATAACAAGAAAATAATATTAGTGGCGATGCAATAACAAGAAAATAATATTAATGGTGGTGCTACAACAAGAAAATAATATTAGTGGTGGTGCAATAACAAGAAAATAATATTAGTGGTGGTGCAATAACAAGAAAATAATATTAATGGTGGTGCAATAACAAGAAAATAATATTAGTGGTGGTGCAACAACAAGAAAATAATATTAGTGGTGGTGCAATAACAAGAAAATAATATTAGTGGTGGTGCAATAACAAGAAAATAATATTAGTGGTGGTGCAATAACAAGAAAATAATATTAGTGGTGGTGCAATAACAAGAAAATAATATTAGTGGTGGTGCAATAACAAGAAAATAATATTAGTGGTGGTGCAACAACAAGAAAATAATATTAGTGGTGGTGCAACAACAAGAAAATAATATTAGTGGCGATGCAATAACAAGAAAATAATATTAATGGTGGTGCTACAACAAGAAAATAATATTAGTGGTGGTGCAACAACAAGAAAATAATATTAATGGTGGTGCAACAACAAGAAAATAATATTAGTGGCGATGCAATAACAAGAAAATAATATTAATGGTGGTGCTACAACAAGAAAATAATATCAGTGGTGGTGCAACAACAAGAAAATAATATTAATAGTGGTGCAACAACAAGAAAATAATATTAGTGGTGGTGCAACAACAAGAAAATAATATTAGTGGTGGTGCAACAACAAGAAAATAATATTAGTGGCGATGCAATAACAAGAAAATAATATTAATGGTGGTGCTACAACAAGAAAATAATATTAGTGGTGGTGCAATAACAAGAAAATAATATTAATGGTCGTGCAACAACAAGAAAATAATATTAGTGGCGATGCAATAACAAGAAAATAATATTAATGGTGGTGCTACAACAAGAAAATAATATCAGTGGTGGTGCAACAACAAGAAAATAATATTAGTGGCGATGCAATAACAAGAAAATAATATTAATGGTGGTGCTACAACAAGAAAATAATATCAGTGGTGGTGCAATAACAAGAAAATAATATTAGTGGTGGTGCAACAACAAGAAAATAATATTAGTGGTGGTGCAACAACAAGAAAATTATATTAGTGGTGGTGCAATAACAAGAAAATAATATTAGTGGTGGTGCAACAACAAGAAAATAATATTAGTGGTGGTGCAATAACAAGAAAATAATATTAGAGGTGGTGCAATAACAAGAAAATAATATTAGTGGTGGTGCAATAACAAGAAAATAATATTAGTGGTGGTGCAATAACAAGAAAATAATATTAGTGGTGGTGCAACAACAAGAAAATAATATTAGTGGTGGTGCAACAACATGAAAATAATATTAGTGGTGGTGCAACAACAAGAAAATAATATTAGTGGTGGTGCAATAACAAGAAAATAATATTAGTGGTGGTGCAACAACAAGAAAATAATATTAGTGGTGGTGCAATAACAAGAAAATAATATTAGTGGTGGTGCAACAACAAGAAAAGTATAGTATCTGTTCCGATGGATACTACACCCCATAGACCAGTACCGTCTTGGCCCTCGGGGCTTGATGACGCATGTCTGTGGGTTTGTCCTGTGCAGTTCTAGGAGGTCCACCCTCCCAGGCTTTACCTCCCCTCTTTGGGGAGGAGTAAGTTTATTACTTACTGCCTGAGCCCCCACCCCTTCCGGGGAATGCCGACGGGGCTGCCCAGGTATTTTTTTGTAGGCCAGAGTGCTTACCTTCTCGGGCGCTGGCTTTTCAAATCCCACTTTCCTGACCTTGTGTCACATCTTACTGCTGTGGGAGGAAGATAAATAATAGGAAAGTACCAAATAAGGTTTTTGCAGATACGGATTGCCCACATAAACCTATAATTGTTCTTTGTCTCTTCTCAACGCGAACCCCGTCTAATAATACTTTACCAAATTGTTCATGCTTCTCGTTAGGCAAATATTTAGCTGCCTCTCATCGCCTCGAGGCGGCTGGAGCAGCTGGTTGTAAGGGTTAGGGTTTATGAAGTGTTGGCTGCATTGAAGCAGGTTAGTTACAACAAATTGCCGGGGCTTGACAGTCTGCGCTCCATGAATTGTTCTTGACGTTGTCGCACATATTTATACCGATTCTGACGGATGGTCTAACCTATTTGCTTGATCAGGGAGGGATCCATGTTGAGGTGATCACATTGGTGAAGGAGAAGGACAGTTTGGTTTGTTTAACGGCATATCAACTTCTTATGGGGCATTTAATGCCGAAACATTAGTTGTAGTATGCTGGATGGAAGTTAAATGTTACTAACATTTCAGAGGAACCTTTCGACTATATCTTCTTATATAGCTACATTACTCTTAGAAATTTAAACGTTTTATTTGGGTCAACCTTGTTGAAGATCTCTTTTAGGTTATTTTCTTGGTAGTGCCACAATCGGATCTGTTCAAAGTCTATACAGCTTATCAGTATAGGTTCTCTCTCACTTCAAAGTAAAAGTATGGTGGTCGACCATACTCGAGGCCGGCCCCAAAGCCCCCTTTTGATTAGTTCGTAAACGGGTGTGTAGGAGAGTACGCCACTCCTTTCCAAGGATCACTCTACTTACCCTTGATTCTCGATCCATACATTACATGGAGTCTGGAAGAAAAACTCCAACCCGCCTTTCTTTTTTGTCTTTGTTAAGACCATTCCAATTTCCTTTGTTGTTTTTTTTTTTGTTAAAGAGAGAGAGAGAGAGAGAGAGAGAGAGAGAGAGAGAGAGAGGATGAGAGAGAGAAAGAAAGAGAAGGTGATCACATTAACCCACACAATTTTTACTATGTTTAGATTTTTTCTTTCTTTTTGGGGTAAGTCTTGTCCCATTTCTAGCATCACGCTTGTATAAAAACATGTGATGTGTTTTAAGTAAAGTAGTCCATAGAGAAAATTTGGTATTGTCGTATGACCTTCAATATATATATATATATATATATATATATATATATATATATATATATATATATATATATATATATATATATATATATATATAAGGTTAATACAACAAAAGATATAAGAGGCAACTAATATCTTTAATTAGTGAACATCCGGATAAAAATGAAACTCAATATACTGGATAGAGCATTAATAGCACTAGATAAAGTGAAAGAATAAAATAAGGTGCGAATCAAATTTTATTATAATTCAAAGTTCAAGCAAAGTACTTTAAAGTCCTTAACTCATGAGTTTTCAAAGAAAATCTTCTCCTCAGAGGACCATTACCGCAATGACATTACTGCAGGTAATAAAATTAAACTTTGAAAATATATAAAAAAAAAATATAAAATACATAAAAGTATATAAAACACTAAATATATCGACCCATAACACACTTTTTTGTTAAACTTATACAGTTCATCCAAGTCATAAAGTTTAAAACAGCTTCACTTGTTTCACTTTATCTAGTAATATATATATATATATATATATATATATATATATATATATATATAGTAATATTGTGATATAGAACGCCATGTATTGTGCTGATTGTATAGTATGTACAGAGCTGTCTGAAAGTCTTATAAAATGTAAGCCTGCGTTTGTCAACTTATTCTAAGATACATGTATTCAAATGTATTTTAAATCCATTAGTTCATCCTCTGGAGTATTATTCTCGACACCATCTAAATATCGTTTCCTGATCTGGTGTATGTGTCTTTTGTGCATAAACCTGTGTACCTTTACCATGAAAATCATGTTCCAAATCCGTTTATTCACTGTCCCTGTTTCCCAGTAAGATGCATTGCTTTTGAACATCCGAAAGAAAACTTTCTCTCTAGCTTTGAAGCGTGCCTTCGTGAGATTTTGTTCACATACTGGTTTCGTATGGATTGGCAACAATCTATCAAACACTGTTTTAATCTTCCTGGCAAACATTGCTTTTGTTGGCGTCATGGAACGTAGAACATTGTTATTTGGGGTCATTCTTGAATGACCTTTTCGGTAGGTGTGCCTATCGCTTTCTTAAGCGCTCTTATGAAAGTATCCATAAAACCGTTCTGTCTGACCATTGCTTCTCGCATGGTAGGGCGCGATCGTGATATGCTCCACTACAAAATATTTGACAGAATAATTTAAATCCAATAGACGTGAATTGCGTTCTGTTTTCTAATACAATGCTGTCAATAACTCCGAAACGGCGAGCAATTCATGTAAAAAAACTGGATCAATTAGGTTTCAAGAAACCCAAGAAATTGAATGAGACGAATTCGGATCTACGCTGATTTACCTTCGCACACGTACGTGGCATCTGTAAACAAACGGATAAGTAACCTGAGTTGCTTGGTCTTTCGTCGATTTTTAATATAGGGAAATATTTATTTTAAGAAAAGTGGGGATATATAGTAAATATTTATTTTTTAATGTAGAGTGCGTTTTTTATTATTTACAAAACTTTTAAGTAAACGAACGAAACATCGCAGAGATCGTGTTTTTAGCGTCTGAAATTCTCGTTTTAAAATGACTTAATTCTCTACGATTATTCGACTCAATCTTGTTTTAAAATGATTATTCGACGCAATCTTGTTCCTTTTTAGATAGCTCGTTAAGAGGAGCTCGCAAATTGTGCATGCTTGGAATAAACACATTATAATAATTTTCTAAACCAGGAAAACGTTGTAGTGACGATACGTTTTCCGGGGCCAGCATATTTTTTTTATCGCACTAGCTCGCTCTGGGTCTGATCTTCTACCATCTTTGTCTATAATTTATTTTGTGTTGCTCAGTACTTTTACTGATCACTAGAATGTCATCTAAGTAGGCTGTCGCAAATTCCAGTCAGCTAAGCAATGAGTCCATTACTTGTTGAAAAATAGCTGGTGCAACCTTAACACCAAATAGTAATCGTTCGAATGTGTACAAACCCCTATGGATATTTATACAAAGTAGCTTTGAGCACTCCTCGTCCACATGTATTTGTAGATAAGCATCACTTAAATCAACGTTTGGAATTTCTTCTGGATTAGGCAAAGGGTGTTGGTAATCCTTTAGTGCACGGTCTAATCCTGTGGAAAAAGTCTGCAAAAACAGATCTCTTTACCTTTTCACTTAGACTAGACGAAACCCACCCACTGTACTCTACTTTCGATAATGCTCCCATTTCTTCGAGTCTATTTAATTCCTCGTCAAGCTGATTTAATGACGCAAATGGATCATTTCTTTTCTTTTTAAACACTGGTTCAATATTTGGTTTTAATTCAAACTTGGCAGTTATTTTTTTACATCTTCTCAGTCCACTAGAGAAAACTTCCGAGAAGGTTTATCTTTAATACTTTCTTTAGTCTATCTGCTTCGGCATTTTAAGTTTCAATATTTTGACAGAAAGATTTTATGGGAATATTCCATGATTGAAATTTCTCCATCCAGTCCGTGCTAAAGGGGTTGTTTGAGTCGTTCATTACACACATTCTTAATTTCAAAGTTTTTCCTTTTAATGTAACGTTAGAGATTAGCTAGCATTCAAATTTTATTTGTTCACCAGTGACTCTTTTTGCTATTTTGCTCGTTCTCATCAAAGTTGGTTTTCCATTTTTTCCACCTTTGAAGATTTATTATTGACAGATCACCACGGGAATTAACTTGTAGCGTTATATTTTTATTTAATATATTTTTACTTGCAAAAATTTCCTGACATTTTCCGCTTCGTCATTTTTAGCAAATTTTAGCTTTTTGCAGTGTGTACTTTTGTGTCCCATGTGACCCCAATTTAAACACTTTTTCATTTTATATGGAAAATCTTTGTACCAATGCAATTACCCGCAGCGAAAACATGATTTAGGTGGCAAATTATTTTTCTTTGGTTGATCAAATTTAGTTGGTGAATTAATTTTCTTTTTGTTTCGTATTTTTTTAATATGTGACACCTTGCTTTGCTCTCTTGAATTTTGGCGAACATTAATAAAACGTTGGCAATCTTTTGCAATATATTGAAGCGTTTACCCAGGTTAATTCTCTAGTTTATTAAGAACTCTTCGTCTGATTTCTGCATCCGTATTTAATACTAACCCATGTGCAAAGATTAGACATTTAAAATTGTTAGCGCTCAACTCTGACAATTTGAAATCATCGCAGTGTTTGTTACCTACGCGTGCGAAAGTAGTGTAGTCTTTGTCTTCACCCTTGTGAGATTTATACATTTCCACCTTTTGTGAAAAAGAGACCTTTTAGGACTAAACGATTTAGTTCATAATTGTACCGCTCCAACAAATGTAAGGTTGCTGTTTTTTTTGTCGGCAATATATAATTGACGACGTTGGTATGTTCAACTATACCCAACTTTCTTAATAGCAAACGAACCTTTTTAAAATCGGTCTAATTCGCACGGTCTGTATTATAAAGATCTTTGTATCGTCTAAAATCAAAGCAAACGTAATTTCGTTTTCAGGGTCGTAAGTAAAATTATCGATAGCGCTTCAAATATTTTTTTGTGAATATGCACTTTCATCTTCAGTATTTTGACCCCTATTCGATAATTCGTATAATTTGGTCCAATTGTTTTTATTAAAATTTATCTTATAGATCAAGTTTTTTATTTCCATTTTCTTCTGATGTTCCATTTGTTTTATTAGTTTTTCTTGGAATTTCTCTTTTAGTTGAAGTTCTTGCTCTTCTTGGTGTTTAATGTTGTCCAACATTGCATTTTTAAATTCCTCCATTTTGTAATTTATTGTAAATATATATATTTACCACCGCGGGAAGATGTGACACAAGGTGGGAAAGTGGGATTTGTTGGGTCAGCACAAAATAAGTAGTGCATTCTGGCCCCACAAAAAAATCTTGGGCAGTCCCGTAGACATTCCTCGGTCGGGGCGCCTCAGGCAGTTAGCAATAAACTAACTCCACCCCAAAGAGGGGAGGGTGGGAAATCCACAATTAGCAAGGGTCGGGAGGACCTTACTAATCTACCCTTCATCACATTTTATTTTATTGCTTTATTTTCACGCTTTGGGGGTGTTTTTAGTAGTCCCACTGCCCATCAATAAGACATCTGTACATATTCTCATTGTAAATAAAATTACTCAAACGCTGGAGATTTCCTAAGTATTGACTACCATAGAGCAAATGCGGCATTATGGTGAAACGGTCTAGTTTCAGAATAGATTATAGACCAGAACGACCCCGACCTCATACGGCCGACATTTATTGGCCTTGTACCCAATTCGTTATGAAAATTTGCTAACGAATAAATACTTGATCAGACGTCTATATTAAAAGATCCAAGAGATACATCACGGTATTCTGAACCCGCTCTAGAACGTGTATTTCGGCTATCAGATATTAATTAGATTAGAGTTGTGGTTGTTTTTTTTTCCACAACTATTTAAACTAGCAAGGCTACCCGGAGTTGCCTGGGGTCATAAAAAAACAAAATAGAAGAGGTTAAGAAGTGTGTGCAACATCTTTATATTAAAACTTCTTTCTTTCTACCTCTCTCTATCTTTCTCTCTTTTCCCCTTCCCGGTTTTTCCACCTCCGCCCAGCACATTCCCCTCTCTCTTGTTTTAATGTATTTAAAATAATAATATATAGTTCACGTCTCCTTTATATGATAGATAACATTGGAAATAGCTGAAAGACCGACCACTCTCTGACGAAACCGGGCCCAGTGGACCTCCAAAGAAGGAATAATTAAACATTTTTTTAGATATTATTCATTCGGGGCGACGCTGATCAAGAATATACCAACTTTGTGGCTGTTTGTTTTGTAGGTTTTACTTATAGCTGGACACACACACAGACACACGCACAGACACAGATAACTGCCTTTTATATAATATCCTAACAGGACTACCCGGTGCTGTCCGGTACAAAAGTGTAACATATTTCTATTAAAACTTCTTTCTCTCTATCCCTCTTCATCCGTCTCTCTATTTTTCTCTCTTCCCCTTTCACCCGTTTCCACCCCCCTCTCCCCAACTCTTTTCTACTCCACCCATCCCATTTATCTCTTTAGACACATACACGTACACACACAGACAACTCTCCTTTATAGAGATTTCTCGAGGAATGAGTCGGCATTTTCTTTCCAAATTAATACATAAAATGGTTGGAAAACCAATCATCGTTCCTGACGAAACCTGGCCCAGTTGACCCCCAAAGAAGGGATAATTTCTTTTTAATTTTAGATATTATTCATCTGGGGCAACGCCGATTAATAATATACCAACTTTGTGGGTGTTTGTTTTGTAGTTTTTGACTTTTAGCTCAACATACATACATACATACACACAGACAACTGCACTTTATATAATAGATAACAAAATTTGACACAATGAAGAATGAACTTTCTAGGATCTCTCACGATAGTCATAGCGATTGATCCCCATTCGGTGATCAATCGCTCTGACCTTGCATCAAGCCAAGTCTTGAAAACACCTATATGAATTAAACCAATTATATCACATTTTCTGTATAATGCGGTTCGCTGTATACAATATATAAGCGTAGCAGTTTCACTGTCAATATAATGCTTCAATCAGGCAGAGCAACCGGGCCCGTGAAATATTTTTCAAAACTAGCCGACGAATATACCCGGTGAACCAAGTGCAAGGGAGATACACACAGTTAGAATTAAAGCGACGGTTAAAATCTAAAAAGATCTCTCGATTGGAATCTCTGAAATAGCGGGTGAATGTCTGGCATCAAGTAGGATGCCGCATCCCCAGCAAATAGAAAAAGATAAGAAAATTGAAAGAAAAAAGTTAAGAGTTTGAATGCCTATTATACACTTTCCTTGAGTGTCTTCGGTCTCTCTGTGAACCCTGACTAAGTATCCAAACTAACATAGTATTCGAAACCCAATAAGACCCCTGTCGGCATGGCTATACGTGGAATGGTGATTCTTCTCGAAGTGATGCTATCTCAAACAACAACACTAAGCTGGATACTCTACCAGCCCAGATGAATTCTCGTCCTGAAATCCGGCAAGATCAAGAAAAGACCACAAGAAAGATTACCTAAATACATAGTTCAGTGGTCAATTAGGGAGAGGAAAATTAATATTCTTCACTGCCTCAATGTTTGAGAAGTAGAAGAGAAGCTCTCGGATATCTATGTATTTCATAAAGAGATCAAGTGTTGATTTCTGAGAGATAACTGGGCTTGAAGTGAAGAAAACGTAATCCTCATCAGGAGCTCATACGATATCGCTATAGTTCATGTGATAGAAAAACATTTTTTTGTCAATAAACTGTGAAAACAAAGCAATACAATCAGGCAAAAAAAATGAACAAATAAAATACATATGTAAAAAGGTGACAACCGCCGGATGCCGAAACCCGGGATTGAACCAGGGACCTTTAGATCTTCAGTCTAACGCTCTCCCAACTGAGCTATTTCGACTGTCTGATTAAAAGTCATCATTCCTCAATTCAACAAGCTTCTATTACGATTGTAAGTGTCCGTTTCAAGCAGACGTGATCTAATCTACTTCAGTTGACAACATTGAACTTTAACTTAACCAGCAAGAGGATTGGTCTCAATCAACAGGCGCATATTAAAGTAGGTGCGACCTTCTTATCAAACCACCGACCGAGTTAGTCCCAAGCATGTTGAGCGAAGTGGTGGGGGTCGCCGAATAAAACACTATTTCAACAGCGCACTGGAGGCATCCTTAGTTCAAGTATCTTGACATAAAAATCTTCAGTAACTGCAGCAAATACGATTCTTATTTTATATTATGCAAAATTCTTATTGTGTACAAAAATGGGCGAACCTTTTCCGAAAATATTAAATTTTGAAAGTGTTATGAGTTTTTAACCCTAAAGTAAAAATTCGCCCAAAAGTGAATATTTCAAGTTTTAGTGAAAACATAGAAATCGATTGGTGTTATAAATAGAATAGTTTTGTTTTATTTAGGATGTTCAAATCTTCGTAACTTTTGAATTGAATGCATCAAATGAACATAAAATACTGTAAACGGACACTTACAATCGTAATAGAAGCTGTCAGATACCTGATAAATTGGTGGATACAAAGTAATGAATCTGACAGCCGAAATAGCTCAGTTGGGAGAGCGTTAGACTGAAGATCTAAAGGTCCCTGGTTCAATCCCGGGTTTCGGCATCCGGCGGTTGTCATTCTTTTAACATATTAATCTGCTTTATTCTCAATAATATTTCTTTTAGGTAAAAAGGTGTTTCTGACCAAAAGAAAGAAAAAAAAACAAAAGAAAACAACCGCTCATTTGTTTTTTCAAAATAGGCGATGTTATTCCCGTTGATTACATGTAGTGTTAAGATCATTAAAACATGACTAGATTGCTTTTTGTTTTCACAAAATCCGAATGACGGGATATGTCATAGACTCAGCGCCTAGCTAAACCCGTGGGATATATCCGGCATGGAAAAAAAATGACGGACTTAAGAAACTCCTGCGCCCACTTGTGGGCCCTATGTTACTCTATTTTTTTATTTTGTTAAAATGTGTGTGTGTTTGTTTTTTTATGGTAAAATATGGGTCCTTCTTCTTAGTTTTATTATGATGTTTCTTCGACAGTCAGTGGTGTAATTCATATTAAGTGATCTAACGTACTATTCTCATCGAGAGAACCTGCAGTTACCACACGTAGCAACCGACCAACCAATAAACGATTATGATAAATGGTCGAAAGGTTGTCTGTGACAAAGTGTCCGGGCCCCATGGGGATCGGGTACCCTGGTTACGCACTAGTATGCATCTTGGTGGTGATGCTAGGCCCTGTGTAGAGACGAAGTGGAGATATAAAACTAGTATATATTTGACGTGGAAACGAACCTATTAAGACGACGGGAACAAGGTGTCGGTTTGTCTGGTGTAGTCGTGTTTGGTAGTCAACACCAACGCCACCACAAAAAGAAGAGAGTTGCCAGATGGGAAGTTAAAGATTTAAAAAATCCATGATCTTAGCGTTAATTCTAATAAATATTAACAAAGAAATATGGTTTTGAGTAAGGATATGCTTTGGATTTGCGATTCTGGAGGTCTGCTTTGATTTAGCGGATAAACAATTAGGCCTGTCATCGTTAATCACGAACTCGGTGAGAGATCGTCACCAGCTGTGTGGTGGGATGAAAAGGCAATTGTTTTAGCGATAACACCGGGCCAGAAAGAAAATTCCATTTATTTTAGAGACAGGGGAGTGAGACGCCCGCCCCCCCCCCCGAGAGAGGAAGAGACGCAGAGAGAAATATGGCAGAGAAAGGGGGTGTACGACGATAGACCCCTTCAATAAGAGGAATAGAGAAGTTCAGTACAGAACCAGTAGAGACGGCGAGAGAGCCAGTCAGTGTTGAACGTTCGCCTGACGCGCGCCGATGAAGGGGTGCGTGGCGAAATAGAGAACGAGTACACAGTCAGACAGACGGAGTTGAATTATCATTAGAGTCGGACGCGCCCGACGCTGCGCGCCGATGATGGTGCGCGACGAAGAGAAGAAACCCGAACGAACTCCCTATCGTCGCTTCGCCCATTGATTAGTGAATTAAACAACAACTTGTGAACGAATTCGCGCACAGAGAGAACCAGCGAAATAACGTAGAGAAAACAACTTTTACGAATACGATAGACATTAATCTAATGTAAAATCAATTCTTTTATTTATTTATTTATTTATTTATTTTTTTGCATATTCAGTTCCCACTGTATTCTTTGAAATCTGATTCTTGCCTTTCTTATTTCTCTTATGTACACTTACTTGCGAGAGGGAAACCTATCTTTAACTTTCTGTTCCCTTTTTAGTATACAATGAACTTATATCTACATATATATATATATATATATATATATATATATATATATATATATATATATATATATATATATATAGTAAACGGGCTCAGGATTTTTAGTATACAATGAACTTATATCTACATATATATATATATATATATATATATATATATATATATATATATATATATATATATATAGTAAACGGGCTCAGGATATTTTCACCCTTCTCGGAGTGTTGGACCCGTAAGACCTTGTAAGGCTATCCATCTAAGAGAAGGAAATCTCTGACAAAAAAACTTTGCTACCAGCTACTTACGCCGTGGCAATAAACCGTTGGGGAGGGAGGCCTCCTTAGTCCTGATCGACAACCTTCCTAGAGTTGGAATCTCGAACAAAATATCCGGTTTGCAAACCTACAATTGCTTAAGAAGTAGATAGGTTCTGCCTATCGCCGGCCCTTGCACCTCTTCCTTGTCTATTAGTAAGGCGCAGAGGTAACAGCGCTGGGACGCCTCTAAACACTCAGTGCCTAGCCTTGTTTCCTTACTAGGTCAATAAACGCCGTTCTCTTTCTCTCTATTTGGGCAACTTGGGGAAAAAAATTTTCGTCACTAAGTCTTACATGACAATCTGGGTCTCTCTTGTTCCGACAGGTTGAGGGTACTAGTTAGACAGCTTGTCTGGCTGCTGTTTCCGACTGACAGGAAGGAGCCCAAACTCTTGGGTAGCGCCAAGAACGGCTGCTCCATCATCAGTTGCATAATACCGTGGGTAGTTGTATGTGCCATGTCGCGCATGGAAAGAGACCCTGCAATTATCTCCGGTGGGCTTTCCCGAGGCCACAACCCTCATGGACCAGGTCGAGACTAATGGATTGGTTGTGTGAGCTTATTGGCACCAAACAAGTACCCACCTTGGCCAACCCACTCTATAATCAAAACAAACATGTCATTACAAAAAATAAAAGCAAACCTAAATCAGACACCCAACAAAAACACGTTCGCCTCCGCCCTTGAGGCTCGCATTCACAAATATCCGGGGACTTAGAACCAATATCAACGACGTAGAATCCTTTCTCCTGACAAACTCCCCGGATATCCTAGCTCTAAGTGAAACTAACCTCCAATCCTCAATCTCTTCTCACCACTTTGATATGACTGACTACCTCCCACTCTACGGTAAAGACTCTGACAAACATATGCATGGGCTAGGAGTTTATGTTCGGAACACCCTCCCCCTGACTAGAGAACATAGGCTAGAATCAGATGACTATGACTACATGTGCTTTAGGTTGACTTTACATCACAGCGTCAGTTACTTATACTTCTTATACCGCTCCCCGGCGACCCAAGACTGTACTCTGCTAAACTCTGTCTCTGTAAGCATAGACAGAGCACTCTTAACTGACTTGAATGCTCAGATACATGTATTTGGGGATTTTAATGCCCACCACCGTGACTGGTTGGGATTCTCCAGCCTTACTGACGCAGCCGGCCACTCTACATATAATTTCTCCATAGCTCACTCCCTCTCTCAGACTGTCGATTTTTCGACCCGCATCCCCGATCGAGTAGACCAACAAGCCTCACTTCTAGACCTTTTCTTGACCTCAATGCCCGAGGCTTGTGTGACGGAAGCCCATAGCCCACTCGGGAATACTGATCACATTGTTCTAATGATACATATTACCTTAAGAAGTCGTCCAAAAGCTGATGAACCGTTGTTCAAAACAACAAGATACTACGAGCGGGCTGATTTTGAGTCAATCAGAGATCACATCAGTGACGCCCCATGGATGGAAACCTTCTCACTCCCTGCCAACCAGTGTGCAAACGAATTAGCTGAATGGGTCAAAGCAGGCATTGAAGCCTATGTCCCCATGCGAAAATTCTTTAGTAAGCCTCACTCTCCTCAATGGTTCACCTCGGAATGTGCAGTTGCCATTGCCGAGAGGCAACAAGCATTCCGTAAATTTGGCCGCCATAAGTCAACTACTAATAGAAATAAGTTCATAGAGTCAAGAAATAATTGCAAGGCAGTGATAGGTGAAGCGAAGAGAAAGTATAATGAGTTAACAAAAAAACGCATCCAGTCACAGAAATTAGGTACTCGTGATTTCTGGAAAATCTACAATAGTGTAGTGAATAATGGTCAATCAACGATTCCCCCACTATCAAACCACAATGATGTCGGTTGCACGGCCACTGATAAGGTTGAACTACTTGCCCATCGCTTCGCTTCTAACTCTACTTTGGACTCAGATATCCCCCCCCCAGATTCCCTTTGCTGACCGAAGCCACACTTGATAACCTGGTCATCACCCCATCCCAGGTCAGAGACATCATAAAACACCTTGACACCTCCAAAGCTTGTGGGCCTGATCTTATACCAGTAATAGTAATAAAGAAATACTCTGCTGAACTGGCCCCTGTCCTCTCCAAACTCTACAATAAGTGTCTAGCTGAATCTTGCTTCCCCGATAGCTGGAAAATTGCCTCTGTGGTACCAGTCTACAAGAACTCTGGGAATAGAACCGATCCTCAAAACTATCGCCCAATCAGTCTGCTGCCGATCTTTGCTAAAATCTTTGAATCCCTAATCAATCTAGCGATAATACGGCACTTAGTTAATGCTAAACTTCTTTCCGACCGCCAGTATGGATTTAGACAAGCACGATCTACTGCAGACATCCTAACGGTCATCTCTGAACGCATGTATCATGCACTCGACGGGGCAGGAGAAGCTAGAGCAGTAGCGCTAGATATATCCAAGGCCTTTGACAAGGTATGGCATAAAGGGCTTCTCCTGAAAATACGCTCATACGGTATTACTGGACAATTACTTAATATAATTAGATCCTTCCTAGACAAAAGAAAAATCCAGGTTGCAATCATATCCGAGGCAATGGCTGAATCTTTAGAAAATGACCTCCAGGCTCTAGTGGATTGGGGCCACAAATGGTTGGTAACTTTTAATGCCGCAAAGACAAAGCTCCTTTCCTTCAATAATTACAAGGAACCTTTGCAACCACCGATTGTCATGGCAAATAACACCCTACCTGAGAGTTCATCATTCAAACTCCTCGGCCTAACCTTCACAGGTAACATGAATTGGAACAAATACATTGAAGACATTGCCAAGACTGCCGCAAAGAAGGTTGGCTCCCTCTACCGTGCTAGTAAACTCCTCACACCTGGCATTATCCTGTATCTCTACAAAGCCACCATCCGCCCATGCATGGAGTATTGTCGTCACATCTGGGCTGGCGCATCATCTACTAGTCTCTCCCTCCTTGACAAGGTCCAAAAAAGAATCGCCAACCAAATAGGTCCCTCACTGTCAACCAAGCTCCAGCCTCTGTCCCATCGCCGCAATGTGGCATCCTTGTGCTTGTTTTACAAATACTTCAATGGATTATGCTCCGATGAATTGGCTACTCTGGTGCCCCCATGACGAAAATTCGCTAGACTAACTCGACAATCAACTAAATCTCATTCATTCACTGTGGAGGTCCCCAGATGTCGGAGAGCCTTCTACTCAAATGGCTTCTTTCCTCGTACTGCTGGCCTATGGAACTCCCTTCCTGTCCCCTGTTTCCCCGACAGTACAGACATACAGAAGTTTAAAACTAATGTAAACAGACATCTCGCTGCGCAGATCCCAGTCTAGGTTGACCGCCCCCTATCTTCTCCCCTTTTCTTTTTTCTCAGTAGCCCCTTACGTCTACAGTGGCGGCCTGCCTTGTTTGGGGTGAACTATGTTAAAAAAATTTTTTTATTAATAATTATTATTCTATACAAAAAAGCCCCGACCGAGTTGTTGAACATTGTTCTTTTCCTTTTGTTCTGCTTTGAATAATCTTTCGCCCTCACAGAGCCAACCGATTGCTGTTCGCCCAGTGATCGCTCGCTGATATAAACAGTTTCAACGTGGGAGTGTATTTCTAGCTGGACGAGACGACAAGATCGGCGACGACATCATCATCATCGTAGCCATTACGACCGAGAGGAATTTCGATCTACATATATTTTTTTTATTGCCACTACGACGATCATGTGCACGTGTGAGGTCGACGAGACCACCGTGCACAAACGCGCGTGGGGTTCATATTTGGCACCGCGACCAGGATATCATACACCTGTGTGTGCGGTTGACCACGATCTCCATGGTGCAGACGCGTGTGGGGTTTACAGTCTAGGATTTGTAAACGCAGCCTTTAATTACATTTTTTTTTAATAGCAGATTTTTAAAATATACTAAAGCCATGACAGAATGGGAATTAATGTCAGAACGCTTAAGAGTTGAAAAGTGTTTCTGACTTTTAGTACGTACCTCACTCTGCTAAGAGCATAATTTTGAAAATATCACTCTAGCTGCCAGAATGATGGTCAAGGAGCGGATCCGCTTCCAACGGAGTCGGTGATCAGGTTCCAGTTATGCTAACAACTGTGGCACTTGTCAATAGCAGGAGGGAAAGGGGTCAGTGCGATAATAATAATATGAATGGCCGATTGATCACGGGGTGATAATTCTAATAAAAATCGCTGGTCATACCTTCTTCCACTGTGACAAAGTAAGCCTTCTTTTGCGATATCTCAATGAGGTGACGACTAGTGGTTATTACTGCTTCATGTTGCATACGCCACTGACAATGTGATTCCATCAGAATGACGCGTCAAATACTATTGTAAGTATCCGTTTCAAACAGACACGTTTAAGGGGACATGATCAAATATACTTTAGTTTAAAGAATTGAACTTTAACTCAACCAGTAAAGAGAATCAGTTTTAATCGGCAGGCGCATAAAAAATCGGTGCGACCTTCATACCAATATTCGAAAATTCATTCGACGCAAAGTGGCAGTTAGTAGATCAGAGTTGGGTCAGGTGTAAAAAGTTTCGAAATGTTGCTAAATCGCGTCCCCAATTCTATCAGGAGTCAAGTACCAAAAAAAAAAAGAGAAGATTATCCTTGTTCGCAAGAACTCTAAAGAATGTACAGATCAATAGAACTCTCCAAATCACTACCCACATAAGGTAGAAATGCTGTTAAATAACCAGAAATCGACAAATATGCAAATTACTCTCTTCCAGTAGGAGGTATAAAAACAACACCAGGATCGTAACTAGGTTTATAATTTGAGCAAGCTAAAATACACCCGGCCCTTGTTAGGATCGAGGGTCGTGTTCCCCCGATTATAAACGTGTTCAGTAAATCAAGCAATGTTGCATGCAAAGACGGAGTAATAATTAATAAACAAAAATGAAGTAGTTCAAATAACGTTTATTGAACGTGTGTGTACGTGGAATGGTGAAGTGTGTGATGTATGCATGTGTGTCGATGGAAAAACAGTTCTTGAAAAGGTATAAGAAGAAATGAATCCGGCGTAGGAAAAGTCTTTGAAAAGCCGTACACAAAGAAAACGAGTTGAGAACTCTTACCGTTGTTTGCCCACGTGTTGACGGAAGAAACGTGTGTTGGTAGTTGTTTTGCTGAGACAAGTTCAAGAGAAAAGCGTGTGACGAAACGCTAGTGTATTAGCGTCGTTCTGTCGACCAGAGAAGAGTGAAACGGAACGCTAGTGCCAGCGTCTGTCTGTCGAGGCCAAAAGGCGAGTGAAACGGAGCGCTGGTGTCAGCGTTGTTCTCCGATGCTGGTCTGTGAAGGAGAGAGAGATTTTCCGTTTGGCTCCGGGTTTTATAGTCCGAAGGGCAGATAACTCTGGTGTCGCTTTACAGCGCCACCTGTCGGTGAAAAAGAGACACCTACCGGCAAACCGGTGTAGTTATGTTTTGAAAGGAGGAGGTAACTGCTACAAGGACTCCCCCCCCCCCCAGATTGAAAAATATTGAAAAATATTATTCAATATGTACAGTTGTAGATGAGAAGCATTCTTTGTGGGTAGGTCTGTTTTGCTGTTGAAGATTAGAAAAAGTAGTGTGCACGCTACTTATTTCTGTTTCTGCATCTGTATTGAATGATTGATCGCAAGTGCATCTGCGGAATTGAGTGTTTGTAACGCATGTGGATCTGCGTGTTGTTTGGGTCTGCATCAAGTTTGAGCGCAAGTGAGTTTGCGGTCGAAAAATGTTGAGTGCAAGTGAATTTGCACTTGTTGGTGGCGTTGTTCATGTTGATTAGTCTGCGTGATGCAGAGCTGATGAACAAACGTTGAATTGTCAGTGAATGTTTGGTGCTTGGGTCTGCGCGGTTGTTGATGAGCGAGCACAAGTGAATCTGTGCGGTGTTGATGAGTGAGCACAAGTGAGTCTGTGCAGTTGTTGATGAATGAGCACAAGTGAATCTGTGCAGTGTTGATGCGTGAGCACAAGTGAGTCTGTGCAGTGTTGATGAGTGAGCACAAGTGAATCTGTGCAGTGTTGATGAGTGAGCACAAGTGAGTCTGTGCAGTGTTGATGAATGAGCACAAGTGAGTCTGTGCGGTGTTGATGAATGAGCACAAGTGAGTCTGTGCAGGTGTTGATGAATGAGCACAAGTGAGTCTGTGCGGTGTTGATGAATGAGCACAAGTGAGTCTGTGCAGGTGTTGATGTTGTTCATGTTAATTAGTCCGTGTTGTGGAGCTGATGAACAAACATCTAGTTGTTGAGATTGGTGGTACACTGTGGTCAAAATCAGATGCACAAATGTCTGCAAGTGAGTTAGCAGGTCCAGGTACAAGTGGGTCTGTACTGGTGTTAGTGCGCGTCGTTCGAGTTGATGTGTCCCCAGTTGATCAACGAACGTCCAGTTGTTGAGTATTTTAGTCGTGCTTGTGCAGTTGTACTCATTTTGAACTGGTGTGATTTCTTCCATAGTGTCGTCAGTGAAGTCCGGAAATGTTTGGTGCTTGATGAATGTCCGGGAAAATGTGGTTGTTCATCTTGTGTTGAAGATTGTTGGTAGGCCTTGAAGGGTGATGTTGTTCGTGTTTGTCGTCGTGTGCTGGTCGTTTTGTAGTTTTCTTTTCCTTTATATATATATTTCCAACACGTGGGTAGAAAGGAAAAAGAAAGAAAAAAAATGGAGTCGTAATTTGTTTCACACGAGGAATGACGTTTTTTGTTTTCGTTTGTTTGAATGTTCGTTTCCACGTAGAGAAAGAATGGCGGCTTCTCTTTCCTTTGTTGTTGAAAAAAAAAGGAAAAAAAAATTCGTATTTTCTTCTTTTTTTTTTGTGTTTGAATTTTCATTTCCACGTGGTCCGAGAGATAAAAATGGCGTTTTTTTTAAAAAAAATTTTATCAACACGTGGTCATGGCAAAGAGTGGCGGCATTTTTTTAAATTTTTTTTTTTGTTTGTTTGTTTTTTTGTCAACACGTGGTTATGAAAAAGATGGGCAGCGTGTGAGCGTTTGTTTTCTTTTTATCTCCACGTGTTCAAAACAAAGGAAGTGGCGTCTTGTAAGGTCCTTTTGTTCGTCGAAAAAGAAGAAAAAAAGGATTGGCAAAAGTTTGTCTTTTTCTTTGTATATATTTTTCCGACATGTGGAGAAAGAGAAGAAAAAATGAAATTGTAATTTGTTTTATACTCGGGAAGAGCCGAGAAATGTTTTTGTTTTTCCTTTGTTTGGGTATTTCCACGTTGCCAGAAAAAATGGAGACGGTGGCTTCTTTTTTTTGTTGTTTGTTTGTATATTTCTACCACGTGGGTAGAAAAAAAAAGGAAAAAGATGGATGCGTAATTCGTTTCACCACGGAAGAAAAAACGAGAAATGATATCTTTTTTTTTTTTTGTTCTAGTATGAAATTAATTACTCCGTCAGATACAACAAAGCTTGCACGTCGCGTCACCAATTGTTAGGATCGAGGGTCGTGTTCCCCCGATTATAAACGTGTTCAGTAAATCAAGCAATGTTGCATGCAAAGACGGAGTAATAATTAATAAACAAAAATGAAGTAGTTCAAATAACGTTTATTGAACGTGTGTGTACGTGGAATGGTGAAGTGTGTGATGTATGCATGTGTGTCGATGGAAAAACAGTTCTTGAAAAGGTATAAGAAGAAATGAATCCGGCGTAGGAAAAGTCTTTGAAAAGCCGTACACAAAGAAAACGAGTTGAGAACTCTTACCGTTGTTTGCCCACGTGTTGACGGAAGAAACGTGTGTTGGTAGTTGTTTTGCTGAGACAAGTTCAAGAGAAAAGCGTGTGACGAAACGCTAGTGTATTAGCGTCGTTCTGTCGACCAGAGAAGAGTGAAACGGAACGCTAGTGTCAGCGTCTGTCTGTCGAGGCCAAAAGGCGAGTGAAACGGAGCGCTGGTGTCAGCGTTGTTCTCCGATGCTGGTCTGTGAAGGAGAGAGAGATTTTCCGTTTGGCTCCGGGTTTTATAGTCCGAAGGGCAGATAACTCTGGTGTCGCTTTACAGCGCCACCTGTCGGTGAAAAAGAGACACCTACCGGCAAACCGGTGTAGTTATGTTTTGAAAGGAGGAGGTAACTGCTACACCCTTTTCCGATCACCAGCAACCCCATGATACGTAGCCATTTAACTTATTTTTCTCACACAACCCGCCGACCGAAGTGAGACCCTGCACGTTGAGAGGAAGCACAGAAAGAAATTCGTTTCAACAGCGCACCGAAGGCCTCCTTAGTTTGTGCTTATTGACATGAAGCTCCCAAGTAATTATCGCAAATACGATTTTCATTTTAGATTATGCACAATTCATGTTTTGTACAAAAACGAATATTTCAAGTTTTAGTGAAAAAAACAAAGCAATAGTTTTTGTCTTATTTAAGATTCTCGCATTGAACAATTCGGACGGCCATTTTTTAAGAAACAAGTGCTTACAATCGTGATAGAAGCCTCCAGGCTTTTGCGAAATTGGCGAAATAACTCCGTTGGTAGAGAGTGTTCGGATCGAGGGTCGTGTTCCCCCGATTATAGGCGTGTTCAGTAAATCAAGCAATGTTGCATGCAAAAAACAGAGTAATAATTAATAAACAAAAATGAAGTAGTTCAAATAACGTTTATTGAACGTGTGTGTACGTGGAATGATGAAGTGTGTGATGTATGCATGTGTGTCGATGGAAAAACAGTTCTTGAAAAAGGTATGAGAAGAAATGAATCCGGCGTAGGAAAAGTCTTTGAAAGCCGTAGACAAAGAAAATGAGTTGAGAACTCTTACCGTTGTTTGCCCACGTGTTGACGGAAGAAACGTGTGTTGGTAGTTGTTTTGCTGAGACCAGTTCAAGAGAAAAGCGTGAGACGAAGCGCTAGTGTATTAGCGTCGTTCTGCCGAGGCCAATCGACCTGAAGAGAAAAGTGAGACGGAACGCTAGTGTCAGCGTACTTCTGTCGAGGCTGGTGAAGAAGAGATGGATTTTTCGTTTGCAACGGTTTTTATAGTCAGAAGGGCAGATAACTCTGGTGTCGCTTTACAGTGCCACCTGTCGGTGAAAAAGCGACACCTACCGGCAAACCGGTGTAGTTATGTTTTGAAAGGAGGAGGTAACTGCTACAAGAGTAAAACTGAAGATCTAAATGTCCCTGGTTTAATCTGGGATTTCCTCATCCGGCAGTTGCCCATATTTTTTCTTACATAAAACGTATCTCAAATCTCCCCCCCCCCCCCCAAAAAAAATAAGTCTATTTATGTTTTATTGTTACCGTTGGTTAACGCAATTAACCGTGCTTTTAGAAAGCAAAGGCAAAAGCTAGTATTTTTTAATATGAATAAAACTTGTATTTAATTACATACGTGGGTTAATTTCATTATTTGCTTATTTTTTGGTCCTTGTTGTTCTCTCTATCTTTTAAAAAAATATTTTGCTGCTAAAAAGATGAATTTTCATAACAAGCCAACAAATTACGTTATTAATAATGAATTGTGAAAACTAGAATAAACATGTTAAAAGTCAATAATAATGTACATAATGAAAAATTGTGAATAAAGCAGATTAATATGTTAAAAGAAAGACAACCGCCGGATGCCGAAACCCGGGATTGAACAAGATCTTCAGTCTAACGCTCTCCCAACTGAGCTATTTCGGCTGTCGAACGTATCAGTTTGTTAAGCCTTATTAAAGTACTTCTTCCTTAGTTTACATTAATATTTCATTATCTTTTCTCCATCAAACACACACACTCACTTACTTACTCTCTCTCTCTCTCTCTCTCTCTCTCTCTCTCTCTCTCTCAATAATAACATATTTAAAGAAAAATAGTACTATGAATAAAGCAGATTGATATGTTAAAAGGATGACAACCGCCGGATGCCGAAACCCGGGATTGAACCAGGGACCTTTAGATCTTCAGTCTAACGCTCTCCCAACTGAGCTATTTCGGCTGTCGAATGTACTGTTATCTTAAGCTTTATTAAAGTATTTCTTTCTTTTTTAACATTAATATACGATTACTATCTTTTATCAATCTACTGTAACACGCTTCTGTCCATCAACTATCTCTCTCTCTCTTTCTCTCTCTCTCTCTCTCTCTCTCTCTCTCTCTCTCTCTAATCTCATTATTCGCCTATTTAACAAGTGCTCAAAAGCTTCCGTTACTACTGTAATTGTCCATTTACAGCATTTTGTTCTTTGAATGCGCCGTCCGACTCGTTCAATGGAAAGGTTTCAAAGATTTGAACCTCCTAAATATTCCTTTATTTACACTATAAGAATTGTGCATAATATAAAATAAGAATCGTATTTGCTGCAGTTACTGAGGATTTTTATGTCAAGATGCACGAACTAAGGAGGTTCTCAGTACGTCGTTGAAACCATTTCCTACGATTATCCACTCCCCACAACATGGTTGGTGGGATCAAATATAAGTAACACTGACTTTATATGGGCCAATCGATTGAGACCAATCCCTTCTGTTGGTTGAGTTCAAGTCCAATGTTGTAAACTCAAGTAGATTAGATCATGTTCATTTCCACGTGTCTGCTTGAAACGGACATTTACAATAATAATTGACGCTTTGCTGCATTTTGTTTAATTAGCGATTTAATGATATAACATTCTGACAGCCGAAGTAGCTCAGTTGGAATAGCGTTAGACTGTAAATCTAAAGGTCCATTGTTCAATCCCGTGTTTCGGCATCCTGCAGTTTTTATTATTTTAGCATTATATTCTTTATTCATTTTTTTCTAGTTTCTTTTTTAAATATATTCTTATTGCACGCGAGAGAGAGAGAGAGAGAGAGAGAGAGAGAGAGAGAGAGAGGAAGAAAGAAATTAAGAAAGAAAAGAAAGAAAGAAAG
Source organism: Sepiola atlantica (assembly GCA_963556195.1). NCBI lineage: Eukaryota > Metazoa > Mollusca > Cephalopoda > Sepiida > Sepiolidae > Sepiola > Sepiola atlantica. The sequence continues at coordinate 30,609,778 of OY744519.1, read as the reverse complement.
AAAAAATCGTGCTACAGTAGATTGATAAAAGATAGCAATGCAATATTAGTGTAAAGAAAGAAAGAAGTACTTTAATAATGTTTAAGTAAAGGCCCTGGTTCAATCTCGGGTTTCGGTTTCTGGCGGTTGTCAACTTTTTAACATATGTATCGGCTTTATTCATTGTTTCTTCTCGTTAAGTGTTCTTGCCTTATTTTCACAATTTATTAACAATGACGTCATTTATGGGATCGTTATCAAAATTCGTCATTTTGATAACAAGAATATAAAAAAAATAGGTGAAACAACAAGGTCAAAAAAGGAGCGAATAATATATTCAGGGGGCAAAATATATATCTAAGATAAAAAAGGAGCCATATTAGAACTTATTATAACGCAGTAGTTTTTATGTGCCCTGTGATTGGATGAAAATCAACCAATCATAGGCCACCTTTCCCCACCACTGCCGAACCTACGTTAGCGTGTTTTTTTAATCAACGACACGACCTCTTTAGTCTTTTCCCAGTATCAGCCGACTGAAATCGTTCGCTTCTCCCTTTCTGCGGCGTTCCTGCCGATAAGACACAAACCATCTGTATATTCAAGGTCAAATAATATATTCAATGTCAAAAAAGGAGCAAATAATGAAGTAGACCCATGAATGCAATTAAATACAGGTTTTATTCATATTTAAAAATACTAGTTTCTGCTTTTGCTTCCCAATGCACAGTTAACTTCGTATAGAAAAGGTAACAATAAAAAACAAACAAATAGCTCAATAAAATAAATCAATTTGAGCACAAAAAATATATAAAATAGGTTCCTACGTAAGAGACAATTCGTTTAAAAATTACAATCGTTCCAAACGATAAAAGGTTAACAAATCGTTATTCTCATAAACGTCTCGAACGATAAATAAAAATGGGAAAAACGTGAACTTCGTTTTTCTACCAAAATAAGATTAACAGTCTTACTGGGAAAATGCTGAAAAGCAAAGAGATGTGCAATAAACTTCAATACACATGTATTTAATAAGACTAATTCTTCAAATTTCTACTGACTTTTCTTCCCTTTAAATGGGTTTCTTCGAACCGAATTCTTTTCATTTTAAGACAAACCCTACAAATTATTAATAGTTCATGAAAGGTAATAAGAATTATTTTCAAAAAGGTCTCTCTGAGACTAATTCTTTCCTTTCTTTGAAACCGCTTCGATTTATAAATCCGTAACTCTTACAGGTTTCTTCCCCTAATAAATCTTCTTTGTTTAAAAACCTCTGGCTTTTAGATCATTCTATTTTAACGACTTTCTTGTCTTTATTTATTAAAAAGATCCTCTGTTTTTTTAATTTTTTCTATAAAAAACTTCTCTGAGACTTTCTAAAAAGGATGAATTTTTAACACCGACCACGGACGGAGCTCGCGAGACACGTATTCCTTCAAGGTTGAAATGGCCGGAACTGTTAAAAAAAAACAAAAAAACTCCAAAGTAAGGTGCTATTCCATTTCCGCCAATCAGGACTCAGCTCTCTTCCTCTTTGTCGGGCCGTTATGCTAAACTGACCCACCGTCGGCCACATGCCAAAATAAGTGATGACAGTGATGATGGGGAAATAATAGGTAAGCTGATACATCGTAGCAAGAAGGGTTGACCTCCCCACCAACTCTGACACTGTTCTATGGCGAAGAAAATAAATTTTCAAAGCAATAAAAAAAAACTCACAAGATCCATTTTTCTAATTGGAATTTTGTCCCAAGGAGAGAATCCCAAAGCAAAATAATTTTGGCTAGAAAAGCTATCGCAATATTGCAGAAAACAATGTTGAGGCATGCCTTAAAAAAAATGAGGCCATATAAATACCACAATTTCTGATATCGACTCCAATGCAGGAAAGGTCACACAGAAAGAAGCAGCTTCAGCCTATATCTGCAGAACATAATCTGCATTCTCGTCGACTTTCTGAGGGGCTGAACTACACACGATGTAGTTAGCAAATACCGAAGACTCCACCAACCGGCGACACTCAGCTGAAATCAGGATGGCCCAGTCAAGTTTTAGTGTACTGAATTCATGTCAGAATAATTTCCCCTTGATCCTAACAAGGTGGCTAGGAAATATAGTACAAGAAGTGCAACATTCTTTGGAGAGGCTCTCTCTTCTAATGTATCCACTAGCACAGAATGAAGTTCACAAAATTTGTACTTTAAAAGTACGAGGGTTAATTAAATTAACCTAAACTCTTTCATGAAAAGAGTTGCGAAGAGTTGAACTCCTATCGTTAATCATTTTGTCCAGTTTCTCTTTTAAATATATTCTTATTGAAAGAGATAGAGATTGAAAGAGAGAGATTGAAAGAGAGATAGAGAGAGATAGAGAGGGAGAGAGAGAGAGAGAGAGAGAGAGAGAGAGAGAAAGATAGTAAGAGAGAGAGAGATTGTTGATGGACAGAAGCGTGATACAGTATATTAATAAAAGATAGCAATGAAATATTAGTGTAAACAAAGAAAGAAGTGGTTTAATAAGACTTTAAAAATTATTAAGTTCGGCAGCCGAAATAGCTCAGTTGGGATAGCGTTAGACTGAAGATCTAAAGGTCCCTGGTTCAATCCCGGGTTTCGGCATCCGGCGGTTGTCATCTTTTTAACATATTTATCTACTTTATTCACAATTCTATTTTTTCATAATGTAAATTGTTAATTAGAGAGAGAGAGAGAGAGAGAGAGAGAGAGAGAGAGAGAGAGAGAGTTTGATGGAGAAAAGATAGCGATGAAGTATTAATGTAATTGATTTACGTTAAAGAGGCTTCCCAGATTTCTAGTACTCTCCACCTCTTTTCGATAAGCACTGCAAATGAACTTGCGGTATCGCAACAGCCGATTACCATTGATTTCTCGCTGGTAAGAACCATTGGAATTCTCTAGGATTTGGATGGCTATAAGCCTCCCCATAGTCTCAGCCTTCTCCGCACTCTTCTAGTGGAGGTTTGGTTTGTGCTGTCCCTCCTCGGTCTTCTCATCCTTCTTAACCCTATTATTATTATTATTATTATTATTATTATTATTATTATTATTATTATTATTATTATTATTATTATTATTTCACAATACTAATTCTTCTCCGACTCCGACTCCGACTCCGACTCCGACTCCGACTCCGACTCCGACTCGACTACCTGTGAAGCTTCATAATAGTTAAGAGGTAAGTAATAGAATGTTCAGTACTTATATAGATGACGTCATATGTGGAAAACGCAATTCCAAAGAAAAATTATTATTTTATGCAGTCATGACACCAAGAATGGACCAAAAATACCCCAAAAAGAAAGAAAAAGAAAAACTCAACATAGTAAAAATGGGATGGGTTAATGTGATGCTCGCAACTCTCTCTCTCTCTCTCTCTCTCTCTCTCTGTCTGTCTCTCTCCCCCTCTCTTTAATACTATCTATCTATCTATCAAACACCATCTCTCTATATTATCTCTCTACCTTTCTTTATTTCCTTCTCTCTATCTAACTCTACCTCTCTCTCAATTTTTCCCGCTTTCTCTCAGAAAAAAAAACCAACAAAACAAAACAAGTAAGTCGTTCTCTAAATGGAAATGGTCTTAAGAACCAAAAAAGAAAGGCGGGTTTAAGTTTTCCTTTCAAGATGAGAACATTGGAGAAGCCATTGGTAAAATAATATATGGATTGAAAATCTTGGAGGAGGTCTAATACACATAAAGAAAGGGGAAACCGAACACACTCATTCAATTATTTAAGAAAACAATATCATAACTAAACCAGACCAAGAACCACGTGTGCCATGTCTAGACTGACTACGGTACTACCACACACACCCTTGTATATGACCAAACTTGCGATATTAATCCACTTTTTGTTGAACTCCACATAGTGTAATCGCGTCATATCACATCAAATTATAATTTTAAGCTGATGCTTAAAATACGAAATAAGATCCTGATGGAAAAAGGATTTGACCTCATGGCATTCCCTAAGACCCGTCGCTACACCACAATTCTCGCTAGGGTTATGATCGCGAGAAAATCCATCCGTTTCATTCTGGCGAAATCATATTGTCGGTGACGTATGCAACATGAAGCAGTAATAACCACTAGCCGGTGTGGTCATTCTTAATACTAATGACTACACCGATAAAATGTTGAGCATTTTAAGTGATACAAAAAAATTTAAAAAGCTTGGTGACGTGTCAATTTGTTAGATAATAGCTTGGACGCATCTGTTTGGGACGGGTTTGACTTGTGCGATTGTGGCGGAGTCATTCCGTGCGGTTTGGTTCGATGTGTTTTCCCACGGTGCGCGTTGACCTTGAGTGGCCTTGAGGTTACGAGAGGTCAGAAGTTGACATCACACCTGCGTGTTGGTCACGAGATTTGGTAGCGAGAGTTCGGCGTGGGAGAATTAGGATCGAGATTGAATCAGATTTGACTTGGAAGCGAGAGAGTCAACATCACCAAAAATGTAGCGGTTACGAGAAAGATTCAGAATGATGGAAATCTAAGAGCTTAAAACAGAATCTTCCTATTCCTCTCTCTCAAGCAATTAAGAATATTAACTAGTGAAGTTAGCGTGGACTCTCTCTCTCTCAATCAGCGAACTCGTTCAGGTCGGCCAATTGAAGTAGTTGAATAAAAGCGGCTCTTTAAAACAGAAAAAAGACTTGTTGTACTTAAGAAATTGATTTCAGAGAGCGATGACAACAGCCCGTTAAGAATGATGACAGCGGCGCCTGCGGGGACAAGCGACGAACTATAGCAGTCCCAACGGCAAAAGGTTGCAGAAGAAAAAGGAGCGCAAATAGTCACAGCGGCAGAAACAAGCAGTGCGACACAATGGTTGCAGGCGAGAAAAGGCAGTACGAATATTAGCGACCACAGAGACTGAAAAGTGCGCACGAGTGGTCAGTATAATGGCGACGGCGATCGAGAATCAGATCTAAGTAAATACGACATGTCGTCCCCTTTGAATCAGCAGCGAAGCTCTACGAGAACCAAAAGACTTTAGTGAGGCCAATAACCAGTAATATAACAAATTGACAATACCTTAAGTACTGAAGCAAAGCTTCAAAAACGTTTTCTTCAGTTACATAGAAATACATTTATTGATAAGGATACCTATGACAGGATCCGCCCTGTGGGTTCTCAACGAGCCAGAATGTATGGGCTACCTAAGATTCATTGAGACCCATTCTGTCTATGATTGGTTCTCCTCAGCACGAGCTGGCTAAATGGCTTGCAGATATCGTTGATCCTGTCTTACAGAGGTTTTCCGTTAATTGTATTGCTGATTCTTTCCGTTTCGCTTCATTTATTCGCGATTTGGAATGTGAGTCGCAAACAAACTTTCTATGTTCATTTGACGTTACCAGCTTATTCACTAATGTACCCCTGAATGAAACCATTGAAATATGTGCTGACATGCTTTACCGTAGCACATTAACCCCTCCCGCCTTTCCAGAAAGCACTTTTCTGAAACTCATGGGACTGGCCACTAAGTCGGTCAGTTTCAGCTTTAGCAATATAATGTATCAGCAGATTGATAGGGTGACGATGGGCAGTCCTTTGGGTGCTATCCTAGGTTTTCAGGAATCCTTGCTGTTTTCTCGGGTTACCAGACCCTTTCGTTATTGGCGTTATGTGGACGATACTTTTACCATTTTTGAGTCCCGTAACGAGGCAAGTGATTTTTTCCTGAAATTGAATACGCTCCACCCAGCACTATAGTTCACCATGGAAGAGGAGCAGAATGGCTCTTTACCATTTCTGGACGTTTTAGTGGAAAGGACGGGAACAAATTCACTACAAATATATATAGGAAACCGACGTTTACGGGCTTGTATATTAGTTGGGATTCTTTTGTTCTCATGAGTAGAAAGATCAGTATGATCAAAACACTTGTTCACCGCGCACTGATGATTTACACTGCCAGCAAACTCGCGGCTGAACGTAGAAAGATAACTGATATTCTTACTAAAAATGGTTTCCCAGTGGGTCTAATTTCCAAATGTATTGATCGAAAACTTGTGAAATTTAATGCCAACATTTTCTTTGGTCCACCCAAATGCCCCGTTTATTTGAAACTTCCTTTTATTGGTTCTATCAGTAAAGGTTTTTCGGATAAAATTTCATCGGTTGTATCTCGTTGTTTTTATGCAGTATAGCCCCGTGTGGTGTTTGGCACCAGAACTGCCTTCCCAGCCTTTCAGAAAGATGTGCTTCCAACACTACAGAAAAGTTTGATTATATATAAATTCAAATGTCAGTGTGAAGCTGACTATGTTGGTTATACTCTTCAGCGCTTGGAAGTAAGAGTGGCCCAGCATATTCCTGCATGTTTTCGCAGATCACGTGTCGTAAAGAAGAGTATATCGACGGACACATCCGGGTCTTTACAAAGAACATCCGGGCGTTTGCAGAGAACATCCGGGCGCTCACAAGTCTACGAGTCATCCATTGGACAGCACTTGTATGACAATAAAAAGTGCGGTGAGGCGTACTCCGATGGATGTTTTCGCATTGTACACAAGGCCCGTTCCAAACACCATCTCAAAGTGTTGGAAGCAGTGAGTGTTACAATGCGAAAACCATCGCTCTGTAGGCAAAAAGAGTTGTCTCACAAATTAGATTTATTTAGAGACTTCTAAATTAAAAAATACTCTTCCCATTTTGTCCATTTATTCCTTTTCGGCTTAATGGCGTTATTCAATCTCCCCCGTTTTGCTTTTTGTTTTTTGTTTTTCTTTCCACGTTACTCTTTTCCCCGTTTTTAAGCGATATTCGCCGACGTTTCTCTTGACAATGTGTCGGCTGAAAGGTACCTTGAGAATTAATGTTTATTCTGTTGATTTAAGTCGATCTTTTTATTCTTTTTAAAAGTTTTTAATCAACGATTAAATATATTATTTAATATGTCCTCTCTTTTTTTTCTTGTGATAGTGCCTCGACTCGCTATGACTCCGTTCATCATATTTAAAACCATTATAAAAGTCTGTACCACGCAAAAAAATTTTCAAATATATATATATATATATATATATATATATATATATATATATATATATTAATTGAATGTTATGTATGTGTGGTAGTGCACCTTGACCTTCAGGAAAATGAGAGAAACACTATCCCTGTGACAGGATCCCAAGTAAACTAAACCTGGGCCTGGTGTTGCCACAAACACCAAACCATGAGAAATGTCTACAAATACAAATAAACGCCATGTGACCCAGAAGAAATATCTGAGTTTTATGATGAGAAGGTGTTCCTTTGATGACCAACATGCGAATGTTGGCTCCTTTAATTTCGGGAACAAGATCACGGACAAAAAAAATCAGGTAAGTAACCTCTATAATTCCAGGTATGACAAGGACACGGACCAAACACAAGAAAGCAGGAATGAAAAGAACAAACCAAAAAGCCATAGAAAGAAATGGACCACAAAAGAGAACAGACTGGTAATAGAATACTACTACCAAAGCCGCCACCACATAGAAAGAGGATACCGGAAATGAATGAAAAATATATGGGGCATTTCTACTGACTACCATACAACGGAACAAAGGATAGCAGATCAAGCAAGAGAGGGTGGTTCTCGGGGATGGAATTAACGTAAATCAAACAAAAGATTAATGACGTGATAAATCAAGAAACACCACCTGACGAAAACACCCAGGAAGAAGACGGGCAAAACATAAACAGTGAAACTGAAAGGACGAAGATTATGAAACCACAGAATTCACTGAAGAAGAAGCAATAGAAGTGGAAAACATCAAACGATTCATGTCCGAGGAAAGAACAAAACTCCCATCCCTAAGGAACGAAGATTGAAAGAATTTCAAAACTGAAACAGAGAAAGTAAACAGAGTACTCGCGTACATCCCAACAGACACTATCACAGACCTAAACAAATTGATATATGCGGGGGCAAGATCAATTAGTATGAAACTAAAAAGAGAAAAGACTGGGCAAAAGAATGGACCGACAAAGCCGGGATAGGAAATGAGACTGGAAACCCAGATTACCAAACTTCGAAAAGAAGCTAAGACCGTAAACAGGGTGAAAGAGAACAAGAAACGATGGAAGAGCAGAAATCCGGTTCACAAGGAAATACTGAATAAGAAACATGAAGAATTAAAACAGAAGATAGGAAGACTGAGACGATATAGATACAAATCTGAACAGCAAAAGCAGAACATGAACTTTGAAAACAATGAAAGCCAGTTTTACAAAAACGTAAATGGAGATCTAACAACAACAGAACAACCGGACCCGACAGAGACAAAACAATTCTGGAGATTTTGCTGTCCCAGCAGACCACCGGGTGAAGGTCAAGGAGACAGAAAAACGATGCAAACACACGGAACTCGCCAGAGAATTAAAAGAGATAGAGAGTATGAAGAAAGTCAATATAATACCAATAATCATAGGAGTACTAGGAACAATCCCGAAAAACATGGAAACAAGTCTGGGAGAAATTGAAACTAAAGTGAAGATTGAGACCATACAACGAGCGGCAATAATGAAAACAGCTGAAATTTTGAGGAAAATCCTTGAATGCAGAAACCAACTACGAATGCTAACCAGTTATATGGAATTTGCAATTAGAAGAAAACAAAACACAAAAAGAACACAACAACATGAAACCAAGGAACAGAATATGCAAAAAATTTCATAAACTATCACGCCCCTAAAAGGTGATGGCACCAGTCTCGACTGGTACCACACAAAATAGTCATGAAGGGTCAAGGAGAAGAGCACTATCCAGACCTCCACTGAAAGAGTGCGGAGAGGACTGGGACCTTGGGAGAGGTTTATTGCCAACCAAATCCCATAGAAGACCAATGGTCGTTGCCAGCGAGAAATCGATGGTAAGCGTCTGCTGTAGTAACACAAAGTTATTTGCAATAGTTATCGAAAGAGGTGGAGAGTACTGGGAATCTGAGAAGACTTGTTGTCCCTCAGATTCCAGGGAACAGCACCGATGATTATCAGTAAGCATTCACTAATGGTGACTAATATCCCGGAGAATCAGTTTTAATTGACAAGCATATAGAAATCGGCGCAACCTTCACATCAACTGTCGAAAATCCCCGTTCATTAATATTTTCTTTTCATTAATATTTAATCACTATGTTTTCTGTTCTCTCTCTCTCTCTCTCTCTCTCTCTCTCTCTCTCTCTCTCTCTCCCCCCTTCTGTCTCCCTATTTTTCTCCCAACTGAACTATTTCAGCTGTCGAACGTATCAATCTTTTAAACCTTAACCTTAAGTACTTCCTTCTTATAAAATCGGGGGACCTATGTTTTGAGGCATGTCCGTCCGTCCGTCCGTCCGTCCGGATTTTTCTCCGCAACAATCCATTGAATTTCTCTGAAATTTTGCATGAAGTTATAACTTTTGTCAGGTTAAGAAGTGACATTCTCCGATTTAAAAAAAAAATCTGGTTAGCCCCCCCCCCCCAGGGGGTCAAAAGGCCCATAACTTTTCATCCATCCATTTAATTTCTCTGAAACTTGGCCAAAATATGGAGGCAATTGTTCCTAATAGAATATAAGTATCGCTGACCTTGGAAAAAATCTGGTTCGCGCCCCCAGGGAGTCAAAATCCCCCTAAAATGGCAAAAAATGACCCTTTTCTCCCATAATGTTTGATCCATTCATTCAATTTTTCTGAAACTTGACCAAAATGTAGAGGCAATTGTTCTGGATATAAAATGAGCATCCTTGACATCAGAAAAATTTGGTACGCGCCCTCAGGGGGTCAAAGGGGGGTCAAAAATGCCCCAAATTGCCCAAATTTATTGCATTTTACACTCGCCACATCGAGTCACATACAGAGGGGGACCACGCATGCGCGGCTTGTTTACATTACTATTTTATCATTATCT
>OY744519.1:30562396-30594896 GCA_963556195.1 Sepiola atlantica | reverse complement strand
CAGGCGAAATTGAACGAAAGAAAGAAAGAAATAGGGAACCCAGAGTTCACCCTTCTCGACAACACTTTAATGTACGCAGATAGAATTGTAATACTTCATCTCTACGTAAAGTTATGCTGAAAGAATTTCATACCGGTTATCCTGGCATGAAATCGCTCATGCGATGCTACGTATATTGGCCAGGCATGGACAAGGAAATAGAAAATTATGTAAAACTATGCCGAGGTTGTCAATTGGCTGCAAGGGCGCTTCTGGTCAAAACGAATCTGCTTTGCCGTGGGCAAAAACGATTTGCCGTGGGCACGTCTACATATAGACTATGCTGGGCCGATTAATGGATATTATTACTTGATCTTGGTGCACTTTTTCTCAAAATGACCTGGGGTATTCAAGTGCAAGCATCCTACATCTAGAAACACCATTAGTGCATTAGATGAAATTTTTTGTCGTTTCGGAGTCTCTCGGACACTAGTCAGCGACAATGGTACGGTGTTCACAGGAAAAGAATTTAAAGATGTTTGTACTTCCTTGGATATTGAACACATTACTACACCAATATATCATCCTAGGTCGAACGGTCAAGCCGAAAGATTTGTTGACACGTTTAAGCCTGCCTTACAAATATATATATATATATATATATATATATATATATATATATATATATATATATATATATATAGAGAGAGAGAGAGAGAGAGAGAGACACACACACACACACACACACACACACACACAGAAGAGAAAACTATCCAGGAATTTTTAGCGATTTATATGGTGACTCCTAATGGAAACAACGACTCGAAATTGTCCCCTGCGGAACTTATGTTCGCAAGGAAAATACGATCGATTTTTGATAGATTGATACCCTATCCGAAGAAAAAAGTTACTAAAAAGGAAGAAGACGTAAACATACTCCCTAGGAGATAAAGTATATTTTTTAAATTTCCAAGATGGAAAAAGTTATATGATTAATGGCATAATTCAGAAAATGATTGGCAAAGTGGTCTAGATCATAAAAAGTCGAATATTCGTGTGTAAAAGACACATTAACTAAATTAGACCACGATATGCTGAAAATAATGAAAAAAGAGAGGAAGAAGTCCCAATGGAAATTCTATGTGATGCTTTTGACATACCACTACCCGATATTGTACGGTGTCAGAAATTTATTTTCTTCTTCTTCTTCTTCTTTTCTTTTCTTCTTCTTCTAAAACCCCCTTTTTTAAGAACTTGTAATGAATGACTGCTGCTGATGGCACGTGTCGGTGTCTGAAGCGTGGGCGTTTGACGCCGGAAGCCGTTGAAATAACCGCGAAATTCAAGTTAGTTGCTGAAACGATCTCGAGGTGGAGAGGTCGGTCGACTCAACTCGGACATGAAGAAGTCCTAAAAACAAGAATGTTAAAACAGGAATATGTAGAGAGCATGCCTGTAAAAATCTTCAATGAAGTTGGAGTTTCAACTAGTGTTCGAGGTTGAATATTTACGTTGGACGGAGAAGTCCACTGAATTCTAAAAACAGAAACAAGGAAGTTATTCATTTGAAAGGCAAATGTGCCTTTGGAAAAGACAAAACGAAGTGTGTTCCGAAAGATGTCTCCAAATGAAGAGTTGACGTGGAAGAGTGCCACTATTCTCAAAAGGAGTCGATCGAAGAAACGATGCGATGTTAATGAAAAAAGATGAACAATCAAAGGAAACAAACAGCGCGAACAAAAAGGACTTTTCTATATTCTTCTGGTATTTTTTTATTTTACTAACAAAATTCTTTCAAGTAAGTTTTCTCTTTTTTCTGACATGTCTTTCCTAGCAAAGTTAATAAGCCTTCGGGCAGCATAATTAGGACTTTATTTATGCAGCCTTTCCGTGTGTCCATCGGAATTTAAATTCAGTCTATGAAGTGAACTTTGAACAATGACTTTCTGCCGAACTCATTTTACCTATTTTCTTTTTCTTCAATAAATTATTTGTTGTTTAAAATAGCTTGTTTTTTTCTTACTGTTTATTTAATTGTCTAGTTATTGCCCGAGGTCCTTACGTGTATCGATTTTGGCCTGTACGTGGTTAAAATTGCGATATTCTGCATAAATAAAACTCTAGGTCTCTGTGTTCTATTCTGTATCTATGTTTAAACACAGAGGCGTTCGGCCTAATGGTTTCTACGCTCTGTCTTACTAAGAATAGTGAGCGAGACCATTTCTTTCTGTCTATCGTTTGGGAGTGGTTCTATAAACACTATTTTATTGTACTGTAAAGGTAGTCGTTTGTGCCCAAACTGTATATAGACTTATCAAGGTTCACTGGACTGAAGAAGCTGCTTTTATAGTCAATTAATGATTTTCTGTTTTATCTTCGTCGCTGCTTTGAGTTCATTGTGTAATTTATCTTGCGCGCGTGCGTGTCGCCATTTTATTGTCTCCACGTGGTGAGTCAGCCATCTTGTCTTGTTCAGTTTAAGTTGGCGGGAAAATTTGGCGCCAAGTGTAGGTGTCACTGTCTGTAGTAACCCCCCCTCTCTTAGTACATGTAGAAAGGAGTCGGTGGGGAGGGATTTGAAAAATGGCGAGTTTAACAGCAGATGTCTTGTTGAAAAAAATAAAATACGCTAAAGATAAAATATTAGTCGTATTTGAAGTGTTAAAATCTTCTAGTGAGATAGAAGAATCTAAATATATTTTGTGTAAAGAACAGATTGATGAATATCTGAAAGACGTAGTTCGGTTGGAGGAACAAGTTATAGATGCTTATCTCTCTGATGGTGTAGACGATGAGTTAGTGGAAAATTTTAATAAGGGAGCTGCCTTATTTAAAATACAAGTGATAGAAAAATTAACTACGTTTAAGCCTTGTAAAAAAGACGTTGACGAGAATTCCAGAATTAGTAAGGGGATAAAAGGCATCGATTTAACCCCTAAAATAGTTTGTCCCAAGTTTAGCGATAGGGATCTGGAAACGGATAAGTTAGCTTATCTAAACTTCCATAGAGAATTTTTGAATTGTGTAGCTAATCTTGATAGTGACGCATTAAGATTAGTGATATTGAAAAACCATCTTTCTGGTTATGCCTTTCATGTGATAAAACATCTGTCTGTATCAGATGAAAATTATCGAGTAGCTTTGGACTTGCTATCGAAAGAGTTCTTAGACGAAAAGTGTATCGTCGACTCTATATTTTCGTCCATGTTGAATGAAAATCGCATGTATAATAATAATGTCGTAAAGAAATTCCTGACTAAGATGAAAACCCAATTGTACGAGTTAAAGAACTCGTTCGGTTTGGATTTCTTTGAAAGTGATTCTCCGGGAAATCGTTTGTTAAGTCACATTGTATTCAATAAACTGACAACTTCCTTTAAGTCAGAATTAATACATAAGGTGAACGGAAATTATCCTTCTTTGAACCAAATTCTGGAGAATAGTGTTGAGATATTTAAAACACTGGAATTTTGTGAACACGATTCGAGATATCGTAAAGTTGATTCCTTTAAGGAAAAGAGTAAATTCAGGCCTTTCGAACCTGAAAAGAAACCTTCCACGTTGAAAAATTTTCATGTTAAAACATATAAGGTTAAGTTTAAGTGTTGTTTTTGTAGAAACGATTATCATCTGTCTCGTGACTGTAATAAGTTTCCCTCTTACGAAGAAAGACTTAAAAGATGTAGCGAATTAAAGTTATGTGCTAGGTGTACTAGCTCTTATCATCTGAAGAATTTGTGTCCTTATGAAAAAAACGATAAGATTACGTGTTGGTCGTGCGAACAGTCGGGACACTTGTCCGCCTTGTGTCCGAGTTTTCTCAAACCTGTGGTGAAGTCAAATATTTGCAGGTTGAAGAGTAGTTCTTCATTGTTGCCTGTGATAGGTATCACAGTTGAAGTAGGTGGCGAATTTCACACCGTAAATTGTCTGCTAGACACTGGTAGTGAACGGTCTTATATGGGTAAAAGATTTTCTGATAGATTTATGAAAGAAGAGTTGTCTTCCTTGCATCGTCGAAAATACGTAATAAAGACCTTTATTGGTAGCCAAGAGAAAGACTTGAATGAAGTAACATTGAAGGTGTCCTTTCCCGATGTTGCGAGAAGTATCAATTTTCTGATGGATGAACAGTTGGATTTGTCCTTCAAAATGAAAGGGTTGGAGGAGGTGATCAGTAATTTGAAGAAAAGCGACGTTAAACTTGCTGCTGATTTCTCCGAATTGAGAAGTGATGTTCTTGAAATATACGGTCTGATAGGGATTGATGTGATTAGATTTCTGGGACCCTTAAGATTAACAAAGATTAAAAATGGTTCTGCTTTTGAGTCCTCGCTAGGTATGATATTATTTGGCGACCCCTCTGATTTTCAACCACATATGGAGATTGGTTTAAATTATAATCAAGTCATCGGTGAACATGCTTCTTGTGATGTGACCCATGTTTACTTTGCTCTTGAACCTAAGTCCAACCATCTGGATCCTTGGAATGGTCTTGATGGAGCTTCCGTGGACAGAGGTATTGAACAAATGTTCAAATTGGAATCATTAGGGATAGTTAATGAAGTTAGTAGTGATTACGACAGAAAGAAAATAGAAGAATTCAGCTCCTCTATTGAATACAGAGATAATAATTACTACATAGGTTTGTCGTGGGACTTAGATAAATTAAAGAAAGTACCCTCTAACCATAGAGTATCGTTAGCTGTCCTAGATAAAGTAGTGGACAGATTATCCTCTCAGAACTTATATTCTGAGTATTGCAAAGTCTTCCTAGACCAGGAATGTGAGGGTGTGATTGAAAGAATCCATCCGACTCCTTCGGAGTTCTACAAGTATACGTGGATACCGCACCGGCCAGTCTTTAAAAATGATGTGCAGTGCACGACTAAGATTAGGCCTGTTTTCAATTGCTCGTTGAGGGTAAATAATAAACCTTCTCTCAACGATTGTGCTTATAGTGGCATAAATCTGTATACTGACATGTTGGAACTTCTGTTCAAGTTTAGAACAGATAATTATGTATTATTGGCTGACATCAGAAAGGCGTTTCTGATGATTAGACTAAAGAATAACTTTGACAAAAATAGATTCTGTTTCTTTTTAAAGATAAAAGATGAATTAGTGTGTTTTCGATACAAAACTCTGATATTCGGGTTTGTGTCTAGTCCCTTCATCTTAAGTTACGTAGTGAAGCACCACGTTGAGAAGCACTCATCGGGACCTTGTAGAGACATGTTGTTAAAAAACTTTTACGTAGATAATCTAGTGAAAACACATGGGTCTCCTGATGAATTGTTGAAACTCTATACCGAGGCTGTGAATGTCATGGAAAAGGGAAGCTTCTTATTGAAAACGTGCTGTAGTAACAGTAAATTGGTGTCTGCTCGCATTCGAGCGGATAACAATTACTTTTCTCATGGAGTGCCCTGTGAGAAAGTACTGGGGTATTGGTATGACCCTGAGTCAGACGAAATTGGTATCTCCAAAGGTGAAGTTAAAAAGTCAGTCTCCACAAAAAGAGATATGCTATCCGTTAGTTCGTCTGTATTCGATCCGTTAGGTTTAGTATTGCCTATAACTATAAAAGGAAAAATTATATTAAGTCAAGTTTGGAAATCAGGAGTGGCATGGGATCAGGTAGTTCCTGATAGCTTGTTGTCTGTTTGGAATAGTTTTCAGGCAAATCTCCGAGATGTTCAAAAAATTGGTTTTGAAAGATGTTCAGTACAAACCAATTCGCCTGTTACCTTGATCGTGTTTTGTGATGCTTCGAATCTTGCTTATGGCATAGTCGAATATATGTATCAGGGAGGAGAGGCCAGGCTATTTTATGCGAAAGCCAAAGTGGCTCCTTCTGTTAAAAGAACTCTTCCTACGTTGGAATTACTAGCTGTATATCTGGGAATTAAGCATCTCCTTATTTTGATTGAAATGTTTCCCAAGCTGTTTGAGGAAATTATCATTGCTGTAGATGCACAGGTAGTGCTATCTTGGTTGTTGTCTGAATCTGTACACACTAAGTGCCAGTTCACTAAAAATCGTTTGAAGGATATAAAATTCATGATGAATGAGATAAGTTGTAAGGGTTATACCTTAAAGTTCAAGTATGTAAGTACTAGTGAAAACCCTGCAGATTTGTTAACTAGAGGCGTTTCCTTTGGTAAGTTTAAAAAGGATAAAAACTTTTGGATTAGAGGTCCAGTATGGTTACAGACAGAAAAGTTGAAGTGGCCTGACTATAAGTTGGATTGCATTAGTGACAAATGCAAGACCTTGGTAACTGCTTATACTGGCTTGAATGGGGATTCTAACTCATGTGTGGTTGAGTTAGAAAGATTCTCTTCTCTCAAAAGGTTGATAAGTACATTAGAGATTGTGTTTAAATTTATTGCCAAGTTAAAGGGCGATAAGCGTGATGTCAATTTTACATCTGAGGCAAAGTCCTATTTGATTAAGGTTACTCAGAGTGAGTTTTTCGCTGAAGAAATAAGTTTTCTGAAAAGTAAAGTTGAAAGTAATATTCCTTTGTTGGTGAATAAGTTGAACCTAATTTTGGATGACAACAATTTGTTACATTGTCGGGGACGTATAGAAAACTCTGAATATTTTTCTGAAGAAGTGAAAAGTCCTGTTCTGCTGCCTAAAATGTGTCACCTAACCAGTTTGTTGGTGATGGAGTGTCACATAAAATGCAAGCATTTGGGGATTGCTGCTACGCTTGATAAGGTGCGCAATTCTGGGTTTTGGTTACCCAAGGCCAGGCAGGCCGTCAAGATTGTTCTTGCTAGTTGTATGGTATGCAAGAAGTTTAACTCCTTGTCTTTTCGTTATCCTAAGATGACAAACCTACCCAAGCATCGAGTTAATCTTATCAGACCTTTCTACCATACGGGGATAGACTTCACGGGTCACCTGTGGGTAGAGGACGGTAGTAAAGTAAAAAAGATGTACATATTGCTATTCACTTGTCTTAGTGTGCGTTCTATACATATGGAGTTGGTTGAAGAAATGAGTACTCAATCGGTAGTGTTAGCCTTTTTGAGGTTCTTCAATGTATATGGTGTACCATCACACATATACTCAGACAATGCTTTATCCTTTGTTGCTGGGTGCGACTTAGTAAAAGAAGTTCTTCTCTCTGATGGATTCAGAGGAGATTTGGAAATGTGTAATGTAAAACACTGCAGGATTCCTTCGTATTCTGCTTGGTTCGGAGCAATATGGGAAAGGTTGATAAAAACTGTCAAGTGTTGTCTATTCAAAACAATTGGTCGCAAGAGGTTGGATTACTTTCAACTGCTAACCATTTTGTCTGACATACAAAGAGCGGTAAATGATAGGCCTTTGACTTATCGTTGTAGCGATGATGCTTCCCTGGAAGTCATCTCTCCTAGTGCCTTTATGCGTTTTTCTCCTGGGAAAACCGTGTTCTTGAACCTTGAAAACGATTCTTGTTTAGAAGTGCCCCCGAATCGAGTGGATTTGATCGAGAGTTTGAAAGGTAGAGAATGCCTTTTGATCAGATTCAAGTCATTGTGGTATGAGCAATATTTACTGAGTCTGAGGGAATTGTCTAAGGATTTGCATCAGGCGGAATTTGGTAACAAAATTAAGGTAGATGATATAGTCCTAGTTAGGAATCTCGTTAAACCTAGGCCCTATTGGAAGCTAGGTAGAGTTGTTAAGCTCACTCAGGGGTCTGACGGAATTGTTCGCTCTGCCTTGATAAAGAAGGGAGAGACATGTAGTGAGCATTCTATTAATCATTTGTATCCTATGGAGCTATCTATATCTCATTCGTACCAAGTGAAACCTGGGAAAAATAAGGATTCGTGCAGTGATGATGATGGAGCTGAGAATTCTAAACCTAAGAGAGGTAGAAAATGTGTTAAGGATAAGAATCCTGACTATGTTTACTATTAGACTGTAAGTGAGCGATCTTTTTCTTTTCTTTTTTTGTTCGGGAGAGTGTCAGAAATTTATTTTCTTCTTCTTCTTCTTCTTCTTTTCTTTTCTTCTTCTTCTAAAACCCCCTTTTTTAAGAACTTGTAATGAATGACTGCTGCTGATGGCACGTGTCGGTGTCTGAAGCGTGGGCGTTTGACGCCGGAAGCCGTTGAAATAACCGCGAAATTCAAGTTAGTTGCTGAAACGATCTCGAGGTGGAGAGGTCGGTCGACTCAACTCGGACATGAAGAAGTCCTAAAAACAAGAATGTTAAAACAGGAATATGTAGAGAGCATGCCTGTAAAAATCTTCAATGAAGTTGGAGTTTCAACTAGTGTTCGAGGTTGAATATTTACGTTGGACGGAGAAGTCCACTGAATTCTAAAAACAGAAACAAGGAAGTTATTCATTTGAAAGGCAAATGTGCCTTTGGAAAAGACAAAACGAAGTGTGTTCCGAAAGATGTCTCCAAATGAAGAGTTGACGTGGAAGAGTGCCACTATTCTCAAAAGGAGTCGATCGAAGAAACGATGCGATGTTAATGAAAAAAGATGAACAATCAAAGGAAACAAACAGCGCGAACAAAAAGGACTTTTCTATATTCTTCTGGTATTTTTTTATTTTACTAACAAAATTCTTTCAAGTAAGTTTTCTCTTTTTTCTGACATGTCTTTCCTAGCAAAGTTAATAAGCCTTCGGGCAGCATAATTAGGACTTTATTTATGCAGCCTTTCCGTGTGTCCATCGGAATTTAAATTCAGTCTATGAAGTGAACTTTGAACAATGACTTTCTGCCGAACTCATTTTACCTATTTTCTTTTTCTTCAATAAATTATTTGTTGTTTAAAATAGCTTGTTTTTTTCTTACTGTTTATTTAATTGTCTAGTTATTGCCCGAGGTCCTTACGTGTATCGATTTTGGCCTGTACGTGGTTAAAATTGCGATAACGGAAACCCGGGATTGAACCAGGGACCTTTAGATCTTCGGTCTCTCTCTCCCTCTCATCTCTCTCTCTCTCTCTCTATCTTTCTCTCTCTCTGTCAATCACTAAGTACATAATGAAAAATATCTGTTAAGCCTGAAATTAGCAACCATCTTCAAACAAAATCGACCGCTGTCTTTAATTGACGCGCGTTCGGCTACGTCAAAGTAAAGATAACATATTCAGAGATAATAAATTTTGCAATAAGTTGGAAGACTATCTCAATTAGTGCTTAGTGGTTTAAATTTCATTAAAATAGGATATATGCATTTGAAGTCTTAAGATAGATGTGTTTCCATGGGTAACTCAGAGGTGATATTCATATGATTTAAATTTCATAAAAATAGGATATATTTGAAGTTTTTAGGGGCTTATGCCCTAGTATCCCTCTTGGGGGGGGGGGTTGCACGTGGAAATTCGAGAACATTTTCATTGTATTCCCTGGTAAATTTTACATAAGAATACACATTTAGATTTTATGTAGATTCTCTAACCTTTACTTCTATAGTCAACACACACACATCACACACCGAGTGTTATATATATAACATCGAGTGTTATATATAGATAGATTATAAGGTAACACGTAATGAATGTAACGTTTCAATTTCGCTTTTATTTGTCATTTTTTAAAGAAATATAAACCATTACCGTTGGTAATTTTTTTCTCCTGTGCCCCCCTCACTTCTCTCTTTTACCCCCCTCCCTCTCTCTCTCCTTCTCTCAAGGAAATTGATACATGTTACTATTCAACGCCGAAAAGGAAATAATGTATCCACGTTTGTCAGCTTTTTTTTTGTCCTTCTGGAAATGTAACGCTAATCCATCCCTAGTACAATACAATAAGACATCTTTGTCCTTGTTTTCATCTTAATCCTTGTTTTTAAGGCTAGTGGTACGGGGAGTTACCGACCCGCCGGTGTTAGACCGGTCTCATTGTCGTTATTAATTCTTTTCATGGCGTGGCGTCTCTCTTTCTTTGTCTTTTCCCATGTTTTCCAACGCACAACGCACCGAATAACCAAGCATTTAAAAACGCGATAGCATTAAAGTGGGAGTAGTAATAGTAGTGGTAGTAGTGGTGGTAGTAGTAATAGTAGTAGTGAATAAGAAGTTACGGGGGAGGAGGGGAACCAGCAGCAGCAGCAGTTTCCGCGTTAGCAGCAGGAGCATTCACTGAAAAGGATACAAAAAAACAACCAGGAAAAAAAAAAGAAACAAAAAACACAAAAAAAAAAACGATAACCATAATAAAACAAAACGGAAAACAGAAAAAACGTTTCTTCACGTGTGACTCACGAAGTTAGTGTCGCTCGACAACATTCCTCCTCCCACCCTCCCATTCTTTTCGCCCAGATATTATTTTTCTGCCTTGTTATTCTTTCCCAGATTATTGGCATTTCTACATCGAGCACGCCTTTACTGCATTCCAAGAATATACATATATGTATGTATATATATATATATATGTGTGTGTGTGTTTGTGTGTGTGTGTGTGTGTGACAAAAGACGCACTTCCTCAAAACGACAAATCAAAACAATTTTGAAAGAAAGAAAATTAAACTCTGCAGGTTTTGCAAATATAGTGGTATCCGATTGATAGGTACGTGCAAAATGGCGCCTTCTTGTACGGACTATGCTTATTAAAAAGCGCTTATCATTAATTATTTAATTAGTTTCCGTGTAAACTTTGATTGTGTTTGAAAGATAAAAGCCTAAACTTAATCTCTAAACGAAAAAAACTGCATATTTACGTGTGAAAAATAAATTATAATAAAATATGTAATTACGACGGTCAAAAACCCCAAAAATTCAATGAATTTTAAACTTTGAAAAAATTACTTGTAAAAATCCCTTAAAAGATAAATATAAGTTTTTGGGAACTATTTCAAAGATAATTATTAAATTAAAGTCATAAGACACTGAATTAAAAAAAAAAATCCCACGTTTGACTAAAAATTAGCAAAATTATTCCTTCAAATGTGATAAATGAGTAAAATCCGCCATAACTTCATCGGAAAAGGACGTTGTTTACAAATTGACTATCGCTATGCAAAATATATGGAAGACAAAAATGTCATAATTTATCATTTTTAACTTTATATATAAAAATGTAATAATAGTTTATAGAAGTTGAAAAATTATTATCCATTAATTTCTTTATTCTTTTTAAGGTTATAACCTTAAAAAGAATAAAGAAATTTAAGTACCCTTATTTTGTTATAATAAAAAAGGAAATGCTTATTTAATTATTTGTGAGTGTACGCAATTATTTTTAACTGAAAAGGTTCAGTTTTTAATTTCGTAATACTCTGAAATTATTGATGACGTCTGTTTACCAATGTTTTTCATTAGAATTTGAAATAAAACTATTTTTTAAATGTTAAAAATATTTTTACATTACGAACTGCGTCAATTTTATCAATTTTTTTTTACATGATTTAAAACTTTAGTTACTCAATTTATTCTTAACGTGTCGTAACGATAAATTACATTGATTCTTTTAAAAATAAAGTGTTTTTATTTTTTATTTTAAGTGTGAAAAAGTAAATTAAAGTCAATGACTACACTGACAATTTATTCATTGAAAAAAAAGTTAAAACAGTTATTTATTGATAAACAGAATTCAATTTTGAAAGAAAATGTCATGTTTGAATACTCTTTATTTATTAATAAATAATTGTTTTTAACTTAAATATTTATTAATGAAAAAAAAGACAAAACAAATACAAATCTTTCCAAATAATTGACGATGAATTGTGAAATGAACGAAATTGTTGAATCTCTAAAAAAAATAAACGTTGCGCTGTAAAAGTGAGTGATTGTTGGAAGGCTAATCCCACCTGGTTATTACAGAACGGGGCTACCATACTAATGAAAGTTCATCGTTAGTAGAAATTATTCAATTTTTTAAATTCTTTTTTTCGTTAAGTTCCTGGATCTCAAATTTGTCAATTTTTGGTTTATTTTCAAGATTATAAAAAAAATTTCTTGCGCTGATGATGCCACGTTCATCTATGAAAGAGAAATATAATTATGTCGCATTTTTTATTTTTCCAAAAACTCTAATCATTAAAATCACATGAAATATTTTTTGCAATTATATTATTTTTTTTGGTGAAAATATTGATTAAACAATGCTTTATTCAATAATAATATCGCTAATTCAAAAAATTAATTTTTCTTCGAGTTATAGTGATTTTATTAACACGGTATTTACTGGCCTTTTTCGTAATATATACGAAATATTTTGAGAAAAAAAATTTAATTGTTAACATCTACGATCCTTTATTTACATAAGAAACAGTTAAAAAATCATGCATTTTTTTAAAATTAATATATAAAAATATAACTTTAGTAAAGGTGTATTTTCTTTTAAAAAAATAATACATTTTCACTAAGATTTTAAAAAGAATAATGGTTTCATTATATTCCGTGATTGTTGATTAATAAATATTGAAAATTTCAGTAAAATTGGTTGATTTCCTGAATTTTAGTGTATTTTTAAGTAAGGGGGGGGGGCAAAATGTTTTTTCATTTTGGGAATCGGCCATTGATTTTGCACGTACCTACCGATTGAGCTTTGATGATGATGATGATGATGGTGATGATGATGCTGATGATGATGCTACTGATGCTGCTGCTGCTGCTGCTGCTGATGATGATGATGATGATGATGATGAGGAGGAGGAGGAGGAGGAGGAGGAGAAAGATGATGATGAGGAGGATGATGATGATGATGATGATGAGGAGGAGGAGGAGGAGGAGGAGAAAGAGGGGGAGGAGGAGGAGGAGGACGACGACGACGACAACGACGACGATCATGATGATGATGATGATGATGATGATGATGATTAACAACAACAACAACAACAGAAATTGGAATCAAAGGGATCACTGAGACCATACAAAAGACGGCAATGATGAAAACAGCTGCTATCTTAAGGAAAAATCATCGAATGCGGAAACCAACCAGTATACGCTACGAAAGGTAAACAGTCCCATGGAAGTTACAATAGGAAGAAAAGAAAACCACAAGAATGACACCACAACATGAATCCCAAGGAACAGAAACTGCAAGAAATTTCATAAACTGCCCCCCCCCCCCAAAGTGATGGCACCAGCCTCGGTTGATACCACACAAAATAGTCATGAAGGGTCAAGGAGGATGGGAAAACCAAGTGGGGAGAACACTAACCAGACCTCCACCGGAAGAGTGCAGAGTATTGGGACCTTGAGGAAGATTATTGCCACCCAAAGTCCAGAGGAGACCAATGGTCGTTACAAGCAAGAAATGAATGGTTAGCGACTGTTGCGATACCGCAAAGTCATTTGCAATGGTTATCGAAAAGAGGTGGAGAGTACTGGAAATCTGGGGAGACTTGTTATCACTCAGACTCCAGGGAACACCATCAGTTATTATCTGTGAGCAATCACTGACGGTGACTTGTATGAGCACTCCTAGTGAGTATAAATAATAATAATAATAATAATAATAATAATAATAATAATAATAATAATAATAATAATAATAATAATAGGGAACTGGAACTGCCCAAAATCCCATAAACTATACCCCCCAATAAAAACAGACAGTAGACAGACAGACAGGTACACCCCCCCACACACACACACATACACACACACAATGGTTGTGAACGGGCAAGGGAGATGGAAACACCGAAGAGAGAGAGCACCAACCAGACCTCCACCGGAAGGGTCCGGAGAGTACTGTAACTTTGGGGAAGCTTATGTCCACTCAAATTCCAGAGAAGGCCCACAGTCGTTACCAATGAAGAATCAAGGGTAAACGGAAGTTGCAACAACGCAAAATGATTTGCAATGGTTATCGAAAGAGTCGGAGAGTGTTGGAAATTTGAGGAGATTCCAGAAAACACCACTTGTTATTTTTAGTGATCAATCACTGATAATAACTTGTGTGAAAACTCCTAGTGAGTAAAAAATAAATAAATAAATAAAACCCCTGTCAAATCGTCTATTTTGTCGTCCGAGCAGTTCACAGCGTGAAGATCAAGGAAGCAAGAAAAACTAAGCGAAAACATGGAACTTGCCAGAGATCTGAAGGCAATATGGAACGTGAAGAAAACTACAGCAAATACCAACAATTGTCGGAGCATTAGGAACAGTTCTGAAAATCTGGAAAAAATAGTATAGGAGAAATTGGAATTAAAGGGGGGATTGACAACATACAAAGTTCGGCACTTATGAAAAACACTGAAATATTAAGAAAAAATCATCGAGTTTGAAAACCAACCAACGCAATCAAGTGACACCGACCAAGCAAAAGAAAGTTAAAATAGAATAAAACTGCGTAAACACAACTAGAAATATTGAATAAACATTACACAAATCCAAGAGAACTGAAACTGTTTTTATTAAAAATCGTCCTGTTATCTGTCATCTCACCCCCCTCCCCACCAAAAAAAATAAATAAAATAAAACGTAGCACCAGCAACGCTTTATACTAAAGAAAGATCAGGGAAGATGAAAAGGCCCATAAGGGAAAGCTCCATCCAGAGCTCCACTGGAAGGGGACGGTATATTTAGTAATACAATATTTTACTTGGTACGTGGTATATCCAAAGGTTCTCAATCCCCTAGATAGAGTAGGTGTGTAATAATAATACAGTATTACACTTGGTAAGTGGTATGTGCTGAAACGAAAATGCTCAATACTCTAGATAGAGCAGGTGTGTGTAATAATGGATTATCACATTTGGTAAGTGGTATATGACATGAATCCGAAAGTGCTCACAACCTTAGATAGAGCAGGTGTGTGTAACAATACCGTACTGCATTCGGTAAATGGTATATGCTGTTTCCAAAAGTGCTCAATAACTTAGATAGAGCAGGCGCGTGTAATAATACAGAGCACACTTGGTAAGTGGTATATGCTGAATCTGAACGTGCTCAATGTCCTAGATATCCTGGAATGCATTAAAAGAAGCATGTGTTTCGTTGTAGTACTGAGGAGCAAAGTGATAAGACAAGAAACTTAGCGTTGTCGGGAAGACATTCAAACAAATATGCATTTCATGAAAGAGTTGAGTCGGGGATAGAGAAGATAAGAAACTTGACATTGTCCAGGAAAACATTAAAACAAATATGTTTAACCATATGGTCGAGTGGGAGAGGGAGAAGACAAAAAAACTCGGCGTTGCTCGGGAATACATTAAAACAAATGTGCATTTTATCATAGTGTTGACAGGGAGGTGAGAAGACAAGAAACTCGGCATTTCCCGGAAATACATGAAAACGAATATGTGTTTAATGATAGTCTTGAATAGGACAGGAAACAGACAAGAAACTCAGCATTGTGCGGGAATACATTAAGAAAATAAGTGTTTCTTTATAGTTTAAAGGGGAGACGGCAATGATAAGAGGCTCGACGTTTCCCAGAAATACAGTAAAACAAATATCTGTTGCATTATACTGCTGAGGTGTAGAGGGAGACAAGAAACTCGGCGTTGCCTAAAAGTATATTAAAACAAATATGTGTTTTATTATAGTGTTGATGGCGAGAGAGGCAAGACAATGAACTCGGCGTTGCCCGGGAATACATTAACACAAATATGTCTTTCATTATAATGTTGAGGAGGGGGCAAGAAAATCGGCATTGCCCAGGAGAAATAACTAGAAAAATGAAAGCTCGGGTGAATTTCTAGCAGTTTTATTATTATTTTTTATATATTAAAACAAGTGAGGGGGGAGTGCCGTCCATGAAAATAAACAAAAACATATATTCCCAGTTGAACCTACATATATAAATGCTCTAGTGATATGAGTTTTTTTTATATCCTGGTGTTTTGGACACGATTTTTTCGACCTTTCTTCTGATGAATTACACTCATAGAAACACCAGGATATATAACTCTGTGTGTTGGCTGTCTTAGTGTTAACGAAACAGTCCGTCAACAACTGATCTTTTCGGAAATGAATACAGAAATGGTTACTGGAATCTAACCTTCTATCAATTATGCTCTGCAGTTTAATATATGTATATATACATATATATATATATATATATATATATATATATATATATATATATATATATATATATATATATATATATATATATATATAAGAAAGTGCTCTTTGAAAAAGGTGTGTTATACCGAAAGTTCTAGATATGTATTTAAATAAATGATGTTATTAAATATATATCTGAGACTTTCAGTGTAACACACCTTTTTAAAGAGTACTTTCTTTTTTTTTTCATTTTGCTAGTATCAACCCTAAGGGGTTGTCTACTCGTGGATATCGCAAAGTAAACGTCCGATTTTATTGAAGATTTTGAGAAAGTGAAAATCTGATGTAATAATTCGTGGTTGGCGCTTTTTTAATAGAAGGGTTATAATTTATCTATCTATCTATCTATCTATCTATCTATCTATCTATCTATCTATCTATCTATCTCTCTCTCTCTCTCTCTCTCTCTCTCTCTCTATATATATATATATATATATATATATATATATATATATATATATATATATATAAATGTGACTAATTACTTATCTTAACTCATAAGCGGCATTTATTATTTGGTATTGTTATAGAGAATAGGTACTTTAATTAGTACGCAATACAGCATAAAATCGTGTGCTGGATGCTCTTTCTTCATCTAACAATACCCCAAAATTACAGCGACGAGTTTGTGTTTATTTCGATTGATTTTTTTTTTATTTCTATATTTTTCATTGGTTTTCTTTTAATTAGCTGGACTTGAAAATTGATTTTTGCAACCTCGATATAACGTTGTAGCAATGTCAGTTGTTGTTAGCTGAGAGTAATATATATACATATATATATATATATATATATATATATATATATATATATATATATATATATATATATATATATATATAGAGAGAGAGAGAGAGAGAGAGAGATAGATAGATAGATAGATAGATAGATAGATAGATAGATAGATAGATAGATAGATAGATAGATAGATAGATAACTTCTTTGTAATATACCAGGAAAAATCCCAGCAGAGTGCTCGATTAATTTAGAATTAAAGTTAAAAATTAAGAGCGTAATATTCATTTATTTAATTATTATTATTATTATTATTATTATTATTATTATTATTATTATTATTATTATTATTATTATTATTATTATTATTATTATTATTATTATTATTATTATTATTATTATCATCATCATTATTATTATTATTATTATTATTATTATTATTATTATTATTATTATTATTATTATTATTATTATTATTATTATTATTATTATTATTATTATTATTATTTAATAACGAAACAACTGAGATAGCTACTAGACTAGGTGTCGAATACAGAACTAACTACTTAGAAAAGAGAAAGGCTTTGGTTACTTTAAAAGACCACAAAGATAACTTCAGGAATAAAACCTCCTGCAGACTAATCAACCCAGCTAAAAGCGAACTAGGACTAGCAAGTAAATCAATTGTTAAAAATATAGTTAATAAAATTAAGGAAAAAACAAACTTAAGTCTGTGGGGCAATACAAATTCAGTCCTAAGACTTCTACCCATCTATAACAAAATACACCCTAGAGAAGGCCTTAACCTTTGCACTTTCACACACAAGCATCAGTCAACTAGAAAGGGGCACAATACTACAAGCAAGACAACCCCTTCTCTTCTTCGAGGAAAGGACCTGGGTTAAAAAATCAAACCCAGAGGACCCATTTGATGTTGCAATGGGGTCCTATCACAGTGCAGACATCTGCGACTTAGTCGGCTTGCTCATATTGGATACACTCCAAAATAAATTCCCAGACCATTTCTTTGGTCTTTACAGAGATGACGGACTCTGCCTGTCACGCAACTACAACGGGAACACACTAGATAAATTTAGAAAAGATTTAACAAACACCTTTCAAAAACCAGGTTTCAAAATCACCATTAAAACAAATTTAGACCCAGTAGATTTCCTAGATACTACACTGAACCTTACAAACAACACACACAAACCTTTCCACAAACCAAATGAAACACTCCAATACATACACAAGGGATACTACCCCCCACACTGTTTTTAAAAAGTTAGTCAATAATATTAGCCAAAGAATTTCAAACCTCTCATCCAGCCCCGAAATTTTCAACCAGGCAGCACCCTATTACAACAAAGTGCTCCGCGACAGCGCGTTCAAAGAAGAGACCAACTACGGGGGAGCCGCAATAGAAAGAGGTCGGTGATCTGATTTTCTCCACCCTATTCCACCAATACCAAGACAAAGGTAGTCCACCTTTTCCTCAACTTACTCGACAAACACCCCCCCCACACACACACACAGAACCTACACAAACTTTTTAACAGAAATTCTATTAAGGTTAGCTACTCTAATGCGCTATCCATAAGAAAAATCATCTCTACGGAACCTAAAGCAATTGCAAACGTGGGCTGCTCATACTAGGACAAAAGCAATTGCTCCTAGAGGGGAATTGCAAAATCGATTCCCTCGTATATGAAGCCACCGTCACAAACCAGACTACCGGTAGAGCAGAAAATACATTAGCATGACGCAGATATAAAATCAAGGCAAATACAGCACTCGCGACCCGAAATAGGAAACTTAAAGATGAAAAGACACCCTTCACCATCAAATGGAAAGTAATTGAGAGAAAACCATCCTTCTCTCCAGCCACAAATAGATGTCCTCTGTGTGACGCTGAAAAACACCGTATATTAAGGGCCATCATTGACCCAAATAAAGTCTGTTTGAATATTCGAGATTAAATATTTAAGAGATGCATCCACAGGAGACAAGCACTACTCATAAACTGGACTTACCGATACACATAAAGACCTAGCTACAACTCCTACCCCTCTACCAAATACATAACCCCATAATTGCCCCATTAAATACCGACTTCCACTCCGGAAAATTTTAACAACTACCACCCCTCATAAATATAAATAAAATTAAAAAATACGAACAAATACCTTAATCAACCCATATTTACACTACTTTTTAATAGCAATAATTATAACTTTCCCCAAAATATTTCTCTAGTCATTAAGAGGGTAACACCCCCATTTCACATTATTATTACTCCCATAAGTCCCCGCCATTTCTCGGTCATAATGCTAATCTCCCATATCTTTCAAATCGATCCAATCTTGCCGACTCAATCCTTACTGTTATCTCTAAACCAGTTTTTAATCAGCATACCAAGTTTATCACCCCCATAAGCATTCAGTATACCTTAGTTAATAATGTTAAATCCCGAATACAAATCATTCAAAAACCCTGCAGAGTTACTTCCCTTAGACCGCCCGGATGATATCTTTATTTAAATTTATTTGGGATTGATTTAAAGTCCTCAATCCAGGATTTAAACTTGAATGTAATTAATGTTGTTCCTTTTAACCTTTTTATCTCTTCATAAGTATAATCCTTAAACCCATTTTCTCTCCCTAATTCCTTTAGAAGACACATCATTAAACCCCAAAACAGTAACGGCCAAATATACGATATTCATAATATTGGCTCACGGGATTTATATAGAAATATTTTTTTATTTTTTTATATTTTATTTTTATTTTTAGATCTCATTAAATCTTCTCCGGTTTAAATCCCAACTGTTACTTTTTACCCCTTCCCCTTTTTTCAAACCTTATTAAACCTTCCTTACACTAAATTTAAACAAACATACATAACGCTCTAAGCAAATAACGCGCCCAAACGAGAGTGACACCTGACTTCACATTTCCGAAACAGATGACAACAGAAGCTGAAGAGAGTCGGATGGCTAAGTCCTTCTGTGCTTGAAACCGACGGTACGAATGTTGTACTAATTTTTCTGTACCAATATATATATATATATATATATATATATATATATATATATATATATATATATATATATATATATATATATAATATTAAAAATTGTTTCACTGTATCGCAGCTCTTCAGTATAACAAGACAGGCAAATGCCCCAAGCTGAGATCGAAACGCGACCGTGTAGTGAACAGTACTGGTGCAACACAGATTTCCGACACTCTTGGTTTGAGAGCCTTGCCGGATAAACCGTTTCGCCGGACCATCCGATTTCATATTAATAAATAATTCTTCAACACACCCTTAACCCACGAATTATACACTTTACATGACGACCGTGTTTACGACACGGCACTCTTGACAAAACAAATTTGTTGATGTTTGAACACCTTAGCCAGTGTGACAGAAAGCAACATAGTTTAATTCTTTCTGCGCATATTGTCATTTAAGCTGACCAATCAGATCCTATCAAAGCGTTGTTTTAGCCGCATCTCGAAAGGCATGATATAAATGGGTGCGTTTCTTTACTCAGCCGCTCATTTGGAAGCGTTGTCCTCTGGCCTTGACGTCTTTTACGTCTTTTATTTACAAACGTTACGTCATAAGTCAGTCTGTCAATTCGAAGTTTTCCTAGAATGGACGTGCGCAATGGCTAAAAATGGCGTCGATGCAACGTATAATCGGAAATATGAGAAATAAATATATTTTATTTAGTACTAAAATTCTACTCGATAATTTTCCGTAATTTCTTGTGTACACTAATATTTTCAACTGATAAGTAAGTATATCTATAAGTTTTCCTGTTATTTTATTATGAACTGTCATATTTCGCATGTATCTCATTATAAATAAGTACCGAAATATTCTTTACAGCCATATTAGCTATCCCGTTTTCTTTTATATATATTCATTTTCCTCCTTTATTTTTCTTTCTTTCTTTCGGTTTTTCTTTCTATTTTGATATTTATTCGTTTTTTCTGTCTTTTTTCCGTCTTTCTTGGATATTCATATTAATCAGCCGTCTTTTCTGTCTAACGAACTTTCAAAAATCGATGCGATCTACACGAATAAGGTCGACCATCAGAGCTGTCCATAATATAAGTTTCTCATTAATTATGTGGCAGAATACGAATGTAAAACAATGAAATTAATTAATACATTTTTCACGGCATGGTGCCAAACAAAAGGAAGTATCTATAGCAATATCAGAGACCCGTGTATGTCTGTTCGTGCTTGAGTGATGTCAGATCCGGTGTCAAGTTAATCTCGTTACTTTCAATTGCAACATCGTCTGCCATTTTTAATTGGCTGTGTATATCTTTCTCGTAACTATCGTTCTTATGTGAATTACTTGAAAAATCAACCGACCGTAGTCGAGGGCGACCTGAAGGTTCCCCTTTCGTTGGCTACTACACCAAGATGATTTAGATCTCTCCTCACCTAATAATGCTGAGTATTCAGCAATGAGGTATCACGTACTATTTTTTAAAGTTTTTGTTAGGATTCGACCAAGGATTGAACCCCGGTCTCCAGGCCCATTAGCGAACACTGCCAAATGGCTCGAATTATGTAAATTCTCTTTATTTCACAATTTCTCATGTGTTTGAAAATTAATTGATTTTCTTGCGTGCATTTTGATATTAGTTAGCCATCTTTGATGTAAAAATATGTCTTGAATACATGTTTGCAACATAAGGAGAAAGTTGAAACCATCTTAGCAAAACTGATTCTAAGCTATCGTACAATATAGTTTACACTGAAGGGTCAAAACGGTCGCCATCTTTAATGGAAAGGTAGAGCAGAGATCCATTAACTATGAGGTATTCTACTAAGATATCGTGGTAAAAAATCAAGAGTCAATTTATGAAAAAATATTTTTTAAATAGAAAAAGAACATAGACAGTAATAGGGTCAGCCTATGGGCGATATTTAATTCCTATCCACTGCAGGAAGATATGGCACACGGGCGGAAGGTGGAGACAAAAAGGCGGCACACTGGAAGGATTAGCACTCTGGCTCTGACTGTAGGACGAATAGCAATAAACCAACTCCTTCACAAGGAGAGAAGGTAAAACCTGGGATGGTGCATCTTCTAGGGGTGAACAGGGCTATACACCATTTCGACATATTTCCATTTTTTACCTTGTGATAGCCTTCTATTACTCTTCTATAAACATTTAACAAAGTTGCAAATACCAAAATAAAAATAAAATAGACATCGAGAAACTCATTTGCTTTTTGATTCGTCGCAAATTATGCCCATCAGCGAGATAGTCCTCTTTGGTACCAAGGGAGTATCGTCGGCTCGTATGAATACAATCGACGAACAAGTCATTTTCAATAAATGGTGGAAAATCGGATGCGGATCATGTAATGTGCAGCGTGAGTTGTGGTATGGACAAAATAGACGAAAGCATTTTGTCCTTGGTGAGCCACGGCTCATCACGGCAAGTAATTTAAACCTTAAAAGGGAAAGGTGTGAAAATAGATGGTAAAACCGATAATTAATGAACCACAACATACAGGGTCTGCTATAAGAAATTTTATAATTTTATTTCACTATAATAAATGTAACATATAACTGCAATATAAGAACTAACAAAGGGTACACATAACCCTCTGAGCGATGACTTTTTTTTGTAGAAAAATGTTTTTATACACCTATTTTTAACATGAGTATGTAAGCTTAACTTTTCATTGTATGCCCAAACACTAGATATGATATTTGTAGCATATAAGTAGGAAAATAAATTGTAAAATTTGACTAATTTACCTATTATGATGGCGGCCATTTTGAATTTATAATGAATTTGACCATTCGTTCCTGGAAAATTGTCATTTTATTATGCACATATTAGTCAATGGCTGAATTCATTGCGTTGTTGTGTCTTATATTGCAAATAAACCCAGTTTTGCATGTAGTATCGTCTGCTATTGGAAGTGGTAGATTTGTCCCAATTTTGCGACAGCTGTGCTAAGAAGGTAATTCTTTATTGCAACACAAGACATGATTTTTATTAAAAACATTTGTCAACATCCCGTATGCTCTTCATGAATCTCAATGCACTTTACTAATCTTTCAAGGAACTAAGCAGTATACCAAAGCGACTTTAGTTTAGATTTGTTTCTTAATTCCAACAATGCTCTATTCGCTTTCAAATGATGCATGAAAAATAGGAGAAATGCTTAAGTATCAACAAGTTACAAACAAAAGAAAATATAGTTTCTTATGACGGACCCTATATATATATATATATATATATATATATATATATATATATATATATATATATATATATATATATATATGATAGTTTTTATTTACACAGGCATGTACAAAATCTGCGTCACTGGCATGTCGATGTTATCGATCAACAGTTACTATAAACTTAGATCTCATCAGGCAGAGTTAGAATCCGATCTTAACCTCAGATCATATTTGGCATTCTCTCCAAATATGATCTGAGGTTAAGTTCGGATTCTAACTCTGCCTGATGAGATCTCAGTGTATAGTAACTGTTGATCGATCACATCGACATGCCAGTGTCGCAGATTTTGTACATGCCTGTGTAGATAAAAACTATCATATATAAAGCTCTATTTTGATATTGAGCACTTTCTATAAACCCGGTTGAAATTCTCTGGATTACCACCCTGTGGATATTTTTTACTTGGATTATTACCATTATATATATAGTAGAGTATGGTAGTTTGCTTGAAGCATTGCTGGGTATAGTAGTAGTAAGTTTTTGAAAGGCTGTGGGCAATGCAATTCCGGGTAAGATGCAAGTTGTAAAGAACAAAAACAATAACAATAAATCGAATACGATATAAGACTTACTATTTATTTTTCCTTTTTAGAAAAAAAAAGGAAAAATAAATAGTAAGTCTTATATCGTATTCGATTTATTGTTATTGTTTTTGTTCCTTACAACTTGCATCTTACCCGGAATTGCATTGCCCACAGCCTTTCAAAAACTTACTATCATTATATATATATATATATATATATATATATATATATATATATATATATATATATATATATATATATATATATATATATATATATATATATATATATATATATATATATGCGTGTGTGTTTTTTTAAGGTTTACCAAAACATTTCGTTCAAGAAATCATTCATCACAACAAAAGATTTTTTTTCTTTCATAGTTTATTTATTTTTCAGATTTTTCAAAGTTAAAGAATGTTTCCCTACACGTGTTTCTCTACTCAAGCAGGTTCTTGCTTGCCAGTTCATCAGGGGAAATATATACCTGGAATAAGGACCCCAACAACTGACAATACCCGATGTCGTGTTGCCTTAATTGAGGCCATTTAAGAAGAAAAAGGAAAAAACATCTTAAGAAAGTAGTTTAAAAAATGTTCACATAATGGTTGCTACTATGCATACCCACAAGAAATTAGTCTCAATGCAGTCCAAAAGGAATCGGGAACAATGTGTGAGAATACACCTCCTCATCGGGCGGCACTATGATGAAGATATCACCCCCACTCCCCAACAAAAATAAAACGGTCAACACACAATCCACAAGTTAGCGTTCCAGGCCACTGATAGTGTGGGAATTCAGCATTTATTCCATCAAAAAAGTCAGTATTAACGTCCATTAGAAATGTATGTGGTCGTACGAACCTTTCTCCCGGGCTGACCTGCTCCCACTCGGGATAAACATAGAACGAGGCAAATGATCATAATCCCGCAGAAACCACCCCGAATAAAACTCCATAAATACCAGAGACAAAATATTCATCCATGATACTGTCTCTAAAAAATTTAGTTCCTATTTTAAAAGTAATCCCTCAAAAATAATTTTCTAACGGCTTTTTACATTTTGGGAAAATATTTTTTACTTAATTTGATGGCGAGAGCGACCTTGTTGTTATTTATCGGAGTAGACATAGATCGAAGTGAATAATCCTAATTCCGCAGTAATCATTTTGAGAAAATCATGTATATACCACAAATAAAGTACCGTTACAAAATACTGTTTACAAAAATCTATTTAAAAATAATTTAAGAATATTTCCCTAACGGCTCGGTCTGCCTATAACACTCTGGAGAAAATATTATTTTATTCTATTATTTTATATATATATATATATATATATATATATATATATATATATATATATATATAGAGAGAGAGAGAGAGAGAGAGAGAGAGAGAGAGAGAAAGAGAGTTTTCAAGGTATTAATGGTTTTAGTAGTTAATACGCTAAATGAATACACAAGTTACAAGGCATGAAAGTTGTTTGTATAATTAAATTGTTCATTTTTATTAGTAAGTTTGAAGAGTTAGTTTTCCTTTATTTGTAGAGTAGAGAATAATACATGAATCCATGTAAAAATTATGTGCATATCTTCGTCTTTGTTTTGTTAATGTGTAAGTATGTGCGTGGCACCGTGTGTAAGTAAGTGTATAGTAATGTCGTTCTTGGGGACACCTTCACCGAAAATCTGGCGTCCTCTCTTTTGACCGGCTCCTCTGTGACTGTGGCTTACTAGGAACGAATTGTTTTGAGCGGGTAAAAAAAGTATGCCTGCGGGCGTAATTGTAGACAAGTTAAATGCTTTGATATTTTATAATTTGGTCTTTTTTCTGTTTGGAGCCTCTTTTTGTACAAAAAATGTGGTTACTTTTTTAGATATAATTCTGTGAGTGTTTTGTTTCATTGTTCTCACGCTTTCAGTCATGAATAAAGGATTTAAATGTATGTACATCCGAAAAATCACGAGATAACCACGAAGAGGGAAAGAATGGGGAAATGTTCACAGATGAGGTATTAATAAAGGTTTTGACTAAACTAGAAGAAACCCATCGCTAGAGTACGAAATGAGTGAAGGTGAACTTCTGTATGATGATGAAGGCTGAAACGATTCGAAAACCTCTTAAATCTATCAGTTCTGTAAGACGGAACAGATCACAAGACAGATCGATATCTCCAAGAGAAAGGAGTGCGTTAACATCTCAAGAAAGAGAAACGCGCGGAGATAAAAAAGAAAACTTCTCGGATCCGAATTAAAGCATAGAAGTCTTAAAATCTCCTTCGTTGTTGGGAGATGCAGTGACATGTACAGGGTCGGCCCCAACAATCAGTTCAGCAGAAACTGAGTCATTGTGGTGGCCTTTTATTAGTCGGCTGAGGTATTAGGTCCTGGGTAGTCCCAGGCCTTGCCTCCTCTATTTGGGGTAGAGTAAGTTTATTGCTTACTGTCTGGGGCGCTCTTACCAGGGAATGCCAACGGGGCTGCAATTTTTTATAGGCCAGAGTGCTCCTCTTTCAGGGGCGCTAGCTTGATCTCTCCCACCTTCCAGCCTTGTGCCACACATTCCTGCGGTGGGTAGGAATTAAATACCTGGATCTACCCCAGTCCGACGGGAACTGGGCCATTTCGGTGGCCTTTTATCTGTCGAGCTAGGGTATTCGTCCTGGGTAGTCCTAGGAGATCCACCCTCCCAGGATTTGCCTCCCATCTTTGGGGTAGAGTAAATTCATTGCTTACTGCCTGGGGCGCCCCGACCAAGGAATGTCGACGGGGCTGCCGAGGAAATTTTAGAGGCCAGAGTGCTTCTTCTTTTGGGGCGCTGGCTTGACTCTCCCCAGCTTCTGGCCTTGTTCAACATATTCTTGCGGTGGGGAAGAAGTAAATGTTGGATTGGTGCAAAAACAATGGCGTTTTTTGACGTTCAACTTCAAAATACCATAGTTTCTTTTATACCAACTTTATTAATCAAAATAAGAACCATTAGAATCAACACATTTTTGTCAACGAGAAACAAGTTTACTTATTCCATTATGATAAAAATCCGAAGTTCTGGAAGCGATAAAGTCATTGAAGGTCGATTCGGCATCATCTCGGCTTTTGAAGCATTTCTTGCGCAGGAAGTTGTCGAGATGCTTGAAAAAGTGATAATCGGTGGGCGAGAGGTTCGGTGAATATGGCGGATGAGGCAGAGTCTCATAATCCAATTCGTTCAGCTTCTGCAGGGTCAGTTGTGCAACATGCGGGCGAGTGTTGTCATGGAAGAGAATTGGTCCCTGCATATTGACCAATCTCGGGCGCATACGTTGGAACTTCTAGTGCATTTCGTCAATTTGTTGGCAGTACTTCTCCGTCGTAATCGTTTCGCCCGGATTCAAGAAGCTGTGATGGATGAGACCGGTCGCAAGCCATCAAACAGTCACCATAATCTTTTTTTGTGTGTGCAATTTCGGCTTCGGGATGTGTTTTGGAGCTTCGCCGGCATCCAACCACTGTGCCGGACGTCGCCGATTGTCATAGAGGATCCACTTCTCATCACATGTCACAATTCGCTTGAGAAATGGCCAGTTTCTGTTGCGCAGCAAGAGCGTAGAAGACACCTCAAAACGATGATCTTTTTTATTATCGTTCAATTCGTGCGGCATCCATTTATCCAGCTTTTTGACTTCCCTATTTGCTTCAAATTGCGAACGACTGTTGAGTGGTCGACTTCAAGTTCATCAGCAACTACTCGTGTGGTTTTGCAAGGATCGGCTTCAATTAAGGCTTTCAGATCTTCGTTATCAACCGCAGTCGGCCGGCCTTGACCGTCTTCATCTTCGAAGCTCTCGTCATCATTGCAAAATTTCTTGAACCACCTTTGTGCCGTACGTTCGTTAGTGGTTCCTGGGCCAAACGCATCATTAATGTCACGAGCTGTCTCGGCCGTTTTTCGGCCTAGTTTGAACTGGAACAAGAATATCGTGCGGATTTCAATTTTGCCCATATTGTCGAAAAGCCTGAAAAAACAATAAATGAAGAGATTAAAAATGGAAACGAATAACACGAATCGGTAGAGCGAAAAATGCGCTTTAAAATGAGGTATAACAACGCTATATTTATCAATAAATTAATTCAGAAAAGATATATAAATATAACATATGTGAGAAAACGCCATTGTTTTTGCACCAACCTAATACTTGGAACCACACCAGTCTATACTGGCAATCAAAAAAAGGACGTACAACCACTCTTGTTCTCTGTTGTATTATACTTTTTTCAATATATTTGTT
The DNA here is from genome assembly GCA_963556195.1 of Sepiola atlantica. Taxonomy (NCBI): domain Eukaryota; kingdom Metazoa; phylum Mollusca; class Cephalopoda; order Sepiida; family Sepiolidae; genus Sepiola; species Sepiola atlantica. The sequence continues at coordinate 30,567,105 of OY744519.1, read as the reverse complement.
TTTTATATATATTTCTTTAAACTCCGAGTTCATGTTTTCCTTCCGGACCATTTACAGGTCAACAACAATAACTTATGGCGGCCATCTTGGAACCTTTTTTTTTTTTACAATCTTTCGAGGCTACGAAACAAATTCTGAAAAAAAAATAAACACTTGCAAAACTGTGCAGGTCGATAGAAAAACAAATTTTCTTGCGTTTGGTAAAAGTTATCTGTTGTTTATTTGTTATTTGCCTTTTTTGCGCTGTTACACTTTGCGCCAACATTTCACATACTATGTATACGTGCTATTCTCACTGGTGGCCTCTTAATCATAATGCAGAGAGCGACATTGACGTCACTTTGTTTTGAGAAAATGATCTTTTGGGTGGCGTCCAGTTCTTTCTTTGACGCGACACACAACGCACAGAATGTATCTTTCACTTTCGTAGAAGCTTTTCTATTCAACTTATCCACTCATTCGTCTTCTATCCCTCAGACACAATTGGATTATTATTAAACTACACTTGAACGATTCCCTGAAGAAAATGCGATTATTTCATACTCTTATGAAATGGAAGAACTATCTATCTATCTATCTATCTATCTATCTATCTATCTATCTATCTATCTATCTATCTATCTATCTATCTATCTATCTATCTATCTCTCTCTCTCTCTCTCTCTCTCTCTCTCTCTCTCTATATATATATATATATATATATATATATATATATATATATATAAGAAATATTCTTCTGAAGATGGTAGATTTACCGAAAGTACTCAAGTTTATAAAAAAAAAAAAAAAAATGTTTTTAAGATGAATAAATAATTTATTTTTAAAAACAAATAATCTGCGTTGTGCAAGGTTTTCTAAATATTTAAAAAAAAAAAAAAAAAAAAAAAAAAAAAATATATATATATCTTCGTTATTATTGCCACCCACCCAACGCTTCAAAATGTGTGACTTTTTTTTAATATATATATATATATATATATATATATATATATTTGATAATAATCCAGGTAAAACATCCACAGGGTAGTAATCCAAAGAATTTCAACCGGCTTTATAAAAAGTGCTTAATATGAAATATAACTTTTATATATGATTATTTTTATTTCCACAGACATGTACAAAATCTCGCAGATTTTGTACATGTCTGTGGAAATAAAAATAATCATATACTAGTTCTCGATAAATCTATGAGCCAAGCAGGTGTAGAATGGGAAGACAAAGTCTTATTTTAACATTTAAACAACTTCGTTTGGTCATCTTCGTTAACATGTAAGTAAAAGGAGAAATGAAAGAGAAGGGTGTCAGTAAATCGAATACGTCCATGAGTATGAACAAAGGGGAAAAGTTAGAAAGTCGACATGGGGTTAAATAAATGTCCCGTTAGTAGGGAAGAGAGAAGAGTTCTCATATAAAGGATATGAAAAATATCTTACTTATATGAAGAGTTCATATATGAGAATTGTGTGTCCGCACACAGGCGTGGAAGTCAGGCCGTGTGTATGTGCGTGCGCGCGCGCGCGTGTGTGTTGCATTAAGTGGCAGAAGCCATATTGAATCCTTGGAGGTTCTTATCGAACCTCAGGGCCAGGCAGCCCGGGAAGGAGGGATCTGTTGCGTGAAGTTGTTGACAGTCACGTCTCGTGGGAAAGGAAAGGGAAGTAAACAGAGAGCTACCGTTTCATAATCTCTCATCACGTGCTCAGTTCGCATGAGAGATGGTCCCTGATAGGGTAAGCCGGAAAGGAAGTTAAATGCTTGCACCAATCAGCGCCGAGCTTAGAAATTAAGCACATATTCAAAATCGTAATGGCGGCGGTTGTAGCCGTGTTGCATGCTGCTACTGTTGATGTCGCTACACAGGTGTTATCTCAGAAATGGGTTATGATAGTGGATCAGGTTATACGAATGGCTTTAGTAATAAACTAAATAGACACATGTTCACAGGAGAGGAAAAATGCGACTATCAGCTGACATGAAAAAATTAGATATGGCAAAGAAAACAAAACACGAGTTATTTTCAAGGTTTGAACATATCATGGATAAGATAAGAAATTATATTAAAAGTTTTTAGGGGAAAGTCATAAAAAAAATGAAAAACGTGTGATAATTTGTGCGAAACACAGATTATTCATTTGGGTGGGGTTGGGGGTCAATTAAAAAGCACACTTGAATCCTTAGTAATGTACTGGTTTCGTCATTCATTTTTAGTAGTGATTAGACGATTTCAATATTTTCCCCGATTCCAATACAATTACCGATTCTGTTCTAAATTTCCGATTCCGATACAATTACCGATCCCGATTGCGATTCTTTTTAAATCTATAAATGTTTAACTATTAAGTTGTCTTGTTTTTTTAATGTTCGGATTACCGTAAAAGCCCATGTAATATGTGCATATATTTTTGCAAACGTAAAAATACGCTTGTGGAGAGGGGCAATCTATAGATTTTGGTTTTAAATAAATAACTATTTATCATTTTAGCATTAGTAGCAGCAAAAGGAAATTTAGTTTTAAACAAAAACAAGCAAAAAAAAACAATTAAAAGAATTGTTTTTGGCATCGGAAAATAGGAACAAATTTTTTCCATTCCGATACCGATTCTGATGCCCCCAAAAGTTCCGATTCTTACGATTCCCGATTCCGATTAGTCGTTCCAACACTAATTTTTAAGTTTTTCAACATCATACTTTCTTTACCAGTAACCCGACTTTGCTTTAGTCGGAAACAAGCCCCCCCCCCCCACGTCTGAATGGCATGTAAAGGGTGTCTAAGATTAGAAGAATCGAGTTCTATCCTTACTGTAGACTAAGCAGGCTTAACAAAACATGGCTTACTTGTGTTCACTACCGTATTACGCTATTCGAACTAAATTTTTAAGACTTTAAAATTTCCGATTAAAAAGAAATTTCTGACTCGAATTAAAGTTTAAAGGCAAAATGCAAGTATTATCGTTCTTTTGTGCTCCCGACCGAACGAAAATACAGTCGAATTAAATCGTGCTCCGTTTTTTGTCCTCGACCGTCAACAGAAGATGACGAGCCACGATTTAAAATGACTTGTCACAGCAAGACTTTTCATTTTTCTCAAAACCAACCTCTGTTCCCCAATCAGCCCTACCGCAACATAATCAGAGACCCCCCCCCTCCACACACACACACATGTTTCCACAATGGGCTCATACTTTTCCTACATTATTATTGCTAAATAACCATGATAGATCTGTAACGATATTACCCGTGAGAGGTTAAGAAAGTAATAATAGTAGTAGTAATAAAACTAAGAAGAAGAAGAAGAAGAAGAAGAAGAAGAAGAAGAAAAAGAAGAAGAAATAGAAGAAAAAGAAGAAGAAGAAGAAGAAGAAGAAGAAGAAGAAGAAGAAGAATGTGATAACTATGACGATGACAACAAAAGTGCGTGATACAAATATACACTCGAGATTGTCACTTTTGGAATTCAAGGCTTAGTTTGTTCTGGCAGTTTGTGATTTATGAAAATCGGTGGCTAAATTTATAAAATAAACATTTGGTGTTGTTGTTTACAAAAGTTTTTAATAAATTCGTTAAGCAGATCGGAAAACGAGGGTATGTCTCACAAGTCACAATCAATTAAGATACACGGGTTCATAAACATATCTTGTTATCGAATTAAGATCACAATCATAACTACTCCTTCGTGATCGAGGCACCTGCAATTAATGTTTCACAACAGCAGGAAGAAACGAAGAAATCCTCAATTTGAAGAAATGGCTTTTTATTGAGATGTTGGCGCGGCATTCTCTCTTGCCAGCGGCGAGAGGGGGTGCATTTCGGGCTACGGATCATTTGGGGTCCTTAGCCCCTGAATTTATCGTCGATATTTAAACATTCTCTACACGTCGTGTTCGCCTCACAAGCTTCAAAGCGACCCCACCCGTATCTCTTCACCCCCCCTCTTATTGCTATGTCACCTCACTCCGCTTCTGCTACACTGAAGGACGAGCTGACATTCGAATACACTAGCTGACCCCAACTGAGTCCTGTTTCCTGTTATTCTCAACTAACAAAAATATACTCGCCCAATATTTAACAGGCAGAACAAAGATTGACGCCGAGTAGCGAGGGCTTTCTGTGCTTCGATCAACTAGTGAGGCCAGAAATGAATGTGGGAGTAAGATAATGTTGATGAAATTAAACAACATAAATTTCTTTTTTGTTTCGAGTCTTCATTTGTTCAGATTTTCAGTTTTAAGTAACGTAGCAGCTTGACGAGTTACAGACGGATGCCCTGAACGAGGATAATGGTTTTGTGACACATAACCGTGCGGAGCAATGTCACACATGACTATTTCCGAGATGTTACATACTTTCGTATGTGGTGCACCTAAAGAAGATAGGGTGTCACAACGTTACATGTGTCACAACGTTACATGTGTCACAACGTTACATGTGTCACAACGTTACATGTGTCACAACGTTAAAGGTCCAATTATCTCGGTATAGTCGTTTTCTTAGTCAGCGATGGTATCCTTTTGGCTAATTACGCCACTCCACATATAGCCCGGAGAACATATACCAGAAAGAAATAAGTCATACGCCATCCACTGTGACTATACAGTCTCTAGAGCTACATACTCAGAAAACGGAGCTGTTAAACCTGATAGAGTGATATGAGACAAGAAGGAGAGAGTAGCAACCCTATTTGAAGTCAGTGCCCCTAATGATGCTGAATT
>OY744519.1:30537396-30559896 GCA_963556195.1 Sepiola atlantica | reverse complement strand
TACTCGTCCCAAATCGATCCTCACCGAGAAATCGTTCCAATAAAGACGAGCAACGAAAAAGGAACAATACCTTCTAACAATTTCAAAAATAGCGCGTGACTCTATAAATATTGCGTATAACTTAGCTTTAATACACGGCTTGATCAGTTTCTAGATTGGTGACCATTTTGGAATACCAGATGCTTTGGGAGTAGAAATGGATTAAGAGAAGCGTTGTTTTTTTTAGGGAATATGTGTTCAATTCTGATTGGTTGTTATTTAAGAAGTAATCCACGGCATTAAGTGATCTCAAATTATTTCCTGGTCAGAATCAGGAAGTAATGCCTGAATCACTTCATGGTTAGGATAAAATAATAATAACTAATTCAATGCTTGGTTAGAACGAGAAGGCAATGATTATACAAAAGGAAAGAACACGTTAATGAGTTCTTTTGTTTCGTTTGTAAGCTATAAAATTAATTGTCAGGTTTAATAGTTTTCTAGGTATTTAGAGGTAGGGGTTGCATAGTCATGGTGGATGGTGTATGACTTATTTCCAACAGTTATTTCTGGTATATGTTCCTAGGACTTGCTACTAAACTGGATGTTCAATTTTTTACAGATGGTCCAGTGGAAAAATTTACACACTCCATTGTGTCGCATTATGTAGTAGCCGTCCCCCAGCAGAATCTTACAACTGAGTATCAGATGACTCACACTCTCTACTTCTGTTTTACAGAACCTGCACTTGTTTTTCTGCAAAATGCATGAAAATATGGTATACCAGTAGTACAACAATGTGATGTGACAGAGCAAATCTGAGACCAGATCTGGATTCAGTTCCCCCAAATCAGTCTAAATCAGCTCTAACTGGGAGGTGACGGTGGTTAAGTGGGTATCGACACGGACTGAAGACCTGGGTGTTCCAAGTTCGAAAACAGTCGGTTTCACAGTACTACTTTCACTTAAGAATGTTGGCAACCTTCTCGTGTTCATTCCCGTAAGTACCCGATGTCTTTCCAGAAAGTTTCTAACTAGAAAAGCTAATGCCAACACCAGAATCATTTGATTCACACGAAAGAAGAAAAAAAATGTTTTGAGTTGTTGACCAGTGTTTTTGTACTTGAACAATTCTATGATACATATTTAGTTGATGTGCAATGCACGCAAACAAGAGACTTGACCATCCAGAAAATAGGCCTTTGAGCATTAAGTTGACCGACTGTTAGATTTCGATTGGAAAAGATGGCTGATTTTGCATTCTGTCGAGCCCAGGATACAGTCAAGATTTTAAACGAACTGGTCCTTTGTTTTGTATTCAGTTAGAAGTGACTGTCGTTCATATTGCAAGTCTGTCGTTCAGTAAAGAAACCAAGTCTCATTTTCAACATCTTCAAATATCCCAGATTTCTTTCTTTGGCGTTACCTTAACGACAGAGCATGGAGATCCAGAGCTATAACGTTCATATTTTTCTAGTTTTGAGATATATGTTGTTGATGGACAGACACATGTGAAAGTAGTTTGACATGAAATGCTGACGTTTAGAGTGAGAAGGAAATAGTGTATAACTGCAAAAGAAAAGTATGTTTTCGACAGCCGAAATAGCTCAGTTGGGAGAGCGTTAGACTGAAGATCTAAAGGTCCCTGGTTCAATCCCGGGTTTCGGCATCCGGCGGTTGTCATGTTTTTAACATTTTTATCTGCTACGTTCATATTTTTCTAGTTTTGAGATATATGTTGTTGATGGACAGACACATGTGACAGTAGATTGACATGAAATGCTGACGTTTAGAGTGAGAAGGAAATAGTGTATAACTGCAAAAGAAAAGTATCTTTTCGACAGCCGAAATAGCTCAGTTGGGAGAGCGTTAGACTGAAGATCTAAAGGTCCCTGGTTCAATCCCGGGTTTCGGCATCCGGCGGTTGTCATCTTTTTTAACATTTTTATCTGCTACGTTCATATTTTTCTAGTTTTGAGATATATGTTGTTGATGGACAGACACATGTGACAGTAGATTGACATGAAATGCTGACGTTTAGAGTGAGAAGGAAATAGTGTATAACTGCAACAGAAAAGTATATTTTCGACAGCCGAAATAGCTCAGTAGGGGAGCGTTAGACTGAAGATCTAAAGGTCCCTGGTTCAATCCCGGGTTTCGGCATCCGGCGGTTGTCATGTTTTTAACATTTTTATCTGCTACGTTCATATTTTTCTAGTTTTGAGATATATGTTGTTGATGGACAGACACATGTGACAGTAGATTGACATGAAATGCTGACGTTTAGAGTGAGAAGGAAATAGTGTATAACTGCAACAGAAAAGTACATTTTCGACAGCCGAAATAGCTCAGTTGGGGAGCGTTAGACTGAAGATCTAAAGGTCACTGGTTCAATCCCGGGTTTCGGCATCCGGCGGTTGTCATGTTTTTAACATTTTTATCTGCTACGTTCATATTTTTCTAGTTTTGAGATATATGTTGTTGATGGACAGACACATGTGACAGTAGATTGACATGAAATGCTGACGTTTAGAGTGAGAAGGAAATAGGGTATAACTGCAAAAAAAAGTATGTTTTCGACAGCCGAAATAGCTCAGTTGGGAGAGCGTTAGACTGAAGATCTAAAGGTCCCTGGTTCAATCCCGGGTTTCGGCATCCGGCGGTTGTCATCTTTTTTAACATTTTTATCTGCTACGTTCATATTTTTCTAGTTTTGAGATATATGTTGTTGATGGACAGACACATGTGACAGTAGATTGACATGAAATGCTGACGTTTAGAGTGAGAAGGAAATAGTGTATAACTGCAAAAGAAAAGTACGCCTTCGACAGCCGAAATAGTTCAGTTGGGAGAGCGTTAGACTGAAGATCTAACGGTCCCTGGTTCAATCCCGGGTTTCGGCATCCGGTGGTTGTCATGTTTTTAACATTTTTATCTGCTACGTTCATATTTTTCTAGTTTTGAGATATATGTTGTTGATGGACAGACACATGTGACAGTAGATTGACATGAAATGCTGACGTTTATAGTGAGAAGGAGATAGTGTATAACTGCAAAAGAAAAGTATGTTTTCGACAGCCGAAATAGCTCAGTTGGGAGAGCGTTAGACTGAAGATCTAAAGGTCCCTGGTTCAATCCCGGGTTTCGGCATCCGGCGGTTGTCATGTTTTTAACATTTTCATCTGCTACGTTCATATTTTTCTAGTTTTGAGATATATGTTGTTGATGGACAGACACATGTGACAGTAGATTGACATGAAATGCTGACGTTTATAGTGAGAAGGAGATAGTGTATAACTGCAAAAGAAAAGTATGTTTTCGACAGCCGAAATAGCTCAGTTGGGAGAGCGTTAGACTGAAGATCTAAAGGTCCCTGGTTCAATCCCGGGTTTCGGCATCCGGCGGTTGTCATGTTTTTAACATTTTCATCTGCTACGTTCATATTTTTCTAGTTTTGAGATATATGTTGTTGATGGACAGACACATGCGACAGTAGATTGACATGAAATGCTGACGTTTAGAGTGAGAAGGAAATAGTGTATAACTGCAAAAGAAAAGAATGTTTTCGACAGCCGAAATAGCTCAGTTGGGAGAGCGTTAGACTGAAGATCTAAAGGTCCCTGGTTCAATCCCGGGTTTCGGCATCCGGCGGTTGTCATCTTTTTTAACATTTTTATCTGCTACGTTCATATTTTTCTAGTTTGAGATATATGTTGTTGATGGACAGACACATGTGACAGTAGATTGACATGAAATGCTGACGTTTAGAGTGAGAAGGAAATAGTGTATAACTGCAACAGAAAAGTATATTTTCGACAGCCGAAATAGCTCAGTAGGGGAGCGTTAGACTGAAGATCTAAAGGTCCCTGGTTCAATCCCGGGTTTCGGCATCCGGCGGTTGTCATGTTTTTAACATTTTTATCTGCTACGTTCATATTTTTCTAGTTTTGAGATATATGTTGTTGATGGACAGACACATGTGACAGTAGATTGACATGAAATGCTGACGTTTAGAGTGAGAAGGAAATAGTGTATAACTGCAACAGAAAAGTACATTTTCGACAGCCGAAATAGCTCAGTTGGGGAGCGTTAGACTGAAGATCTAAAGGTCACTGGTTCAATCCCGGGTTTCGGCATCCGGCGGTTGTCATGTTTTTAACATTTTTATCTGCTACGTTCATATTTTTCTAGTTTTGAGATATATGTTGTTGATGGACAGACACATGTGACAGTAGATTGACATGAAATGCTGACGTTTAGAGTGAGAAGGAAATAGGGTATAACTGCAAAAAAAAGTATGTTTTCGACAGCCGAAATAGCTCAGTTGGGAGAGCGTTAGACTGAAGATCTAAAGGTCCCTGGTTCAATCCCGGGTTTCGGCATCCGGCGGTTGTCATCTTTTTTAACATTTTTATCTGCTACGTTCATATTTTTCTAGTTTTGAGATATATGTTGTTGATGGACAGACACATGTGACAGTAGATTGACATGAAATGCTGACGTTTATAGTGAGAAGGAGATAGTGTATAACTGCAAAAGAAAAGTATGTTTTCGACAGCCGAAATAGCTCAGTTGGGAGAGCGTTAGACTGAAGATCTAAAGGTCCCTGGTTCAATCCCGGGTTTCGGCATCCGGCGGTTGTCATGTTTTTAACATTTTCATCTGCTACGTTCATATTTTTCTAGTTTTGAGATATATGTTGTTGATGGACAGACACATGTGACAGTAGATTGACATGAAATGCTGACGTTTAGAGTGAGAAGGAAATAGTGTATAACTGCAACAGAAAAGTATATTTTCGACAGCCGAAATAGCTCAGTTGGGAGAGCGTTAGACTGAAGATCTAAAGGTTCATGGTTCAATCCCGGGTTTCGGCATCCGGCGGTTGTCATGTTTTTAACATTTTTATCTGCTACGTTCATATTTTTCTAGTTTTGAGATATATGTTGTTGATGGACAGACACATGTGACAGTAGATTGACATGAAATGCTGACGTTTAGAGTGAGAAGGAAATAGTGTATAACTGCAACAGAAAAGTATATTTTCGACAGCCGAAATAGCTCAGTTGTGGAGCGTTAGACTGAAGATCTAAAGGTCCCTGGTTCAATCCCGGGTTTCGGCATCCGGCGGTTGTCATGTTTTTAACATTTTTATCTGCTACGTTCATATTTTTCTAGTTTTGAGATATATGTTGTTGATGGACAGACACATGTGACAGTAGATTGACATGAAATGCTGACGTTTATAGTGAGAAGGAAATAGGGTATAACTGCAAAAAAAAAATATGTTTTCGACAGCCGAAATAGCTCAGTTGGGAGAGCGTTAGACTGAAGATCTAAAGGTCCCTGGTTCAATCCCGGGTTTCGGCATCCGGCGGTTGTCATCTTTTTTAACATTTTTATCTGCTACGTTCATATTTTTCTAGTTTTGAGATATATGTTGTTGATGGACAGACACATGTGACAGTAGATTGACATGAAATGCTGACGTTTATAGTGAGAAGGAGATAGTGTATAACTGCAAAAGAAAAGTATGTTTTCGACAGCCGAAATAGCTCAGTTGGGAGAGCGTTAGACTGAAGATCTAAAGGTCCCTGGTTCAATCCCGGGTTTCGGCATCCGGCGGTTGTCATGTTTTTAACATTTTCATCTGCTACGTTCATTTTTTTCTAGTTTTGAGATATATGTTGTTGATGGACAGACACATGTGACAGTAGATTGACATGAAATGCTGACGTTTATAGTGAGAAGGAGATAGTGTATAACTGCAAAAGAAAAGTATGTTTTCGACAGCCGAAATAGCTCAGTTGGGAGAGCGTTAGACTGAAGATCTAAAGGTCCCTGGTTCAATCCCGGGTTTCGGCATCCGGCGGTTGTCATCTTTTTTAACATTTTTATCTGCTACGTTCATATTTTTCTAGTTTTGAGATATATGTTGTTGATGGACAGACACATGTGACAGTAGATTGACATGAAATGCTGACGTTTAGAGTGAGAAGGAAATAGTGTATAACTGCAAAAGAAAAGTATGGTTCGACAGCCGAAATAGCTCAGTTGGGAGAGCGTTAGACTGAAGATCTAAAGGTCCCTGGTTCAATCCCGGGTTTCGGCATCCGGCGGTTGTCATCTTTTTTAACATTTTTATCTGCTACGTTCATATTTTTCTAGTTTTGAGATATATGTTGTTGATGGACAGACACATGTGACAGTAGATTGACATGAAATGCTAACGTTTAGAGTGAGAAGGAAATAGTGTATAACTGCAAAAGAAAAGAATGTTTTCGACAGCCGAAATAGCTCAGTTGGGAGAGCGTTAGACTGAAGATCTAAAGGTCCCTGGTTCAATCCCGGGTTTCGGCATCCGGCGGTTGTCATCTTTTTTAACATTTTTATCTGCTACGTTCATATTTTTCTAGTTTTGAGATATATGTTGTTGATGGACAGACACATGTGACAGTAGATTGACATGAAATGCTGACGTTTATAGTGAGAAGGAGATAGTGTATAACTGCAAAAGAAAAGTATGTTTTCGACAGCCGAAATAGCTCAGTTGGGAGAGCGTTAGACTGAAGATCTAAAGGTCCCTGGTTCAATCCCGGGTTTCGGCATCCGGCGGTTGTCATGTTTTTAACATTTTCATCTGCTACGTTCATATTTTTCTAGTTTTGAGATATATGTTGTTGATGGACAGACACATGTGACAGTAGATTGACATGAAATGCTGACGTTTATAGTGAGAAGGAGATAGTGTATAACTGCAAAAGAAAAGTATGTTTTCGACAGCCGAAATAGCTCAGTTGGGAGAGCGTTAGACTGAAGATCTAAAGGTCCCTGGTTCAATCCCGGGTTTCGGCATCCGGCGGTTGTCATGTTTTTAACATTTTCATCTGCTACGTTCATATTTTTCTAGTTTTGAGATATATGTTGTTGATGGACAGACACATGCGACAGTAGATTGACATGAAATGCTGACGTTTAGAGTGAGAAGGAAATAGTGTATAACTGCAAAAGAAAAGAATGTTTTCGACAGCCGAAATAGCTCAGTTGGGAGAGCGTTAGACTGAAGATCTAAAGGTCCCTGGTTCAATCCCGGGTTTCGGCATCCGGCGGTTGTCATCTTTTTTAACATTTTTATCTGCTACGTTCATATTTTTCTAGTTTGAGATATATGTTGTTGATGGACAGACACATGTGACAGTAGATTGACATGAAATGCTGACGTTTATAGTCAGAAGGAAATAGTGTATAACTGCAAAAGAAAAGTATGTTGTCGACAGCCGAAATAGCTCAGTTGGGGAGCGTTAGACTGAAGATCTAAAGGTCCCTGGTTCAATCCCGGGTTTCGGCATCCGGCGGTTGTCATCTTTTTTAACATTTTTATCTGCTACGTTCATATTTTTCTAGTTTTGAGATATATGTTGTTGATGGACAGACACATGTGACAGTAGATTGACATGAAATGCTGACGTTTAGAGTGAGAAGGAAATAGTGTATAACTGCAAAAGAAAAGTATGGTTCGACAGCCGAAATAGCTCAGTTGGGAGAGCGTTAGACTGAAGATCTAAAGGTCCCTGGTTCAATCCCGGGTTTCGGCATCCGGCGGTTGTCATCTTTTTTAACATTTTTATCTGCTACGTTCATATTTTTCTAGTTTTGAGATATATGTTGTTGATGGACAGACACATGTGACAGTAGATTGACATGAAATGCTGACGTTTAGAGTGAGAAGGAAATAGTGTATAACTGCAAAAGAAAAGAATGTTTTCGACAGCCGAAATAGCTCAGTTGGGAGAGCGTTAGACTGAAGATCTAAAGGTCCCTGGTTCAATCCCGGGTTTCGGCATCCGGCGGTTGTCATCTTTTTTAACATTTTTATCTGCTACGTTCATATTTTTCTAGTTTTGAGATATATGTTGTTGATGGACAGACACATGTGACAGTAGATTGACATGAAATGCTGACGTTTAGAGTGAGAAGGAAATAGTGTATAACTGCAACAGAAAAGTATATTTTCGACAGCCGAAATAGCTCAGTTGGGGAGCGTTAGACTGAAGATCTAAAGGTCTCTGAAAACACTCATGTTGGATTTATTATGTTTTAACTGGCTTTGCAAACTCAGTTTTTTCTTGATTCAAACAATCTAACCTGAGCTCAATGAGTGACTCAACAAGTTGCGAAATCAATGTTATTTCTTAGTTTGCGATCTTTGTGGTAAGTTTGGTTAGACAAGTATGCCCTCGACGCAGTATTAAACAGGGCAGTGGGAGTTTTTATTTTCATGAAAAATATTCTCTCAACGTAATATCATACAAGGTTATGATAGCTGACAGAATAGCTGTTTGGTTAGCTTCAGGGAGGGGAAGTGGAGTTTGGGTAAATGTTTACTATCACCCCCATCATAGTTTAGCCCCTAAAAAAAACAGATTATATTTTTTTAAGACAATTATTTGTAAACAGCCTGAAAAAATATTCGCAAAGAATGAATTAAATTTTTTTTAAATAGTTTAGATTACACTTAGATTAGGTCGGGGATCACTTTTCTATATAAATTTAACGTCAAATGAGCACCCACTTTCTGGTCAGTTAGCGATACATGGAAACGTGTAAAATCTAATGTAGTTTTTTTTCCTACTTTAAAATTGAATTAAAACATATAAATAAGTCAAATTAAGCGATGAAAAAACTTAAATTTTTTAGATTTTTTTTTCAAGTATAGATATGCTGTAGATATATCTCACTTAACTCAAAACTCACCCTACCCTTACCCTAACCTAACCATAACCTAATCCTAAACTAATCCTAACCTAACCCTAAAAAGAAGTAGAAGGAAATAATGTTTATTGCTTACTGTCTGAGGCGCCCCTACCGCGGAATGCCGACGGGGCTGCCCAGGCAATTTTTAAATGGCCAGAGTGCTCACCTTTCCCGACCTTGTGTCACATCTTACCTTGTGGGAGGGATATATATATATATATATATATATATATATATATATATATATATATATATATATATATATATATATATAAAGTAAAGATTGTTTTGTTTTTTTCTGAAACAGAGTACAAATCAGAAATTTATGTTAAAATATTTTTGAAAGAAAAGTTGAAAAAACAAACAAACAAACAAACAAACAAACAAACAAACAAAAAACAAGTTGTTACATTCATCGCTAACTGGACAGAAAATGGGTGCTCATTCTACGTTAAATTTATACAGAAAAGTGAGTCTCCGCTCTAAAAGCTAAAATATTTTTTATTAATTTTCTTAAAATTCTCTTTTTGAGAATATTTTTTCAGGCTGTTTAACTGTAATCGCCCCCCCCCCCCACACACCAAAAGTAGTATGTGATAGTAAAAAAAATACCTACGTTTATTATACGCTCGTCTCTGTCGAGAGTCCTATTCTCTCAAACTCCGTTCGTCACAAAATCTCATATTCCAACCGCCTTTTTCTCACGCTGAATATTTTTCCATCTACAGAATACCTCTGTAATTGACCTTCTGTCTGACCTCGCACATCGACCCTCCGTAACCTCCAACCTCACATGGCCAAGTAGTATGTTAGTTTGTCCTTGAATTAACACCAATGATACCAATATATCACAATAAAGGGAAAACAAGAATCATCTAAAATCGATCGACATATCCGGGATCTTATATGCAAAGTAATGTACGATTTCCCCCTATTTCATTGACCGGAATAGCTTTCTTAACAAAATGGCAGATAAAACAATCGGTGCTTCTCTATATGAAATATTGCACTCATAAATAAATCAACAGGATAATTGTATGAAATACTTACTTTCCATTGAAAAATATTAGCGTACACCAACATTTACGGAAAATATCTAGTAGATATTTAATTTAAAAAAAAAAGAATTACTTATTAATATTAGAGTGTTTTTTTCTGGTTTGACGCCATTTTAAATCTGTGAATTATGTAATGAAGAAGTATATTAAGTGGAGTTACGCAGTGACGAAATTCATAATGACGACGGGAAATTCTGTCTACGGATAAAAGTAGAATTTTGTAAATAAACGTATTGGATCGATCTCCGTAAGTTTGGGTGAACGGTATTTTTCCCATCGCAAGTAAGTACCTCATAATGGTGTCTTGTTATTTTATTTTTAACAGCAGCATTTCATATGGGGGTCATATGAGCAAGCACCAAACAATCTGTGTTGTTAGACTTATATGCCAAAAATTGATCCGTGTTCTAGAAAATTAAATTATTTTTAATCAATTTCATACATTTTAATATTTAATCCGGGTCGATATTTGTTTGATTAGTTATATAATAGAGGAAGGTGGGGGGGGGGTTCTTACTCTTGCATGCACATCTAATACGTCTGCCACCTATACCACCGAGAAGAAATTGAACAATATAAGGGGTTTCCATATATACCGTTTCGTTGGCAATTAGTCACCTTCTCTTCTGACCTACATTCGAATTTATATATATATATATATATATATATATATATATATATATATATATATATATATATATATATATATATATATATATATATATATATATATATATATATATATATATATATATAGGGGAGGGGAGAAGGTGAGAGAAGAAGACACAAAAAAGGGGTTGTAGCGTATTTAACAGCGTCAAGATTTCGTACTTGCTACCGTGGGTTAATCGATTAGCGTGCACCTATTAGAGACAGCGGTTTTAGTTTCGAACCTCGCCAAAGCATAATTATTTTTACTCTGATTTTGTTCGAAAATGAACTTAGACCTTTTAAATAATAAGTAGCTTCTTTACTTTTACTTTTATTTATTTATTTTGTAATCAACGTAATTCATGGAAAATAGGACACCAGACGACACCGGGTAGCCTTGCTAATAAAATACATTGCTCAAAGACATTGTCTGCGACAAAGTGTTCATGTTTATATGACTGAAAACACTGGAAGACAGCATTAAAATTCTTATCGCGTTATCCGACATCGCAATATCTTAATCGTCACAATTTTCAGCGTCCGTCAACTTGCGTTCGACATTATCCGCCCGTTCGAGTCGATTGTGCTTTTCATGTAATTGTTCTTCTCTTCCCATATTCTCACTCACTTTATTCATCAGTCTTCTGTCCTGACCCCTCCCTTCCATACGCGCGCACACATTATACCCGACAGCCTGCCATCGCTCATCCTACCCGTCCATCCCATTTTCTTCGATCATCTGCCGCGATGTTTAAAAAAAGGGGGAAAAAGAGAGGTTAGCGCATGCGCGGGAAATCTCTTCACGGAATGCTGAATGATTCATGACGTCGGCGATCAATAGACCCGGCTATATGCACGCACACACAAAAGATGGGTCGAGGGCGTAGGCGTTTTGTTTTTTGTTTGCTTTTTTACTTAATTGAAGGGAGGGGACAGTAGACATGAAGTACGTGTGTCCAGGACGTACACGTTCCTTCGGAAGAGAGTACACCGTAGCGACGAACCAGAGAGCAAAAACGTAAGCCAATGAGTTTCTCGAGGGACTCCCATAACGATGTCTATTTTATTTTTATTTGGGTATTTACAACTTTATTAAATGTATATAGAGGAATTATAGAAATGGAAATATGGCGGCATTGAGAAGGACGATAAAAACGAAGTGATTTTAAATAGTAAATCTTACTTTTTTAGTAAAAACTTCTTCAGTGATCTAATGTGTGTGACCGTGTTCCATAACATATTTCGAGATAAGACCTCTTTATCAAATAGTGGGTGTTTCAAATCTGAAACTTGTGCAGACTCTATATACATATCACACGCAATGCTCAAGCAAACTACATCTCATTATTCATTAAATGTATTTAAAAATTATAATCCTTCACTCAATAATAAAAACCAATGTACATTTATTGACATACTTTAAAGGTAGTACAGTTGGGAAATTAGTCAAAAACAATTCATTTTGGTTTACCTACTCATTCGTCACCTATTAAAAAAATAATACGTTTATAAGGCTTTTACGTAACCATAAATATCGGTTTTGAGCAAAGTAGCCATCTTTGTTCAGTCAGAGAAAGTAAGGTCCATAACGTAAACTATATGACCACTTAGCTCAGTAGTGATATTTGCGGTAACTTAAAAGGCTTATAAGGCTTATTAAGTATTAAATTTTTAACGCAAATAGGTCACAAATGTGTAGGTAAACCCAAATAAATTGTTTCGGACTAATTTAGCAACTGTATTTGCTGTTAAATTATTTATGCCGCCAATAGTAACGTTTACCTTTTACATAATTAAATATGAGATATGCGTCCCGACAAAGGTTAGCGAGTAAAAAACGTGCCCTTTTCTAGCCTTCAGGCGAAACCATTATAGGTGGCGAGAGGGAGCGAGAAAGCAAATAGCAAGTCAGACAACTTTCACTGTCTGAAATGAATTCTAAAAAATCTCCTCCACGCTAAATAAGAAGTCAATGGAAGGCGTTTGTTTAGGTTAGTAGAATAATAATAATAATAATAATTATAATAATAATAATTATAATAATAATAACAACAACAACAACAACAACAACAACAACAATAACAACAACAATAACAATAATAATAATAATAATAATAACAACAACAACAACACCACCACCAACAACAACCCCAACAACAACACCACCACCAACAACAACAACAACAACACCAACAACAACAACACCAACAACGATACCACCACCACCACCACCACCACCACCACCACCACCAACAACAACAACAACAACAACAACAACAACAACAACAACAACAATAATAATAATAAGAAGAAGAAGAAGAAGAAGAAGAAGAAGAAGAAGAAGAAGAAGAAGAAGAAGAAGAAGAAGAAGAAGAAGAAGAAGAAGAAGAAGAAGAAGAAGAAGAAGAAGAAAAATCAAATTATTGAAATGCGGGGGCTGTATTCCCCTATATACATGTTCAAATACAAGCATTTACAGATGAAACAAAGAAACAACACGGAAACAATATTGTATGCAAAAAAAAACATTTACTCCTCGCAAACCTGACAGGGTTCGCTTTTAGATTGTATCCATGAGAATGTGTACAATAAAGTTTGAGAAGGATGTGTGCGTCTATGTGTGTGTGTAAGTTGAAGGAATTGCTTTACATACCGTGAAGCATGTAAGTTGAGGGAAATGTCTTACATACCGTAAAATGTGTATGCAGGCGCACACGTGCTGATAAGTGTGTTCATAAGCGGCCATACCGGGAGAAAGAGAGGCTGCTTACTCCAAACAACAACAACCTCTCTTCAACAGAAAATTGCACCAAAGACACATTCAGTCCAGACAAGATCACAGAAAAAAATGGCACATGGGCGATCAGAGAGTTCAAATCGTTAGATATAAAATTTTAAATACAAAGAAAAATGTCCAGCAAAAATCATTCAAAACCTGTAAAGAGAAGAAAATTCTTCTAAATTGTTATTCTATAACAACCTTTCAAGCGTGATTTGCTTCATTAGATTTTTTTTTTCGACAAAAAAGATTCCCGAGTTTGACAAGATGCACCTGGAGAAGGTCGGATTTTACATCTGTCGAAAAATTGTGAGAATAACACCTACGATATGAAAAGTAGTCCGAATAAACCAAATTATACAAATTATAAATCATTATCTAAAAAAATTACTTATGCATGAAAAATGTGATAAGTTATATGTCACAGTGTATGGATTTTCGAATGAAACAAACAAAAAAACAACAACAACAACAACAACAACAACAACAACAACAACAACAACAATAATAATAATAATAATAATAATAATAATAATAATAATAATAATAATAATAATAATAATAATAATAATAATAATAATAATAATAAACGAATCATGTCCGAGGAAAATACAAAACTCCCATCTATAAGCAACGAAAATTCAGAGAACAGACACTATCATAGACCTAAACAACTTGATATATGCGGGGGCAAAATCAATTAGTATGAAACTAAAAAGAGAAAAAAAGACTGGCCAAAAGAATAGACCGACAAAGCCTGAAAACCCAGATTACCAAACTTCGAAAAGAAGCTAAGACCGTAAACAGAATGAAAGAGAACAAGAAAAGATGGAATAACGGAAATATGATTCGCAAAGAAGGACTGAATAAGAAACATGAAGAATTAAAACAAAAGATAGCAGCAATAGAAGGAAGACTGAGACGACATCGATACAAAGCTGAACCACAAAAACAGAACAGGACCTTTGAAAATAATGAAAGCCACTTTTACAAAAACGTAAACGAAGAACGAACAACAACAGAACAACCAGACCCGACAGAGACAAAACACTTCTGGGGCAAGATATGGGAAAAACCTAAAAAAAAAACATATCAACAAAGCCAAGTGGCTGAAAAAAATTAAAGATGAACGACAGGAAATTGAAGAAGGAACAGGAACAGAAATTACTGAAGAAACTATTAAGGCAACCCTAAGGAAAATGGCAAACTAGAAAGCACCAGACTACGATAGAATACATGCATACTGGTATTAAAAATTCACGACCCTACATAAAAAGCTAGCGCAGAAACTGAGAGGATGTATCGACAAAGCAAACGTACCAGAGTGGATGAACAAAGGAAAAACAACACTGATACAACAAGATGCAAAAAAAAACGATCCCAAGCAACTACAGACTAATAACCTGTTTACCAGCAATATGGAAAATCCTGACGGCACAATTGAGAAAACAAATCTACCAATCCCTGGACAATCGTGGACTGCTCCCCGAAAAAAAAAGGATGCCGGAAAGGGAAAAGAGGGACGCATAATCTTCTCTACATCGATCAAAAGATCCTGAAGGAAGTAAAAAGCAGAAAAATGATCATAGCCATGGCATGGATTGACTACAAAAAAGCTTGCGACAGAATCCCACAAGAATGGATAATAGAATATTTAAAATATACAAAATACCTGACAGGATTATTAATCTTATTAAGAAACAATGGAAACATAGAGACTAAAACTGACAACTAGAGGATAAGACCTGACTGAGATAAAAATACAGAGAGACATTTTCCAAGGAGGCTCCCTATCGCCACTACTGTTTATAATAGCTATGATGCTGCTCAACTACATACTCAGAAAATGTGATGCCGGATACAAGTTTACAGACACAGAACCAAGAATAAACCACCTGATGTACATGAACGACCTGAAACTATTTGCAAAAAGAAAAAAGGAACCGGAAAAGCTGATAAATACGACCAGAATCTTCAGTCAGGACATTCAAATAGAATTCGGAATGGAAAAGTGTGTACTACTAGGAATAAAAAGAGGAAACTAGAGACGTCAGAGGGCATGAAACTACCCAACCAAGACGAAATGAGGGCGCTAGGCAAACAGGATAGCTACACATATCTTTGAGTTCTGGAAGCAGACACCATCAAATCTACAGAAATGAAAGAGAAGATTGGAAAAGAATATTTACGAAATACGAGAAAACTCCTAGAAACGAAATTATATAGCGGGAATCTAGTAAAAGGAATAAACACCTTGGCAGTATCACTAATAAGCTGGACTAAAGAAGAACTCAGGCACCTTGACCAGAGGACTAGAAAATTAATGACCATGCACTACACCAAAAAGACGATACGGAGAGACTCTACATGAAAAGAAACGAAGGGGGAAAGAGGGCTGGTATGTATTGAATAATCTGTGGAAGACTAAAAAAAAGCTGGAGAAATATATAACTCAGAACACAGAAAGGCTAATCACCGCAGCAAGAGACACTGTCCCAACGAACAACCCGGGAAGCACCGAAACTATGAACAAAACAAGAAAAGTGGGAAGAAAACAACTACATGGACGCTTCAGAAGACTGACAAGAGAAGAAACCAACGAAAATAGCTGGGCATGGCTAAGAAAAGGACACTTTAACAGAGAAACGTAATATTTACTGATGGCTGCACAGAACAATGTGATTATAGTAAACTAGATTAAAGCTAAAATAGATAAAACCCAGGAAAACAGCAAATGCAGACTGTGTGGTCGAAGAGATGAAACAGTAAATAATATAATAAGTGAATGTAGCAAACTAGCGCAAAAAAAATACAAGAACAGACATGACTGTGTGGGGAAAGCAGTACACTGGGAACTGTGCAAACGATTGAAGTTCGAACACACAGACAAATGGTACAAACATAAACTAGAAACAGTACTGGAAAACTAAAAACACAAAATCATCTTGGATATGGATATACAAACAGACAAACTTATACAAGCAAGGAAAAAACGTGCAAAATCGTAGACTTCGCCGTTCCAGCAGACAACAGAGTGAAGATCAAAGTGACGGAAAAACAAAGCAAATACACAGAACTATCCAGAGAACTTAAAGGAATATGGAGCATGAAGAAGTCAGTATAATACCAATAATCGTAGGAGTGCTGGGAACAATCCCAAACAATCTGAAAAAATGACTGGGAGAAATTGAAATCAAAGGTAGCATTGAGACCCTACAAAGGACGGCAATTATCAAAACAGCTGCAATCATAAGAAAATCCTCGAATGCGGAAACCAACCAGTATATGCTACGAAGGGTAACCAGTCATATGGAATTTACAATAGGAAGAAAACAAAACCACACGAAGAACACATCACGAACAAAGGAACAGAAACTGCAGGAAACTTCACATCACGGCCTCAGCTGACACCGCACAAAAATGAACCAATGAACAGAAATCGCAAGAAACACGATAAGCGCCCCCTCCACATACACACACACTAAATGGTGCCGGCCTAAGCTGACACCACACAAAATATTTGTAGAGGGTCAAGAGGATGAGAAGACCGAGGAGGAAAAGCACAAACCAGACCTCCACTGAAAGAGTGCGGAGAATGCTGGGACCTTGGGGAGTCTCATTGCCAACTAAATCCCAGAGAAGACCAATGGTGCTTACCAGCGAGAAACCAATGGTAATCGACTGTTGCGATACCGCAAGTTCATTTGTGGTGGTTATCGAAAAGAGGTGGAGAGGACTGGAAATCTGGGGAGGCTTGTTGTCACTCAGACTCCAGGGAACACCACTGGTTGTTGTCGGTGAGCAATCACTGACTATGACCTGTGTGATAACTCCCAGTGAGTAGTAATAATAATAATAATAATAATAATAATAATAATAATAATAATAATAATAATAATAATAGCAACAACAACAACAACTAGGAAAGTGCAACTGAGTGGAATAAATAGTGCTAGTGACTGTTACCCAAGTGGGCACGTGTAAGCCTCTTCTTTTTTTCAATAAATCTGACTCGCTTTCTTTCTATTACCATAAGTAAAACATAATTGCTACACGTAGAGGCAGAGACGACCAGAGGACAACGGATCATGATGTTGACACATGAATTTTCACCAAAGTCCTGTTAACTGGATAGCTCTTACACTACCGTATAATTACGGTTCTTATTGCGGCGATGAAGGTTTGGACTTTAGGGGCTGCTGCTGCTGCTGATGGTGGTGGTGGTAGTCGTCGTCGTCGTCGTGGCTGTGGCGGATCGTTATGTCGCCTAACGGCAAGTCTAGGGTCAACCCTCAAAGTGGCACCATTTTGCAGCAAATAATTGTTTTCGCCTTGTTTTAAACTAAAGAATACAAAAGAATCCGATGTGATTTAAGTTCTAAGAGACACCAATTAATCGAAAACCTGAATAAGGGACGTTCTAATATATCTACATTTGATAATTCGTTAAGATGAAAGAATGTCGTACAAGTACTTGTCGGTTTGATTGTAGGAATAAAAGAAAGAAAAAAGTCAAGAAAAGTAAAAAGAAAAAACAACAAAGAAACGAAAGTTAAGCGTTTCGGTTGGATGATTAAAACAGACATTGATATTTGAAACGAGTTTCAAGTTTTGATGGATTTTTCACCCGTAGAAACGTTTGTTGCTCTTAATCCCCAAAGACTTCTGAAGAACTTTTAATGATCGTCGTCCAACAGAAGATTGTCTGAGTATTACATTAAAGCTGAACGTTCAACCGGAAATTTTAATCATTTCTACTGCGTTCAGAACACGACACTTCTAGTAGCAAAACCGGAAGTTGACCTTTCAACAGTTTCTGTTGATAGCAGCGTCTCCTGCTGCTGTTGTTTTTGTTAAGCGAGTTTGACTTCTGCATAGAGCTCACGAAGGTCGTGCCTCAGGATCGTCTGGTCTGCATGAAGTCCTCCTCGTTAGTCGCAGTTATTTGTTAACCTTCAGGATTGTAGGTTTTATTCCTGAGACGGAGAGCAGCAAGGCTCAGCGGTTGCATGCGAAGTCGGGGAAGGTTTGGCCCAGAACACATAAATGAATATTGCAGAAGCAACGCTGGCACTCCCAGTCCATTAATTTGCTTGATACACGCAGAGCCAGAGACGACCAGAGGAAGACGGCATCCGTCGAGGCAGATCGTCAGCTGTAGTGGTGGTTTAACATGCGTTGTTGTCTTTACTTTGCATTGTGCAGATGACTGAACCTCATTATTTCCCGTAGATTGTCTTCCACAGACGACATTGGCAGGATCGAGCAGAGGCCGCCGGATTCCAGGGCAGGCGTCTTTAGATTTAACCGTGTTGTAACCCTAATACTGTTGTGTGTTAGACCAATCCGCCTTATGTGGCCCTGCTAGGAACTGAAGTTCCCAACGGCATATCGCTGACATTACCCGTTGCCACAGCCCTGTTGCCTTGAGGGGGGAGGGGGACTTTAGGGCTGCTGCTGCTGTTCTTCTTCTTGTTATTGTGGAGTGACCTTCATATCTATGGAACACAATACTGCGCAGTTGCTTCCCACCTGATTGCAACATAATAATTTTCAAGTCAAATGTCAACAAATACTTGTCGATCCGCCCTTTTAAGTAATCAACTTCTCCCCCATCGTTCCAATCATCTCATAATATTGTTCATCATCCAACCGAAAGTCTCATTAATCCTTATCCTCGAATGGCCTTTGGCATTGGTAGGTGGTGACTCATTAGTAAATAATTAAGAAAATTACGAAAGTTATTGTGTTTCGGGTACTAAGAATACAATTACAAATTATTTAAGACTTCTACCCGGTAATGGCTGACGGAACGAGAGCAAGTTACACCGTGGATTAAATAAACGCTTCTATTCGAAATTACGTACAAATTGCTAGGTTCAACACGTTGATATGGAAAATCAATTTAGAACAATATTAAAATTAATAAATAATTTATTTAAAAAAAAAAACGTTTTGTGTCGGCTTTCAAAAATATACTTCTAAATTGTTATTCCATATCAACGTGTCAAGTGTGATTTTCTTCATTATATATTCTATCCTTTCTTTAAGTTAATAAACACAGAGAGGGAGAGGGAATGAGAAGAGGGGGTGGGGAAGAAAGAGAGAGGCGAGGGGGTGAGTGGGGAAGAGAGAGGCGAAGGGAATAAGGACGAGAGAGAGAGAGAGGCGATGGGGAGTGTGGAAAAGAGCGAGAGAAGTGAAAGTGCTAAATACCGTATAAAATAAGAGTGGGCTTAATAAAAATACAGCGAGAGAGGATGAGAGTGATGTGTATATATATATATATATATATATATATATATATATATATATACATTTTTTTCGACAGAAAGATTCCCGAGTTTGGCAAGATGCACCTGAAGAATAACAACCAAGATGAGAACAGTCGTCTGAATAATCCAAAAGTTATTGTTTCGGCAGTAAATAACAAAAAAAGAAAAAGGTTGATATGCCGTAAAACTGACAATGCCAGACAACTACCATTTACTGTCGTTGTTAGAATATTAACCCGGCTCGTTTCAGTTGCCGCGTACAATAGGAAGGGGCGACACGCACAAGCAAGAAGCAATATAGATGCAAATGAGAGAGATTTACAACGGAGACTTTAATGACATCACGATGACGTCATTTGCTGGTCACGTGTTTTCCCGAGCGCTCTCTCTCTCTCCCCTTGCACCGAATCACCCGCACCAGCTCAACGGAAGATTTAGCTTCTCTTACGATTTGCGTTTGTCGTCCAACTAATTAATCCAGCGACGGATTAACATTTAGATGATCATCCTTCAAAGACGATCGTTCCGAGTCGAATGCCTCGTGTGGTGACCTGTGAAAGGGGTTCGTTTAATTTAAAATTCGCAAGAGCGATAATCCCGTCGGGCTTTAAATTAATCCAGAACGACCTCATTTTTCGGTTCAGTTTAAAGGGAGAAGGAGGGAGGAAGGGAGAGAGTTATAAATAGAGGTTGGAAAAGAATTGTTTAGAGCAGCCCTTCTAAAATACAGAATGCGGGGGTGATCTAATTAAATCTTACGACACATACACATCCCTATTTACTTGCTTCCCCACGACGGCAAAGTTGGACACAAGGTCGGTTTTTATGTGGGGGTTATCAATTTCATCCCCAAAAGGGGGCACTCCTGAATGAGACAGAAAGAATTGCTCCAGTCAAGAATGATCTATTTTCCTCTGACCGAAGACAAAAAAAAAACAAAAGAAAAACAGATACTATTCTTTTATCCCAGCCTGAAAGCCGAGAATTATAATCAACCATGAAAAAGTGAGGCGTTGAGTCACCCATTGAGCTCGGGACAGATTGTTTTAATCAGGAAAAAGAGAGTTTGCGAAGCCAGTTAAATGTTTAAAAATCAATAGATAAAATTACGCCGGTCAATGGGCCTGTCCTGTGCAGTTCTAGGAGATCCACCCTCCCAGGCTTTGCCTCCCCTCTTTGGGGAGGAGTAAGTTTATTGCTTACTGTCTGAGGCGCCCCTACCGGGGAATGCCGACGGGGCTGCCCAGGCAATTTTTAAAATGGCCAGAGTGCTCACCTCTCGGGCGCTGGCTTTTCAAACTCCACTTTCCCGACCCGACCTTGGGTCACATCTTACTTGTGGGAGTAGGATAAAAACTGGCCTTGTGCCTAACTCCTGGAGAGGAGTAAATAAATACGCATAAGCACGCTGACAAGACGACACATACACGATGCCTACTTCTGTCGCACGTATATGCACACTGACTGAAAACAAACGTATACACGCATTCATCTCTAACACTCGTAACTTTTCTCACTCCGAACTTTTTACAATGAGAACTCTGATTACTCTCATAAAATAACTTTCAAACAAATGTAATTTTCTAGTTGAAAGGGGGAGATTTAGGTCACGACTGTTCTGTCTCGTGGATATGTAGAGAGGGGAGTTGATGAAGGTGAGAGATGCTTGTTGAAAATCGGAGATGGCCATTTTGTAGTAACGTCTGTATTCATCTGACTCGGCTTGCTTGAGAAGAAGAAGAAGAAGAAGAAGAAGAAGAAGAAGAAGAAGAAGAAGAAGAAGAAGAAGAAGAAGAAGAAGAAGAAGAAGAAGAAGAAATGTTCCGTATAAAAACACCAACATCTTTTCTACTATTAAATCAACATTTATTTAACAGTGTCGTCAATCATAACAGGAGCATAGGAATATAAGAATGTCAGACAAGTTGATTCGACCGGCATGTATTAGAGTAGAAATGTAATGGAGTCCAGGTTAGTTTAGAGTGTGAATTTGTATATTGCCTCCCGCCAATTCCTGGCAGGTAACGAGGAAGGCAATACAGCGTCCTGTCAGTTCTGCATCTCGGCTGAAACTGAATCAATTTTAGCACCAAACTGTCAGGGCGGAAAAAAACGAAAAGCACGCATGCGCAGAACTGTTCTAACGCCCAGGCCGTTACGCAAGTCTGGGAATAACAGTGCATGCGCAAAAGATTATATGTAAATAAAACAGGAAACAGATTTTAATAATGTAACTACTACGGATATTTCATAGCAATGAATCCTCTTTGTTTTGCAAGGACAATTGAACTCTGAACAAGCATTCTTTGTGTCCTACCTATGTAAGCTTCCAGGTTATAATATATATACAATTCTCTTTGGTGAACATGTGTCTTTCGTACTCTTTATTTTACGGCTTCATTTACAGCCAACTTCCATGACCAGACCCACTCACTCCTCTTGACGGCTTCCACCGATCGTTGCCGGACTCTCATCATGATGAGGTGGTGCAAGAAGAAAGTTATACTTATAGTTTCCACAGTCGGTCTCCTCCGCGGTTTGCTTGATCTATGGTGGTGGCTCAGGTGACACAGTACTCGCCTCGCATGCAAGTGACTCGAATTCTAAGTTCAAATGTGTCCTACTAATGAGCCAAAAGGAGGACGAAACTCAAGTGTAGGGCTCCCGATCTGTGACTTTCATGGTTTGTGTGGGCTGCAGCGTTGTCAGATTGTGAGTATGCCTCGGGAAGTTAGCGATTAACTAAGAGTTTTCAGACATTAAATAATCTCATTTAATTCTTTGTAATTAATCGGAATACAGATAATTTGTTCGTTCGCCTTTTTCTTATTAAGGTAAATTTGCGTACCGCAGTTCAATAATAACCAGTCGTTTTGTTTCTCAGAGGTTGTGAGTTCGATCCTCACTAGTAATCTATGATTTCGACATTTGTTTAATTTTCAGACTACACGCCAGGCAAAGATAGACCAGTTTATGGCGGGGATGAGACAGGTCGGGGCCACTC
>OY744519.1:30162396-30532396 GCA_963556195.1 Sepiola atlantica | reverse complement strand
GTTTTATTTTAGTGGTGAATACTCGCCAGTGTAGATGCAAGCTTACTTCGGGTATTTATTCTTTGGATATATAGAAGTACGGGCTCGCCTGAAGTATCAATAATTGACCCTTAATTTTTCTAGGTACAAAGTGTAGTATCGGTTATGATACTGCACTTCATCTTTTCTGCCCTCGGTCAGTGAAGGAGAAATCCTTTTAGACTGAGGCATTTATTATTTTTAGTGTAAAGTGTGTCGCATGCTCGGCTCGCGAGGCTGAAACAAAAGGCAACATGAAAGAAAGAACAAAGACAAAGAGATATGCGTGTGGTTGTTTCAATCAGCGCCGGAGTTAAAACTGATTAGTTTTTTTCACCGGGCTCTCTTTATTATTTCCGGTGTCTCTCAATGCGCATGTCCGGTTGTCTCTTAACTTCCGATACGCAAGTAATGACAACGCTAATGTTAGTGAAGGAGAAATCCTTCTAGACTAGGTCAATTTTTATTTTTGTCCCAATCCAGAGTGCCTCTTTATGAGGAGCTGGATTTTCCACCCATTAAAAAACTGACCCTGTCCTCGTGGGGAGGCAAGTAAATAGAGAATCTTATCTTTAAGCAATATATTTGTATTCTGATTGTCGAACGTGTGGGGTGGAGAATAGTCAACTGGCACTTGCATTGTTGCAACGATACTAACTCCTGCGTTGTGGGTGACCAGGGCTACCCATGCAGGAAGCGTTCACTTTCGAGACACCGGAAGTGCGACATAACGATCGCATGTAGAAGTAATCAGCATTCAGTTCTGAATACCTCACGTCTGGTGAGGAGCGTGCAAGACATTATTAATAGTTCCTTCCTTTGTTTAAATAAGTCATCGCTCTTCAAAACTCCCCATCCACATTCGCTCCTCACTGCGGCCAGCCAGTGGTCAGAAAACGGATGGGAGATGGCAAGATAATTGCTTATCAACCTCCTTTTCATCTCTCTACCACACTCTCGTTTCAGTATCGATTTCTTCTTCTTCTTCTTCTTCTTCTTCTTCTTTTCGAAATTCTATCTTATAAATCTTTCTTAATCAAATATTTCCTTCCAGATAGCAATTTATTTTATTCTCTTTGTTTCTATTATTTTCAATAGAACGCCCTTTATCCCATCTATATTATTATTTACACTTCTTTCAACGCGATTTTCTTACCCTTTTTAAACTTCTAAAAGACGATTTTCTTACTACTTTAAGCTCATACAGCGCGATTTTCGCATTCTATTAAGATTCTATAACACTCTTTACATAATATTTAAAACTTCGATAACGCGATTTTCTTACTCTTTTCATTTTCTACAACGCGTTTTTCTACCTTTTCATCGTATTCAATACGATTTTCTCGTTCTTTTTATCTTCTAAAACGCGATTTTTCTCATTTAAACTTATACAACGCAATTTTTACTCTTGTAAACTTCTAAAGGGTAATTTTCTTACTCATACAACGTAATTTCGCGATGTTTTAAAATTCGACAACACGCATTTTTTTCAATTTGTACTTCTATAATGCGATTTTTTTCTTAAACTTCTACAAAGCGATTTTCAATGCTCTTTTAATCTTTTAATTGCAAACTTCTATTAAGCGATTTTATTACTATTTAAATCTACTACAACGCTATTTTCTTACTATTTAAATATACTAAAACGCGATTTCTTACTATTTTAATCTTCTACAACGAGGTTTTCTTGCTCTTGTAAACTTTTCTAACGCGATTTTCTTACCGTGGTAACTTAGTACAACGCGATTTTCTTACTATTTTGATATTATGCGACACAGTTTTCTTACTCTTGTAAACTTCTATAACGCGATTTTCTTACTGTGTTAACTTACTACAACGCGATTTTCTTACTATTTTAATATTATACGACATAGTTTTCTTACTCTTGTAAACTTCTATAACGCGATTTTCTTACTCTTCAATCTCCACTATGTGATCATTTCGTTTCCCTCCTTAGCTTTATCTTTATTCTTTTTACTCGAAGAGGTACCCGGTGTTGTATGAGAAAGTAATCCTTACATATACAAAAAAAGAAAACAAAACATATAGTATACATATTTGCTGTTATAAATAGTTAACAGCCTGTTTTATTCTTTTACTCAAACCCTAACCAGCTATTCTTTGAAATTCCCGGAAATCAAAAGTTCAGATTAGATAATAATCATCATTATTGAATTTCTCGCAAAATTTTATTCCGGAAAAGTGTGCTTAATATTTCGTTATTTGTAATATTAACACATTTATGTAACCACTTCTCGTGTGTCTGTGTATGTTTTTCGTCTCTACGTGACTTACACATTATCATTTTCTATTTACAATTAATCGATAATTTATTGAAATAAAAAATGCAACATAAAACGAATTAAAAAAACTCTTATTTAAAATTAAATTTACGAAATTAAATTCGCCAGAATACATTTCCTTTTCTTTGTAAACAAGCATGTCATTTTAATGTTTTGTTAATACAACTATTAAAAAAAGAATGTGATCCTTCGAAATTTGAAAGGAATTTGGAAGCATTTAAACTGCTGAATCAAAAGTCATTTCTTGCTTTAAAACTCTTAGCGAATCCTAATGTTTTAAATTATTGAAAGTTTTCGAAGCTAGTTATATCCAATGATTTTATAAGTAGAGATTCAACCAATATTACTTTAACAAAATTAATTCTAGATTTATAACAATTTGGTTCAATTAATAATTTAATAAGCAAACGTACCATTATATTTACATTTAACTTTCAAAATCTTATTTGCAAAAAAAAAAATGTTAAAAATAAAACGGCATAGTTAAAAAAAAAAAAAAAGGAAAAAAAACGTAACAAAAATGAGAAAAAAAAAGACCTCCAGGCACGCCGGTGTAGGAGAACAAGAGAGAATGACACCGGTTGTTAAGGGTACCGGTGGGTTGTTCCCCTTTAAGAACACCGTGTCAGGCTGCTCGAGGAAAGAGACTGGAATTCACCACGGCTGGACAGGTTTCCACGTGGTTGGTAATATGAAGAAGCTCTGTCTTATATTCCTAACCTATCATGTTTGGTAGAGCCCCACCACGAGTGATGAGTAACAAGCCCTCTTATTGTATGTTCTTTTATGTTGTGTTGTAAGTCCACTTTACATTTGCCAATGTGTATATTATATTTTGTCGAATTTTTCCTTATTCTGTGTGCCCAATAGCATTGAGTTTAGGATATATGTTTTCCCTTACAGAGTGGTGAAGGTCACGTAGATAAGAAATCATACCGGTTAATAAATAAATAAAATAAACATCGCCTTTGCCGTTTATGCACGTCCGGCGAGAACGCAGACCTCACGATATCGTTGTAATACGCTTTAATGGGAAACTAATTTCACTATTGAAAACTGCAATTTTACTCGTAAAAAGTCGCTCTTGATCGTGCTATAGGGCTTTGTTTTCAATTACACCCTCGGACAGAGAGACAAACAGAGACACCATATTTATAGTGTAAGACACGTGACATTTTCCTTGATCTTTTGGCTAGGAGCAAAGTGTAGTATATGTTCTGATACTACACTTAATCTTTTCTTCCTCGGTCAGTGAAGGAGAAATCCTTCTAGACTAAGGCAATTTTCATTTTTGTCTCAGAATGCCCCTTTTGATGAGCTTGATTTTCACAACATTATAAGCTGACCTTGTGTCCAACTCTACACTCGTGGGGAGACAAATGAATAGGGACTAGACCATGCGTGACCTGTTTGGCGAACGTTGGAACGTTCTACACTAATCTATTTATTTAGAATGAAAAAGAAAGAAAAGTAACATGCTGGCCCCTCGTCAACCGTGGTTTTCTGTTCGTCTTTATCTTTTGTTCTGGTTGGCCGTATCATCGTTACCCACTGACGATCGTCGAGGGAACAATCACTGATTTATAGAAAAACAAAAGCAATGCAGACTCACAAGAGAAAACACAAACTCAGATACATTGTGTATAAGTCTGTTGTAATCTGTATGTGTGTGACACCGTCGGGACTGTTAAGGCCAGCATTGTCGTTCGGTTGTCAGCTTATCTCATCGTTACTGAGCTCTGACTCCTAAATATATTTAATTTCCACCGGAAATCCTAAATCCGGCCTTTTGTCTTAGTCACCGACCGATAAGCGGAAAATGACTCTGCCACTTCTAACTGACTACCCATCCTATTTTTGATCGTCTTTGTGCACGTTGGTGAATCATTTCCTTTCATTGCTTGGGGTCTCGGCTGTGGGGGGGGGTCTATCACAACAGTATCAATGTTTTAAGCAACTGTAACAAAATCAATAGATAAAACAGTAAACTCTTTGACACGTCTAATTTTTTTCAGAAAGTCAAAGAATTTCAGAATACATTGACTTTCTCTCTCTTCCCCCAACCTTTATCACTCTTGCTCTCTCTCTCTCTCTCTCTTTCACCATTTTCTCTCTTCCCATCTCAACCCCCTTCTCTCACCTCTTCCAGATCTCTTCTCACTCACTCCTCTATTTCTCTCCTATTTATTGTTCCATTCTCTCTCCCTCTCCATCACCCTCTCTCTCTCTCTCTCTCTCTCTCTCTCTCTCTCTCTCTCTCTCTCTCAATTATTTGCACCATTCCATCCCTCTCATCACTTTTCATCCCTCTCTTTCCCCTCTCTCCTCATTCCCTATCTCTTACAACTCAGTCCTCTGTTTATCTCCTATTTGTTATCTTCCTTCTCTCTCCTCTTTATATCTCCCCCTTTTCTCTCTCTCTCTCCTCTCTCTCTCTCTCTCTCAATTATTTGCATCATTCCATTCCTCTCACTACTAATCTCATCATTCGCCCTTCATTTACGTCATTCGCCCTTCCTCGCACTATCTAAAACATTCATATATAACCAAACATGCAAGGTCCTCAGAGGTTTAGTATTATATAGATATAGATCTTATTTAGTCTTAACCCGTTCGTTTTCCGATCTGCATGAAACGACATGAAGAGGACATTTGCATAGAAACGTAAATAAAAAGAGCAGCCATTTTGTTTATTTGATTTGTTTGGTTTCTTGAAATCGTATGGCGAGGTCAAAGAAAGTCAGATTGATTGCATCGGATCTGGCAGGCGAGGGATTGGGGGCGGGGGTGTTTATCACGTGAATCTGTCGACGACGATTAATGTCGGAAGTGAGATTTTGAACTGTTTATTAATTTGAGGGGTGCAGCGAGGATTAGATAGAGTGATAAAACAGACTGAGATAGATAGATAGATAGATAGATAGATAGATAGATAGATAGATAGATAGATAGATAGATAGATAGTGAGAGAGAGAGAGAGAGAGAGAGAGAGAGAGAGAGAGAGAAAGAGGGGGGGGCAAAAGAAGGAGAAACGGTGCTTCTTGCTTAAAAGTCCGAAAAAAAGATTTCTTTGTCTTTTAATGCTTAAGAGGTAAATAAGGGGCAGTAACTCTTAATTGTAATTTTGAGCCAGACTTTATCGTTAATTTCTATCAAGCCTGATATTCTCTTCAACTGGAATCATGGATTTGAAATTGTTCCAGTTTGAAGACGTACTATATTTTACTTCAGAAAAAGCAAAACAGATAGATTTTTTGCAAGCGCATGGAATTATTTCTGGAGAAGAGACCTGTAATTGTGGGCATAACATGCGACTTGTGCCATCACGAGTGAAAACGGATGGCTTCCATTGGCGTTGTACGAGCGGATACTGTGCAAGTAAAATGTCTATTAGACGTAACAGTATATTTGATAAATCGAAATTACCGATTCGCAAAATATTGAAATTTATTTATTTATGATTAAATTTTCCATTTACGTATACTTTGTTGTTCATTTATTACTAATTAATTGAATGTGGCAGTAAATTACGTTACATGTAATAACAACAGTTGATAAGTGTTACTGCCCCTTATTTACCTCTTAAACATTAAAAGACAAAGAAATCTTTTTTTCGGACTTTTAAGCAAGAAGCACCGGAGAAACTCTAGTCTAGGGCTTCCGGTATATGGCTTCCGTAGTCTGCAGCTGCTGCGTTGTTTGATTGTGGAAATAAATAGATGGATAGATAGAAGCGAGGTGCAATATATATATATATATATATATATATATATATATATATATATATATATATATATATATATATATATATATATATATATATATATAAAGGTATGAAACTAAATGTAGAATGTATACTTTTAAAATTTGAACAGATAGATAGATAGATAGATAGATAGATAGATAGATAGATAGATAGATAGATAGATAGATAGTGAGAGAGAGGGGGGGCAAAGGAAGGAGAAACTCTAATCTAGGGCTTCCGGTATATGGCTTCCGTGGTCTGCAGCTGCCGCGGTGTTTGATTGTGGAAATAAATAGATGGATAGATGGATAGATAGATAGAAACGAGGTGCAATATATATATATATATATATATATATATATATATATATATATATATATATATATATATATATATATACATACATACATATATATATATATATATATAAAGGTATGAAACTAAAAGTAGAATGTATACTTTTAAAATTTGAACAGATAGATAGATAGATAGATAGATAGATAGATAGATAGATAGATAGATAGATAGATAGATAGATAGATAGTGAGAGAGAGGGGGGGGGCAAAAGAAGGAGAAACTCTAATCTAGGGCTTCCGGTATATGGCTTCCGTGGTCTGCAGCTGCTGCGTTGTTTGATTGTGGAAATAACTAGATGGATAGATGGATAGATAGATAGAAACGAGGTGCAATATATATATATATATATATATATATATATATATATATATATATATATATATATATATATATATATAAAGATATGAAACTAGAAGTAGAATGTATACTATTAAAATTTGAACAGATAGATAGATAGATAGATAGATAGATAGATAGATAGATGAACACAAACAGTGAGATATATCTCTAGCAATATTAAGTTAACATAGGTAGATGCATAACACACCACTCTATAAGTACCGGACCTGGGAAAATTCGACATTATTCATCAACATAGTCTCCTTCTAGTGTGACACCCTGATTTTCAACGCTTCTCTTACAATTCGATGCCTTTTTTATATCACTTATTCATTAGAGCCAAATCTCTTTCCCTGGGGAATTTTTGGTGGGTTGCAAACAGCCAGTAGTCGCTGAGAGCCAGATCTGGAAAATAGGGTTGGTATGGAAGCAATTCGAAGTGTAATTTATGTAGTTTTACCATCTTTGCGATCGACTTTGACACGGTGCATTGTCTTGGTGAAAGATAACTTTTTTCTTCTTCCTTGATGGCCGTGGTTTCGCGATTTCTTCCTTCGAACGCACCAATAATGCTATATAACATTCGTTATTGATCGTTCTTCTTTTTTAAATTTAGACAATGAACAAAATACCTTACGAATCCAAACATACGGAGGCCAAAGCCTTGCCTGCTGATATTTGCGTCTTTAGTCGACTTTCATCGCCGATTTGACTTTGGGATGAAGTGGTGAATCCATGTTTCATCCATTGTAATTTATTAGTGCAAAACTCGTTTTTGTTGCGTTGAAACAGTTGCACACAATTCTTTGAATTATCAACATTATATATATACTAGACCACCCGTGACCCGTTGGGTCAGTTTGTTATATTAGCTATGGAATTCATGTATGAGCGTGACACTTGTGGCATAAAGAAAATAGGTTTTTTTTACATAACAGAAGCATTTCTATGAAAGTATATTAAAATGAAAAAAGAATATAGATAGATTTCTATGAGTCGTTCTGTTTATTATAATTGTTTTTTTTTTAAATTACAGTTACTGAATTATAAGTGGTTGGTTAGGGCGATTTGAGAAAGGAAGGGGGTACAGCAGGCTTTCTCGCGTACGTAACGAAAACAGAGGGAGTAGGAGTGGTGAAATCTATGAGAGGGAAAGTGGGAGGTGGTTTCGTTCACCGACCGCTAGTATGGCTGATATTAATAATGAGTGTTGTTTTTTTGTTTGTTTGTTTTTGTTTTTTAAAAGGGAGGAGTTTTTTTTAAACTGCGACAGACTTTACGAAGTCCTCCCGTTGAATGTTTTTAGCCGTGAAGAAAACAAATAAACTATTTGATGAAATTAAATGAAATTGTTTAAAAATTTCCAGAATGAAAAATTTCATGCGTTCGTTAATCATAATAGAGAATAACGGAATTGGAATAACAGATTGAAGACGATGCTATTTACGCATGCGCAACCGGATGTTGAAAACTGGAAAGCTGAAAGCTGATTGCAAACATACAAGAACAATAGACTTTTAGTATTATATAGATATATATATATATATATATAAATAAATGTTTCGAGGTACAAAATTTATAAATAGATTTAAAAAGAATACGCGGAAATCTCTCTAAGGCCCTTTCGACTATCATCTCGTCAGGAGAAAATCGATAGTTTTAATTAATAATAACGTCGAAAGAAAGAGCAAAATGGGGAAATTGAGTGTGCCAAAATTATCGTTAAGCGATTAAAATTCAATTTAATGATTTCGATTAAAAGTCGATTAAAAGGCACTACGTTAGGGGATAAAAAAAAAAAAAAAAAAATTGGGAAGGAGTTCAAAGTTCCCCAAAGAGATTCAGCGATCTTACAAATTCCTTCTGCCGGCACAAGGAAGGTTTTCGAATGGCAATAGAGACAGATTCCAATATTTTCAAATGGTTCTTGGAATCTGCTCGATGCAAGACCTCAAAACGGTCTATTTTATAGCCACTGGCACAGCTAGGGTTTTCAACCAAATGCTGGCCAATAGCAGAGTCCAAAGAATTAGAGGAGGGGTAACACAAGGACCCTACCCTTCCCTGACGTATTTTTGATTGAATGTGCTGGTTTATGCGAGTCTGCAAATGCAAGGAAGTGCGCCCTATATAGCCAGCATCACATTGGCATTTAAATTGGTATACAATATTACTATAATTTGTATAGGGCACACTATCCTTGCGAAAGGAAGGAAAAGCAGGTCTAGTAGCATAAACTAATCGTAAAGGAAACAGAGTAGAAGCAATTGTTAATGCTATCAACAATCTGTTTACCTAGTTTAATACTATTTCCCCCTATCCAAGGTAATTTTAAATAAATGGGGCATTTTACAGGCCCAAGTATTTTAGGGGATTTAAAATCAGCAACCTTTTTATTAATGCAATCATTGATAAGGTTTTCGGGATAACCATTATCAATGAATATATCCCTGATCCTATTGAGTTCACAGTCTAATCTATTTGAAGAACAAATAACGAGAGCTCTATGCACCAAAGTGTAAATTAAGCCTATCTTTCTAGACTTAGGCACAAAAGAAGACCAGTTTACATACAGGCCCGTAAAAGTAGGCTTCCTGTAGATGGAAGTGAGAAAGCCACCCCTTGAACGTTCAACAAGAACATCCAAGAAGGGAAGACAATTATCCTTCTCACTTTCCATCGTAAACTTTAGAGCCTCATGAATAGAATTTAACTTATGAAAGAATGCAAGTGCTCCACTCTGCGAAGAAAACATCGCAAAAGTGTCATCCACATATCTAACATAAGTAGTGGGCATATTTACAGACCTAAATAAAACGGATTCGTAATGTAATGTGTTACCCCTCCTCTAATTCTTTAAACTCTGCTATTGGCCAGCATTTGGTTGAAAACCCTAGCTGTGCCAGTGGCTATAAAATAGACCGTTTTGAGGTCTTGCATCGAGCAGATTCCAAGAACCATTTGAAAATATTGGAATCTGTCTCTATTGCCATTCGAAAACCTTCCTTGTGCCGGCAGAAGGAATTTGTAAGATCGCTGAATCTCTTTGGGGAACTTTGAACTCCTTCCCAATTTTTTTTTTTTTTTTTTTATCCCCTAACGTAGTGCCTTTTAATCGACTTTTAATCGAAATCATTAAATTGAATTTTAATCGCTTAACGATAATTTTGGCACACTCAATTCCCCCATTTTGCTCTTTCTTTCGACGTTATTATTAATTAAAACTATCGATTTTCTCCTGACGAGATGATAGTCGAAAGGGCCTTAGAGAGATTTCCGCGTATTCTTTTTAAATCTCTCTCTCTCTCTCTCTCTCTCTCTCTCTCTCTATATATATATATATATATATATATATATATATATATATATATATATAATGTTGATAAAAAGTACTGATTGTAATTCAGGCTCTGCTCGCCTAGTTTTTCATGTTGTTTTTTTGCTTTGTTTTGTACAATTAGCACTGAAGATAGCCACACTAAGAAATAAAATCACAAGTACGTTTTACAAATATCTTGGTGTAAGCCGAAACAATTGTATGCTAAATAAAAAAATAAGTTTTATGAAATGACGTGAATCTGTCCTTTATAACATTGATATGGTATAAAATTACATAAAAAAATATTGAATATAGTATATATATATAAGTTAGTTTGTTTGTTTTTTTAGTTTTTGTTTTGCTTTTACTGGCGATAGAAACAGAGCTGTTTTCTTAGTACTTTACTACTTCCTAAGCGGCAAGGTGTTTGGTGGTAAAAACAGTTATATCGAGAGTTCGATCCTTGCTAAGGATAGCCATGCTGATGACGCCTGATAGTCAGACACGCGTGTCCATAGATTCTTTATATCAACGTAAAATTTATATATATATATATATATATATATATATATATATATATATATATATATATATATATAAATTATATTTTCATTCCATTGACCATGAGGAATTAATCTCAAACCATGATTTTCATTAGTTTTAACAAATTCTTTATTTCTGTATTTCGATAAATTTTTTATACATTTTTACATCTCTCAGCCTACACAAATTTATATATATATATATATATATATATATATATATATATATATATATATATATATATATATATATATATATATATATATATATATATATATATATGAGAGGGATGTGTGTCTCTGCTTGCGTTTGTGTGTGCGTGTGGATAACTCTCTCTCTCTCTCTCTCTCTCTATATATATATATATATATATATATATATATATATATATATGCGTGTGTGTGTGTGTTTGTGTGTGTGTGTGTGTGTTTGTCAATTTGTATAATAATGGCATCAGCTGCACCCAAGGCCACCTAGCTGCATGGAATGACATCCGACTTATGCAATTGCATTTTGTTGCATTTCATAAAGCACCAACAACGATGCAATATGGCATCCTTTTCTAAATTCCTTTTCTCCCCTTCACCATAATTTAAAACCCAACTTTCTGGGTCCCTTAACACGGCCGACATTTTTAATTGCATTACGTCATACACTCAGTAACGTCCCACTAGGGGGCGCTGTGTCACGGTGACAGGACGAAAGTTAATCGAGCAAAAGCTCGGCGGACAAAAGTTGAAAAAAAAAAAACGAACAAAAGTTTTTCCCAATTGTAATAAACTAAATAAAAAGTATTAAATTTCTTGATTTTTTGGCATTACAACCCCGTCTTTATACAATTATGAGGTAAAGTTTTTAAAGTGAAAATGAATAATGAGGTTTTTTGTGCGTGTTTACTTTAAAACTAGTATGGTTACCCGACGTTGCCCGGGGTATGGACAACAAAATAGAACATCTTTCTTTTACAATTTTTTTCTCTCTCTCTCTCCCTCCCTCTCTCTCTCTTTCTCTCTCTCTCTCTCTCTCTCTCTCTCTCTCTCTCTCTCTCTCTCTCTCTATATATATATATATATATATATATATATATATATATATATATATATATATATATATAATAGAAAGTGGTAGTTTGCTGGAAGCATTGCTGGGAGTAATAATAAAAGTTTTTAAAAAATGCGAAGTTCCGGATCGCTGGAAGCTGTGAAGAACAAAAACAAAACAAAACCAAAATAAGTCGGATATAGATCGAAAGGTTTGTTTATTTTTCTAGACAGCAAGGGTGTTAGTTTGTAATATCCGGATTATCAAGAATCAATTTGATATATTTCGAGAGATATTTTTCTTTCTTTTTCCTCTCCCTGTCAAAAATAAAGAAAAGACAAATCCCAAATTCCGAGAAAATGCCAGGAGCGCTGGGGGGTTAAACCGGAAGTGTTCAGGGTAAAGTGTTCAGAGGAAAATTAAATAGATTCTATTTTTTAAAAACTTTTATTATATATATATATATATATATATATATATATATATATATATATATATATATATTGTTACAAAATGTAGGGAGAGCTATCGGGATTCGAACTCACGACTCCGGTTTACGGAGAGAGATAGGATTCATTTTTGCATATTTATACACGACCGAGAAATTATCATAATGCGACTCGAATGACGTCAGAAAAAGAGAGATAAAAAGAGAGAGTGAAGACAAAAAACTTTAGCCGCACGCGAAGAAGAACAGTCGACAGGAAGTTAACGCGACACAGAGGACGAAGGATGCCGGCAAGGAAGTACGTTAGCTGCCGGGTTAAGACGGACATATTTTGAGGACAACTATAGTCAGTCTTCCCGAGTACCTCTGCGCTGAACGGGGAAGAAATTTACGACGGTCGACAAGAAAGTCGCGAGGAAAGGCAGGGACCTTTTGAAAATGGAATTATAGCCGCCCTCGGCTCGGGCGAGACGAGCCTTTTGAAAATGGAATTATAGCCGCCCTCGGCTCGGGCGAGACGAGCCTGTTGAAAATGGAATTATAGCCGCCCTCGGCTCGGGCGAGACGAGCCTGTTGAAAATGGAATTATAGCCGCCCTCGGCTTGGGCGAGACGAGCCTGTTGAAAATGGAATTATAGCCGCCCTCGGCTCGGGCGAGACGAGCCTGTTGAAAATGGAATTATAGCCGTCCTCGGCTCGGGCGAGACGACCCGCTGAACTAAGCGGAGAAAACGCTTGAAGATGGAATTATAGCCGCCCTCGGCTCGGGCGAGACGACCCGCTGAACTAAGCGGAGGAAAAAAGTAACCAACCAGGAATTGTTTTTCCTGAGAAAAAATGTATTTCAAGACTACATGTGCAAGGAGGTACGGCTATGACGACATGCCGGAAATATCGACTCTGGGTCGAACAATGCATCCACTCATAAGTGACAACCTGAATATCTCTTCTCGGACATTCGCCCCCTAGGGCTATTATATATATATGTATATTTTTGTGTAGAAATGAATCCTGCTACTATAGGGATAGGATAGACAATCCCCTCTCTTCTTAAGAATATACTTTTGTTTTGATGTTTTATTTTGTTTTGTTTTATAGATACACTCCCTTTTTTTCTAGTATACAATTTTATTAAA
Source organism: Sepiola atlantica (assembly GCA_963556195.1). Taxonomy (NCBI): domain Eukaryota; kingdom Metazoa; phylum Mollusca; class Cephalopoda; order Sepiida; family Sepiolidae; genus Sepiola; species Sepiola atlantica. The sequence goes on along the minus strand of OY744519.1, from coordinate 30,519,147 downwards.
TAAATGAATATAAATTTCATCATAATGCCTTTTGTCGTTTCTTCGCATCTTTTGTTTGTTTCCTGACGGTATTTTATATTGGAGAAATCCCCCATCCCATATCCCGTTTTATTTGAACCTGGGATAATACGAGCCACTCCGGACTTTTTTTTTTTACTTTTTTTTATCATTGTCACGTAATGTCTTTCGATGGTCCCGACCGGCGGCATTCATGACAAGATATATATATATATATATATATATATATATATATATATATATATATATGTGGATGTGAAGTAAACATTTACATATACATTACCATTCAGTTGACTTTGCTCTAAACATATTATTATTATTATTATTATTATTATTATTATTATTATTATTATTATTATTATTATTATTATTATTATTTGTACTCACTAGGAGTTATCACACAGGTCATCAGTGATTGCTCACCGACAACTGGTGGTATTCCCTGGAGTCTGAGTGACAAAAAGTCTCCCCAGATTTCCAGTATTCTCCACCTCTTTTCGATAGCGACCGCAAATAACCTTCCACTATCGCAAAAACCGTTTACCATTGATTTCTCGCTGGTAAGGACCATTGGTCTTCTCTGGAATTTGGGTGACAATAAGCCTCTCCAATGTCCCAGCACTTTCATCACTTCCAGTAGGGGTCTGGTTTGTGCTGTCCCTCCTAGGTCTTCTTATCCTCCTTGACCCTATGCAAATATTGTGTGTGGTGTCAGCCTAAGCTGATACCATTTTTTTTTTTTAAATTTAATTTATTTATTATTATTTTTAGGGGGAGCTTATGGTGTTTCTTGCTATTTCTGTTCATTGGTTTATTTTTGTGTGGGGTATCTGAGGTCGGTGTAATTTATTGGGGGGGGGCTCATGAAGTGATGTTTCTTGCATTTTCTGTTCCTTGATTTGTGATGTGGTGTTCTTTCTGTAGTTTTGTTTCCCTCCTGTTGTATATTCCATGTGACCCTTCGTAGCTTATGCAGGTTGGTTTCCGCATTCGAGGATTTGTCTTAAGATTGCAAATGTTTTGATCATTGCCGTTCTTTGCATAGTTTCAATGATCACTTTGATTCCAATTTCTCCCAGTCCTTTTTCCAGGTTTTTTGGGGATTGTTCCTAGTTTGAATCCCACTCTGTGCTGATCGTTGTAGTGGCAATAAAAAAACATGTATTGATCCTAATTCCTCTAGGCCGGGATGGCGACGATGATGATGATGATGACGTCGCCGATCTGGTCGTCTCGTTCAGCTACAAACACACTCCCACGTTGAAACTGTTTATATTAGCGAGCGATCAATGGGCGAACAGCGACCGGTTGGCTCTGTGGGGGCGAAAGATCATACAAAGCAAAACAAAAAGAAAAGAACAACTCGGTCGGGGCTTTTTGTATAGAAGAGTAATTACTAATAAAATAAAAGAATTGATTTTACATTGGGCAATGTCTTAAGTTACAACTTAATGGGCGAAAGCGGTAGCGAGAATTTCGTCCGGTTTGTTTTCTTCGACGTACGCCACCTCGGTGCGTGGCGGGCGTCCGTTCGACTCTCTCTGCCGTCAATCAAACTCTAACTCTCACTGACGTCAATCCAACTCTAACTGTATCGTGCGTGAAAAACGCACATTCTTTTATTGAAGATGTCTATAGTCATACACACCCCTTCACCGCCACCTTACTTCCTGCGTGTCTTCCTCTCTCAATGAGGGTGGGGTCGGACGCCTCACTCCCCTCTTCCCTAAAATAAATGGAATTTTCTTTCTAGCCCTGGTTATCGCCAAAAACAAACGCTTTCTCATTCTGTCACACAGATGGAGGCGCTTTGTGCCTGGCTTGTAATTAACGATGACAGGCCCAAATAACTCTCCGTCAAGTGGGCTCTCCCACGTCGTGGCGTCTTTTAAAACAACCGTCACAGAATAATATCGCTTTATTTTCATAATTAAATTTGCGATATGGAATTCTCTAATCTCTACCTCCCATCCGGCAACTGTTTCCTCGCGTCTGGTGGTAATTGATTTTGACTATCTTACACGATTCCGCGAGACTAGCTGGCGTTTCGTTCTGTCGTTTGAATGAGTTCGTTTCTAAGTCAAATATATACTAGTTTTATATCTCCACTTCGTCTCGATGCAGAGCCTTCAGTCGGCATAGCATCACCACCAAAATGCATACTAGAACGTCACCAGGGTACCCGATCCCTATGGGGCCCCGGATACTTTGTCACACTAGTGCTCCTACGATTATTGGCATTATACTGACTTTCTTCATGCTCCATATTCCTTTCAGTTCTCTGGGTTTTATCTATTTTAGCTTTAATGTAGTTTGTCCTAATCGCATTGTTCTGTGCAGCCATCAGTAAATATTACGTTTCTCTGTTCAAGTTTCCTTTTCTTAGCCATGCCCAGCTATTTTCGTTGGTTTCTTCTCTTGTCAGTTTTCTGTAGTTGTTTTTCTTCCCACTTTTCTTTTCTTGTCGGTTCGTTTCTGATTTCGGTGCTTCCCGAGTTGCTTGTTGGAATGGTGTCTCTTGCTGCGGTGATAAGCCTCTTCGTGTTTTGAGTTATGTATTTGTCCAGCTCTTTTTTTTTTAGTCTTCCACACAATCTTCTATACTTACCAGTCCTCTTCCCTCTTCGTTTCTTTTCATGTAGAGTCTGTCCGTATCGTCTTTTGGGTGTAGTGCTTGTGCATGGTCATTAATTTTCTAGTCATCTGGTTAAGTACCTGAGTTCTTCTTTGGTTCAGTCTATGAATGGTCCAGAGTATCTTATTAGTGCTACTGCCAAGGTGTTTATTCCTTTTACTAGATTCCTGCTATATAATTTCGTTTCTATGAGTTTTCTCGTTCTTCGTAAATATTCTTTTCCGATCTTCTCTTTCATTTCTGTAGATTTGATGGTGTCTGCTTCCAGAACTCAAAGATATTTGTAGCTATCCTGTTTGCCTAGCGCCCTCATTTCGTCTTGGTTGGGCAGTTCCATGCCCTCTGTCGTCTCCAGTTTTCCTCTTTTCATCTCTAGCAGTGCACACTTTTCCATTCCGAATTCCATTTGGATGTCTTGACTGAAGATTCTGGTCGTATTTATCAGTTTTTCCAGTTTCTTTTTTGCTTTTTGCAAATAGCTTCAGGTCGTCCATGTACATCAGGTGGTTTACTCTTAGTTCTGTGTCTGTAAACTTGTATCCGGCATCACATTTTCTGAGTATGTAGTTGAGTGGCATCATAGCTATTATAAACAGTAATGGTGTTAGGGAGTCTTCTTGGAAAATGCCTCTCTGTATCTTTATCTCAGTCAGGTGTTGTCCTCCGGCTGTCAGTTCCAGTCTCCATCTTTCCATCTTAATAAGATTAATAATCTTGTCGGATATTTTGTATATTTTTAAACATTCAATTATCCATTTTTGAGGGATTCTGTCGTAAGCTTTTTTGTAGTCAATCCATACCATGGATTTTTTTATTCTGTTTTTTCCCTCCTTAAGGATCTTTTGATCGATGTATAGCACGTCATGCGTCCCTCTTTTCCCTTTACTGCATCCTTTTTGTTCTTCGGGGAGTAGTCCACGATTGTTCAGGGATTGATAGATTTGTTCTCTCAGTGTGCCGTCAGGATTTTCCACGTTGTTGGTAAACAGGTTATCGATCTATAGTTGCTTGGGGTCGTTCCCTTTTTGGCATCTTTTTGTATAAGCGTTGTCCTTCCTTTGGTCATCCACTCTGGCATGTCTGTTTTGTCGATACATTCTCTCAGTTTCTGCGCAAGCCTTTCATGTAGGGTCATTAATTTTTTAAACCAATATGCATGTATTCCATCATGGCCTGGTGCTTTCCATTTTGCCATTTTCCTTAGGGCGTCCGTAATGGTTTCTTCATTAATTTCTGTTTCTGTTTCTTCTTCTATTTCCTGTAGTTCATTTTTCATGTTTTTCAACCATTTTTGATGTGTGTTTTAGGCTTTTCCCATATCTTGCTCCAGAAGTGTTTTGTCTCTGTCGGGTCCGATTGTTCTGATGTTATTGGTTCTCCGTTTACGTTTTTGTAAAACTGGCTTTCATTGTTTTCAAATGTCCTGTTCTGTTTTTTGCTGTTCAAATTTGTATCTGTATCATCTCAGTCTTCCTTCTATTGCTGCTATCTTTTGTTTTAATTCTTCATGTTTCTTATTCAGTGTTTCCTTGTGAACCGGATTTCTACTCTTCCATCCTTTCCTATTCTTTTTCATCCTGTGTTAGCTTCTTTTTTGGAGTTTGGTCATTTCGGTTTCCAGTCTATTTTCCCATCCAGGCCTTTTCGGTCCATTCTTTTGGCCAGTCTTTCGTTCTCTTTCTAGTTTCATACTTACTGATTTTGCCTCCGCATATATCAAATTGTTTAGGTCTGTGATAGTGTATGTTGGGATGTACGCGAGTACTTTGTTTACTGTCTCTTATTCAACTTTTAACTTCTCTCAATCTTCGTTCTTTAGAGATGGGAGATTTGTTTTGTTGTCGGACATGTACCGTTTGATGTTTTCCACTTCTCTTGCTTCTTCCTCTGTGAGTTCTACTTCGGTGAGTTCTGTGATTTTGTAGTTTTCGACCTCTTCCGTTACAGAGTTTATGTTTTTTCTGTCTTCTTCCTGGGGGATTTCGTCAAGTGGTGTTTTTTGCTCTGTTCCGCTCTTTTATTTGATTTCCGTCAGTTCCATCCTCGAGAACCATCCTCTCTTGAGGATCTGTTTTGCTTGGTCTGCTATCCTTTGTTCCGTTGTATAGTAGCCAGTATTAGTGTTTCATAGATGTTTCATTCGCTTCCGGTAGCCTCTTTCTGTGAAGTGGCGGCTTTTGTAGTAGCATTTCATTACCAGTCTGTTCTCCTTTGTGGTCCATTTCTTTCTATGTTTTTGTTTTGTTTTGTTCTTTTCATTTCTGCTTTCTTGTGTCTGGTCTGTGTCCTTTTCATACCTGGAATTAGAGGGATTATTTACCTGTTTTTTATCCGTAATTTTTTCTCTCCTGAAATTCGCAGGATGCGAACCGGGTCCTCCATGTTGGCCATCGAGGGAGAACCTGCCCATCATGACACTCAGATCTTTCTTCTGAGTCCCACGGGTTTCATTGTTATTAGTGTGCATTACTCATATGTTAGTGTATGTGGCTACACCAGGCCCAGGCTTAGTTTGCCTGTGATCCTGTCACAGGGATAGTGTTTATATCCTTTTCATGAGGGAAAATGTGCACTATCACAGAATACACGAAATAAAAAAATAATTTAAAAATTCCCCTCCCATTTTTACCTGATAAATTCACGCCGGATTCTAAAATGCATACAAGTCTTTTTTATCGTATTTTGGACAGTAATTTTCAGAATTCCATAAGTAAAACATGATTTTTCTGTCAGACTTTGGGCAAGTAAATAATATCTGACTAGTTTTACATATTAAAAGCGAAGAGATACATGGCCAAAGCATTTTTTGTTTAAAAAAAAATAGAAAGCTACTTAACTTGCCATCTTCTTTTCTTTACTTGGAAGACGAAGAGACCGGGGAGGGGGGTCACGTGTCCAAACATACTAGACTTTTTATCGTATTTTGGACAGTTTATTATTATTATTGTTATTATTATTATTATTATTATTATTATTATTATTATTATTATTATTATTATTATTATTAATATTATTATTATTATTATTATTGTTATTATTATTATTATTATTAAATTATAACTTCTATTTATTTGATGACCCCTTAATTGTTTACTTATAGGATGATTTTGCTAATGTTACTGCATATTATCTATTCTTTGAAAACTATTTTTTCAATTAAGACAATTTTAATTAAATTTTTACTGTAAATTTAAGTTCCTAATACCTTTTAGTCTACTATTTCATTATCTATGTTGGCATTAATTTTCTTCTAGATTATTGTAGACTTTCTTAAGAATTTAATCTAAGCTTTATATTTTTAACGTCCTCACTTCATTTTAAATCTTCTGACCGCCAATTACTCTTGGCAATTTCTCCTACTTGGCTTACCATTTCCATTTCCTACCTCTCCCCCTAGTATCAATTGTATCCAATTTTATCCCCTCAAACTAGATTGCCTTTTTAAATCAGGTTCACCTCACCCTCTTATCTCCCACCTTCGCCTCCATATCCCCGTCCCGTCATCTCCCCCAGCCCTCATATACACTCCGTTTATTTTCTCGTACTCTTCTTAATTTTCCATTGCTCTTTGTCTATACCTACTTTTATTACTCTTCGCTTTCTTTTCCCCTCTCTCCTTTGCATTTTTGTCCTTTCTGCCTTTTTTTAAATGTATTTTATTACAGCTTAAAATTCAGTTGAATTACCACATTCTTATTTGCTCTCGATTTGAATAACAACTACCACTTTTTTACTCGGCCCAGGAAGTTAAAATTATGGCTGTGGACACTCGTGCTATTTGAGTTTTTATCAATTTTTACCAACTCCTTCAGGACTTCTGCATTTTGGGGGTGATTCATTTCACTACCTACGAACTTTCACCTGGATTTAAATACATCTATTTCCTAGAATGGGACCTTTCACAACTTCTGATGTTTGGATTACTTTCAACTCCTCACCATACACTTGCATCATAATGTAAATCCTCTGATTTGATTAAACGAATTTTCTATGCTTCTTCAATGGTAATGATTTTCTTTGCATATTTTAAACTTTTTAAAATGTTTATATTTTTTATATCTTTTATATTTTTCATATTTTTGCTGACTTATCCGTCGAATTTCCTTTGATGAGAAGTGCATATCTTTGAAAATCCATGGATTAAGGAAAGAACAAATATTTTATATAACTCTTGTTTGAACAGTTGATTGTCTAATAAATATTGTATTTTCTAAAATTGTTATTCTCATCACTTATCTATTCTTTTGAATTTGTTTATTCAAGTATCTAATCAGTAATTGATTACTGACTTTGTTTCGAATGATTTAAGCACACTTGGGCCCTCTTTCAGCTTACATTTCCTGGACTAAATGGAATCTATTTGGTTTGAAAACTTTGATATTAATATATTAATAGCTAAGTACTGTTACTTGAGGTGACATTACTTAGAGAAAGTGCAACATTCCTCGTATGAGCCAATATATAGCCGTGTCAAAGGAATCTTATTTGGGCTTTACATACTATGTTATTTTGAATATTTGGTCAGGGTTTACTTGAAGGATGAAGTATCCTTATGTTAGGTTGTCCTGACAAACCCTTATACAGAGAAATCGAAGACACTCGAAGATGGTGTCTAGTAAGTAATTCAAACTCTCCAGTAGGTAATTCAAACTCTCCTGTGTGCATCTGTGTCTATTTAGATCCAATCTCGACACTGTCACGTTCAGCACTGCCACGACTACAGAGCGACGTCACAGCTGACTACCTACAACTTTACACTCTATATATTAATGCCATTATAAGTACCTACATCCCTGTCATGCTATAATGCTTAACTAATAAATGTGCTGACTACCTACGACGTGTCAACTGTGACCATACTCTCACTCCTTCACAATCTAACATTGTCGTCACGTTCCCTTTTGGACTATTCTTCATCGCCCCGGACTTGTAACTTCGGCGTTGGTTGATATGCCGTCTTTACAACTGTAATTGTTGTGAGTTGCCTTTCACCCAATGGCGTGCAGAGGTCTGTTGGTGCCCAGGCGATGACCGAGGCCGGCTCCTTCATTATATGTCCCAAAGACTCAAGTATAAGTTCTAATACTGAGTAATATAAAAAAGGGGGATGGTTTGAATGTGATTGGATGTCTCCTTCTCCCCAAATTATGATGCCCCGGGCTACCTCCCTGTCGTCGCTCCCCCTCTCTACACGCCACTGCTCTCACACCTACTGTTCGGGGGGGGGGGGACGACTCCGTTAGACAAATATCTCAAGATGAACATCACCCTTCAATATATCGACTTTTTTTTTTCTTTCAATGCAGCGCGATCTTATAAGAAGCGATGTTGCTTACTCGAGTGAAAGAAATGGGAGACAAAAACAAAATCCTTGGATTTACAATTAATCTCTTCTTCCGTCCCTTTTTATTATCCGATCTGTTCATCCCCAGTTTTCATTGTCTTTTCCTCCCTCTTTTTCTTTTTTTTCTTTTCAATATCCTTCCTGTTACTATTGTATTGTTTTATTCTTTATCCAACGCTCGCCGCGTAGAGATATGACATCACGTTTCATTACAGGGAACTATTTACATTTCAGAGGGAGAGGAGGATACAGACAGAGAAAATGTTCTTACTAATACTTAAACTAGTGTACGCTCTCCGTCAGAAACGACAGATAAAAAATTATGCTTTGCCAGTGTTCGCATTAATATTCATATAAAATCATAGAATTGCGACAGTAATTTAATTTTTATATAGAAATTATTATTATCATTTCTGATGATCTAAAAAAAAAACTCCTACTGTTTAATTTTATTTAGAGTGGAGGATTTTTTTCTGAATTCATTTCAGACGGTGGGGTTGTCTGACTTACTATTTGCTTTCTAATCTAAGTCTCTTATTTCAATATGATAGGGCTGAACTGTCGCGAGTTGAAAAAAAAAGTGAGTCATTTCTGATGACCTAAAGAGAAAAAACACCACCCTTGACTTAGCTTCTTTTTTTTGTTTGTTTTAATTTCTTCCTTTATTTTTCTTCCTTTGACTATTGGGATGTATGGGGCGGCTAGACATTAAAAAAGTGCTAAAAACATGTTAAAAAAACATCAAAGACGTTAGCGGTTAAAAAATGAGATTGAAAGAGAACACGTGTGGCCCACTTAAAGAAATAAGAAAGAAAGAAAGAAAGAAAGAAAACGCCTCAAACTGGGAGGTTAAAATACATTAAAAAGAAAGAAAACACGTATAAATCGGCACAGAAAGCAGAAAGGGAAAATAAGAAAGAAAACGTCTTTTGTGTGATGGGACGGATATATATTTACAAATAAATACACATTGCTCTTTATTATTGAGTGTAAGATTTCACGCTGGACATGTAGGGATATAAACTCACGTTTCATTACAGGGAACTATTTACATTTTCAGCGGAAGACAATGCAGACAGAAAAAGTGTTCTTATTTATATTTCAATTTTATGGACAGTTACCATCTTGGAAGCAATGATACGAGTAAAACGTTGCTTGGTATATGAATCTTAAGATGTTTAATTTTATAATATTTTAATAGTTGTCTCCCTTTCGTGACATACCGAACATCCAACGTGCATTGTGTATTATGATAATACAGGGTGGTCGCTAGAAAAGCGTATCAAGGAGTTGTCTGTCGAGGTCAGAAGGCCAGGTTCGCCGAACGTGTGGATGTTAGATATTGGACGAGTAAAACCACTAGTATATAAAATGGTTAGTTGAGAATAACAGGAAATAAAAGGTCAGACCGTGTCAACGATGACCCCGAGGTGAGGAACGCAAGAATGTGAGAATTTATAGAAATGGATATGACGTCACATGGCCCAAAGAGAGAGAGAGAGGGGGGGGGGAAGATTAGAGTTCGTTTGAGAGTACACAGCGTGAAAAATGAGATGGGCTGACAAAATAGGATTAAACAAGAATTTTCCTTTCTCTCTCTCTCTTTCTCTCTTTCTCTCTCTCTCACACACACTCTCTTGCTCTCTCTCTCTCGCCCTCTGTGTTTCTCTCCCTATCTCTATCTCTCTCTCTTTGTCTGTCTGTCTGTCTGTCTCTCTCTCCCTCTCTCTCTATTTGATCCCCCCCACACGCACTGGTCAGTGATTTGTAACAAAGAGCAAGTTGAATAAATCTCCTCTGTCTCCCATCAGTTTTGTTTCGACTTAGTCCTTTTGAAAGTATAAATAGGGAGCTTGGATTTCAGGACAACATGTCTGAGTACAATTTGTGAACGTTTCTGTAACGATTATGGCCACTTTGTTGCCTACGTGTATGACACAAGGTTGAAACGCAACATGAATGGTGAAACTGAAGTAGGAATCACGTGCGTCATCGAAAAGAGGTTTTGTCAGGAGAAACCGACTTGTAAGCATGCCAAACAGAACGTATAAAATATTTTAAAATCAAACAGGTTGTCTCGATTTTTCTTTCCATACGATTAAGATAAAAAAAAGAACAAGTTATAATTATTTGTCAGTGTTCACTCATTTCTTATTAATCAGATGATTCTATTGTTGGCATTGGTTTCCCCGATATTTTTCTAGTTAGAATTATTTCTAGAAAGACATCGGGTATTTACAGGAGGAACCACGTGAAGGTTGCCAACATCCTAAGTGAAAGAGTTTTTCTGTGGAACGAACTGGATTCGAACCTTGCACACCCAGGTTGTCAGTTCGCGTCATTAAACACTTTGCCACCGCCACCTCTGTTCGGTGTTGTTTTTTTAAATTAACAGCAACTGAAGAAAATTTCCCTGTCAAGGCGAAATAATCATCCCTATGAGTCCAGTTTCAGGAGTTTTTCAACCCCACCGCGTTCAGCCATAATGACGTGATGATTACGACGAAGATATACAACATTAGGTTAAAAGTCGCTCGGCAGTCGGATTATTTTTTACTAATATAATATATAAAGTAGTGCCAGTCTCTTCATGGACAAGTAAACACTAAATAGTCTTTCTCATACAAGATTAATATTTCATTCTGTTTCTCCATACGTCAGTGGCAGGCATCGGGCCATGTTCTTAAAAGAAAAATTGTATTTCCAATCAATTTAACCGAAAACATGTGTCCATGGATTCCTTTTATATGTACGTAAAATAATTTAATACATATATATATAAAATTAAAAAATAATTACAGGTCCTATTAAAAAGGGGACTTAATGCAATGTTCTTTACCGCTTAGGAAGTGGAAAAATACTAAGAAAACAGCTATGTTTCTATCGCCAGTAAAAACAATAATAAACACTACGTAACAATATGGCGATAAAAAATCGTACATATTTCGACTGTGCAGTTCTAGGAGATGCACCCTCCCAGGCTTTGCCTTCTCACCCTTTGAGAAAGAATTAGTTTATTGCTAATCGCCTGAGGCGCCCCTACCGGGGAATGCCAACGGGGCTCCCCAGGCAATTTTTAAACAGCCAGAGTGCTCAAATTCTCGAGCGCTGGTTTTTTCCCACTTTCTCGACCTTGTGTCACATCTTACCTTGTGGGAGGAAGATTCAATTCAACCAGAGGGTCAGTAGACCTCCCAGAAGACGCAATCAAACAGCCTTTCTCAGGGCTAACTAAGTCAAACTACTTGCAATTACTTTATCACACTCTGCTGCTACCTTTTTTTTTTTAACATAGTTCACCCGAAACAAGGCAGGCCGCCACTGTAGACGTAAGGGGCTACTTAGAAAAAGGGTGAAAGTTGGGGGGGGGGGGGTCAACCTAAATTGGGAGCTGTGCAGCGAGATGTCTGTTTACATTAGTTTTAAATGTCTGCATGTCAGTACCGTCAGGAAAACAGGGAGCAGGGAGAGAGTTCCAGAGTCCAGCAACACAAGGAAAGAAGCTTTTGGAGTAGAAAACTCTTCAGCATCTGGGGACCTCCACAGTGAATGGATGGGATTTGGCAGATTGTCGGGTAGGTCTAGTGAATTTACGTTGTGGGGACACCAGAGCAGCAAGTTCATCAGAGCACAATCCACTGAAGTACTTATAAAACAGGCACAAGGATGCAACATTGTGGCGATAGGACAGGGGTTGAAGCTTGGTGATAGTGAAGGACCTATTAAGTTGGCGACTCTTTTTTGGACCTTGTCTAAGAGGGGGTAACTAGTGGATGATGCACCAGCCCAGATGTGGCAACAATACTCCATGCATGGGCGGATGGTGGCTTTGTAGAGATATAGGATAATGTCAGGTGTGAGGAGTTTACTAGCATGGTAGAGGGAGTCCACCTTCTTTGCAACAGCCCTGGTAATGTCTTCAATGTATTAATTCCAATTCATGTTGTCTGTGAAAGTTAGGCCGAGGAGTTTAGATGATGAACTCTCAGGTAGGGTGTTATTTGCCATGACAATTGGTGGATGAAGAGATTTCTTGTAGTTATTGAAAGAAAGTAGCTTTGTCTTTGCGGCATTAAAAGTTACCATCCATTTTTTACTCCAATCCACTACAGACTGGAGGTCATTTTCTAAGGATTCAGCCATTGCCTCAGATATGTGCGCGTCGGTTTTGCCCACATGACAAGAGTAGAGCGTGGTATCGTCAGCAAATATTCCTTTCTCAGTCTCAATGACATCAGGGAGGTCATTTATGAAGAGCAGGAACAGTAGAGGTCCAAGGATGGATCCCTGGGATACACCAACATTTATGTCATGTTGCTTAGATGCACGGCCATCAAGGACAACCTGGATCTTTCTTTTTGTTAGGAAGGATTTAATTATATTAAATATTTCTCCTGTAATACCATATGAGTGCAGTTTTAGGAGAAGCCCTTCATGCTAGACCTTGTCAAAAGCCTTGGATATATCAAGCGCTACTGCCCTAGCTTCACTTGCATTGTCCAATTTATGATATATGCGTTCAGAGATGACCGTTAGGATATCTGCGGTAGATTGTACTTGTCTAAATCCGTATTGATGATCAGAAAGAAGTTTATCATTAACTAGGTGCCGGACTATAGCAAGATTGATTAATGATTCAAAGATTTTAGCAAAGATAGGGAGTAGACTGACTGGGCGGTAGTTTAGAGGATCAGTTCTATCTCCAGAATTCTTGAAGACTGGTACCACAGAGGCAATTTTCCAACTATCAGAGAAACAAGATTCAGCAAGGCATTTGTTGTATAGTTTGGAGAGGATAGGGGCCAGCTCAGCAGAGCATTTCTTTATTACTATTACTGGTATAATATCAGGCCCACAGGCTTTGGAGGTGTCAAGGTTTTTTATGATGTCTCTGATGTGAGATGGGGTGATGACTAGGTTCTCAAGTGTGGCTTCAGTCCGCAATGGGAATTTAGGGAGGTGGTTGTTTGGTGAGTCCAATGCTAAATTCACCTGATTCCAGTTTGTGTCTTCCAGTCTCCAGCACCCTGCAGCACTCACCAGCAGCTATCCAGCATTCTGCAGTACTCTCCGGCAGCCCACAGCTCATTCCAACAGAATCCAGCCTTTGGCCATGACCACACGGACCAAACCTACCTGAGGCACCTCACGGACGTCTACACAAATCTCCGTGTGACACCAACCCAAGCTGTCCAGTTTCTCTGATTCTGTCGACCCAGCCTTTCCTGCTGTCCAGGTTCCGAAAACCTTCTTTCCTGCCTCTAGTGACGTCACTCCTGTTGACCCAGCCTTTTTCTGCTTCCAGTGACGTCATCTCATCTATCTTTCACACGTTGTTACCTTTATGGTAAATAAACCTTTCTTTTAAACTGTTCATCTGCGTTCGTCCTCTTTTCTTTGTCATTGCTGTTTACCTTCTTGCCTGTTTTTATTTTCTTAGTTATAACGCCGATCAACATCAACGATCGACCCCAGAACTATAATATACATATATATATATAATTGAATATATTTGTATTCTTTCCTTGGCTATTTTTTACAATAATCCGCTGAGTGAAAACGCTAAAAAAACAAATATACAACAAATAAAAGTAACTGTAGCCGATAAAAGTTATTTTCAAACTTATCTGTGACATTTGTTTGTATTTTTAAACCGTTCCAACTGCTATTTATTAGAAATCAATATTTTTGTCACACGAACATTGGACAAGACAAGGGGGGGGGGGGTATCGTAACGAGGTAAGGCCGAGACGCCATTTTTTTAAAGTAAAAATCCGTGCAAAAAAAAAAAGAAATTTTTTTTACATCTAATAAAAACACATTTATACTACGTAAAAATACAAACAAATGTCATAGGTAAGTATGAAAATATCTATTATCGACATAGGTTACCTTCACTTGTTGCATATTTATTTTTTTTACCTCGTTCTCGTTCGTTTTTTGGACCCCGTTTGCGACTCTGCGGATTATTGTAAAAGATACCCCTTTCCTTTATTTATTATCTTCAACTGTTAATAAACACTGAGGGAGAAAGAGTGACGAGAGCGAGAGTAATGGAAGACGTAAAGAATAAGAGAGGGGAGGGGGATCAAACAACATACATTGAGAGAGGGTGAAAGTGATAGATAGAAAGTAAGAGATGAGTCACTTGATCAGTCATTTGCAAATTATGGCTAATTATAACAATTAAAAAGTGAAACTTTTCAAAAACATGTCAATTCCAAAACTGATGAATATTTTTGCATGTATTTTGTGTGAGTAAAATATATAGGGAAAAAACTTAGGGAAGAAACGTTCATTGACTCCGATTTAGTATAATAATAGATAGTCATCCACAGAAAGCTGTTTCGTTGTTAAACAACTCATCAGGGTGACAGAGTGTAGTATCTGTTCTGAATCTGCAGGGAGGGTCTCTCTAGACTAATGAATTTTTATTTTTATTTTGTCCCAATCGAGGGTGCCCTTTTGAGGGGGTTGAGTTTTCTCTACATTAAAAACCGACCTTGTGGATGAATCTGCCCTTGTGCGTGTGGGGGGGGGGGGGGCAATAAATAGGGACTCATCTCAGAGTGACTAGGTGTACCAACCATATCAACCCCGATATTCGAAATCGATCACTTCGAACCGTAACCAAAGTTGTTTTATTTTGTTTTTTGTTTTTGTTTTGTTTTACAAACTAGTCACCACATATCGAGGCCCACAGGTCACTCGAGGATAAAGGTTATTGAGTTTGACCTGTAGACGATGAAACACCGCGGGGATTAGTATTATTTACTCCTCTCCAGGAGTTAGGCACAAGGCCAGTTTTATCCTACTCCCACAAGTAAGATGTGACCCAAGGTCGGGTCGGAAAGTGGGGGTTGAAAAGCCAGCGCCCGAGAGGTGAGTGTCCGATGACTTGCCATAGTGAGAAAAAAAACTGCTACTAACAGTGGGGCAAATTATATTGCTTAAATTATATATTTTTTAGCATTTGTTTACAAAATTACGATATATATTTATAAAGTGAACACCTATATATGCCTTTGCTTCGTCTTTACCATTCTCTTCTTTTTCCTTTTCTTTCTTTTTTTTCTATCTATTTCGATATCGCCATTATGTGTTTTTCTCCATATTTCTTTCTCCTTGCTCACAGCTCGCCGCGTAGGAATATCTCGTCACATTTAATTATAGGGGACGCTTCACAACTTCGTCGAGTTTTATGAATGAAAATAATCCGCAACATGTTATCTTCTGCTGAATGCCTATCCCAGCTTAAATGCAGATAGTGTATATATTTTTATGCCCATATAAGGAGGACATTAAATAGAAAAGAAAAAATAGCAGCAGATAACTATTATTAGGTTTCTGACAATGGACGATCATATCACAGCCAATGCGCCTGCGCGTACATTAATAAGCAGTTGCTTACATCACTGTATGCGTATGTGTGTGTGCATGTTTCAGTGTGTGTGTGTGTGTGTGGCAATGGCGGCCTGTACATATATTCACTAATAGGTCACCGTTATCCGTTGGGTCATAACCACTACCATTATTTATTTTACTTTGATTTCATTAAAAAAATACATAAACTGTCACATATATTTTAAGACATTATTCTTGCAGAAGTAAAAAAATAAGTCTCTTTACTTCTATATTATTATTTACTAGGAGTTCTCACACAGGTCATCAGTGATTGCTCACCGACAACCGGTGGTATTCCCTGGAGTCTGATGACAACAAGTCTCCCCAGATTTCCAGTATTCTCCACCTCTTTTCGATAGCCACCGCAAATAAATTTGCAGTATCACAACAGCCGTTTACCATTGATTTCTCGCCGGCAAGGACCATTGGTGTTTTCTGGGGTTTGGGTGGCAGTAAGCCTCCCCGAGGTCCCAGCAGTTTCTGCACTTCCAGTGGAGGTCTGGTTTTTGTGCTGTCCCTCCTCGGTCTTCTCATCCTCCTTGACCCTATGCAAATATTTTGTGTGGTGTCAGCCTAGACTGGTACCATTTTTTTTATTATTATTATTATATATATATATATATATATATATATATATATATATATATATATATTTTTTTTTTAATATTATTTTTTTTTTTTAATTTTTTTTTTATATTTTATTTTATTTATTTTATTTATTTAAATATTTTTTATTTATTTATTTTTGGGGGGAGAGCTGATTATTTTTTATTTATTTATTTTGTGGGGTGGGGTGGTGAGCTTATGGTGTTTCTTGCTATTTCTGTTCATTGGTCCATTTTTGTGTTGTGTCAGTTGAGGCCGCTGTAATTTATTGGGGGAGGGGGGGGGCTTATTAAGTGATGTTTCTTGCATTTTCTGTTTCTTTGTTTGTGGTGTGTTCTTTCGTTAGTTTTGTTTTCTTCCTGTGTTAGATTCCGAATAATCCTTCGTAGCTTATGCGGGTTAGTTTCCGCATTCAGTAATTTTTCTTAAGATTGTAGCTGTTTTAATCATTGCTGTCCTTTGTATAGTTCCAATGATTCCTTTGATCCCAAGTTCTCCCAGTCGTTTTTCCAGGTTTTTGGGGATTGTTCCTAGTGCTCCTACGATTATTGGTATTATACTGCCTTTCTTCATGTCCCATATTCCTTTCAGTTCTCTGGCTAGTTCTGTGTATTTGCTTCGTTTTTCTGTTTCTTTGCTTTTCACTCTGTGTCTGCTGGAACGGCGATGTCTACGATTTTGCAAGATTTTTCCTTCTTGTTGATTATTATAACATCCGGTCTCCTTGCTTGTATGAGTTTGTCTGTTTGTATATCCATATCCCAGATGATTTTGTGTTTTTCGTTTTCCAGTACTGTTTCTGGCTTATGTTTGTACCATTTGTCTGCGTATTCGAAATTCAATTGTTTGCACTGTTCCCGATGTACTGCTTTCCCCACACAGTCATGTCTGTTCTTATACTCGTTTTGGGCTAGTTTGCTACATTCACTTATTATATGATTTATTGTTTCGTCTCTTTGTCCACAGAGTCTGCATTTACTGTTTTCCTGAGTTTTATCTATTTTAGCTTTAATGTAGTTCGTCCTAATTGCATTGTTCTGTGCATCCATCAGTAGAGATTCCGTTTCTCTGTTCAAGTGTCCTTTTCTTAGCCATGTCCAGCTGTTTTCGTTGGTTTCTTCTCTTGTCAGTCTTCTGAAATGTCCGTGTAGTATTTTTTCTTCCCACTTTTCTTTTCTTGCTGTTTTGTTTCTGGTGTCGGTGCTTCCCGAGTTGTTCGTTGGATTGGTGTCTCTTGCTGCAGTGATAAGGATTTCCCTGTGTTGAGTTATGTATTTTTCCAGCTCTTTTTTTGAGTCTTCCACACACTCTTCTATATTTACCAGTCCTCTTCTCCCTTCGTTTCTTTTCATGAAGAGTCTGTCCATATCGTCTTTTGGGTGTAGTGCATTGTGCATGGTCATTAATTTTATGGTCCTCTGGTCCAGGTGCCTGAGTTCCTCTTTGGTCCAGCCTATGAATAGTCCAGAGTATCTTATTAGTGCTACTGCCCAGGTGTTTATTCCTTTTACTAGATTCCTGCTATATAATTTCGTTTCTAGGAGTTTTCTTGTTCTTCGTAAATATTCTTTTCCAATCTTCTCTTTCATTTCCGTAGATTTGATGGCGTCTGCCTCCAGAACTCCAAGATATTTGTAACTATCGTGTTCGTCTAGCATCCTCATTTCCTCTTGGGTGGGGAGTTCTATGTTTTCTGTTGTCTCCAGTTTTCCTTTTTTTATTTCTAGTAGTGCACACTTTTCCATTCCGAATTCCATTTGGATGTCCTGGCTGAAGATTCTGGTCATATTTATCAGTTTTTCCAGTTCCTTTTTGCTTTTTGCAAATAGTTTTAGGTCATCCATGTACATCAGGTGGTTTACTCTTAGTTCTGTGTCTGTAAACTTGTATCCAGCATCACATTTTCTGAGTATGTAGTTAAGTGGCATCATAGCTATTATGAACAGTAGTGGTGATAGGGAGTCTCCTTGGATTATTATTATTATTATTATTATTATTGGTAACTCACTAGGAGTTCTCACACAGGTCATCAACAGAGATTACTCACTGATAATAACTTGTGGTGTTCCCTGAAGTCTGAGTGACAACAAGTCTCCCCAAATTTCCAATACTCTCCATCTTTTTCAATAACCTTTGCAAATGACTTTTCATTATCGCAACAGCCGCTTACGATTGATTTCTAACTGACAGCAGCCATTGGTCTTAACTGAGATTTGGGTGATAGTAAGCCTCCCCAAGGTGGCAGTACTCTCCCCACTCTTCCAGTGGAGGTCTGATTAGTGCTATCCCTCCTCAGTCTTTCCATCCTCCTTAGGTCAGCTCAGCGTCCTACTAATAAATCTGCATCTCCCACACTGCCTGTCCGTCAAGCGTCTGTACATACACATACGGTACTAAAAAACATAAAGGGGTATGTACAGAAAACATATGAAAGCATATACTACACGTACACAAGATACACACAAATGTGTATATATATATATATGTGTGTGTGTATTACAGAAGATCAGAACAAAATTGGTACCGTCGGTTTCGAATCCGACAAAGGGGAACAGCATGTGACCGTCCTTTTTAGACTCTCCTCAGCTTCCGTTGCAGTCTGTTGCTTTGCTTTTCCAAAGCAACAGACCCCAACAGAAGCTGAGGATCATTACGGACACTGACTTGAACTAGGGTTACTACTTTCTTCCTCTTGTCTCATATCACTATGTCAGGTTTAACAGCTCTGTTTTCTAGGTGTATAGGTGTAGGAATTGCATAGTCACAGTGGATGCTGTATGACTTATTTCCAAGTTCTTTCTGGTATATGTTCAAAGGACTTGCTGCTACACTGAATATTCAACTTTTTACAGATGGTCCAGTGGAGATATTTACACACTCCATTGTGCCACATTTTATAGTAGCCGTCCCCCAGCAACCTTACAACTGGATACCAGGTGGCTCATACTCTCAACTTCCGTTTCAGAACCTGCACTTGTTGTCGTTGCTGAGACCAATCATCTTCTTGAAAGCATTTGTCATCAAGCCTTGATCTTGGTTAGCCATTATCATTATCTCCTGATCATAGTGGAGCGATCCTCTTTCGAGCCAGTCTACAGAGCCTTCCTTATCTATATATTCTTGGTATAGTTCACCCAGAAAATATTTGGCACGTTGTTGGTTGGCTCATTATTCTTCCAGTTTTCGGAAATGGAAAGTCTTAGTACATTTTTAGCGGTTCTTTTGAGCTATTTCCATGGCAGGCTTGTTTGGTGTTTCTGTCTCATTTGTGAGACAGTCTTGTCCAAAATATTTGACCAGTTTTATGATGGAGGTTGTTCTACTGGCTTTTGTTTCTTGATGTTGATGTACCATCATAAGGTTTGGGTTCTGGGAGCTCAGCAGATATTGGCCGGTGCTCACAATAGTGGCTCGATGTTGATGGTCAATTTTTGAGAGACATATACCTCATGCTCCTCTTAGTAAATACATCCTTGGTAGACACTGGTTTCTGTACATTGCTCTGTACAGTGTCACCATTTTTCTCGTTTTGGTGTCTAGCCTGTTTCTGTCCTTTTGTGGCTAGTCAATAATGCCAAAGCTGTATGTTATCACTGCCATGGCAAGTTGGTTAATGGCAGTTACTTTGTTTTTGTTTGTAAGCTGTGTTTTGCAAATTTTTCTTACACAATGTACATATTCTCAGCCAATTTTTTCTCTCATCTTGGCATGTTTAATTGAATCGTTTTCTGTTATGTCAAGGTAATTGTATTGTTCTTGCTTTTCTAGGTCTTTGATGTCAGTTTCTTCACCAAGCTGTATGTTTTCTGTTTGGATCTACTTCCCTGCTCTGAGGGAGCACTTGGCACATTTGTCCAGGCCAAACTTAATTCCAATATCTATGGAGAAGGTATGTACAACCTGCAAGAGTCAACTTAAGTCAGCTAGAAGTCATCCATGAAGAGCAGGTGGTTGACTCTTTTGCTTGGGTCTTGTTGGCGGCCCTGGTTCAGGTTGTAGGCACTCCGGCATTTGGTAGCTTACTTAGCGGATCTATCACCAGATAAAAGAGTAAAGCCAATCAGCTATCTCATTGGAAGATTCCTCTTCGGATCTTGATTGTTATTGTTTCATTGGTGTGGCTTAATGACATGGTTGTTTGCCGCATCATTATATGGACAGCCATGGTTTTCTTGATTACCGGATGGATCTTATATAATTCAAAGCACCGCAATAGCCACGTGTGGGCCACACTATCATATGTCTTTTGGTAATCGATCTAAGCCATGCTTAGGTTTCTCTCCATCTTTATAAAGTCCTCAAGGATGGTCTTATTAATCAACAACTTGTCCTTGGTGCCAAAACACTTCTTCCTGCATTTTATTATTATGAAGCTTCAAATGTCTTGTCAGGCCACTCTTAGATTTTCAGACCAAACCACAAATATGGCAACTTAGCACTGGACGTGGTGCTGGTACAGCTTCCTCATAAAACTGTTGATCCTGTCTTTGGTTGTGAGATTTCGGTATCTGTGCAATTTAAGTATCTGGCGGCTAATGGTGACCTGACTTGTGTGGCTAAAAGTATATACATATATACACACATACAAACATACATACACACACTCAAACTCGACAAGAAAACAGCCAATCTCCTAAGAGAAGTCGCATACAAATGCAGAAAAAGCAAGCGTATACCTTCCGACAACCAGGCATAAAAACACATTCAACTGCCTTCAACCAAAACTCACATGAATACGCGTATAGGTTCAAATTCAGTCCTCAAAAATATATAATATAGTAATTGTTTTAATAGTAGGCCAGCAACATATATAATATAGTAATTGTTTTAATTACCTAGAAGGCTACCCATATGCAGTCATAAATGCATTCCCACATTTATAAATATACAACTAAATCAAAAGCCAAATGTCCATAAAAAAACTCGGATGCATATCAAAAAGGCTCCCCGAACAAGCTCCTCAGGAGTCCAGACAAACGCAGTCAAAATAATTTAGAAATTACCAAAAGGAATTTTTATATTTGATTTTTGATGTTTTGCAAATCAGGTATTGGCCTATATCACCACCATTTCGCCATTGACGTTTTTTTTTTGGTATTTTTCTGAACATTTCTTTGCATGAATTTTCGGCTTTATATTCTATTGTTTTCATCTGGAAAGTGGCTCTGAAGACAGGATGTTCATGTGGCAACTTGAATATTTTATTTAAATTTCCTTCTTTGAAAACATCGTGAATTTATTATCAAGAAAAAAAAAGTTTTAAAATAGGCAGAAACAATTGTATAAATAAAGATGTTTTTAAAACAAATTCGGAACATTTATCATATATATATATATATATATATATATATATATATTATGGATAGATAGAGAGAGAAAGAGAGAGAGAAAGAGAAAGAGAGAGATTGAGATAAATAGTGAGGGAGAGAGACAGACAGCGACAGAGAGGTGTGACGTTGCAGTTCTAGCACGGCACGTGACTCTGTTCAACTTTTATTTATTATTTAGCTTTTGTTTTTATTTATTATTTAGCTTTTGTTTTTATTTATTATTTAGCTTTTGTTTTTATTTATTATTTAGCTTTTGTTTTTATTTATTATTTAGCTTTTGTTTTTATTTATTATTTAGCTTTTGTTTTTATTTATTATTTAGCTTTTGTTTTTATTTATTATTTAGCTTTTGTTTTTATTTATTATTTAGCTTTTGTTTTTATTTATTATTTAGCTTTTGTTTTTATTTATTATTTAGCTTTTGTTTTTATTTATTATTTAGCTTTTGTTTTTATTTATTATTTAGCTTTTGTTTTCTTACGGTTGTAACCTTGCCGATGTGTTTATTAAAACATCTGCCAGTGCACAGTAGCTACCGGGCACGTAGCACATGTTATTTACATGGCAATTTCTAATAACATAATTATTGCAGAATTCAATTCCAACTGCAGATTGATGGCCTAGAACGTTGGTCGACCATCAACATGAAGAATAAGGATCCTTATTCTCCATATTGCTGGCCTACTAACGTTCGAGTCCATCAATCTGCATAGTTTGCTTTTTTAACTAGCAGAGGGTTAATTACGTGAAACCCGGGTACCATTCGATGGAATTTTAAATCATAGTATGTAAATAAAACACATATTCTACCCTTGTTTTACAATCGAGTACTTTGGTTTGTGTTTTCTACTGACGTGAGGTGCTTAAGAGGGGATAATTGCCAGTCTCCCTGGGCGCCTCTACCGGGGAATGCCGATGGGTCCTTGTTCAGCTATATTTTACACTCATCCATAGTGCTCCTCGTGGAAGCCGGCTATATCGTCACTAAACGACTTTGTCACATTGTTGGAAAGGTTTCTTACAATTGTTTATGGAGAGGAGCATTAAATCTGACCATTTATTACAAAACATATAACGGATATCTTAAGTTGTTTCCGTTTAATCAGAGCATTTCGAGATAAACACGTGATTCCAAGATTAAACATGATAAAAAAACGAAAATTCTATTTCAAAATTAAGCATGACAGCCTAACAAAAATTGCATATGAAATTATGCGTGACAGACCAAGTAAAATGCTCTTTCAAACATAACAGTGACAGACTAAAGAAAATTGTATTTCAAAATTATGCATGACAGACCAATTGAAATACTATTTCAAACATAACCATGACAGACTAACAAAAAATTATATTTCAAAATTATGCATGACAGACCAATTGAAATACTATTTCAAACATAACCGTGACAGACTAACAAAAAATTATATTTCAAAATTATGCATGACAGACCAATTGAAATACTATTTCAAACATAACCATGACAGACTAACAAAAATTATATTTCAAAATTATGCATGACAGACCAATTGAAATACTATTTCAAACATAACCATGACAGACTAACAAAAAATTATATTTCAAAATTATGCATGACAGACCAATTGAAATACTATTTCAAACATAACCGTGACAGACTAACAAAAAATTATATTTCAAAATTATGCATGACAGACCAATTGAAATACTATTTCAAACATAACCGTGACAGACTAACAAAAAATTATATTTCAAAATTATGCATGACAGACCAATTGAAATACTATTTCAAACATAACAGTGACAGACTAACAAAAAATTATATTTCAAAATTATGCATGACAGACCAATTGAAATACTATTTCAAACATAACCGTGACAGACTAACAAAAAATTATATTTCAAAATTATGCATGACAGACCAATTGAAATACTATTTCAAACATAACCATGACAGACTAACAAAAATTATATTTCAAAATTATGCATGACAGACCAATTGAAATACTATTTCAAACATAACCATGACAGACTAACAAAAAATTATATTTCAAAATTATGCATGACAGACCAATTGAAATACTATTTCAAACATAACCGTGACAGACTAACAAAAAATTATATTTCAAAATTATGCATGACAGACCAATTGAAATACTATTTCAAACATAACCGTGACAGACTAACAAAAAATTATATTTCAAAATTATGCATGACAGACCAATTGAAATACTATTTCAAACATAACCATGACAGACTAACAAAAATTATATTTCAAAATTATGCATGACAGACCAATTGAAATACTATTTCAAACATAACCATGACAGACTAACAAAAAATTATATTTCAAAATTATGCATGACAGACCAATTGAAATACTATTTCAAACATAACCGTGACAGACTAACAAAAAATTATATTTCAAAATTATGCATGACAGACCAATTGAAATACTATTTCAAACATAACCGTGACAGACTAACAAAAAATTATATTTCAAAATTATGCATGACAGACCAATTGAAATACTATTTCAAACATAACCATGACAGACTAACAAAAATTATATTTCAAAATTATGCATGACAGACCAATTGAAATACTATTTCAAACATAACCATGACAGACTAACAAAAAATTATATTTCAAAATTATGCATGACAGACCAATTGAAATACTATTTCAAACATAACCATGACAGACTAACAAAAATTATATTTCAAAATTATGCATGACAGACCAATTGAAATACTATTTCAAACATAACCATGACAGACTAACAAAAAATTATATTTCAAAATTATGCATGACAGACCAATTGAAATACTATTTCAAACATAACCATGACAGACTAACAAAAATTATATTTCAAAATTATGCATGACAGACCAATTGAAATACTATTTCAAACATAACCATGACAGACTAACAAAAAATTATATTTCAAAATTATGCATGACAGACCAATTGAAATACTATTTCAAACATAACCGTGACAGACTAACAAAAAATTATATTTCAAAATTATGCATGACAGACCAATTGAAATACTATTTCAAACATAACCATGACAGACTAACAAAAATTATATTTCAAAATTATGCATGACAGACCAATTGAAATACTATTTCAAACATAACCATGACAGACTAACAAAAAATTATATTTCAAAATTATGCATGACAGACCAATTGAAATACTATTTCAAACATAACCGTGACAGACTAACAAAAAATTATATTTCAAAATTATGCATGACAGACCAATTGAAATACTATTTCAAACATAACCATGACAGACTAACAAAAATTATATTTCAAAATTATGCATGACAGACCAATTGAAATACTATTTCAAACATAACCATGACAGACTAACAAAAAATTATATTTCAAAATTATGCATGACAGACCAATTGAAATACTATTTCAAACATAACCATGACAGACTAACAAAAATTATATTTCAAAATTATGCATGACAGACCAATTGAAATACTATTTCAAACATAACCATGACAGACTAACAAAAAATTATATTTCAAAATTATGCATGACAGACCAATTGAAATACTATTTCAAACATAACCGTGACAGACTAACAAAAAATTATATTTCAAAATTATGCATGACAGACCAATTGAAATACTATTTCAAACATAACCATGACAGACTAACAAAAATTATATTTCAAAATTATGCATGACAGACCAATTGAAATACTATTTCAAACATAACCATGACAGACTAACAAAAAATTATATTTCAAAATTATGCATGACAGACCAATTGAAATACTATTTCAAACATAACCGTGACAGACTAACAAAAAATTATATTTCAAAATTATGCATGACAGACCAATTGAAATACTATTTCAAACATAACCATGACAGACTAACAAAAATTATATTTCAAAATTATGCATGACAGACCAATTGAAATACTATTTCAAACATAACCATGACAGACTAACAAAAAATTATATTTCAAAATTATGCATGACAGACCAATTGAAATACTATTTCAAACATAACCGTGACAGACTAACAAAAAATTATATTTCAAAATTATGCATGACAGACCAATTGAAATACTATTTCAAACATAACCGTGACAGACTAACAAAAAATTATATTTCAAAATTATGCATGACAGACCAATTGAAATACTATTTCAAACATAACCATGACAGACTAACAAAAATTATATTTCAAAATTATGCATGACAGACCAATTGAAATACTATTTCAAACATAACCGTGACAGACTAACAAAAAATCTGTTTAAAACTTAAGCCGGTTTTGTTAATCATAAAGACTCGTTACTTAGCCCATTTTGTACCCAACGCATCTTGTGTGACCTTGACATTGACAAATGACCCTGAATAGTTCTGTCAAGGTCGGAATGTTTACGGAATTTCAATTTTTCTCAATAATGATGTATGGATCTGATACTCTTTGATAGCAATAACCACCGTGCACAATTTCATTGCATTGTGCGTTTATTTAACGGGGAAACAGTTCTGGAAAAAAAAAGAAGAATATTTTTTTTTATACATAAACCACTATCAATGTTCAACTAAGTTGATAGATGTTTAGGTTATTTTACGATCCGGTCAGACTAGTTACAGTCTGTTTTTCCGTGTCAGGTTCTAATGGAGACGTGGAAATTTCTGGAGTGTCTACATTTAGCCAGGTAGTGTCTAGAAATGCTGGCTTTAGCCTATCTACCACAAAGTTTTGGTTGGTGTCTTCAATGTGTACAATCAAGTATTTTTTTGTCTTGGGAGGATCTGTAGATTGGCTGCAATTGATGTGTTTTAGCGAGATCCCGCACAAACATATGTGTGCACGTTTGCATGAGTTTGAGCACATCAGTAGGTTTCAGGGTCTGTGCCGGAGGGTTATAGGCGAGTTTTGTCATCCTTGTCGTGAGCCGATCCAGAAAACCGGTGAGGTCCATCACTTTTTGTGGAGGATCGAAGAAGAACTGCCCGGAAGTCGGAGTGTTGTGCCATATACCATCTCTGCAGCTGAACATTTAATGTCGCCCTGCTGGAATACTTTCTGTGGCTAAGATCAAAGTGTAGTATCTGTTCCGATGGATACTGCACCCCATATACTGGTATTGTCTTGGCCTTCGGGGCTTGATTTACGCCCGGTCTATGGGTCTGTCCTGTGCAGTTCTAGGAGGTCCACCCTCCCAGGCTTCGTCTCCCCTCTTTGGGGAGGAGTAAGTTTATTGCTTACTGCCTGAGGCGCCCCTACCGGGGAATGCCGACGGGGCTGCCCAAGCAATTTTTAATGGCCAGAGTGCTCACCTCTTGGGCGCTGGCTTTTCAAACCCCATTTTCCCGACCCGACCTTGGGTTGCATCTTACTTGTGGGAGTAAGATAAAAACTGGCCTTGTGCCTAACTCCTGGAGAGGAGTAAATCAATACTCTGATAGCTTCTTTCCTCGGACCACTTGCCTTTTGAATTCCCTCCCTGCTCTCTGTTTCCCCGTCCGTACTAACATGCAGAAGCTTATTTGTAATGTGAATAAACATCTTACTGCCCAACTGCTCGCCCAGGTTGTCCCCTATAAATCTGACCCTTATCACAGTATCCCCTTAAGCTTCAGTGGCAATATGCCTTTTTTGGGCTAAACAAAAGTATTTAAAAAAGAATTTTAAAAGGAGATACATTCAAAGGGATATAAACCCTCAAAGATTATTACTGCTAAGTTCACACCATTTTTTTATGTTGGGATCTATTGGGTTTTCAAATTTTGGAATCTATTTTGGGCGTTGTTTTACAATTTCAAACAGAACAAAGAAGGGGTGGCAAAAACAAATATTCAACAAATAAATGCCAGTGTTATGTTTGGAATAGCATTGTAGTTGGTCTGTCACGCATAATTTCATATGCAATTTTTGTTAGGCTGTCATGCTTAATTTTGAAATAGAATTTTCGTTTTTTTATCATGTTTAATTTTGAAATAGAATTTTCGTTTTTTTATCATGTTTAATTTTGAAATAGAATTTTCGTTTTTTTATCATGTTTAATTTTGAAATAGAATTTTCGTTTTTTTATCATATTTAATTTTGAAATAGAATTTTCGTTTTTTTATCATATTTAATTTTGAAATAGAATTTTCGTTTTTTTATCATGTTTAATTTTGAAATAGAATTTTCGTTTTTTTATCATATTTAATTTTGAAATAGAATTTTTGTTTTTTTATCATGTTTAATTTTGAAATAGAATTTTCGTTTTTTTATCATGTTTAATTTTGAAATAGAATTTTCGTTTTTTTTATCATGTTTAAATTTGAAATAGAATTTTCTTTTTTTATCATGTTTAATTTTGAAATAGAATTTTCGTTGTTTATCATGTTTAATTTTGAAATATAATTTTTGTTTTTCTATCATGTTTAATTTTGGAAACACGTGTTTCGTCGAAATGCTCTGATTCAACGGAAACAACTTAAGATATCCGTTATATGTGTGAAAAAAAGACAAACGGAAAACAGGTTAGAATGCAGGAGAAAAACAAAAACAAGAGATTTACCGGTTTCGTTCGTATTATTGAACGTCTCCCGAAAAAAGTTCGATAATACGAACGAAACCGGTCAAATCTCTTGTTTTTGTTTTTCTCCTGCATTCTAACCTGTTTTCCGTTTGTTTGTTTTTTTCACACATTGTGTCTACCACGGCATTTCATTTTCATGACTTATTGTGTACCTTACCCCATATCCGTTATATGTTTTGTAATAAATTGTCTAAATGCTCCTCTCCATAAACAACTACAAGAAACCTTTCCAACCACCGAGTGTTATGGTAAATAGTACTCTTTCTTATAGTCTAACTTTACAACTCCCTAGATTGACATTCTCAGATAACATGAGCTGGAATAAATGCATTGAAGATGTTGCTAAATCTGCTGCAAAATAGGTAGACTTCCTTTACCGGTCTAGAAAACATCTGTTAGTATCCTATATATCTATAAAGCGACCATCCGCCCGTGCATGGAGTATTGTTGTCACATCTGGGATGGTTCACCCAACACTAGTCTCTCCCTCTTGGACATGCTACAAAAAAGAATTCCTAACCTATTAGGTTCCGCACTGTCTGACAAGCTCCAGTCCCTGTCACATCGCTGTAGAGTTGCATCCCTGTGCCTGTTTTACAAGTACTTCCACGGAATGTGCTCCGATGAACTCACTACACTTGTACACCCTTTCCCAACGTAAATACTTCCGACCTAACCGACTATCAGCAAAATCTCGCCCCTTCACTGTAAAGGACCCGAGATGCTGCAAGATCTTCTATTTGGATAGCTACTGTCCTCGGACCACTTGCTGTTGAAATTCTCTCCCTGCTCCCTGTTTCCCCGACCGTATAAACATAGATAAATTTAAATGTTAAACATTTTGCTGTCCAGCACCCCCACCTCACCAGGCTGACCCTGCGCCCCCAAAAGAAATCTGACTTCTATCATATTAGCCTCTTACACTGCAGTGGAAATATGCCTTGTTTTGGGGGGAATACAAATAAAAAAACATAAACATAAAGAAAAAATATATATTATCGGATATATGATATGATATTTTATTCAGTTGTCTATGATAAGAGACTGCGAACAAAATGGAGGATAGTAACAACCACCTACGTTCATTTGGCTATGAGTGAATAATGCTAGGGGCGGACACTCTCTCACGTTTCCTCGAACCTATCCGACGGCACACGCGACTTTAAGGTTACTCAAAATGGTGACGTTGTGTTGCACTTTACTCGGCTCAATAAACATCAAGATGTCGCCCAATTCTTTACTACCTAGTGTCATATATATATATATATATATATATATATATATATATATATATATATATATATATATATATATATATATAGGCAGAATCTTATATTGCGGGCAAGTATTGTTAAATATAAGATACAACTTATGTCTAGATATCCTTTGGTAGATCCTTTCAATAGTCCGAATTAAGATCTTAGTTACGGAGGGGAATTAACTGATGAATTTGCCATAATTTGGATTTGTCTTCCAAGTATATATATATATATATATATATATATGGTCGAGTTTGGAGTTTCCTAACATGATGAGATAAAAAAAATTATGTATAGGCGATGAAAATGATTTTATGTTATAAATATTTATGTGGCTTACGGAACTGCAGTCGCGTTTCGGTGATGTCACCTCTCCAGAGCTCATACTCATTCTTAGTTATGTAGATTTGTATTGTTTTGTACTAGCAATGATAGAAGCGTTTGTATTTTTTCACTTCCTAAGTGGTAAAGAGTTTTCTCTCATGCAGAAGACTGCATTACGTCGACCTTTTAACAGGGCGTATTTTTATTTATATATATTTTTTAATTATTTTTAGGTAAAAGTACTTTTATGTAAGTAAAAAATTCACACACACACACACACACACACACACACACATATATATATATATATATATATATATATATATATATATATATATATAGAGAGAGAGAGAGAGAGAGAGAGAGAGAGAGAGAGAGAGAAAGAGAGAGAGAGAATTACTATTTCATGTATAAAGAAGTGACTCTGACACCTTTAAAATTGCCTGGGCAGCTCCGTCAGGATTCCCCCGTCGGTCGCCTCAGGCAGTTAGCAATAAACTAATCCCCCCCCCCAAAGAGGGGAGGTAAGGCCTGGGAGGGTTGATAAAAAGCTACCGAAATGGCATGTGTTTCTGTGAGACTAATTGTCAAGATCGAAACCTCGACTGGTATGTGATCGCTATCGCCACTGGACGCCAAATGAACGGAGCCAACAGCTGCCACGGCGATTAGTCGTAACTGTATTTATTGTGTCTGGGTAAGTCTATTTATTTCTAAAATAGGTAGATCAGCTTACACCATAACCCCCCCCCCCCCTTTAAGCCTTTGCTCAGTAAGTAGTCAATGTCTTTTCCTCTTGGGTTTGACTTCCACGAAGTTTGTATTTTTTCTTTTTCTATAAGTTGTTCGCCTCTGAGAAACTATTTGTGGGACTGGTAACTCGAACGTGTCAAACACGACGTCCATCAATGTTTCTTCTGAAGCGTTGTCCTCTACAGTATCGGAATATATTTTCTTGAATTGGTTTGAATGTTTCTTGTGGGAAAAGTTTGGCCTTTTATAGAGCATGTTATTTATCTACCCCCACAAGGTAAGATGTGACACAAGGTCGGGAAAGTGGGATTTGAAAAGCCAGCGCCCGAGAAGGTGAGCACTCTGGCCTACAAAAAATGCCTGGGCAGCCCCGTCGGCATTCCTCGGCAATAAACTTACTCCTCCCCAAAGAAGGGAGGCAAGGCCTGGGAGGGTGAACCTCCTAGAACTGCACAGGACAGACCCATAGACCGGCGTAAATCAAACCCCGAAGGCCAAGACAATACCGATATATTGGGTGCAGTATCCATCGGAACATATACTAGCATATTCTCAATTTTTTTATCAACAATCCCGATTTCCCAAAATGATTTGTTTTTCTTAAACATTCGTAAAAAACTTTTTTCCGATTTTAAAACGTTTTTTTTTTTTTTACATTTATTTTTCGTTTAGGTTTCTTATGAGTCTCTTGAAAATCGTCTTGCTCTTTCTTGCGAACATAGCTTCCGCTGGTGGAATGCAGGACGGAACATTATCATACGCGGTCATTCTATAAACTTGTAGAAAATCCTGCATGGCTTTCTCTGTGGAAGTACCCCTTGCTTTTTTACGCTCTTTTAAAAGTATGGACAAATCACCCCGCTTGACCGTTGCTTCTTGCATGATACGGCGCGGCGATTGTGAGGTGTTCCACGAGAAACGACTGACAAAACATTTTGAATCCACTGGACGTGAATTGAGTACCGTTATCCGATACTACACAATCCACGACTCTGAAACGTGCGAACAATTCATGCAGAACGCAAATTGTTGTTTCTGTCATTGGTTGTTTACACTTAAGTATATGTGACCACCATTTAGTAAAGCGATCCACAACAACCAGACAATAGAACCCGTCCAATTGCACAGCAAAGTCAATATGGGTTCTTGATGGATTAAGGATATGAAACTCCTTGCTTTGAACTTCTGATGTTTTAATAAATATTGTATCTATACAATTTTTTATTCTCATCTTTCGTCTCTAGAATTGATTGCTCTATTCAATATATTGAGCTTTATATTATAACGATATATTATTATTAAACGATACATCGCTTTATCTTTGATTTAATTTAATATATATATATATACATATGTATATATATATACACTTATATATATACATATATATACATATATATATACATATATATATACGCATATATATATACACGTATGTGTGTGTATATATATTATACATAGAGATAGATAGATAGATAGATAGATAGAGAGAGAGAGAGAGAGAGATTCTTGTTATCTGATTATTTGATTCATAGAAAAATTCTAAAAGAAAAAAAACAGGTTTTAATAAATAATTGTCCGCCATTTTTAATTCTAATTTGCCTGTCTTATTTTAATACATATAAGCGACGTTTGTTTGTATAACATTTTTGTGAGAAAGGCAAAAGATAAGATAAATAAAAGATCCGTAATATTCGTATATACATTCATAAAGCTATTAAATATTACCATCCGGGGTGGGGGGCATATATCTGCAAATCTAAACCATAACAACATGTATCCAGTCTGTCTAATAAAACGTGTGTTTTTCTCCTTAATCTGCGGTGCGATTTTTTTTTTGCATCTCACATTTATGGATTTGCACGCAATAAGAATCGCCATGGTTTCACGTCAAACGAAGACTTTAATGGCGACGTCGTTTTGCGCGCATCTCAAATAAATAAATAATAAATAAAAAACAATTTTAAAACAGAATAAATTCCAGCATGCGTATATTGGTCTGAAGTTTTTTATGGCTGCATTTCATTGCAACTAAAAAAAGGTTACAGAATGAAATATGTGTTTTTTTGTTTTTTTATTTTTTGTCAACTACTTGCATTTGTTCGTATGCACCTCTCTCCAAACCAGTGTCTCGAGCAAGACAACTACACATATTTGTAAATATCAGTGCCTGTCTCCGTGATCGGTCTCCGCGCACTCTCTCTCTCTCTCTCTCTCTCTCTCTCTCTCTCTCTCTCTCTTCATATATATATATATATATATATATATATATATATATATATATATATTCACAAAAAAGTGCTCAATAAAGATAAAGAGCTATATTGTGAATGCTTTTATTCGAATATGTACAAGGTCTGCTACACTGGCATGTCGATGTTATCGATCTACATCTATCGAGAGCTGAAGTCTTATCAAGCAGAAAGTTTTTCCTTGATCCGACCCGGTCGGTGAAGTCCAGGAAGAAGTCCCTGGTTCAATCCCGGGTTTCGGCATCCGGCGGTTGTCATGTTTTTAACATTTTTATCTGCTACGTTCATTTTTTCTTTTTCTTTTTTGAGAAATATGTTGTTGATGGACAGACACGTGTGACAGTAGATTGAGATGAAATACAGGCGTGTAGAGTGAGAAGGAAATAGTGAATAAATGCAAAAGAAAAGTATGTTTTCGACAGCCGAAATAGCTCAGTTGGGAGAGCGTTAGACTGAAGATCTAAAGGTCCCTGGTTCAATCCCGGGTTTCGGCATCCGGCGGTTGTCATGTTTTTAACATTTTTATCTGCTACGTTCATTTTTTCTTTTTCTTTTTTGAGAAATATGTTGTTGATGGACAGACACGTGTGACAGTAGATTGAGATGAAATACAGGCGTGTAGAGTGAGAAGGAAATAGTGAATAAATGCAAAAGAAAAGTATGTTTTCGACAGCCGAAATAGCTCAGTTGGGAGAGCGTTAGACTGAAGATCTAAAGGTCCCTGGTTCAATCCCGGGTTTCGGCATCCGGCGGTTGTCATGTTTTTAACATTTTATCTGCTACGTTCATTTTTTCTTTTTCTTTTTTGAGAAATATGTTGTTGATGGACAGACACGTGTGACAGTAGATTGAGATGAAATACAGGCGTGTAGAGTGAGAAGGAAATAGTGAATAAATGCAAAAGAAAAGTATGTTTTCGACAGCCGAAATAGCTCAGTTGGGAGAGCGTTAGACTGAAGATCTAAAGGTCCCTGGTTCAATCCCGGGTTTCGGCATCCGGCGGTTGTCATGTTTTTAACATTTTTATCTGCTACGTTCATTTTTTCTTTTTCTTTTTTGAGAAATATGTTGTTGATAGACAGACACGTGTGACAGTAGATTGAGATGAAATACAGGCGTGTAGAGTGAGAAGGAAATAGTGAATAAATGCAAAAGAAAAGTATGTTTTCGACAGCCGAAATAGCTCAGTTGGGAGAGCGTTAGACTGAAGATCTAAAGGTCCCTGGTTCAATCCCGGGTTTCGGCATCCGGCGGTTGTCATGTTTTTAACATTTTTATCTGCTACGTTCATTTTTTCTTTTTCTTTTTTGAGAAATATGTTGTTGATAGACAGACACGTGTGACAGTAGATTGAGATGAAATACAGGCGTGTAGAGTGAGAAGGAAATAGTGAATAAATGCAAAAGAAAAGTATGTTTTCGACAGCCGAAATAGCTCAGTTGGGAGAGCGTTAGACTGAAGATCTAAAGGTCCCTGGTTCAATCCCGGGTTTCGGCATCCGGCGGTTGTCATGTTTTTAACATTTTTATCTGCTACGTTCATTTTTTCTTTTTCTTTTTTGAGAAATATGTTGTTGATGGACAGACACGTGTGACAGTAGATTGAGATGAAATACAGGCGTGTAGAGTGAGAAGGAAATAGTGAATAAATGCAAAAGAAAAGTATGTTTTCGACAGCCGAAATAGCTCAGTTGGGAGAGCGTTAGACTGAAGATCTAAAGGTCCCTGGTTCAATCCCGGGTTTCGGCATCCGGCGGTTGTCATGTTTTTAACATTTTATCTGCTACGTTCATTTTTTCTTTTTCTTTTTTGAGAAATATGTTGTTGATAGACAGACACGTGTGACAGTAGATTGAGATGAAATACAGGCGTGTAGAGTGAGAAGGAAATAGTGAATAAATGCAAAAGAAAAGTATGTTTTCGACAGCCGAAATAGCTCAGTTGGGAGAGCGTTAGACTGAAGATCTAAAGGTCCCTGGTTCAATCCCGGGTTTCGGCATCCGGCGGTTGTCATGTTTTTAACATTTTTATCTGCTACGTTCATTTTTTCTTTTTCTTTTTTGAGAAATATGTTGTTGATGGACAGACACGTGTGACAGTAGATTGAGATGAAATACAGGCGTGTAGAGTGAGAAGGAAATAGTGAATAAATGCAAAAGAAAAGTATGTTTTCGACAGCCGAAATAGCTCAGTTGGGAGAGCGTTAGACTGAAGATCTAAAGGTCCCTGGTTCAATCCCGGGTTTCGGCATCCGGCGGTTGTCATGTTTTTAACATTTTTATCTGCTACGTTCATTTTTTCTTTTTCTTTTTTGAGAAATATGTTGTTGATGGACAGACACGTGTGACAGTAGATTGAGATGAAATACAGGCGTGTAGAGTGAGAAGGAAATAGTGAATAAATGAAAAAGAAAAGTATGTTTTCGACAGCCGAAATAGCTCAGTTGGGAGAGCGTTAGACTGAAGATCTAAAGGTCCCTGGTTCAATCCCGGGTTTCGGCATCCGGCGGTTGTCATGTTTTTAACATTTTTATCTGCTACGTTCATTTTTTCTTTTTCTTTTTTGAGAAATATGTTGTTGATAGACAGACACGTGTGACAGTAGATTGAGATGAAATACAGGCGTGTAGAGTGAGAAGGAAATAGTGAATAAATGCAAAAGAAAAGTATGTTTTCGACAGCCGAAATAGCTCAGTTGGGAGAGCGTTAGACTGAAGATCTAAAGGTCCCTGGTTCAATCCCGGGTTTCGGCATCCGGCGGTTGTCATGTTTTTAACATTTTTATCTGCTACGTTCATTTTTTCTTTTTCTTTTTTGAGAAATATGTTGTTGATAGACAGACACGTGTGACAGTAGATTGAGATGAAATACAGGCGTGTAGAGTGAGAAGGAAATAGTGAATAAATGCAAAAGAAAAGTATGTTTTCGACAGCCGAAATAGCTCAGTTGGGAGAGCGTTAGACTGAAGATCTAAAGGTCCCTGGTTCAATCCCGGGTTTCGGCATCCGGCGGTTGTCATGTTTTTAACATTTTTATCTGCTACGTTCATTTTTTCTTTTTCTTTTTTGAGAAATATGTTGTTGATGGACAGACACGTGTGACAGTAGATTGAGATGAAATACAGGCGTGTAGAGTGAGAAGGAAATAGTGAATAAATGCAAAAGAAAAGTATGTTTTCGACAGCCGAAATAGCTCAGTTGGGAGAGCGTTAGACTGAAGATCTAAAGGTCCCTGGTTCAATCCCGGGTTTCGGCATCCGGCGGTTGTCATGTTTTTAACATTTTTATCTGCTACGTTCATTTTTTCTTTTTCTTTTTTGAGAAATATGTTGTTGATGGACAGACACGTGTGACAGTAGATTGAGATGAAATACAGGCGTGTAGAGTGAGAAGGAAATAGTGAATAAATGCAAAAGAAAAGTATGTTTTCGACAGCCGAAATAGCTCAGTTGGGAGAGCGTTAGACTGAAGATCTAAAGGTCCCTGGTTCAATCCCGGGTTTCGGCATCCGGCGGTTGTCATGTTTTTAACATTTTATCTGCTACGTTCATTTTTTCTTTTTCTTTTTTGAGAAATATGTTGTTGATAGACAGACACGTGTGACAGTAGATTGAGATGAAATACAGGCGTGTAGAGTGAGAAGGAAATAGTGAATAAATGCAAAAGAAAAGTATGTTTTCGACAGCCGAAATAGCTCAGTTGGGAGAGCGTTAGACTGAAGATCTAAAGGTCCCTGGTTCAATCCCGGGTTTCGGCATCCGGCGGTTGTCATGTTTTTAACATTTTTATCTGCTACGTTCATTTTTTCTTTTTCTTTTTTGAGAAATATGTTGTTGATGGACAGACACGTGTGACAGTAGATTGAGATGAAATACAGGCGTGTAGAGTGAGAAGGAAATAGTGAATAAATGCAAAAGAAAAGTATGTTTTCGACAGCCGAAATAGCTCAGTTGGGAGAGCGTTAGACTGAAGATCTAAAGGTCCCTGGTTCAATCCCGGGTTTCGGCATCCGGCGGTTGTCATGTTTTTAACATTTTTATCTGCTACGTTCATTTTTTCTTTTTCTTTTTTGAGAAATATGTTGTTGATGGACAGACACGTGTGACAGTAGATTGAGATGAAATACAGGCGTGTAGAGTGAGAAGGAAATAGTGAATAAATGCAAAAGAAAAGTATGTTTTCGACAGCCGAAATAGCTCAGTTGGGAGAGCGTTAGACTGAAGATCTAAAGGTCCCTGGTTCAATCCCGGGTTTCGGCATCCGGCGGTTGTCATGTTTTTAACATTTTTATCTGCTACGTTCATTTTTTCTTTTTCTTTTTTGAGAAATATGTTGTTGATAGACAGACACGTGTGACAGTAGATTGAGATGAAATACAGGCGTGTAGAGTGAGAAGGAAATAGTGAATAAATGCAAAAGAAAAGTATGTTTTCGACAGCCGAAATAGCTCAGTTGGGAGAGCGTTAGACTGAAGATCTAAAGGTCCCTGGTTCAATCCCGGGTTTCGGCATCCGGCGGTTGTCATGTTTTTAACATTTTTATCTGCTACGTTCATTTTTTCTTTTTCTTTTTTGAGAAATATGTTGTTGATGGACAGACACGTGTGACAGTAGATTGAGATGAAATACAGGCGTGTAGAGTGAGAAGGAAATAGTGAATAAATGCAAAAGAAAAGTATGTTTTCGACAGCCGAAATAGCTCAGTTGGGAGAGCGTTAGACTGAAGATCTAAAGGTCCCTGGTTCAATCCCGGGTTTCGGCATCCGGCGGTTGTCATGTTTTTAACATTTTTATCTGCTACGTTCATTTTTTCTTTTTCTTTTTTGAGAAATATGTTGTTGATGGACAGACACGTGTGACAGTAGATTGAGATGAAATACAGGCGTGTAGAGTGAGAAGGAAATAGTGAATAAATGCAAAAGAAAAGTATGTTTTCGACAGCCGAAATAGCTCAGTTGGGAGAGCGTTAGACTGAAGATCTAAAGGTCCCTGGTTCAATCCCGGGTTTCGGCATCCGGCGGTTGTCATGTTTTTAACATTTTTATCTGCTACGTTCATTTTTTCTTTTTCTTTTTTGAGAAATATGTTGTTGATAGACAGACACGTGTGACAGTAGATTGAGATGAAATACAGGCGTGTAGAGTGAGAAGGAAATAGTGAATAAATGCAAAAGAAAAGTATGTTTTCGACAGCCGAAATAGCTCAGTTGGGAGAGCGTTAGACTGAAGATCTAAAGGTCCCTGGTTCAATCCCGGGTTTCGGCATCCGGCGGTTGTCATGTTTTTAACATTTTATCTGCTACGTTCATTTTTTCTTTTTCTTTTTTGAGAAATATGTTGTTGATGGACAGACACGTGTGACAGTAGATTGAGATGAAATACAGGCGTGTAGAGTGAGAAGGAAATAGTGAATAAATGAAAAAGAAAAGTATGTTTTCGACAGCCGAAATAGCTCAGTTGGGAGAGCGTTAGACTGAAGATCTAAAGGTCCCTGGTTCAATCCCGGGTTTCGGCATCCGGCGGTTGTCATGTTTTTAACATTTTATCTGCTACGTTCATTTTTTCTTTTTCTTTTTTGAGAAATATGTTGTTGATGGACAGACACGTGTGACAGTAGATTGAGATGAAATACAGGCGTGTAGAGTGAGAAGGAAATAGTGAATAAATGCAAAAGAAAAGTATGTTTTCGACAGCCGAAATAGCTCAGTTGGGAGAGCGTTAGACTGAAGATCTAAAGGTCCCTGGTTCAATCCCGGGTTTCGGCATCCGGCGGTTGTCATGTTTTTAACATTTTTATCTGCTACGTTCATTTTTTCTTTTTCTTTTTTGAGAAATATGTTGTTGATAGACAGACACGTGTGACAGTAGATTGAGATGAAATACAGGCGTGTAGAGTGAGAAGGAAATAGTGAATAAATGCAAAAGAAAAGTATGTTTTCGACAGCCGAAATAGCTCAGTTGGGAGAGCGTTAGACTGAAGATCTAAAGGTCCCTGGTTCAATCCCGGGTTTCGGCATCCGGCGGTTGTCATGTTTTTAACATTTTATCTGCTACGTTCATTTTTTCTTTTTCTTTTTTGAGAAATATGTTGTTGATGGACAGACACGTGTGACAGTAGATTGAGATGAAATACAGGCGTGTAGAGTGAGAAGGAAATAGTGAATAAATGAAAAAGAAAAGTATGTTTTCGACAGCCGAAATAGCTCAGTTGGGAGAGCGTTAGACTGAAGATCTAAAGGTCCCTGGTTCAATCCCGGGTTTCGGCATCCGGCGGTTGTCATGTTTTTAACATTTTATCTGCTACGTTCATTTTTTCTTTTTCTTTTTTGAGAAATATGTTGTTGATGGACAGACACGTGTGACAGTAGATTAAGATGAAACATTTTTATCTGCTACATTCATATTTACTCGACTCTAACCGCAGCAGAGTGAGGTATAAAGTCAGTTTACTGTGAGAAATCCAGCTCCCTCAAATAAGGTGATCTCTGGGAGAGTGCAGAATTTGCTGCAATTGGACCCGCTTGCGTTCATAGCTAAAGGCGCCCGGCTATAAACCACCACCCTCCCGAATGAGGAGGTAATGGGTTTTATTGAAGATTTTAGCTTTAAAATGGCTGTCAAATGTTGGTGATTAGTTTTACTTCACTTTGTAAACAAACGGTAGCTTCACAGCAAAATCAATTCCTTTCTAAGCTCTAGGTCTTCCATTTAATTTGTTTGTTCTCTTCGGTGATCAGGAGGCTAACCTCCCAAGCATTACCTCTTTCTTTCTGGGCGACGAAAGGGTTAATCGCCTTTGTTAAAAGGCGGGGGGGGGACGTTCGGCAATCATCCGAGCCGCTCTTACCGGGAAATGGTCCGATTTAATAAATGTTTTGTTAGTTGAATCGTTTACCAAATTTGTCCCATCGCACATTAGATTCTAAGATCAATCTTGTGTCATATCCAGCTCTCGTGGGGAAATTGGTAAACAATATTTCTGAATTACATTGATTACCTATAAAAGCTAATGAGAAAGTTCAGTAATCAACATGTCCGATAGTAATCACTATGTCCGATTGACAACGGTAAGATCGTCGCTGTATTTTTTCTCAGCCGATAAATCTTGAATCCCACTTTTTTGTATGCGGGGATATATTGTTTCCATTTCTGCTTGATGAGCAGCAAATCTTGGAAATGTCTTCTTTCTAGCACCGCTGAAATTCCTCTCCTTGTGCGGGGTATATTGTTTTCGATTTGTCTTCGTTGTGGGCAGCAAATCTTGATTCGTCCTGTCTCCACCGCTGCCGGGGGTTTCCCACTAATCTCTAGGGCCTTTCGTTCGCATAGCAACAGGCTTTTCCCAAATTTGATTGGTTGTCCTACATCCGCCCCTAAAAATGCATGGGCTGATTTTACGGCCTTTGGCCTCTCACTGTCTTGACTACATCCGGTCCCAATGTTTAATGTGTGTTCCCTTTTTGGCGAATTGCACCATATTTTTTTCTGATGGGGAGCATGTGCCAACGAGTCCCCTATTCTTCTATTCCTGCTTTATGAGGCAAAATATGTGGATATAAGAATGGCGAGCCAAAATCTGAGTTTTAAATCGATTAAAACAAGAATAATTTTTAATTCAAAAGTCATTGAAACACACACATGCCCTTTCTTAACACTAATCCGAAATGGTAATACGAAAAATAACTACGGAAAAGATGTGCGCAACAGGAATATGACAGGGCCGTTAAAAGTCAAAGTTATTCTC
The DNA here is from genome assembly GCA_963556195.1 of Sepiola atlantica. Classification (NCBI taxonomy): domain Eukaryota; kingdom Metazoa; phylum Mollusca; class Cephalopoda; order Sepiida; family Sepiolidae; genus Sepiola; species Sepiola atlantica. The sequence goes on along the minus strand of OY744519.1, from coordinate 30,478,932 downwards.
CAAATTAACCCCTAATACTGCTCTTAAAAAGAAAATAGCACAAAAACTTTATTATGTACTTACTTGTTAGGTTAAAAAAAAAGAAGACAGTACACCAAAAATTACGCAAATTCATCCAGTATTTTTTTTTTAAATAAAATAAAATTTTATCGGTGGAAGCCGATTTCGACATTATCATGGTCAACAGTTTGAGTTATGTCCCTTGATCGTCATAATATCGAAAATGGCGACCACCAGTAAAAAAAAAAATGTTTATTTAAAGAAAAAAAAAATGCCGAATGAATTTGCGTAAATTTTGGTGTAGGGTCTTTTTAAAAACCTAACAGGTAAGTACATAATAAGGTTTTTGTGCTATTCTCTTTTACATATAGGGGTTAATTTGGAGAATCACCAAAGTCAATTCATAGTCTACGGGACCGTTAAAGCACATTTTCACCGACTTTCTACTCGACAGGTTAAAGGTTACAAAATCATTTTCGAATTAAACAGTTACCAGCAATTTTGGTTATATTGAACTTCAACTTCAAGATGGCTGCCATTGAAACAACATTATCTTAACCAAATTAGTTTTATAATGTACTTGGTTTAATTAATAATTTATTGATTTAACCATACCGTAATAATCAGGTTATATTATTACGGTGTTGTGTGGTCATTAACTTATTACTTGAACCAATGTTATAAAACTAGAACGGCTATCCTACGAACGGTGCTCCCACACAGAAAAGTCAAAAATGTTAGTAATATAAGTTTGTAGATCTATAGATATTATTATTATTTTTTTTTTTTTTTCATATTATGATAGTAGGAAGGTATTTTGAGTAAAATCAATGTACTATTAATTAGTAAAATAGGAAAGAAAACGTGTTAAAAGACTTGTCGCTTTGAGGGAGAACAATGTCGGACGATGCGATAGAAAAACAGAATTGTTGACTTGGAGAAACGAAACGAAGCAAAATATATATAATTTTATTTCAAAAATTTTAATTAGGTATAAATTTTTTTTAGTGTAAACAAATATTTTTTATTAACACTTCTTGTAAACTATTGCTTATTGCTTTCTCTGAAGGGTTCGTTTTTCGTTCATCACATTCCGGTCGATCTAAAACGTAACACTTGGCGGCTATAGTGTACGAACTTGGGATTATTTACGAATGTGTTCGATAGTTCATAGATTTCAACCGTGCTTTTCGCACGTAATACTACTTGGATTAATCGGTTAATGTTACAACAACATAATATAATTCCTAATGCTTATACAAATAATGTATCGCATTCTGTGTGGGACCACCGTTAGTAAGATAACCACTAGAACTCATGTGGTTAAGATAATGTTTCAATGGCTTAAAGCCAAAAAGTTCAAGATAGCCGTCATTTTTAATGCCTAATAATAATTGGACAAAATGCCCGACATGATGTTTACTTCGTGAATGTTCAAAATTCGAAAGCGAGTTTTAAGCCTTTAAACTGTCGATTAGGAAACAATTTTGCGCTCGAGCGAGTTCAAAAAAAAAAAAAAGTAAAGAACAAAAAAAGTCAAGTAATATGGTTCAAATTTTACTCCGAAAGCGAATTATTAAATATTTTTAAGTAAAAAAAACAATGTAACAAGAATTCTTGCTTTAATTTAAGATTTAAAATTTAGTGGTTCAATCTCTATATTTAAAATTGTCTGGACTACTTCTTGCGTGTCTCTGTTTATTTGTCTCCCCACGAGACCAAAGTTAGAAACAAAATCGTTTTTTTATATGAGGAATATCTAGCTCCCCAAAAAAGGGGAATACTGGATGGGACAAAAATAAAAATTGACCCAATCAAGGATTTCTCCTTTTACTGAGGACAGAATAAAGTACTTCTGTAGTTGACAGACTGCTGACATAATAATGGTATTATTTAGAAACCCATTTTTAACATTTGGGCGTTTTTAACTATTCTGTACTTTCACCTAGCAATTTAATAAACAAAAGACACCGTAAAAATTGAATTTAACTTGAAAGTCCTATCTAAAAAAAAAAAAAAAAATAGCACGGTCTGTAAACTGCAGAAGTACCCAGAACAGATACACATTGATCCTAGCTCGAAGACAACTCGTGTGTCTCTAATTTACTTGTCTCCCCACGAGGGCAGAGTTAGATCGGTTTTTAATGTGGGGTATATTCAACCCCCCCCCCCCCGCAAAAAAGGGTCACTCTGGATTGGGAGAGAAATAAAAATTGGCTCAGCCTAAAAGGACCTCTATTTTACTGACCAAAGAGGAGAGAACAGAAACTATACTTTAATCCCATCTTTAAGGTGTCGATGTGTGTGTGTGTGTGTTTGTTTCTCGCCTCTAAGTGACTAACATATTATCTTACTTGCTATTAATCGACTATTTATTGAAACCAAAAAATACAACAGCGTAAAATAAAACGAAAATTTAATAATCCTACTTTAAACGTATTAATTACGCCATTAAATCCATCAGAATGAATCTCGGTTTCTTCGTAAACATGTAAGCCATTTTAATATTTTGTTAATAGTTGAAAGTTAAATGCAAATGGTTTCAAATGGTTAAATAAAAACGTTGAAGATAAAATCTACGAAGAAAGATGCAGTTGGTGCATTTGCACCAGTTATTCGCCATCAAAATTATTATTATTTATTAAAGGCTTTAATGAATAATAATAATTTTATAATATAAAAGCTCTACTCAATACCACTATGTAGGCAGTAAACAGTGTTTACTGCCTACATACTATGTAGTACATAGTGGTATCGAAGTAATTATTATAAAATTCCCAATTCAATAAAATATCTTACGTTATTATTGTAGATCACCCTCCCCCCCCAATGAGATTCTACCTTTTTAGGCGATTACATGTGAACGGCGAACACACTGAAAAACTTAGCGGAAAGGAAAAACAAATAAAATAATTTAGAATTTATAGAAGGTGATCACTCAGTTTCGAATATAAATTTAACGTAAAATAATCCCCCATTTTCGGGCCATTCTAGCATTTTAGGTTAATTAACCATTTTGGGAGATAAATTCTTGCATTTTTCAGGGGAGGGGGTACTTTTTTAATACGATTACGTGTGTTTTTACGACGTTATCACGTGGTCTTAGGGTTAGTGGTATTTCTTTTTTTAGATAACTGCCATACAACGCTAGGATGGTCCAAAATGGGGGATGATTTTATGTACGTATATACGAAACTGATCCCCATTCTAAATTCTGAAATACTTGTTTTGGGAGTTTTTTTTTCTTCTTTCCGGCAAGTTTTCTCGTGTGTAACTGTTTTCACACGTAATCGCATAAAAAAATAAAATATCATTGGGGGTGGGGGCGGATTTTGGTTGTTAATCTACAATTTTAGTAAATTTTATTTTAATAACAGTAAAAACACTAAAGAAGCGCCGAAATAATATAGTCATCATCTTTATAAACCAGTCGAAAACGATGTTAGCTAAAAAAGAAAACGAGAAATCAAGTTCATAATTTACGTCATTAAAATTCTTTTGTTTGACTGCTTCGTTTCAGGAAAGATCAAGGAGGACCTATTTATATGTGCTGCTACTACTATTGCTATTACTACTACTATTACTACTACTACTCGTATTTTGTTAACATTTACTATTAGTCTTACTACTACAAACGCCATTTTTTTAATAACTAATATTACCACCACGTCTAGTAATAAATAAATACATATAAGTATATAGAGTGAGTGTATCATCACCCATGGCTGCCAATATTAGCTCGGTAAAATTCGGTAACGAGCTACGACAACAACCGAAGTATGATCATATAAAATGAAACACGGGTTCCTGAAATAGAAAACGAGAAGAAAAAAAATTTACATTGAATTTTATTTCATTTTTTTTTACTGATACATTTAAATTTTTGGTACTGATATCAAATATGAACCAGTTTCCGAGAACTTCACGTCGGCAGCGTTCGGGCATGTTACGTAAACACCCGAGAGATGCCGAAGCGATTAGCCAATCAGCTGTCAGGCGACAAATTTTCTAACCAATATTGAAATTGATTAAAACCAGAACATTGGAAGAATTTTTAGATGGGGGGGGGGGGGTCTGCGAAGACCATTTGTACGAAATCCTCGTCAGATCGGATGTTTATTTACTCCTCGCGGAGTTAGGCACAAGGCCAGTTTTATCTTACTCCCACAAGTAAGATGTGACCCAAGATCGGGTCGAGCAAGTGGGGTTAAAAGCCAGCGCTCGAGGGGTGAGCACTCTGGCCATTTAAAAATTGCCTGGGTAGCCCCGTCGGCATTCCCCGGTAAGGGCGCCTCAGACAGTAAGCAATAAACTTACTCCTCCCCAAAGAGGGGAGGCGAAGCCTGGGAGGGTGGACCTCCTAGAACTGCACAGAACAGGCGTGCAGTATCCATCGGAACAGATACTACGGATGACGGTAGAGATAGACGAGTCTCTGTTTAGTGCTTAACCCTAACCCGACAGTGTACGAGTACGAGTCTTTGGTACGAGTCAATATGAGTCTCCAGTACGAGTCTCTGTTTAACCCTAACCCTAATCCTAACTCGATCCTAACCCGACTGATTAAAAAAGAAAATGTCACCCCCCCCCCCTTCAAAACACAAAAAATGTGGTGCTTCTGCAGTTTCACAATGACATTAAAATATTTAAATAAATTTATGAACTTTGTTTTGTACCTACGTGTTAGTTGAAACTAAGATTGTACAGAAAAAATTACGCAAATTCATCCAGTATTTATAAAATTATAAAAAAATTTAAAAAAGAAGACGACCATACGTTACGGTAGACATTTCAGCTTACTAAGTAACTTTCGGAAAAACTCAAAATATAAGAAAAATGGCAACATATAGATAAAATCGTTTTTTGTTTTTAATTTAATAAATACTGGATGAATTTGCGTAATTTTTTGTGTAGTCTTCTTTTCAGCTACCACGTAAGTACATAACAAAGTGTATACATTTCTTTAGCTATTTTTTTAAAGAGAGGTCTAACATGTAGTGAAACTAAAGAAGCACCAAAAATTTCTTTTTCACTTCTAAGAAACACAAAAAACTACTTTTTAACCAGTTGACTGAATACAAAAGGAATTTTTTTTTTAAATAATTAAAAATGTATTTAATAAATACCATTTATTGTTTAGCATTATTTTGGTAACAAAAAAAATATTTTAATTATCTATTAACAGTGATTTCGCTATGTTTTGTTCATTTTTTTGTTATTTGCTATCTTTCTTGAAAATAAAACTTACAAAATACGACTCAGCAACGTATCGAAATTATCGTCTGTCAACATTCGCCTCAGCATCTCTCGGGTGTTTACGTAACATGCCCGAACGCTACCGACGCAAAGTTCCTGGAAACTGGTTCATATTTGCAAATGTTTTTGCATTATATATCTTTTTTTTTTTTATTATATATATTTTTTTTTTTTTTTGTATTTTTATAATTATTGTTTTCTGGCGTTTTTTATATAACAATTTGCAAATACAAATAAGCTGTCCGAGTGACTGAAAAAGAGACAAACCAAAAGAGTACCCGATTCAAAATCAGCATCAAACGGTGTTCGGTCAGATTCAGAGAATTTCAGTTTCCCAAATAGTTAACACCCCCCCCCCTCCCCATCTCGCGACATGTTAAGAATAGCTTTCTAAATAATAATTATTTCAGCACGGTCCGTAAACTGCAGAAGATTATTTAGAAAGCCATTCTTAACGTGTGTGGGGGGGGGGGTGTTAACTATTCTGTACTTTCACCTAACAATTTAATGAATAAATTAATTAATAAAAATTAGTACAAAACTTGGCAAACCAGAAGAGTAAGCGGCCCAAAACAGAAAGTTTTTAATATCAGGAACTAAATCTGACCGAACACCGTTTGCTGCTGACTTTGAGTCGGGTACTTTTCTGGTTTGCCGAAAAAGATAGAAAAAAAAACACAATCAGTAAACATTACTATTGGCGACATAAATTATTTTATCTACTCATTTTGTGACCTATTTGCGTTTTAAAAATCAAGGGAGGCGCGAGAGCGCTCTATCCCTTAATAGACAACACGAATGGCCTATGCTGGAAATCTCATTTCTTTGATCAATCATAACTCAAAAACCAATAAACCAAATTAGTTAAAACTTAGCACAAAATTTTTATTTGATAGGTTCTATAAGTGTGTAGAATTTCAGCATCATTAGTCAAGGCAACCCAGAGATCCAGAAAGTTCAATCATGAAATCATGTTATCTGTGTGTACGTATGTACGTACATACGTACGTATGTGCCACCCTGTATCGCATCAACTATTTGATGGATTCAGCTGATTTTTTGCAGAGATAGAGGTTCTAGGGCCTAGTTGATGGCATTTTAATTTCAGTTTACCATATATCTTAGTTTTCCAGGAAATTCAAAAAAACCTTATGAGAAGGCATTGTATTGAGGCATAGCCTCTACAAAAGTAGTGACATTCCATGATAAATGCCAGTATACTGAAATCATATGCCCTTAATAGGGTTAAGATGAAAATTTGTTATACACTAAATGTACAAAAGCAAGGAAATTCCCAAATTTTTACACTTTTATTGTCATTAAGGGTATGACTTCATATCAACCAAATCATTCATTATCACATCACTACAGTATAAATCTCTATGCATGAGTGGATGAAGTGTGTGACGTGCGCTGAAGAAAAATTCCTACCAGTAAAATACATAGCCCTGTTGTGTTCGCATACCCTTAATGACAATAAAAGTGTAAAAATTTGGGAATTTCCTTGCTTTTGTACATTTAGTGTATATAAGTTTTCATGATAACATAAAAATAAAAACTGGTGATACCAGATCAGGCTGCCCTGTGGCTCCCTGAGACGAAATTCACCTACATTGACGTTTTTTTTTTTTTTTTTTTTTTTTTTTTTTTGTAAAACTTAATTATGTTCTACAAAACCAAAAACAAAAACAACAGCCCCTCTCCCTTTCTCCCTCCCCTTTTTTATTTTATTTTTAGAACTTGAAGCATAAATCTTTTACTATAATGACCAGATTCGGCATTAAATAACCCAAAAAGGGTTGATATGCCGTAAAACAAAACTACCAAACCAAAAACGATGATTAAACATTTGAAGATATAAAGAACTTGAAGCATAAAAACTTTTACTATAATGACCAGATTCGGCATTAAATAACCCAAAAAGGGTTGATATGCCGTAAAACAAAACTACCAAACCATACCTACCTAAAAATAAAAAATAAAGACGCTTCTTGAGTTAAACCTCAATATGTAAAAAAAGAAACTCTTTTTAAGAAAAGCTAATTAAAGGGGAGAAAAATCTGCTAATAGTTAACAAAGCTCCCATGTTAAGAATGGCGACAATGTTACATATTGGGGTTGAACTCAAAAAACACCGAAATAAATAACACAAATAGGTCACAAATGGCAGCAACCATAATCAACGTTTTATCTCACGTGACTGAAATTAACCAATCAACGGCAACCATTTGAAATTAAAAAAAAAAACGTCTGCTCTGAATATTTTTAAAATGAAACCGGTGTTTGTTTGTTTTAATTTAAAACCTTATTTTTTTACGATTTAAATATTCGTTGATATTATATATATATATATATTTTTTTTTTGTTTACATAGTTCACCCCAAACAAGGCAGGCCACAACTGTAGACCTAAGGGGCTACTGAGAAAAAAAAGGGTGAAGGTTTTATTTTTTTTTTGGGGGGGGGGGGGGGGGGGGGTCAACCTAATTAAGGAGTTGCGCAGCGAGATGTCTGTTTACATTAGTTTTAAATTTCTGCATGTCAGTACCGTCAGGAAAGCAGGGAGCAGAGAAGGAGTTCCAGAGTCCAGCAGCATGAGGAAAGAAGCTTTTGGAGTAGAAAGCTCTTCGGAATCTGGGGACCTCCACAGTGTATGGATGGGATTTGGCAGATTGTCGGGTTGGTTTAGTGAATTTACGTCGTGGGGGTACCAGAGCAGCAAGCTCATCAGAGCACAATCCATTGAAGTATTTGTAAAACAAGCACAAGGATGCTACATTGCGGCGATGGGACAGGGGCTGGAACTTGGTGGATAGTGAGGGACCTATTAAGTTGATGACTCTTTTTTGGAACTTGTCTAAGAGGGAGAGACTAGTGGATGATGCACCAGCCTAGATGTGGCAACAATACTCCATGCATGGGCGGATGGGGGCTTTGTAGAGATATAGGATAATGTCAGGTGTGAGAAGTTTACTGGCACAGTAGATAGAGCCCACCTTCTTTGCAGCAGCCCTGACAATGTTTTCAATGTATTTATTCCAATTCATGTTATCTGTGAAATTTAGGCCGAGGAGTTTGAATGATGAACTCTCAGGTAGGGTGTTATTTGCCATGTCAATCGGTGGGTGAAGAGGGTTCTTGTAGTTATTGAAGGAAAGTAGCTTTGTCTTTGCGGCATTAAAAGTTACCATCCATTTTTTACCCCATTCCACTACAGACTGGAGGTCATTTTCTAAGGATTCAGCCATTGCCTCAGATATGTGCGCGTCGGTTTTGCCCAAATGACGAGAGTAGAGCATGATGTCGTCAGCAAAAATTCCTATCTCAGTCGCAATGGCATCAGGGAGGTCATTTATGAAAATCAGGAACAATAGTGGTCCAAGAATAGATTCCTGGGGTACACCAGCATTTATGCCATGTTGCTTAGAAGAACGGCCATCGAGTACAAACTGGATCTTTCTTTTTGTTAGGAAGGATTTAATTATATTAAATATTTGTCCAGCAATACCAGTTTTATGAGAATCCCTTTATGCCAGACCTTCTCAAAGGCCTTGGATATATCGAGCGCTACCGCCCTAGCTTCACCTGCCTTGTCCAGTGTATGGTATATGCGTTCAGAGATGACCGTTAGGATATCTGCAGTAGATCATGCTTGTCTGAATCTGTATTGATGATCAGAAAGAAGTTTAGCATTAACTAGGTGCCTGACTATCGCTAGATTGATTAATGATTCAAAGATTTTAGCAAAGATAGGGAGTAGACTGACTGGGCGGTAGTTTAGAGGATCAGTTTTATCTCCTGAATTCTTGAAGACTGGTACCACATAGGCAATTTTCCAACTATCAGGGAAACAAGCTTCAGTAAGGCATTTGTTGTATAGTTTTGAGAGGACAAGGGCCAGCTCAGCAGAGCATTTCTTTATTACTGGTATAAGATCAGGCCCACAGGCTTTGGAGGTGTCAAGGTTTTTTATGATGTCTCTCACTTGAGACAGGGTGATGACCAGGTTCTCAAGTGTGGCTTCAGTCCGCAATGGGAATTTAGGGAAGGGGTGGTTTGCCGAGTCCAGAGTGAAGCTTAAGGCGAAACGCTGGGCAAGTAGTTCGGCCTTATCAGTTGCCATGTAGACAACATCGTTGTGATTTGATAGCGGGGGAATGGTTCATTGTTAATCACACTATTGTAAAATTTCCAGAAATCACAAGTACCTAGTTTCTGTGACACTTAGTCTTGAAAATACCAAGATTATAGGTAGGAGGAAAACAGTCAGCAGGAAGAGAGTTTCACCCTGCAGTTCTTGGAAAAAAAGCTACTGAAATAGGAAGTTGTATTACAATGAGGTATGAAAACAGCGAATTGATGGAGACCATTAGACAGATGAGCTAGAACAAAAGAAGCCGGGAATAGATCACATAATTCTGAAGAACACATGTCATACTCGTATTTATAGAAAAGACTGAGACTAGCAACACCACGTCTGTGAGAGAGAGTGTGCAGAGAAGAAGAAAGGGTGGGGCCAATCAAATTACAGATACATTTCTGCCCCTTATCAAGAACCCTCAAACGGGACAGTACTCAATACATGGTCTGATAGTAGATTTGTAAAGATAGAGAATAGCCTCAGGTGTGTGAGATACTGTTTGGAGCGATAGAGAGAACAGACTTTATGAGAAACAGAAAGAGCAATGGATATAATGTATGAACTCCAAGAAAGATTTGATAATAGAGAAAGACTGAAGTTTAAGAGTCGATTTCTCCTCAAGAGCAGAGCAATCCATGAGAATCTCAGAAAGAAAAGAGACTTGCCTATGAATGAAAGACACAAGCTAAGTCTTAACAGGATTAAACGAAACAAGTTATTTCGTACCCAATCCACAACTGAACCCAAGTATCAGGAACTAAATCTGAACGAACACTGTTTGAGTCGGGTACTCTTCTGGTTTATCAGTTTCTGTTAGGGTTTGGCTGGGTTGTTTTTTTTTGTATAGTTAGAGTAAAAAAGAAAAACAGTTTCTTGCATTGTTTTTTTTTTTAGAGTTTTCACTTTCCAAAATGCGGAAGATTTTCTGTGGCCGTTAGTGCAGATGACAAAAAGAAGATGGGGTAAAGGAAGTGGAAGGAAGATGCACTAATATGGAGACGAAAGGATTGGTTCGGAATTTCTGTCTCCACATAGATTCATCAATCTTAACCGTATGCCCTGGACCTCCGATTTGCCGAAGATTCCTTCGGAAGTGTTCGGAAGAAAACTTTTACAGTCTGTCACGGTGTGCGATGACCCAATGCCACACTCAGGCCGTAAATTTTTTTCGCTTACCATGTCATGGGACCACATATATATAACCTTTAATATTTGAGCTACGTTCAATCTTAACCTGGCAAAAAAAGTTCCATTCTGTATGGACATCCAATCCCTGCATTTGTACACCGCCAAGCATACTCGTCTTTTAGCATATTTTTTCTTTTTTAACTTGTGTTGTGATGGGATACCTGACTCCCCTCAAGGCTGATAAGTGTACTAGTCTGTAGTATATATATACTACGAACAGTAGTATGTATGGTGGATGGTATTCGACTGTATTCGACTGTATTAGGTTAATCCTATTGCATTACCGGTAGTGCTATTGTTTTGTACAAGATATACGTTGTAATAAACCATCTTCTTTTAAAGACCTTACATTCTGGTTATTTTTGTTATTATAACTTCTAACCAAGTTATATCAGCTGCCGGTGAGAATTTCGAAAACGAACCCATAAAAGATATGGTAAAGTCAACTATATGAACAGGCAAAAAAGGATTCAAAACGAAACTAAATTTTGGAATATATTCAGTCACGCGCGTGCTTTGTTTTATTCAGTAAATACATGCAAGTCACATTGTGAACGAAATAATCCGACTGACGTTGATTTAAAGATATCAACTGCAAACATAGTTCGCTAATTGAATTCACACTACAAAGAAGGATTTACTTTTACAAGATACAAAAAAAAAAGAAAAAAAAAAAGCATCTAACAAACAGTTTTTATCGTCGGACGTACATGTGCGCTAACGAACAAGGATTACTGTGGATTTTTTTTCCCAGTAAAACTAAAAGACATCTTAAAAAAAGGCATGTCAAAGAGGAAATCTTTTTAAAAAAGTAAGAATACATTTATTGTTCGATAAAAAAAAAAATGTATGATGGACCGTGACTCAAATGCAAACTCGGACCATTAAAATTACGAACTATACAAGATAAAAGTTTAATACTTTTTAGTAACTAATAATAGTACACTCACTGCTATTACTTTTTCTAAAAAGGAAAAAAAAATTTTTTTTGATTGTGTCGAGTTCTCTTGAGTATTTTCAATATGGAACAACTAGTCGAAATGACTAAAATGCTGTGTATGAGCATGCAACAACAACAACATCAACATCAAGAGTTGCAACAACAAATACTACAGCAGCAGAAAAGTTTCGAAAAAATTCTGAAACAGATCACCCGTGAAAGAAAAACAGTTTTTTTCCTGCCGAAGGAATTGCAAATTCTTTATCTGAATTTTTATATGAACCTGATTCTGGCATTACATTTCCAGCATATTTCAGACGATTTGAAATAATATTTACTAAAAGGTGCCTAGATTGGTCAGATGAAGAACGAGTAACCCTATTATTACAGAAACTGGGAACAGAGGAGAATACCAAATATACGAACTTGATATTGCTCAGAAAACCTGAGGAAGTTTCATTTGATGAAACTATAAATATACTGTCGAAGATATTCGACGAAAGAAATAGTCTATTCTACACATGATACAAATGTCTAAACATCGTGAAAAGGGATAACGATGATTTTTTTGTCATACACAGGACAGTTGAGAAATTCAAGATAGATGAAATCTCCAAAGATTGATTCAAATGCCTAATCTTTGTTCAAGGACTAACAGCCCCTAAGTACAAAGAAATAAGGTCTAGAATCTTAACAATGTTGGAGGAAGACACAAAAATCACGTTACAAAGAGTGACAGAAGAATGTCAGCGACTCATTAATGTTAAAAGGGATAATACCCAAATCGAGGAAAAAAGTGTTACCAAAGTACAACGCATAAAAAAACAAAAAACTCCTCAATTCAAAAAGACAGGAAAATGTGAGATGTGCAGAAATAATAAGCATACTAAAGATGTATGTTGGTATGAGAACAAATTCTGTAAATCTTGCGTAATTAAGGGTCATAAATGGTCTGCTTGTCGCAAGATAAAGAATTTTGAAAAAGTAAACGTTGCGTCATCAAAAAAAGAAATCCAGAACAGGGAAAATCGAAAATACGTAGATGTACGTATAAATGGTCGTACAGCCACTTTTTTACTGGATTCTGGCTCAGATATAAGTATTATTTATGAACAAACATGGAGAAAAATTGGAAAACCCAAATTATCTGAAACTAAGAAATTTGCCAAAGGGGTTTCAGGATAAAACTAAAACTTTAAAGGAGAATTAAAGTGCGATATTTCTTTCTGTGGCAAAACTGCAAAAACAAAAGTATGTGATTCATGTCTTTTCAGAATAGACTGGATAGTACTGTTCAATTTATTTGAACTCCCAATGAACTCTTTTTGCAACAAAATAAACAGTGCAGAAAAGAAAAAATATATTAAAAATGAAAAATTCATGAATGAATTGAAAGAATATCCCAGAGTTTTCTCTGAGGGTTTGGGTTTATGTACAAAGACAGAAGTCAAGTTTGAACTTAAGAAACGTCCCTTTTTCCTCCTTAGACACAATTAACAAGGAACTGGAAAGATTAGAAAAAATGGGAGTTATATCTAAGGTAGACTATGCGGACTGGGTGTTGCCCACCGTCTACGTCAAAAAGAAAAACGGAAAAATAAGAGTGTGCACCGATTTTTCAACCAGGTTAAACGATTGCCTGAAGTATCATAATTATCCATTTCCATCGCCAGAAGACATTTTCTCAAAGTTAAATGGAGGAAAGATTTTTTTCAAAAATCAATCTATTCGACACATACTTGCAGGTTAAAGTGAACAAGAAATGCTCAAAATATTTGCGGCTTAAAGGTCGCCATAGCTGTGTTCCAGCAGATTATGGACACCATGTTGGTGGGTCTTCAGTTTGCTATCGCCTATTTAGACGATATTCTAGTCAAAAGTAAGAACGTTCACGAACACAAAAAATACATCAGAGCTATGTTTAAATGACTAGAAGAATTCGATTTCAAATTAAGTCCCGAGAAGTATCAATTTTTCATGGAAAGAATTAAATACCTCGGACAAGTGATAGACAGTGAAGGTAGGAAACCAGACCCACAGAGGACCGATGCAATTAAAAATATGCCTGAACCCGACACAGTTGCAAAACTACAATCGTTTCTTGGGTTGGCCTAATATTATGCGATCTACATTCCAAAAATGTATGATTTAAGAGCCCCCCTTAACGAATTATTAAGGAAAGACAAAAAATGAATATGGTCAAAAGATTGCAAGACAACTTTCCAGAAAGTAAAAAGAAGTGTACTCGCAGATTTAGCCTTAGCTCATTATGATCCTGTGAAAGAAATCATCTTTGCGGCTGATGCTAGTGAATATGGAGTGGGTGCTGCACTGCTACACAAATATGAAGATGGTACTACTAAACCCATTGCACATGCTTCAAAGACTCTTCTACCGGCTGAGAAAAATTATAGTCAGATCGAGAAAGAGGCATTATCAGTTGTGTTCGGGATTAAAAAATACCATCGCTTTTTACATGGTAGATCATTTATACTTCAAACAGACAATAAACCGTTAGTAAATATATTTGGATAAAAAAAACATTCCTACCCACACTGCTAACCGTTTACAGCGATGGGGTGTAACCTTACAGAACTATCATTTTAGGATGGAATACATCGCATCCAAAAAACATGGGAATGCGGATGGACTGTCAAGATTAATCCCCAAAAATAAAGAAATTTTAGAAGAGACGGTTATAGCAGCACTAAAAGAGGAAAAAGAAATCTCAGGTCTGTTGTTAAACACTATCAGAGAATTACCTGTAACATTGGAACAAATGAAAAAGGAAGTTGAAAAAGATGATTTTATATTAAAAATAAAGGACCAGATGAGATTGAAAGAAAGAAAGAAATAGGGAACCCAGATTTCACCTTTCTCAATATGCGACAACACTTTAATGTACGCAGATAGAATTGTAATACCTCAATATCTACATAAAGTTATGCTGAAAGAATTTCATAGCGGTCATCCTGGCATGTCCTGGATGAAATTATTCATTCGATGCTACGTATATTGGCCAGGAATGGACAAGGAAATAGAAAGTTTTGTAAAACTATACTGAGGTTGTCAATTGGCTGCAAGGGTGCCTCCGATCAAAACGAATCCTTGGCCATGGGCACATCTACATATAGACTATGCTGGACCGATTAATGGATATTATTACTTGATCTTGGTGGACTCTTTCTCAAAATGGCCTGAGGTATTCAAGTGCAAGCATCCTACATCTAGGAACACCATCAGTGCATTAGATGAAATTTTCAGTCATTTCGGGGGCCCCGGACACTGGTCAGCGACAATGGTACAGCGTTCACTGGAAAGGAATTTAAGGATTTTTGTACCTCCGTGGACATTGAACACATTACTACACCAGTATATCATCCTAGATCGACCAGTCAAGCTGAAAAATTTGTTGATATGTTTAAGTGGGCCTTACAAAACAATAAATATATGGACACGGAAGAAAAAACTATCCAGAAATTTTTAGCAATTTATAGAGTGACTCCTAATGGAAACGACGACTTGAAGTTGTCCCCTGCGGAACTTATGTTCGCAGGGAAAATCTGATCGATTTTCGATAGATTGATACCCTATCCAAAGAAAAAAGTTGCTAAAAAGGAAAAAGATATAAACATAATAAGATACTCCCCAGAAGATAAAGTATATTTCAAAAATTTCCAAGGTGGAAAAAGTTATTGGATGGATGGTATAATTCAGAAAATGATTGGCAAAGTGGTCTACACATAAAAAGTAAAAAATTTGTGTGTAAAAGACACATTAACCAAATTAGACCACGATATGCTGAAAATAATGAAAAAAGCGAGGAAGAAGTCCCAATAGAGATTCTATGTGATGCTTTTGACATGCCACTACCCAATATTGTACACGAACCTATGTATACATCTACTGGACCAGCCCTAGAAGCTAAACAAAATTTGTCTTCACCCCAAACTGGAAAGGATCCAATTCCATTAGTTCAGAATAAAAGAAAGAGCACACATGAAAGAAAACCAGTGGAGCTCTTCAGCCCGGATCCTAAAAGGAAGAAATATTAGAAGCAGAAAATTCAAGGTAGATTTTCAGCTTCGGGGAGAGGTGTTGTTGTGGGATACCTGACTCCCCTCAAGGCTGATAAGTTGACTAGTCTGTACTATATATATACTACAAACAGTAGTATATAGTGGACTGTATTCGACGGTATTCGAGTGTATTTGTTAATCCTATTGGTAGTGCTATTGTTTTGTACAAGATATACGTTGTAATAAACTATGCGTTTTTAAAGACCTTACACTCTGGTTATTTTTGTTATTATAACTTTTAACCAAGTTATATCATTATATACATTGTTGTGCAATGAGATGTTTGTTCACATTACATTTAAATTTCTGCATGTTAGTACAGGGAAAGAATTCCAAAGACAGGGAAGGGGTGTGATTTTGATGATTGTCGGGTTGGTTGGCGGTATTTATGTTGCGGGGGCACAGCGCAGCAAGTTCGTCAGAGCATATTCTGTTGAGGTACTTGTAAAACAAGCATTGGGATGCCACATTGTGGTGATGGGACAAGGGCCACTTAGGGTCCATCCTAAGGGTGTCATATAGTTACTTACGATTGTGTTGTGATGGAATACCTGACCCCCCCCCTCAAGGCTGATAAGTGTACTAGTCTGTACTATATATACACTACGGACAGTAGTATGTATGGTGAACTGTATTCGACACGGTATTCGAGTGTATTAGGTTAATCCTATTGGATTACCGGTAGTGCTATTGATGTGTACAAGATATACATTGTAATAAACCATCCTCTTTTAAAGACCTTACACTCTGGTTATTTTTGTTATTATAACTTCTAACCAAGTTATATCAATTTGAAAATATAGAATAGTCTTCGTTATGAACACTTAGCATATATCCTCCCCAATACATTTTTTTGTTTGTTTATTATTTTATTACCTTACGAAATAGAATGAAGGTTGATGGATTTTCTGCCAACCACCGCCAAACCCACGCACTCCCGCTGCCGCCAGCGGTTTGCGGAAAATCTATCAACCTTCATTCTATTTCGTAAGGTAACAAAATAATAAACAAAAAAATATGGGGGGGGGGCAATATATGCTGATTGTTCATAACGAAGACTATTCTGTTGATAAATGACGGCGATTGTGTCACGTGAGCCAAAATGCTGGCGGCCGGGGGTCGGGGGGGGGGGGGGAAGTGCTGCCGTGAAATGTCTACCGATACGTAAGATCGTTTCTTTTCTTCTTTTTCTGATAATTTAATAAATACTGGATCAATGTGCGTATTTTTTTCTGTACAATCTAATTTTCAGCTAACACGTAAGTACATAATAAAGTTCATACATTTCTTAAACTATTTTAATGTAATTGTGAAACTGCAGAAGCACCTTTATTTTAAATAAATTATTTTAGAAAAATAAGTAAATCAATATGTTATTTTATTTTTTGGGAAGAGAAAATATAAACAGTTTCTTTTTCGAAACATTGAAATTTGAATTTTTCCACCAATCATAGTGCTGTCGGATCGTATATAATAAAAAAAAATCCATTTTTACTTTAATTTTCGTTTAAAAAATTATTCCAGCAAGTTTTAATTATAAAGTTTTACAAGAAAAAAATCTTGGCTTTTTAAAAATTGCGGCTTGCTGTTACGAATTCGGAATAGCGACATGCTGGCTACGGGTCGCATTTATTTCTGATACACAATTAATTCGATAAATAAAATAAAAAGAAATAATATAAATAATTTAATTTTAAACCGAAACAATAATAAATGTAGGTCATTGGAAAGAGGGGGGGGTAACGGAACAGTCACTTGGCGTTTCCGTTGAGAATATCGATGCATCTCATGACTTATAGAGTTATTTTCACCTAAGTAGTCGCCCGCCGAAATAGCTCAGTTGGGAGAGCGTTAGACTGAAGATCTAAAGGTCCCTGGTTCAATCCCGGGTTTCGGCATCCGGAGGCAGGCACAATATTTTTAAAATCTTTTTTGCAATGGATTCTCAAAAAAGAATAAAAATTCTTTTTTTTTCTTAACATCATGACAAACTTACCGGAAAGAAGAAAAAATAAACAATTATTTTAGAATGGGGAATCAGTTTTGTATATAAATTTAACATAAAATGACCCTCTGTTTTCAGGCCATTCTAACCTTTTTGGGCTGTTGACTTAATTTTTTTTATCACTAAGCCAATGTCGTAAAACCACACGTAATCGCTTAAAAAGCGCACATGATAAATCTCACATAGCAAAATATTTTTCCTTTCGGTAAACTATCTCAAAACGAATTATATATTGAATTTATATGATCAAAGTTAGACACATCGTCGATTTTTAATGTGGGGAATATCAAGCTCCCATCAAAAAGGGGACTGGAACAAAAATTTAAATTACCTCAGTCTTGGGGGATTTCTCCTCCTCTAACCGAGAACTGAACAGTACTACACTTATTTGCAAAAGCCATCAAAAGTGTGGAGTGAGGGCAGTGGTCATCCTCTGTCTATTCTACTCTTAATGAGACACATTTTGACCTATTCATCTAATCACGCTTCATTTCATTTCTTAGTCATTTGTCTATCACTTCAGTAGTCACCACAATACCACATTTACTCTATGGCCTATCCTACTTAAAATATCCCCTATGGTTTAGAATCAATTTTATTTAGAAAAGTTATTTATAATTGGAAAAAGATGGGGAGCGGGAGAACAATTTTTTTTTAAACAAAAAACAAAATAAAATCAGGGGCAGTTTAGTAAGACATTGCTAATTCTTTCTAAGAGTAGAACATCCACTATTTTCTGGTTTGTTAAACAAACGTGTCAATCTCTAAGTGGGAGTGAGAATAAGAAGGAGCAAAAGTAATATGGGTGGAGTTAAGGAGTGGATGTTGTCCTTCCAAAAAAATGATTTATGGAGGCCAGAGTGGGGAGTGGCATTCTTGGAGGATCTCTATTCCTGAAAGATAAAAAAGAGGGATAGAATTCACTCACTCAGCTAGATAAGCGACTATGTGGCCTAGAGGAAGAATTAATTTGCGATATAATCCTCTCTAGCTCTCTCCCTGAGTAGCGCAAACGTATCGGTAGACAGCTGAAGACCTGGATAACAACTATTAGGTAAGACTGGTCTGAGCTTTTGGGTCCACAGATGATCGCCCTTCAGCGGTGAAATCGCAATTAATGCGACCTTGCTCAGGACTGCCATATATGGGCCGGCATAGTATGGGATGTGGTGTGGGCATTGGAAGAAACCAGCTAAACCCGACCAGACTGAATGCTGTTGCAGCAACTACTGTAACCGAGGTGGGTTTCAAAAGGATCCAGAACTGTGTGCACCATGCTCAAGCAGGGAACATGTACTCATACCTGACTCACTCCCTTTTGCCTGCACAAGCTCGCCTTGCATGTGATGTAATCTCTTTCTTTCACATCTAATTTTAATCTTAAGCTGATGCTTGAAGAAGAAAATAAGAGCAAATGAGAAAAAGATTCAACTCCATGTAATCTCCTGAGACGCATTGTCCACACAATCACTTTAACTATAATCAGGATCGCTTTGATCCCAGGCCGAATGCCAGAAAGCTAGATAGTCTTATAACTAAATATATAAATCTATATTAATATCGACATGAAATTATTTTAACATTCTTGGTAGTTTGGTTTGGTTTGGTAGTTTTGTTTTACGGCATATCAACCCTTTTTGGGTTATTTAATGCCGAATCTGGTCATTATAGTAAAAGTTTTTATGCTTCAAGTTCTTTATATCTTCAAATGTTTAATCATCGTTTTTGGTTTGGTAGTTTTGTTTTACGGCATATCAACCCTTTTTGGGTTATTTAATGCCGAATCTGGTCATTATAGTAAAAGTTTTTATGCTTCAAGTTCTTTATATCTTCAAATGTTTAATCATCGTTTTTGGTTTGGTAGTTTTGTTTTACGGCATATCAACCCTTTTTGGGTTATTTAATGCCGAATCTGGTCATTATAGTAAAAGATTTATGCTTCAAGTTCTAAAAATAAAATAAAAAAGGGGAGGGAGAAAGGGAGAGGGGCTGTTGTTTTTGTTTTTGTTTTTGTAGAACATAATTAAGTTTTACAAAAAAAAAAAAAAAAAAAAAAAAAAAACGTCAATGTAGGTGAATTTCGTCTCAGGGAGCCACAGGGCAGCCTGATCTGGTATCACCAGTTAACATTCTTGTAATTTTCTTTTTTTTTTTTACTTTTATTCAACCCAAACAAGGCATATGACCACTGAGACGTAAGGGGCTACTGTGATTAGGGGCCAAAGTTATAGGCGGCATACTTTGTGGAGAATTGTGCAAGTTGTTTGTTCACATTACATTTAAATTCCTGCATGTTGGTACAGCTGGGAAAACAGGGAACTGTGAGGGAATTCAAAAGGCAAGCAATCAATGAGAAGAAGCTATTAGAGTAGAAATTTTTCTGGTATCTGGGGAGCTCTACAGTGAAGGAGTGGAATTTTGCTGCTAGTAGAGTTGGTGGGGGTATTTACTTTGAGGGGGTACAAGTACAGTAAGTTCGTCTGAGCACATCCCGTGGAAGTACTTGTAAAACAAGCACAGGGATGAAGCTTTACGGCGATGGGACAGGGGCTGGAGCTTGGTAGACAGTGCGGGAAATATTAGGTTCGAGAATATTTTTTGAACCCTATCTAAGAGGGAGAGACTAGTGGTTGGTGCACCAGCTCAGATGTGGCAACAATGCTCCATGCATGGGCGGATAGTGGCTTTATAGAGATATAGGATGCTGGCAGGTTATAAAGCTCTTCCTGAAAGAATATCAAGCCCTTTGTGTGTGCAAGCTCTCCCCAACAAATACCAAAAACGCAGGGGCCAGTTACCAGTTCCATGTCTTTCACCATTTTAATCCATGTTTTCAGTTGGCTGCCTCTAAGCTTTCTTCGGCCAGCTGATGCAATTGAGGCTACCAACTTGCAGATGAATTCCTCCTCAGGGTGTCAAAGAGTGTGACCAAACCAGCAAAGTCTTCTTTTTCTGATAAGTCTCTATGTGGCATGTGGCATCTTGCATGGGTGATACGGTTTGCGATTTGGTCAGAGAGGCGAATGTATAGGATGTGTCATTGGCAGTGCATGTTGAAGACTTTGAGTGTGTGAAGATCGTTTTTGGGGACAGATCTCGTAGCTATACAGCAGTATTGTGCACTTGGTATATCCTTAATCTGTCTTGCATCTACTCTGGAGGGCAGCAGAAGGCTGTGTGAGCACGATGGATACGGATTGCAATCTCATTCTTACACTGCGCTGTGGCTGTAGAGGTTGAGTCAAAATACTTGTGTTATGTAATCGTTTATTAAAAACATGTTCTTTAATTCAATCATCACTTACTTAAGTGTTCTCAGTAACCTTTTCTCATTTTGTATATGACGCCTGGTGCTGTCATCGTCATTATCATCATCGTAGTGGGCTGCATTTTGCTGTAATCATTGTTTACTGGGCTGCATTTCGCTGTCATCATTGTTTAATGGGCTGCATTTCATTGTCATCATTGTTTAATTGGCTGCATTTCGCAGTTATCATTGTTTAATGGGCTGCATTTCACAGTCATCATTGTTTAATTGGCTGCATTTCGCAGTCATCATTGTTTAATTGGCTGCATTTCGCAGTCATCATTGTTTAATGGGCTGCATTTCGCAGTCATCATTGTTTAATGGGCTGCATTTCGCAGTCATCATTGTTTAATGGGCTGCATTTCGCAGTCATCATCGTCATAGTGCGTCTGAAAACAAGTACTTTTTCATGCACAGAGAAGGAGGCGCAAAGCGACAGAAAGTTAATGGTTGTTTATTTTGGAGAGATTTTCTCGTCATACGATTAAATATCACAAATTCATTAAATTGAGAGAAGCCAAAATTGTTCTTTTTAACTTAATTCTACTTAGTTACGGAGAAAGGAGGAAGGGTGGGCAGATCAGTCGCTATCAACTCTTTTAGGAATAAAATTCCCATTTTCCTTTTTTGAATTACATCTCGAATTCACATCTGCTCTTCACGGTTTTCCAAAACAGACTGACTAAAAAACATCTTTCTTTTACACGATATCGTGACGTCACTGCTCAAAGGGGACACTAAACTTGTCATAATACATTTATGTTTGACCTTTCCTTGAATCCCAAACCTGAAGCTAACCCAAAGTTCAGGCTTCTTTCTTTTTCTAGTCTGATAGCGATCTTGTTTTCCAGGTTTTCGTGTCAAGAAACTTGCACTGGTCAACCTAGATATTAAATCCATACTAGCTGATGTAACACTTGAACTGTTTGACTTCTTTGACAATAGTAACGTTAAGAATAATAAGGACTCAGTTGGAAAGGGGGTAGTTGGCTTACCGAAACTTTTGTTTTAGAGACATTGATCATCAGACGTTGGCCAGTGGTGTTGACATTAATCGATGCCTGCTGGATATGCGAGTATGTTTCACCAAGGATTGCAACATCGTCAACATAATCCAAGTCGGTAATGGAACTATCATGTCCAACTCGCACACCTGCAAAGTCCATGATGTTCTGATCAAGAATCGTGTTGATAATGTAGTCGAACAAGACGGGGGCAAGAATGCAACCTTAGCAGACACCAGTCTGTACATTGAAAAATTCTGATACCCTTCAAATACAAATAAGATCCACATTATACATCCATTACTTTACTGGCAATAATATTTTTAACATAATAATTTTAAAAATCAAAAATATTTTTCAACAAATTGCGATCTATTTCTAAATTGCAAGTGAAACGGCAAATTGATTTCTTCCTTTTTTTTCTTTCTTGGATCATGTTTAAAAGATAAATAAATTTGTATCGAAATCTTGTTTCATGTTTACAACAATGAATGAAATGTTTATTTTAAAATAATGTTAAAAGTAGCGGACTTTGCGAAGCAGTTGTGAGTCGGCAAAGCAAGCTAGTGTATTACTAAAAGTTTGATGATATTTTTATCTCGTTTGCTTGTTTGTCACCGTGCACACTTCATCTGAAGTGGTAGGAGAAAAGGAATGATGTAAATAAGTGAAAGACTTACATCAAATCTGTTGGTAAAGTTGCTGGAAAAATGGTTGGATCATTCTACCGCTCCAGAAAGTATCTAACTCCTAATGCAATTCTCTACCTATTAGGGTTGAGACAATTAATCGGAATCAGGAATCGAAAAAATCGTAACTTTTTGGGGTATCATAATCAGTATCATAATAAAAAAAAATTGAGACTAATTTCCAATTCTAAAAACGATTCTTTAATCTTTTTTTGTTTAAAACTTAATTTTCTTAATTGCAAATGATAAATATTTATTGTTTTTAAACGACCAGTAAAACTAAAATCTATATATAATAATAACGAATTTAGGTAAAAATGGCACTGAAAGAAATAGCATGGTAAAATGGTACAAGTAGATAAATAGGAAAAATGGCACAAGTGAAAAATATAGATGAAAATCTCACAATGAGTTTATCAAATTATTATTTTCAATCAATTACAAAGAAAAGATTTGCGAAAAAATAGTTAGAAAGATCTACTCATGTAATGTACCCTATTGTTGGGACGATGAATTGGAATCTGGAACTTTTTGTGGTTCGGAATCGGAAAAAATTGTGTCCATTTTCCGATGCCAAAAACGAGTCTTTCAATTTTTTTTTTTTGTTGTTGTTATTTAAAACTTAATTTCCCTTTGCTGGTACTAATGATAAAATGATTAATATTTATTGATTTTAAACTATCAGTAAAGATGACCCCCCCCCCCCCCGATACACACACACACAAGTGTAGTTTTAGGGTTGCGAAAATATATGCACATATTACATGGGGTTTTATGGTAATTCAAAAATTTTTAAAAACAACAACGACTCTATAGTTAATTATTTAGATATTTTAAAAGAATTGGATTTGGTAATCGCATCGGAATCGGGAATCTAGAACAGAATCGATAATTGTATCGGAATCAGGAAAAATATTGAAATCGTTCCATCACTACTACCTATACAAGCGTTAAATACAAAGCGCCCTCAGGTGAAGTACTGCTGCCACATCTGGGGAGGTGGCACTCAGAGTAATCTTTCTTGTCTTGACAGAGTATGAAATCGAATTTGCAATCTAGTGGGGAATGATATCTTCTCTTCCCTACAACTCTTTTCTCACAGAAAAAAAGACATTGCTAGTTTTTCTCTACTCTATCTTTGTAGGTGCTCAACTGAGCTCCAATCTCTCGTTCCTCTCTGTAAAACATTCACAGCAAGAACTCGACCTACTATCACCACTGCAAAGAACTTTCTTCTTTCTTTCTCTGTGTACTTAAAAGCAAACGAAATTTCCTTGAATGAAGTTTATCTCCAAGGAACTTCCCATCTGTGGAACACATTAACACAGAACTGCTTCATCGCAGACTACAACACGGTCGTCTTCAAGTCCAATCGCAATAAATACTTGTCGAGCCGTTCTTTTAAGTAATCAAATTTTGTCCATTACTTTAACTGTATTCAATCCTCTCATAATATTGTTCATCATCCAACTGAACATCTCATTACTCATTTATCTGTAAGTGGCTTTTGGTTTTGGTAAGCGGTGACACATTCGTATAAAAAAGGAGAAAGTGTAAAGTGTTAGGATAAGACAAATTTATTATTCATTGTTGTTATAAAACTCTCACTGATAAAAACCTTTGTGTGTGCAAACTCTGCTGTCTTGAATCGAC
The DNA here is from genome assembly GCA_963556195.1 of Sepiola atlantica. NCBI lineage: Eukaryota > Metazoa > Mollusca > Cephalopoda > Sepiida > Sepiolidae > Sepiola > Sepiola atlantica. The sequence goes on along the minus strand of OY744519.1, from coordinate 30,454,671 downwards.
TCTGTTCCGATTTTGAGGGGTTAATTTTCATCTTATTATCTCTATATAAAGTTGTCATGTCTATACGCTTATATATTTGTGTCCGGGATTCACTCCTAAACTAATTTACCGATCATTATGAATTTTGAAACACAGCTGCTCGGTGTAAGGATTCGTTATGTGAGCTATATTTTGTTTAATTTAGTTTATGCAAAGGGGGTAAAAAAAAAAAGATAGAAGCACTTTGTGAAAATCCAGATAAAACCTCCAATTTTTCTGAGAGTTTAACAATAGGTATTATACATCAAGTGATAAATATTCCCCAAATTTCAGTTTCTTTGGAGTATCTTCAAGAGTTTTTAGGGGACATAATATGGGCGAACCCTCCCACTCGAATGTATATAATCAAATTTGTTTCGTTAGTCATTTAAGGCAAGCATTGGTCTGTGTTGTTAAAGGAGAAAATTTGGATTTCTGATCGATTTTAATAGTTTAATATCATTTGCCTTGGTACAGGTGTAGCTTCTCTCTTCTTGACAATACCTCTAAAAGGAAGCTTAAATACAGGGTGGGCCAAAATAAGGGTCCTATCTTTAGATTTGAATAACTTCCACAAAATAAAAGTTAAACTCACCAAACTTTATGTGTGTGTAGACTGACCCTTCCGAGATTTTTTGAAATAAACAAAACAAATTTTAGCCGAAAAACACTTCTTAAAACTTACAAAAACTAAAGTATTGTTTTTTACACTGTTTTGAGTTTTTTAAGCAAAAATAATGTTTTCTAAATGAGGGTACGTTCCTTAGGGCTAATACGGCTCATGCTTGCTTCGGAAGGGGTCCTTTACTTATTCTAAAAAAAAAAATTTAAAAAAAATCAATAAATAAAAAAGTTATGAATTTTTAAAAATAGGACCCTTATTTTTGCCCACCCTGTATATATATATGTATATATATATATATATATATATACACTAGAAGAATACCCGTCCCAGGACGGGTAAAATGACTTTCCCAAACAGAACAGTTTTGCACCACTTTTATGTCCCCTTATGAAGATTAAAATCATATATAATTATATTAAACCTTGTCTAATTTTAATTTTTATCAAAATCTATTACATAATTTTGATTCTAGAAATTGTCTAAAATTTAAGGCTTAAGCTTAAGGGGTCTTAAGGAGAAATTGAAATTCAAGGAATCTTGTTTAATTGGCTTCTAATAGTGTGGATCAAATTCAATGTAAATCTCTAAACAAAAATCAATTAAGAGGAAAGGCAAATGGGAGAGGAGGGGTCAATGAGCAAAAGAAAAATGAACGTAAAAATACTCCCAGGAAACGTTGAGTAGATATAGCTAAACTCTGTATCAGTAAATGGGCGAATTTTTAGAATAGTTAACAGAAAAAAAAGAGTGAAAAAAACTCAACTAGGCAACAAATAAAAGTCACCAAAGGCAAGAAAAGTTACTTTTCTACCTACTTGGATAAGTTTTTTTTGTGTATGTTTTGAAGTATTTTAATATGTTTTATTGCATTTTAATAATTCGATAAAACTATGATGGATTTTTATCTTATTTCAACATGGCTGACAATCCTTAGCCGGAATTTGCCTAAGACCCCTTTTTTTTCTGTCAACTCGATTTTCAAGAAATAGTCAACAATACCTGTTCCAAATACTTAAAAATTTACTTTTCTTAATTGAAAGGAGAAAAGTACAAAAAAAAAGAAATTATCAAAGTTCGGAGACAGTCGCCAAATTAATGTCAGCCATCTATTTTTTTTTTCATTCTAACGTAACATATTTGACTTAACTTTTTGATTGAAATAAAAATTTAAAAAACGCTTTAAAATACTTGAGAACACAAAATAAACTTATCCAGGCAGGTAGAAAAGTATCTTTTCTTGCCTCTAGTAAAATTTATTTGTTGCCTATTTGTTTTTTTCACCCTTTTTTCTGTTAAATATTGTAAAAAAATAGCCAATAAATGTGTATGGTTATATTGAAGTTTATAGCTTTATGATAGTTGACAAATGTTTGTAATTAGTTTTGTCTCACGTTGCAACCAGTATCGCGGCAAAATAATACACCATATTATTTACAGAGTAAGAAAAAAATGAGAAACGTTACATTTTTATCTATTACGGCATAATTACGTTGACACACTGGTTCCCGTTAGTTCTTGGAAAGAAACTTTCTTCATGAAAGTTCTGTTTAGTTTTAGCTACATTTTAGATGAAGAAATTATTTACAGGGGTTGTAGCTAGCGTTTTTCGCAGTGAAAATTTTACAGGTAGGAACCATAGATTGGAGCTCAGTCGAGCACTTAACATGAAAATAACAGTAGAGTAGAGAAAGACTAGCAACGTCTCTTCTGTGAAGAAAGAAGTGTAGAGAAAAGAAGAGAACATCCCCCACTAGATTGTTGAGTCGATGTTGTACTCTGTCAAGGTAGACAAGAGTTTAGATTCATTAAAGCTTTGATGTCTAGCAACTGACATGGTAAACACTAACAAAATTATTAGCCATCGCGCCAACAACAACCCGAAGCAACTTTTAGATCTCCACCTATTTAACAAAGTCAGAAAACAGCACAGCGACATGAGTTGGAATAAGTATGTAGAAGATGCTGACAAGTCTGCTGCAAAGAAGGTAGTCTCCCTCTACCGGTCTAGAAAACTTCTCACACCAGCCAGTATCCTATATCTCTATAAAGCTATCATTCGCCCATATATGGATTATTGTTGCCACATATGAACTGATGTATCAAACACTAGTGTCTCCATCTTGGACAGGGTGCAAAAACAAAAATCTAACTTTATAAGTCCCGCACTGTCTGCCAAGCTCCAGCCTGTCACATCACCGCAGTGTTGCATCCCTGTGCTTGTTTTACAAGTACTTCCTAGGAGTGTACTCCGATGAACTTACTGCACTTGTACAGCTTTAATGTAAATACCTCGGACCCACCCGACTAGCAGCAAAATCACAGCTCTTCACTGTAGAGGTCCCTAGATGGCGGAAGACGGATTTTTTTTTTTTTTTTTTTTTTACTTACCTTTAAAATTCCCTCCCTGCTCCTTGTTTCCTTGACCATACCAACATGCAGAAATTTAAATGTAATGTGAACAAACATCTTGCTGCTTAACTCCCCACCCACATTACCCCCTATAAAGCTGGTCCTTATCACAGTAGCCCCTTACGCTTCAGTGGCAGTATGCCTTGTTTGGGGTGAACAAAAGTTTAAAAAAAAAAACTTTCAGTAACAAAAATATATGGGCGAATGGCAGCTTTATAGAGGTATAGGATACTGGCTGGTGTGAGAAGTTTTCTAGACCGGTAGAGGGAGACTACCTTACACTCAGAATTGCTGAAGCATGGAACACACTGCCTGCATCAGTTGTTGGCTGCCGAGACATTGCATTCTTTAAAACCTTCATGCTTCCCGGAATTCACCAAAACTACACCCGATGACCCCATCGTTCCATACACATGCACACATGTACACATGCACATATGTACACATACACACATGCACACATACACACATGTACACATGTTTATACACTTTTGATGAGTTGTAGTGCACCTGAACATCGTAGACAATGTTTTCATTTAAAAAAAAAAAATTTTTTAACAAAGTTCACCCCAAACAAGGCAAGTTGTCACTAGACGTAAAGGGCTACTGAGAATTAGGTTGAAAGTATTGGGGATCATCCTAAATTGGGAGCTGTGCAGCGAGATGCTTGTTCACATTAGTTTTAAATTTCTGCATGTCGGTACAGTCGGGGAAACAGGGAGCAGGGAGAGAGTTCCAAAGGCCGGCAGCTCGAGGAAAGAAGCTATTGGAGTAGAAGGTTCTCCAGCATCTGGGGACTTCCACAGTGAATGGATGGGATTTAGCTGATTGTCGGGTTTGTCGAGTGAATTTACGTCGAGGGGGTACCAGAACAGCAAGTTTATCAGAGCACATTCCATCGAAGTACTTGTAAAACAAACACAAGGTTATAACATTTCGGCGATGGGGCAGGAACTGCAGCTTGATGGATAGTGAAGGACCTATTTAGATTAGCGACTCTTTTTTGGACCTTGTCTAAAAGGGAGAGACTAGTGGATGATGCACCAGCCCAGATTCATAGTTTTGTCTTAGCGGCATTAAATGTTATCTATTTATATAAAATTAAGTATGTTTATATGCTTGTATTAGTGTTGGGATGATTTATCGGGAATCGGAAAAATCAGAACTTTTTGGGGTATCAGAATCAAAATAATTTGTGCCAATTTTCCGATGCCAAAAACGATTCTTTTACTTGTCTTTTTGTTGTTGTTTGTTTTTGTTTAAAACTTAATTTTCAATTGCTGGCACTAAAGATAAAATAATAAATATTTATTGATTTTAAACTACCAGTGAAACTAAAATCTATAGTGTATTTTTACGTTCGCAGAAAATATTACATGAGTTTTACGGTAATCTGAAAATAAAAAAATAAAAATAACAACTCTATAACTAAATATTTCAAGGTTTTAAAATAATCGGAATCAGTAATTGTCTCAGAATCGGGAATTTAGAACAGAATCGGTAATTGTCACGGAATCGGGAAAAATATTGGAATCGTCCCATCACTAGTGTATATATATTTGTATGTGTAGGATTCACTTCTAAACTAATTAACTTATCCTTATAAATTTTGGAACACAGCTGCTAGGTGTAAGGGTGGTTAATGTGGGCTATATTTAAATTTAGTTTTATGCAAAGAGGGTAAAACGGAGGTGGAAGCCCTGTGTGTAAATTCAGATGTCTGCGATTTTGCGACATTTTAACAATATTTATTATACATCAATTAAATATTTCTCAAATTTCAATTTCCTTGAAGTATTTTAAAATGCCTTTAGGGGCATGATATGGGCACAACCTCCGATTTGAAAATTGAAATATTTCAGATTTGCATTGAATTTGATTGATAGTCATTAGACACCAATTAAGCAAGATTCCTTGGATTTCAATTTTTTCTTAAGGCCTTAAATTTTAGACATTTTCTAGAATCAATATCATTTAATGGATTTTGATCAAAATTGGAATAAGAATTCTAGACATAAGGTTTAGTATCATTTTATCTTTATTTTAATCTTTGTAAGAGGACATAAGTAGTGCAAAACTGTTCTGTTTGAGGAATTAATTTTACCCGTCCTGGGACAGGTATTTTCTAGTGAGAATTGTTTATGGTCGATTGATGTAAAGTGGCAATAAACGAATATTGGGATAAAGCTAATTTTGATGAGTTACGTAAAGAGTTGATTGGTTGAGTGTTAATACATTTTATTGTGATATAAATAGTTGGCCTATCTTTTCAAGACTTGGTTTATCTGTTTGATAAATTTAATACTTCTCTCTGTCGGTTTTTATTGGATTGGTATTCTAATGTATATCATTATCAGTTTTGTAAAGTTTGCTATTTGAAATACTTGTCACAAAAATTTTAAATAATAAACATTTCATAAGTTTGTTGTAAACACGAGATAAAATCTTCCGCAATTATAAATAGATAGCCATTAACATTTATTCATGTAAGTAACATAAACATTTTAGTAATTTTGATGCAAATTTATTTATCTAAAACAAGACTGTAACGAAATGAAAAGAAAGAAGAAATCAATTCGCCTGAGTGATGGTGTGTGCATGTGTGTTTTTTTAATTCACATTTTAGAAAAGGAGTGAAGGTGGGAGCTGTTCCTTTCCCTGCTCCATCTGCACTTTAATCCGTTGAAAGATTCAACACATTTCCAACATTATTTTCAAATAACGTTGTATGGTCGGAACAAAAAAATCAGAAAAATACAGCCAATTCATTGTCTGCCATTTTAGTTTTGAAACGATGGATTAACCACTTTTTCTCACAGTGATTTTGAAGTAAAAATTTAATTTAACTTGAAAATCTTATCTAAAAAATAGCCCGGTTCGTAAACTGCACAAGTACCAAAAAAATAATATGAAAAAATGTTCTCCACTGGGGAGGTGGGTAGCCTCGTATTTACAAGTATATCTCCTGTAAAAACGGTTCTAAAATCTATTTTCAATCGATATTTATTCGATAATTGCCGAATTTTCCTACTTGGCCAAATGTGACGAATTTTCCGTTTACCAATTTTCCGTTTACCAATTTTCCTGTGACGAGTTTTCCTAAATTTAAAAAAATGAGCCCTCCGCTCATTGGCTGCAGCAAAAAAAGCTCTGCTTATCGGTATATCTTCCATTCTAGATAGCTAAGATATATTAGTTTCATTTAAATTACCTACCTTGAAAATTAATGAAATAATATTTTAAGAAAGGGTTTAGTAATGTATCCTTTTTTTATTAAATCACTTTAATTAAGTACTGTTAATATCGACAAAACTATTGCATATATATAGGAAAAATAAGAGAATAAAATTAGAAATAGAATAATACCAAGAATTGGTGGTTACAAAAATATATCTCTTATTAAATAAAATCCTGTGGGATGACTTATAAATGTGAGAGAAGAGGTCTTCCTCCTGCTTCTGTATTATCACTAAATAAAGTAAAAATATCGATAGGATTAAATATGTAATAAATGTAATTGTATTTTAAGGAACACGGCTTGATATCTGTCATCAATAACTGGCGATATTGAAGCAGATATCTTGTATTACAAAAGCGGGCATTTTTAACAAAAAAGGTGAAAAAACTAAAAACAAAAATAAATCTGACCAAAGGCAAGATAAGTTACTCTTCTATCTACCTGGACAAGTTTTTTGTGTGTTTTAACTTATTTTAAAGCGTTTTTTTTTTTTTTAATTCAATACAAAACTAGTATCAACTCTGTTAAGTTAGAACGAACAAAAAAATAGTTGACATTAGATGATCACGTGGAGTCTCGAGAATCGCCCCAAAATCGAAAATTACACAAAAATACGTGTAATAAAAATATGCAGTTTTGTTGAACATTACATTTTCGCACGATTGGTGGCAGTTATTAGCTGTGATTCTGTTTAATTTAACTTTCGCATTTATTCATTTAGATTTTCAAATTTTCTTAACGTATTTTGTCAAGGACGATAACTGGATTATGACTAAAATTCTTGATCGAGTTATCGTCCTTTGAGATTTCTCTTCGAAATACAAGAAAACATGGCGTCTGACAATTTCTCCTACGCTAAGAAATTTGAAAATCTTTAAAAAAAAAAAAAAAAAATGCTGGTTTGTTTTTATTAAAACTTTAAATATTATTTATCTACGCAATAACAACACTGATAACATAAATTAGCATCGTGTTTAAAGATTTGCGTCGTTAATTTAAGAGGCAGTATATTTTGTTTGAAGTTCGTATAGATAAGCTTTCTTTAATGTTATTCGCAAAGAAACGAACTAGGCTTGCATAAATTATTTTGGTTTTAATTTTTAAATATGAACATTAAATCAAAGCTCGATAAATCACACGCCTTTTTAAACTTTTAAAAAACCCGTTACTTTTTTTTTTGGGGGGGGGGGGGTAGTATCATTTTATCTTTATTTTAATCTTTGTAAGAGGCTCTAAGAGGACATAAGTAGTGCAAAACTGTTCTGTTTGAGGAATTAATTTTACCCGTCCTGGGACAGGTATTTTCTAGTGAGAATAGTTTCTATTCTGTTAAATAACCTTAACAAAGATACTAGAAGGATGATTGCTTGAGCCAATCACCATGGATCCAAATGTTGCATCAAATTTTACCCGTTGCCCCCATGCTGTCAACGGAAATATAAACATGGGATTCTATTTTAACACTCTGAAAATAATACTTTTAAAAAGGACTCTAAAGTGGGGGTTCACTTTACTATATTAATAAAACGTAAAAATGATCACCCACTTTCTGACCAGAAAGCGTTATCGATCAAGCAGTTCTTGACCATTTTAGAAATACAAAAAAATAATTATTCGTTCTGACGTTCTATCATACGCAATGTGTCAAGAACTGAGTAAGAATTTCATTGCTTAATTTAAATAGTAAAGTGAAGCCAAACTAAAATATTTATTTAAAAAAGCGTAACCACATGAAAAAAAAAAAAAGAATCTCATTTTTATTATTCTGTTAAACAGCATGGATTTAACGAATTTTGACTACATTATGTTACTATTATTGTTTTTAAAACATCTTATGCTTGGTCATAAACCAATGTTAACCTTTAAACATAATTCACTAAATACGATGGATTTCTTTTACTTAAGAATAAAAAATTAGAGTAAATATTTCTTATGACCGTAATTATTTCTCAATTTCATACGAAGTAGAAAAATGGGGGTGGGGACAGAAGTTTAATATTTAATAAAAAAAATCATCCGTTGCTTGGTAGTTTTGTTTTTTTGTTATTTTTTGCTTTAATTCTTGGGCAAAGGGTTGTATAGTTAACAATGGAAAATAAGCAAAATATACAACAAATAACTTTTACCAAACGATAGAAAATGTATTTTTCTATCGACCTGCACAGTTTTAAACTTTTGAAACTGTTTGAATGTTTTTGTTACTTCAAAATTTGTTTTGTTAATTTCACTTAGCAGATTTCGTCAATCAAATTCAGTCCGACAGTGGCTTTGTTGCTATCGGGCTGAGGTATGGTTCTTCTGTTCAGCCCGAGGAGGTCCACATTGCCAGGCTTTACCTTCTCGCTGAGAAACTGTTAGTTTATCGCTAATCGCCGGGGAATGCCGACGAGACAGCTCAGGCATTTTTTTTTGTAGGCCAGAATGCACCGGCTGCTCAAAATCACACCTAACCTTGTGTCTAACCTCCTGGCAATGGGGTAACAAAATATTTTTCGTGAATCATAGATAGCCGTCGATTCTTTCTTTGAGGTGATCGCTAATTTCAGGCTTAAAAGATGAAAAGAAAAAGAAAAAGAAAAAAAATTACACTAAACCACTCAGGACTTCGATTATTATTTTTTTTTTTTTAACTATGCCATTTTCTCTTTTCAAAATTGCATTTAAATAGGATTTTAAAAGCTAAATTTAATTATGCTATCGTTTTGTCATCAAATTATTCATTTTAACAAATTGTTATAAAATTATAAGTTATAATTTTATAACTAATTTTATTCAGGTAATGATGTTTTTAATGTTCTCTTTTTATAAAATTACCGGATTAGTTTTTAAAATTTTGAATTGTTTTATTCGACAGTTTAAATGCTTCCAAATTACTTTCAAATTTCGGAGGTTCACAAAGTAATTGATTCTTTGGTAAAAGTGAACAGTAGTTAACAGGTTGCTGTTGTTATTTTTTTGTTTTTTCAACTATTAATAAAAGGGTTATCTTGAACTTTTCAGCTTTAAGATGGCTGCCATTGAAACATTATCGTAACCAAAATTAGTTCTAGTTTTATAACAATCTGATTCAATTACTAATTTAACAACCAAACAATACCGTAATATAAAATAATCTGGTGGATTTAATTTCGTAATGGAATTATTTTTTTTAAATAGTATTAATAAATTTTCGTATATTTTACGCTATTGTATTTTTTTTTACTTTAATAAACAATAATGGTTAGGGTCTTTATAACATTATCTTAACCAAATTAGTTATAGTTTTGTAAATTAAACTTGAAATAAATAAGGTAGAGCTAAAAGAATCTATTGAAATAATAATTAATGTAAAAATGATGTCTTAATTCCTTTTTCTGTTTTTTTGTTTTCGACATCTTCCTTCCTTTCCTTCTCCTTCATATAAGTCGGCCATGATTAAATTAACAGAAGTTTGGTTCACGCAAAAGGAGCCGACAATTCGAACTTTCTCATCATGGCATTTTATTTTATTGCCCTTTTTAATCTGAAGAATTGTTTAAAAGGTGTGAAAGAAAAAATATTAGGATTAAAAATTTTAAAAAAATTAATATAAATGAAAATGAAGATTTATTAAACAATAATAAAATGAAACGGTTTAATAATAATTACGTAGTATTGTTATAAATGTACTTTTTTATCACTAGTGAATGATGTTGAAAATAAAGTTTCAATTTCTCTTTTTAAATATTTTCATCACAAAAAATACGTGATCTTAGAATATAAATGAAATATCAATTAGTCCAATAAAAAAAATTACTTATTTTAAAAATAAGTAATTTTTTTTATTGAACTAATTGATATTTTATTTTTATTATATTTATTTCAAGGTTTTTTAAATTGATCAGAATTAGAAGTTATTCAAATTGACTTTAATATAAAACAAAAGCAAAAATAACTTAAACAATGAATTTATTATTTAAATAAAATATTAAATAAATACAAATCAAATTTCAAAAGATGTAGTTATTTAATAGATTTTATCGTTGGCGAAAATTCATACGGCTCCATAGCTCAGTTGGTTAGAGCGCCAGTCTAGTAAACTGGAGGTCGAGGGTTCGAATCCCTCTGGAGCCTGCATTTCATTGCTTTCTTTTTCTAGTTATGATTTAACACCTTTTTAATGCTAAATTAATCTAATCACTATGGATTTTGCTATCTTGCGAGTCACCGTATTTATTAGATAAAGACTATGACTAGGCAAGAGAGAGTAGAAGGGGGATATCGGGTAACTAGTTTAAACGATGCAAAAGGAAAACAGCGTTCAAAAGACGGAACGAAAAAAAAACACGCACTGATTTATGTAGAATTGGAGAATTTTATTGTTTTTTTTCTTTTTATTTTGTAATTAGTAATTTTAATCTAACGCTTACTGGTGACTAAAAACAATTAAAAAAAATCATACTTTTGAATTTTCTTGACTGGAGCAATTGCGTTTCGGTTAATTTGGGTTTTTGTATTGCCTATTACTAATGTATTGAATTTTCGGCACTTGTGCCTTGAATAAACAGCCGAATTTATTTGTTTTTCAATTTTGATTTTGAAGAGTTACATTCAAAACAGCGGCGATAATCCACATTCAAGACAGCGGCAGACAATCCACAGATCCCCTATCACACGCAATTTATCTAAAAAATGGATCTTAATAACGTAAGGTTTAAAGATCTTATTATAAAGCTATTTTCAAACAAATTTCCTAACTGTATCGTCTTTAATAACAAAAGAAAAAATCCCCCTTAAAGTGACTTTATTGGAAAAAATTACAAATTATTTTTATTGAAAAGAATGCCAAATTATTTTAAAAGTAAAACGGATATATGTTACGACGCTCAGCAGAGGCGCGAAAATTTGCAACAAGTAAAGTTGACTTATGTCTAGAATAGACATTTTTCTACTTACCTATGTAATTTGTTTGTATTTTTACGTAGTATAAATGGCTTTTTATTAGATGTTAAAAAAAAATTCTTGTTTTTTAAAACATCTACTTTCTCAAATATAAATGGCGGCGAGTCGCTCTATATTATTACGTAGAGCGGCCATTTTGTTTTCTTCGCTGACGTCTGTGGAACTTAAATTTCTAATAAATAGCACTTCAAACGGGTTTAAAATACAAACAAATAGCACATGCAAGTTTGAAACTAACTTTTACAGCTTACAGTTACTTTTATTTGTTGTAATTTGTTTTTTTAGCGTTTTTACTCTGCTGAGTCTCGTAAAAGATGCCCAGTAAAACTGTTCGTTTTATAACATTTTAAATTATGAAAAAAAATCGTTTTATGACATTTTAAATTCTAAAAAAATTCAGAAACTATATATTTTATTAAAAAATCACTGAACATTTTAAATTTTAAAAAAATCACATTTTAAATTATAAAAAAAACACTATATTTTATTACAATGTTTAGGCCAAACTGTTACTTTATTGCGCATAAACAGTGTTTTTCTTTCAAAAACTATATTTTATTAAATAAATAAATTTATTAAAATGTTTTAATCTATTCGTCGTTTCGTTACTTCCGGTTGATTATCTGTCTGCCGCTGTCTTGAATGTGGATTATCACCGCATCTTGAATGTAACTCTTCAAAATTTTTACTTTTTAAATTTTTTTAACATGGTTCACCCCAAACAAGGCAGGCCGCCACTGTAGACGTAAGGGGCTACTGAGAAAAGAGAAAAGGGGAGAAGGTTGGGGGGTCAGCCTAAATTGGGATCTGAGCAGCAAGATGTCTGTTTACATTAGTTTTAAATTTCTGCATGTCAGTACTGTCGGGGAAACAGGGGGCAGGGAGGGAGTTCCAGAGGCCAGCAGCACGAGGAAAGAAGCTATTTGAGTAGAAGGCTCTCCGGCATCTGGGGACCTCCACAGTGAATGAATGAGATTTAGTTGATTGTCGAGTTAGTCTAGTGAATTTACGTCGAGGGGGCACCAGAGTAGTCAATTCATCGGAGCATAATCCATTGAAGTATTTGTAAAACAAACATAAGGATGCTACATTGCGGCGATGGGACAGAGACTGGAGCTTGGTTGACAGTGAGGGACCTATTAGGTTGGCGACTCTTTTTTGGACCTTGTCAAGGAGGGAGAAACTAGTAGATGATGCACCAGCCCAGATGTGGCAACAATACTCCATGCATGGGCGGATGGTGGCTTTGTAGAGATACAGGATAATGTCAGGTGTAAGGAGTTTACTAGCACGGTAGAGGGAGCCGACCTTCCTTGCAGCAGCCTTGGCAATGTCTTCAATGTATTTGTTCAAATTCATGTTACCTGTGAAGGTTAGGCCGAGGAGTTTGAATGATGAACTCTCAGGTATGGTGTTTTTTGCCATGACAATCCGTGGTTGGAGAGGCTTCTTGTAGTTATTGAAGGAAAGGAGCTTTGTCTTTGCGGCATTAAAAGTTACCAACCATTTATGACCCCAATCCACTACAGCAGGTCATTTTCTAAAGATTCAGCCATTGCCTCGGATATGATCGCGTCTGTTTTGCCAACATGGCGAGAGTAAAGTGTGGTGTCGTCAGCAAATAAACCAATCTCAGACTCTATGTCATCAGGGAGATCGTTTATATAGATCAGGAACAACAAAGGTCCAAGGATAGATCCCTGGGGTACACCAGCATTTATGTCATGTTGCTTAGATGAACGGCCATCGAGGACAACCTGGATTTTTCTTTTGTTTAGGAAGGATCTAATTATATTAAGTAGTTGCCCAGTAATACCGTATGAGCGTATTTTCAGGAGAAGCCCTTTATGCCATACCTTGTCAAAGGCCTTGGATATATCAAGCGCTACTGCCCTAGCTTCACCTGCCTTGTCGAGTGTATGATACATGCATTCAGAGATGACCGTTAGGATGTCTGCAGTAGATCGTGCTTGTCTAAATCCATACTGGCGGTCAGATAGAAGTTTAGCATTAACTAAGTGACGGACTATTGCTAGATTGATTAAGGATTCAAAGATTTTAGCAAAGATCGGCAGGAGACTGATTGGGCGGTTGTTCTGAGGATTGGTTCTATTCCCAGAACTCTTGTAGACTGGTACCACTGAGGCAATTTTCCAGCTATCGGGGAAGCAAGATTCAGCTAGGCATTTATTGTAGAGTTTAGAGAGGACAGGGGCCAGTTCAGCAGAGCATTTCTTTATTACTATTACAGGTATAAAAATAAAATCGGCTGTTTACGAAAGTGCCGAATTTTCTTTATCTTAAAACAAAACAAGACCATAAGAAGAAAGTTGTTTTTTGGCAGATTTGTAGATTAACACACTCCGCTGACACCCCCCCCCCCCCCCCGTCCTCTTCAAATGAGATTTTACTTTTTTAGGTGATTACGTGTGAACACCCTGAAAAATAAACAATTATTTTAAAATTTAGTTGGGGATAAGTTTCGTATATAGATTAAACGTAAATGACCCCCCTTCCCATTTCCGGGGCATTATAGCGTTTTAGGGCAGTTATATTTTTTTTACCACTAAAGACCAAGCTCCTCTCCTTTCACCCCCAACGCTCTAATCCCCGCTTTTTCCCAGTTGAAATGAACGCCTCTCCCCTTGAGGAAGCCCACTGCTTTGATAAGCTCTTGGGACTGACCTTCTCTTCAGACTTGAAATGGAAGACCTACATCAAATCTGGAAAAATGGTTGGATCATTCTACCGCTCCAGAAAGTATCTTACACCCAACGCCATCCTCTACCTGTACAAGAGTCAAATACATACTAAGATGGAGTACTGCTGCCACATATGGGGAGTCCAAAGCCAACTTCGAAATCTAGTGCGGGATGTTCTCTTTTCTTCCCTACAGTCACTCTCTCACAGAAGAGATGTTGTTAGTCTTTCTTTGCTCTACCGTTATTTTCATGACAGGTGCTCGACTGAGCTTAAATCTATGGTCCTCCCTTGTAAAACATTCATAACTAGAACCCGCCTAGCTACTACCAGTATCACTGTCAATGATTTCTCTTTCTCCCTCTGCGTGTCCAAGACGAAATGAAACGTCCATGGGCAGAGTTTCTTTCCTAGAACTGCCCGTTTGTAGAACACAGTGCCGCGAGCCTGCTTCCTAGCCAACTACAATATGGTCGTCTTCAAGTTCAATGTAAACAAATTCTTGTTAGACCGTCCCAATAAATAATCAATTTCTACCCTGCTACAACCATCGTGCCGGTGATCACGATGTTGTCTCACCATCCACCAGTCAAACTCTTTAACCCTTATCCTTGAGTGACCTTTTGGCCTTGATAAACGGTGACCTTTATTGTAAAAAAAAAAAAATTTTAAGTCCGAGTCGCTGCCAGTTAGGGTTAGGATTGGGTTAGAATGTTTTGAAAAATAATTTATTGGATAAAAATATGGAGGTTACAGCGGCCGAAACGTTGTGAGGATAGCAGGGAAGATGAGAACAGTAGTCCGAATAATCCAAATTAGACAAATAAATAGGAATAAAAAATATCGGTTTTGAAAGAGTTTAGAATATCTGGTACAAATGAGTGCTCTAAAAGCGTTAAAAATATTGGGTAGAAAATTGACATAACATCAGTAAGAGGAGACAATACAACACGGAAAATACCCGAAATGAAATTGTTTCAGTGAGGAAAATTCAATAGCACTAAAAAAAAACAAAAAAAACAATAAAATACAATAATTACGACAAAACAAAAATTATATATCTAATACAAAACAAAAATTATATATCTAATACAAAACAAAAATTATATATCTAATACAAAACAAAAATTATATATCTAATACAAAACAAAAATTATATATCTAATACAAAACAAAAATTATATATCTAATACAAAACAAAAATTATATATCTAATACAAAACAAAAAGAAAGAGAAAGAAATAAAGGTGTTATTGTAATTAACCCCCCCCCACACACACACACACACACTCCAAAAAAGGTGAAATTCTACTTTTGTAGGCGATTATGTGTGAACACACTGGAAAACGTGGGAAAAACAAAAGAATTACTTTAGAATTTACAACGAGGTATCAGGTTCTTGCATTATCTGGAGCGATTTACATTAAAAAATAAAAATAAAAAAGAATATTGCTGAAGAAATTGTCTTTTATACGACAGTGCCAGAGGAATTCTCAAAGATAACTATTGGAATTTTAAAAAACGAAAACAAATTAATATTTTCAAAATAAAAAATAAAAGAAATCTGCAAAAATCAGAAAAATTAATATTTGCAAAATAAAAAAGAAAAGAAATCTGCAAAAATCAGAAAAATTAATATTTGCAAAATAAAAAAGAAAAGAAATCTGCAAAAATCAGAAAGCAGATTAATATTTGCAAAATAAAAAAGAAATCTGCAAAAATCAGAAAAGAAATTAATATTTACAAAATAAAAAAGAAAAGAAATCTGCAAAAATCAGAAAGCAAATTAATATTTGCAAAATAAAAAATAAATCTGCAAAAATCAGAAAATAAATTAATATTTTTTTCTTGTCAATGCACCATTGCCATTTTTTTTATTTCTAAAGAAGAAAAAATGCAGTTTATTGTCGATTAAACTATTGGTTAATATTTACTTCAGAGTTCTAAACTCATATCGCCAAATTCAGCATAGTGACGTTAACATTAACTTGGTAAAAATCTATTATGCCGCAACGACTGGATGTAGAATCAATACAATTGGTACTCTTCATTAATCCAACCACTAACCCTAAGTTCAGGTTGGCGTATTTGGTTAGTGGTTGGAATAATGAAGTGTATTTGTCTTTTATTTTTATTTTTCAGAAGGGCACTAATTATATCGATTCCACATCCAAAACTTTTAACACGTTAATGTAAACGTCAGCACGTTGAATACAGAGTTCAGAACGCTTAAGTAAACATTTACCAACACATTTAGAGGTTATATTGAAGATGATAACTGTGTTATGGTGGACAAATGTGACGTCACACATTTCAACCAGTCGTACGGCAAAAATAATCTGCTATCATATTTTCCCCCCTTTCTTTTTGCAAATAATTTGTTTTCAACAAATTGTTTAATTATTAATTATAAACAAAATTTAAATATATTACAAATTAACAAGCAATTATTAACAAATAATAAAATCAAACTGTTTTTTCTAAATGGAATTTTGAAAGTGAAACTAAAAATAAACAATCAACCAGAATCGAACCAAGCGAAAATATAATGGGGGATTATTTTTGCCGTAACACTGGTCGAAATGTGTGACATCACATTTGGCCGCCATACCACAGTAATTATCTTCTATTATCTATTATATAAAAGGCAGTTGTGTATATGTGTGTGTGTCCAGCTGAAACTCTAAAACTACAAAACAAACACCCACAAAGTTGATATTTTTTTGATCGACGTTGCCCTGGATATCTAAAATTTAAAAAAAAAGATTTATTCTTTAGTGGTCAACTGGTCCAGTTTTCGTAAGGGGCTGTTTTTCAGCCATTTTCAATGTTATCTATTACGTAAAGGAGAGGTTATTATTATTTTCAATAGAGAGGAATTGGCTGGGCATAGGTGAAAGAGAGGTGGAGTAGAGGGATGTGGAAAAACAGGGAAGGGGGGAAGATTGAGAGAGGTAGAGAGACGGGTTGAGAGAAGTAGGGAAGTAGAAGTTTTGATATAAGTTTTAACCTCTTCTATTTTTTTTATGGCCCCAGGCAACGCCGGGTAGCCCTTCTAGTCTTAAATATAACCCATTTAGAGCACGATTACGGAAAATATTTTTTGGCTTTAAATTATTGGTGCTTGTACAGATCAAGACCCATGGCTGACATTATTGGCTCAGTAAAATCTATCAACGAGTTACGACAACGGCCAAAAGAAAACAACACTAAATGAAAAAAACGTTCAAAAAACAGAAAACGAAAAAAAACACTTATTTTAAGTTGTCGTAAATATCAGTTCTGAGCAAAGTAGACATTTTCTTTAGTCACTTGTTTACGTTATGGACCTTACTTCCTGTGGGTAAAAAGTGGCTACTTTGCTCAGAATCTATATCCACGACAACTTAAAGGTCTTATATCTGATATTAAATATTAAATTTTTTTTAAATGCAAATAGGTCATAAATGAGTAGCTAAAGCAAAATAAATTGTTTTTTTGACTAATTTCCCAACTGTATTTTCTTTTTAAATAATTTATGTCGCTAATAGTAATGATTACCTTATTCTTTTATGCATTTTATTACTAATTAAGTAAAATTAGTAAGTATTAAAGCTACACTATTTCGGTTGTAATTATTCTTGCGCTAGAAATTTGGAGACGATCTCTTTGTCTCATTTCCTTCTCGGATATCTACATTATGAATTTAGGTAAAAATGTCAGGCGCAAGTGTGTAAATAGTGTTATCAAAAAACGTATGGTAGCAAGGAAAACAGACACAGGAATTTAGATTTGAACAATGTGTATTAATTATGCACAGGTACAAGATATAAGGAATGTGTGGATCTTGATCTGGGTTTGTCAAGATAGATGCTTCCTCAGAGTCGGTGTGACGTCATTGTTGGCCCTGAACTGCTCATCGGTCCGATATCAAGTGTAACATGAAATTTGATACACAGGGATTGATGGTGAGCAAATGGCTGATGGTGATGGTGCGAGTTATTCGAAATTTACGTTAGTAGTTGATATCCTTAAAAGGACAGATCAGGGGTCAGGAAGACCGGTTGCAATTTACAGTAGTAGTTGATCTTTCGCCCTTAAAGGAGGTAGGTTTGTTGTTGAAAAGGTCAGTTGTCAGGGTAGCAAAGATAAGGTCTTCTGAATTTAATGGAGTCAGGTCAACAAGGTGACCTCCTATTGGCTGGCTTCTGGTGACTGATACTGAGCGCAACTGTTTAAAGTGACAAAGTCCCGGTGCGACTGCTGCCTGATGCTGGGCCCAGCTACTTAAAAGCAGCGCGCGGACGAAGTTGTAAACATCTGGCTCCAAAGAGATAGAGACAAAAAAATGGCCCTTGGATTCAGAAAACTGTGTTTCTTTTAATTTCTATTTTTGCCATAGTGAGCATGGCACAGGAGTATTCAGCACACAATTTTTGTGGTAATGTGCGTAAGTATGTGCTCTAACTTTGGTATGATCATGTTTATTAGCGAACAAATCTCAGTGTACCCAACTCCACTTTAAAGCAGTTTGAAATCACAGAAATAAGGCACATTTGGTGGTCGACATAATAACAACAGCGATCTAAAAATCGTAACAGATCTCTTTTTGATTCAGTCTTGTATTGTGCAAAGTGTTAGCGGGGATCGTTCCATGATGAAGTGTTTAAAATGTGCAAGTAACTGTCCTCGTGTCGGCCGTTTTGGGATCAGGTGTGTATGCAGGTAGCATTTGAAGGACTTCGATGAATCTTGTACTGTTCTATGCATCCCAGATGTGGATGGAGTTGTTTCCTGGGTTATTCGATAATTTGAGCAAGACAGAAGAGGTAAATTAAGAGACTGGTGTTTTGGTTACGTATAAGGCGATGAATATGTGTCCGATGAACCATTTCATTTCGTTTTTATCTGGATCATCACGTTGTTGGTTTTAGTGACTTCAACATCCAGTGTAGGCGCAACATGTAAGCAATAGCAAATTGAGAATGGTGGATTAGCCTCTTATCGCAGACTGGTATTAGGTCTTTGTTCACATGTTTGCCTAATTCTGAAATTAGAATGTGGTCGGCTTCATTGTTGGCGGCCAACACGACGCATTCGTTGACTTGCTTTAATAGTGTTGATCTGCATGCCATAGGCCATGGTGCTGTATTTTGTGAGTTTGTTGTATGGTAAACCGATGTTGGGTTGTTGACCAGTGATTATGTAATATAGTTACGCACCGGTGGCACTGTTAATAGTAGTATTCATCGAAGAGGTGACAGATTTGAAGATATCAGTTTATTCACAGTCTCTACCTTTGCACAGCATGTAGATGATGTTTTTCATTGTGCGATGTTGCCGCTCAATGTTGCCCGAGCTTTGTGGTTATGTGATTGATGTGAGTTGGCAGAAGTTCCTGTATACTTCCCCCATAGAAATAGGTTCTGCGGTTGGATGACACAATGCGTGGTATTTCCGAGTGATGAAGACAGAAGCTGTAAAGTCCGCAGGCAGCATCAATCGCATGATCTCTGGCACACAGTACGACAGTGAGATGTCTGCTGAAACTGTCCAGAATGGCATTGTGACACAATCAACGTAAACATTTTCGAGTGGCCTTTTTTCACACTTACAGTGTTCGGTGGGCCAGTTTTTGCATTTGCCATGATTGTCTTTCCGCTTGGCACATATTTTGCAGGATATATATTTTGATTTCACGATCCTTGAGTTTCCACCAGTAACAAGATAGATGCTTGTACATGTGAGTGATACCTAAATGATTGATGCAATCTTGTTCCTGATGCAGGTACTTGGGGGTGGAGCCTGTACGGTACGACCAGTTTTGAGGAATGGTTGTCATGCTTAATCATCATAATGGAGATGCCAGGCTCTAAGTAGAACTGGTCGATGTATTTGTTGAGTAGGTGGGCCACAGTGGTCATTGGGGTCGACTTAAATTTTTTTGTTTGAGTCATTCGTCTGGAGGGTTCTGATGATTCTCGACAGTGTGTCGTGTCTGCACTGTTTGGCCATTTTTTTTGGTGAGAATAGTTGATGCAGAGTGGTAGGGGAAGAATGCATCCTGTACATTTTTGTGGTGGCGAGTGTTCTGAGGTATATGTGTTTCGGGAATCAGCATCTATTTCGTCAGTACACCATGATGGTACATAAATGCATAGATCAAAACCCTGAATTCTAAATGTTTTGCCTGTAGGGTGGTGTCTGCTGGCGTATTTCTTTTTCTATGTCCGTGACTCCTGCTGAGTATGTCGGCCCAGACATTGGATTCGCCTTCAATAAATTTTATGGGGAATTTATAGCATGCAATCTCTTTCTTCTTCTTCTTCTTCTTCTTCTTCTTCTTCTTCTTCTTCTTCTTCTTCTTCATCATCATCATCATCATCATCATCATCATCGGTTTAATGTCCGGCTGACATGCGTTTTGACGGCTTTAAGAATTTGACTTCAAAAGTACCTTATCTCTGGCCAGCTGTTTATTTATCCTTCCTTCCCTCAGGTCCATTTTTACCACTTCCTACCATGTTTTTCTTGGCCTTCCTTTGTGAACTGAACCTGCTATCTCAACTGTTCTACATCTACTAACCCAAGAACTCTCATCCATTCTTTAAACGTGGCCATACCATCGAAGTAAGCCTATCTTTAAGACTCACATTACACATCCATCATATCATTGTCATATCATTTCTCTCCATGCAATGCATGTCCTCAAATCTCACTGGCGAGGTTTCTCTTCCATACATCATCACACTGTGTACACATGCCTGATAGACTCTTCTCTTGATCAACAGTGGTAACGCTCTGCTGGTTAGTAATGGCAAGAAGTTCCCCGAATTTACTCCATCCACTCCTAATTCATGCAATCACACTAGCACCTGTTCCACCCTGTGTTCAAAATGGTATCATCAAGGTAACAAAAGTTTCCGATAACACAAATAGCTTTAGCATCCAGATATATTTTCTCGGCATCTGAATTCTCACCCATCTCCATTGTCTTACACTTCTTGCACACAAATTGGTTATCCTCTCTCAACCTAATTCCACTGCACTTCTTGTGTACCCAATGCTTACAGGTATCACAAAAGATTGAATTGCACCCAACTCCCTTTCCACAAACTGAGCAAGGGAATTTTCCTCTTTTTGGGGCCTTTCCACTGATCATCATTTAGTATCATTCGCTTTCAGACCTTTACTTTCCATAGCATTCCTCTAAGTCTTGAACTTAACAAATAGGTCTTCCATTGTTTCACTGGCAAGTAATAAATCATCAACATACAGCATCTCTTCTGGACAACCCGTACAAAACTCCCTGGACAATGTTTCTAAGACACAAATGAAAAGCAGTGGACTGAGTACACAACCCTGATGTACTCCTACTTTAACATTAAAACTGTCACTAAATGTGCTGTTAATTCTAAAATGATTTCCTGCCACCAGCAAATTTTGACATTGTTGAATCAGATACGTTAGTGATATGTGATCGGTGAAGATGACGAAAGGGCGGCTGTGAAGGAAGTAATCAAATTTGGATACGGCCAATTTTATCACATATACCTCACGTTAAGTCGTAGACCAGTTTTGGTCTGTGGGTCTAAACGTATGCGAAGCGACTGTTATGATCTTTTTTACTTCCGTTATCATCTTTTTGCATTAGGATGCCCCCCCCCCCCCCTATACACGCAATTTCGCTCGCATCACTGGTGATCGTGAAAAGTTGATTAAAGTCAGGAAATGAAATGATTGCCGGTGAGGATAGTCGTTTCTTTATATTTTCAAAGACCTTGTTGACCCTCTCAGTCTCAAAAATGGTTTCTTGACCCTATTTAGTTCGTGGATGGAGATCATGATGCTGGAAAATGTGTCTGACCTGATTCACTCCTGTAGACGTGTCTCAAGGAATTGCCATATCCATACTAGATGGTCTATGAAGCTTTGTAGTTCCTTCTTTTGTTGTTGGGCATTTTATTTTCTATGATGACGTCGACATATTTAGGGCCGACATGGAATCCCTTATAATTTACAATGCGACCGAGGAATTTTGCTTCATCTGCGAGGAAGGTATATTTGATCCAGATTCAATTTTAATCCAAATTAACGAAGGGTGGTAAAAAGTTGCTCCAGTGCGAGTATGTACCCTTCAAATTTTTTGGCATGAACTAGGCTGTCATCAATGTATTGCACGAGATGTAATGGTTGCCAAGGCTTTGACTATGCACCAGGAAAAGATCTGTCTGGCAGATGTAAGGCCGAAGGCCAGCTGCGTATATTGGTAGAATGACGAATGCAGTTTTGTGACGATCATGTTCGTCGATAATGATTTTCAATAGTCGCTGTGGAGATCGAGGGCCACAAAAGTTTTGTTTCCTTCTGTGAAACCAGTGGTGGAAATCGACTGGAACCTTGTTAAGGATTCTTTTGAAATTGGTGACTATTCGGACTGTTCGGTTCTGTTTTTTTTTTTATGGAAATCGCTCCAGATAAGACATGAAGCCATTTAAAGTAATGAGCTAACAAGAACAAATATGATTATCGCAAAGACAGGACATACCTATTGGCCTTAGTCTTGAAAAGACCAAGTCAGCAGGAAGAGAGTTCCACAAGCTGGCAGTTCTTGGAAAGAAGCTACTGAAATAGGAAGCTGTATTACAATGAGATATCAAAACAGTGAATTGATAGAGACCACTAGACCAACGAGTCAAACGAGCTAGAACAAAAGAAGCAGGGAATAGATCATATAATTCTGAAGAACATATGCCATAATAGTATTTATAGAAAAGACTGAAACTAGCAATATCACGTCTGTGAGAGAGAGGGTGCAGAGAAGAAGAAAGGGTAGAGCCAATAAAATTACAGATACGTTTCGGCACCTTATCAAGAACCCTCAAATGGGACAGAGATTCACCAGCCAAATATGACAACAGTATTCCATACATGGAATACAAGGTTATTAAAGCCCTTCGGGATTTCTGCATGGTTCGATGAACCCTCTGGTGACTATGCCTGTGATTTCAACGTCAATATTAGTCTCAAGAGACTGGGCGATTGGGTGTTGTTTCTGATAGCAGAACTGGCTATTTGTTGGTATTCAAACAAGTCTAATGAAGTTGACCTTTTGACCGTTTCCAGTACTGAGAACGTCAGCGAAGCGAATGAGTAGGTCTACTGTGGCTTCTAGTTTGTCGCGGTTCAGATGGTTGGGTAGTGATACACCCCTATTTATCTTTAGCCAGTGTAGTTTTCCATTTAGTGTCTGGATGCTGGGCTGTGTTGTCCTAACTGTTTGATTGGTTGGGTGAGCTCCATGTGTAGTGTCATCAGCTGGTATCTCACGTATAGGAGCTGACACCATTCCCGCTGTGTGGGTTGTCCGATCAAACACGAGTGTGAATCTAAATTCGATCATTGTGTCCTAGTTGTTGACTGCATATGAATCCAGTGTGCTGTGACCTAGAATATTTTAGCCGAGTAGGATCGGTATGGTAGATGTTGTTGCCAGCATGCTGCTTTTGTGAATCATGTTGCCCATCACAGTTTAGCCCACCAAGGACGGTGCTGCTTCCGTTTATTTCTATTATGAGGGTGTTGGAAACAAGAATGTGTTTTTTCACTTCTTCGAGCAGCTGAGAGATTGGAACAATGCAGGTGGAACAGCCAGAATCTAGTATTGCTACATCGGAGAAGGTTGTATCCTCAACGGACGGTAAAAGTGATTCTGATGAATGGAAACTGCCGCTAAGAATGTTGTTCCAACACTTTGCAGGAAATTAAGGTTTCCGTGTTTTTAACATTCTATTATGATGTTGATTAGACCTCTTTTGGGAAAAGGTCGGGTAACATATAATAGAAATATATCGAGAGTCGTACACAGTCCAAACAGTGACTTGGATAACATCTCTCGTCTTGTGACGAGAGTTGCCTCTCTTTCATGCCCTTGGAGCATCTCATTCTCCAATCTCAGGAAGGGGTACCAGCTTACTCCACATCACCCCCCTCTGAGATAATTTCTTCACACCAGAAATTAATATCTTTAAGTTTCGGGTCCGGGCTTAACGGTTCTACCGGTATTCTTTTTCTTTTGCTTGACCGTCTTGGAATAACTGTTTCAGCAATTAGTGGTGCTGGAATGACAAACGTCTCATACAATATGTCCATCGGGATTTCCTGATCTTCCCTGACATCTTCCGTAAGTCTTGATCTCAACT
This sequence comes from Sepiola atlantica, assembly GCA_963556195.1. Taxonomy (NCBI): domain Eukaryota; kingdom Metazoa; phylum Mollusca; class Cephalopoda; order Sepiida; family Sepiolidae; genus Sepiola; species Sepiola atlantica. The sequence continues at coordinate 30,430,580 of OY744519.1, read as the reverse complement.
GATTTAGATGACGTTTATGTTCCCATTTGGAACTTTTCACCCAGTACATAATTCCACCAATTCTTTTTGATATTACCCCATCATCCCAAAACGTTTTTCCATTTCTGAAATTTTTGAAAAAAACTTTGTCTCTGGTTTTAAAGAACTCACATAGAAAAATTACTTTTCTTCGCGTATTTCTTCATTGGACTTGGTAACAATCTGTCAAATACGGAGCGTATCTTTCTAGCAAACATCAGTTCGGCTGGTGACATGCCTGAAACTGTGTTTGGGTTTGGTGTGATTCTGTACACAGACAAAGATTTCTGAATGGTCTTCTCCTCAGTGTCCATGCCGTGATTCTTTCTCAATGCCCTTTTAAAAGTGTCCACAAATCTTTCAGCCTGACCATTAGATCTAGGATGGTAAGGTGAAGTTGTGTGGTCAATGGACAAACATCTGCAGAAATCTTAAAATTCACTGCTGGTAAATTGTGTCCCATTGTCGCTTACTATTGTTTTTGGTACACCAAAGCGACTGAAAAGTTTGTCTAGTACCTTTATAGTAGTTGTGGATGTCGGGTGTTTACATTTGAAAATCTCAGGCCACTTGGAGTAGCTACTATTAGATAATAATGACCATTCATGGATCCAGCATATTCGATATGCAGTCTCGTCCATGGGACATCTGTTTTCGGCCATGGTATAATTTTCACTGGTGGTGCTTTTGCTACAAGTTGGCATCCTCTACATGCTTTAACAATCTGTTCTATATCCTTGTCCATCTTCGGCCAATAAATATAACTCCTCATTAAATCTTTCATATGTGCGATCCCTGGATGCCCTTGATGGAATTTTTTTAACATCCGCTTTTGCAGTACAACTGGCATCACCACTCTTCCAGCATATAGTAGCACTTCATCGCATATTGAATATGCTGACGAATTTCTTGAAGTTTTATATTTCTTCTTTGAAATTACTTCTTCTTTCATCTTTTTGATGAAATCGTCTTTTCCAGCCTTGATTCTTATTTCGTTTAACGTGACAGTTAATTCACATATAGCATTGCATAATGCTTCCTTAAAATCCGTTTCATCCCTTAAGGCTGCAATAACCATGTCTTCTAGTGGTTCCGATCTTCGAGGGATTAATCTAGAAAGACCATCTGCGTGCCCTATTTTCTTAGAAGGCAAAAATTCCATTTTAAAATTATAATTGAATAATTCGGTGCCCCAGCGCTGCAATCTATTTGCAGTATGTGTGGAAATACCCTTCTTTGATCCGTATATGGATAATAGTGGCCTATGGTTGGTTTGTAATAAAAACGATCGACCATGGATAAATTTATGAAATTTTTTTAACGCAAAAATAATCGCAAGGCTCTCTTTTTCAATTTGCGAATGATTTTTTTCTGCCGGAAGCAAAGTTCTGGAAACATGGGCTACTGGTTTCTTACTACCATCTTCAAATTTATGAAGAATTACAGCACCAATGCCATAACCACTTGCGTCAAAAGCGACTATTATTTCTTGTTTAGGGTCATAATGTGTTAGTGCTAAGTCCGACGTCAATACGCTTTTTATTTTTTCGAAAGCTTGCTGACATTTATCAGTCCAATTCTATTTTACACCTTTTTTTAATAAATTGTTCAATAGGGCTCTTAAGTCATGCATATTTTTTATATATATTCCATAGTAATTCGCTAAACCCAGAAAAGCTTGAAGCGTTGTAATATTTTTAGGGATCGGCATATTTTTTATGGCTTCTGCTCTTTTCAGGTCTGCTCGTCTTCCTTTTGCGTCAATTATTTGTCCTAAGTATTTAATTTCAGACATAAAAAAATCGCATTTTTCTGAACTTAACTTGAAACCGTATTCTTCTATTTTTTTAAATACCGCTCTTATGTGCTCTAAATGCTCCTTAGTATTTTTGCTTTTAATCAGCACATCGTCCAAATATGCTACTGCAAACTCTAGATCAGCCAACATTGTGTCCATGATCTGTTGAAATAAGCTAGGGGCGACTTTTAATCCAAACGGAAGTCTATTGAATTTGTACAACCCCTTATGCGTGTTTATTTTTAATAATTTTGCACAATCTTCGTCAACTCTTACTTGGAGGTATGCGTCAGACAAATCAATTTTACTAAAAATCTTTCCTCCATTCAATTTAACAAACACGTCTCCCAGAGAGGGCAAGGGATAAGAAGGTTCTTTAAACAGTCATTTAGACCTGTAGAAAAATCTGCACACACACGTATTTTATGATTTTTCTTTTTCACAAAGACCACTGGTTACGACCAATCTGAATAATCAATTTTTGAAATGACACCCATTTCTTCCAGTCTTTGTAACTCCTGGTTCACGGTTTCTAATGCGGCATACGGCACCTTCCGTTTTGGTTTAAACACAGGCTTGACATTTTCTTTTACTTCGGTTTTCGTGCAATTACCGAGACCACCTGAAAAAACTCTAGAAAATTCATTTTTTAGGTCCTTTATCAATTTATCCATAACCTTATTTTTACCAGCTGGTGAAACATCAATTTTATTACAAAACGAATAGATCGAACAGAATAATTAAATCACTTCCCATTAGGTTAGAAGAATTTTGTAAAACATAAACCTTAGATTTTTTAGTTTTTCCTAAAAACGATACTTCACACAAAAATTCTCCACTGAAGTTTAACCTTCTTCCCGAAACTCCACGGGCTATTTTATCAGTCTTGGTTAACCTAGGTTTGTTAATTCTTTTCCACGTTGTTTCATTTATTATGGAGATATCACTTCTAGTATCCAGTTGAAGTTGTACCTTCTCTCCATTTATTTTCACTTGCACGAATTTTCTTTTTTGACCTTCCTCGATTTCTTTCTTTGTCAAAACCATTCTTACTTTATTTTTTCCGTTCGACATTCCTCTTTCGGTCTGCTTCATTCTACAGTGTGAACTCTTGTGGCCTATTCTATTGCACCGAAAACAACATTTATCTCGGAAAAAACAGTCATTTTTAGAATGAGGTCCACCACATCTGTAGCATAGCAATTTCATTGGGGATTTAAATTTTCTTTCACTTTCACGTGTCCTACGTCGAACTTCTTTCATATGCGAAATATGTGAAATGTCTTTTTACTCGATTTTAGTATTGTCATGTTTCAGATTCATTATTTTTTTAGCTTCTTCCATAGCTTTTTGTAATGTTATATCTGGACTTTGTTCCATTTTTGACAATATTTTCGAACGAACATCTTTATCTCTACTATCCGTCAAACCTTTAACAAAAACAAGGCATTTAAACATGTCAATTGTTAACTCGTGTAGGAGAAATCGTTCATACTCTTGGTTTACTTTTCCTGCATACGTAATAAAATCATCATCATTTTGCTTAACAATGTTCAGACAACTAAAACACGTATGAAAAAGACTGCTTCTCTCACCAAACATGCTTGTGAGTGTTTTTATTGTCTCCTCAAATGATACTTCATCAGGTTTTCTAGGCAATAGTAAATTCGTGTACTTTGTACTCTCGTTAGGACCAAGCTTCTGTAATAGAAGTCCAACTTTTGTTCGTCCGACCAAGTTTCGCACCGTTTGTTTAAAATTGTTTCAAACCGTCGAAAATATATGAATTCCGATATTAAATTTGTAATACCCTCGGCTGTGAAATAATTTGAATTTTCCATCGTTCGACCTTTTGCAACAGCCTCAAATAAAACTTTCATGTCGTTTGCTTGCTGTTTCCGCAACTCTAACATTTCTTGTTGCAAGTAATCTTGGAAATCTTGATGCCTTTTCTGTTGTTCCATTTGCGTCTTCCGCTGTTCCATTTGCGTCTTCTGTTGTTCCATTTGCGTCTTCTGTTGTTCCATTTGCGTCTTCCGTTGTTCCATTTGCGTCTTCTGTTGTTCCATTTGCGTCTTCCGCTGTTCCATTTGCGTCTTCTGTTGTTCCATTTGCGTCTTCTGTTGTTCCATTTGCGTCTTCCGTTGTTCCATTTGCGTCTTCTGTTGTTCCATTTGCGTCTTCCGCTGTTCCATTTGCGTCTTCTGTTGTTCCATTTGCGTCTTCTGTTGTTCCATTTGCGTCTTCCGTTGTTCCATTTGCGTCTTCTGTTGTTCCATTTGCATCTTCCGCTGTTCCATTTGAGAAGACACTAATGCCTTTGTAAGTTCGACCAGTTCGTCCATTTTTTAAACTATACACAATACAATGAGCATACCAAACTTCTCAAAAATTCAATAAAAAAAGTTCTTCATTTACCAAAACACAAAAATATGGGACAAAACACAACCTCCAGTAATGTTCACGTCGCGAGTTCGAATTCACTCGGTGTAAAAAAAAAGAAGTTTTTTCATTCACCAGTTAATAACTGTAACAAAATAAAACACAATTGTAACTCTTTCGTTTGACTTAAAACGAAGCAAAATAAATAAGTCTTACTTTGGACGAATTTTTTTTTTTTTTTGTTTTTTCTCGTTCCAGCCAAGGTTTGTCGAAGTCACAATATCCGGTCGTTGTGTTTCAAAAAATTCAAACGTGTTGATTTTTCTTTATTTCCGTCGTTCCATGTGAGTTCTGGGATTGAATCCTATGACGCCAATATTATGATGTTGATTAGACCTCTTTTGGGAAAAGGTCGGTTAACATATAATAGAAATATATCGAGAGTCGTACACGATCCAAACGGTGACTTGGATAACATCTCTCGTCTTGTGACGAGTGTTGCCTCTCTTTCATGCCCTTGGAGCATCTCATTCTCCAACCTCAGGAAGGGGTACTAGCTTACTCCACATCACATTCCGAATTTTTTTTTATTTTACAATCCGGTTGGTAACAATTTTTTGAACAGAAACAACTGCGACATTCAGTTGTTTTTATCTTGTATGCAGATACGCTTTTATTCTCACTTCCAGTTTCTCTATTGTGTACATGCGCGTAAGTGACAAATTGGAAATCTTTCATTTACTTTCGCTAAATTGCTTGCTTGGGCTGAATGTGTTCGCTGATTCACAATTCAGCAGCTTGAATGGCCGTGTTATCACGTGAGGTGATGGTTAGAATGCTGGACAGGGTGACAAGCCATCGCAGCCTTGTCTGTATCAAAAATCCGGATTTGGACAGGTATTGATGGCAGGTATTTTGTTTTCTGTGTTTGCAACATGTGCGAGTGCAAGAGGTCAGTATGTAGTGACACGCGTGAAAACATAGGTGGCCTAGTGTATAGTTTTTGTAGATGCCGGGTTCCCAATTCCAGTCGCCGTTTCTACTTGTCTGATCATCGTTTTTGAATCGTATCGCGAGATTTGTTGGATTTTGTTGGCGTTCCTGGATGCGAGAGGTGTCTGCCTGTGTTAAGTAATTGTGGTTTTTGTCCGGCTAGCATTTTCGGTTGTTGATTTGATTGGTACAGTTTGTGTGTGTAGTATGCGATGGTGTCATAGCTGGTAGTGTCGTCTGTTGCAATACCACGATCTAGGTATTTTGGGGTCTCGCTTGCTATGCTGCCAGCTGTGTAATGGTTATCCATTGTTTTGACGAGATGTGCGTATATATTTTGTGTTAAGGCTTTGACTTTTTCGACCATTAACATCATACCTATGATCAAGAAAGCCGTGTTCGCCTATATTTCTGTACCATTGGTCGTTATGCGGCCTCTCTAATTGTGTTTTTGAGCTGGCTCCAGCGGAAAAAAATCAACCGTCTGAGAACAAGAATGGGGTGATCAAAAGTTGCTATGAGTAGATTGGGCTACAAAACTGAGCCAACCATCTGTGAATGTGAAGAGGAGGACCATACAATGCAGCACTGCCTTGTCTGCTCCCTACTGCCCAATCGATGCAGCTTGAAAGATCTTGCAGAATACAACAATAATGCAAAGGACTGTATAAAAAAGTAAGAAAACTGTTGTATGACCACATGCTTCAAAGACACACAAAGAAGAAGAAGAAAGAAGCTGCCCAGGGATTAGTGTTGACCGAACGTTGATGGCGCAAGTTATTCGCAATTTACAGTAATAGTTGATATATTGCCCTTAAAAGGACAGATTAGGGGTCGAGAAGACCGGTTGCAATTTACAGTTGTATTTGATCTCTTGGAGTAGGTTTGTTGTTGAAAAGCTCAGTTGTTAAGATAACAAGTATAGGTTGTCTTAATGTAATGAAATCGGGTCGACACAAGGTGACCTCCTGCTGGCTGGCTTCTGGTGAGTGATACTGAGTGCAACTGTCCTAAGTGACAGAGTCTTGGTGCGACTACTGGGCCCAGCTACTTAATAGCAACATGTGGACGAAGTTGTAGACATTCGGCTCCAAAGAGATACGTACCAAAAATGGCCCTTGGATTCAGAAAACTGTTTCTTTTAATTTCTATTTCTGCGAGAGTGAGCGCGGCACACAAGTATTCAGCACACAATTTTGTGGTAACGCGTGTAAGTATGTGTTCCAACTCTGGTGTAATCATGGTTATTACAGAACAAATCCCAGTGTACCCAATTCCACTTTTAAGCAGTTTAGAACCACAGAAATTGGACGGTGGTCACCATAATAATAACAGAGAGAGGTATGGCGGGCATCACCGGACAAAATCAGATCTAAAATTCGTAACAATAAAAAAAATAACCAGAGTATTTTTTTTTATTGTTAAGGGAGATAAATTGTCTGTTTCTTTCTTGTGATGGGATCGAGTTATGTTTAAAAGTTGGTAATAAAAGTAAAATTTGAAAAGAAAAGGTAAATTTGTAGATTAACAAACTCAGCTACCCCCCTTGCAAAAAAATGGAATACTACTTTTTTAGGCGATTATGTGTGAACACCCTAAAAACCTTGGCATAAAAAAAATTAATTTAGAATTTTAGCGAGGGATCAGATTTGTATATATATTTAACGTAAAATGACCCAAATTTCTGGGCCATTCAATCTTTTTAGGATAGTTACCCAATTATTATTTGTTTACTATGGGAGATAAATCCTGTGCGTTTTTTTAGTGTGTGTGTGTGTGTGTGGAGGGGGTCTATGTTTTTAAGTGATTACGTGTGGTTTTGCGAGAGTTTTTGTTGAGGGAGCTTGCCATTCGGGTTAAGGGAGTTTGGGAGGGGGGGGGGCAGTCACTCACCTTAGGGTTAGTGGTAGGATTAAGAGGGGATTTCTTTGTTACTCTGGCTTAGGGTTAGTGGTAAGGTTAAGGGAGTGTTTTTTTGTGAAGGGGGGACTTGCTGCTCAGATTTAAGGTTAGTGGTAAGGTAAAGCGAGTTATTTTTTAGGGAGAGGGTTTTTGCCACTCGAACGTAGGATTAGTGGTAGGATAAATACATATTTATTTATTTTTCACTAACTTTTCAGCATTTTCCGCTCCACTTAAAAACGCACAGAATTTATTTTATTTGGTTGACTGCGTTAAAAAGCTAGAATGGTCCGGAAATGGGGGATCATTTTACGTTAAATGTATATACGAAACTGATTCCCGACTATAAATTCTAAAATATTTTTTTTTCCTTTTCAGCATGTTAACACGTAATTGTCTAAAAAAAGTGTGTGTGAGCGGAGAGTGTTAATCTACAAATTTACCAAAACAAAACAATTGCAAATTTAATACCAAACACAACAAAATCAAACAATGTGAATAAATCTAGAAGCGCTTTCTTTCTTTCTTTTCCTTTCTTTTTCTTTCTTTTTTTCCTTTCTTTTTTTCCTTTCTTTCCTTTCTTTTTCTTTCTTTTTCTTTTTTTTCCTTTCTTTTTCTTTCTTTCTGTTGTTGCTGCTTTTCGTCGCTGAGATATTTTACTGAGCCAACATTGTTCGCCCTGGGTCTCAATCGGTACAAGCACCGAAGCATTTATTTTCATGCATTGGAGAGCGATTTGCTAAGGATAACTCTATTATGTAAGGCGCACGCATGTATGTCACTGGGTTTTGAACGACAGCTAACAGAACGAAAAAGGGGGCAGAAAAACAAATAGGCAACAAATAAATGTTACGAAAGACAAGATAAGTTACTCTTCTACTATCCTGGATAAGTTTATTTGTGTTTTAACTTATTTTAAAGGGTTTTTTTCTTCTTCAAAACAACTCTGGTGTTCATCTGTTCGGTTAGAACGAAAAGAAAATGGCTGTTCATGAGCCCAGCACAAGGATCCTTGATAATCTGTGAAAAATCGAAAAATAAACAAAATAGTGTTAGAAACCCATCCAATAAATGTCACCAATCGTGAGAAAATGTAATGTTCTATCAGTATTTTGCTTAATTTTCGTTTTTGGGCGATTATTGAAACTAATTTTAGTCATTTTATTCTGTTCTAACTGAACGGGTGGACACCAGGTTTGTTTTGAAGAAGTCATTCTTAACATGGAGAGGGGATGCTTCGGTAACATTCGGAACAGCGTATCTTCTTTCGTATTTTTCCGTTCGTTTTCGTAGCATTTGTTGTATATATGTAACGCCTAAAAAATTGTTACAAAACAGTGCCAAAAAATTGCATATAAAAACAAATTCCGTGATGTTAACTTTATGTAATGTATTTATTTCATATTACTTTTATAAAGTTGTTGAGCTAAATTTTGATTTTTACCGAGATTAATGTCGTTTCGGACTTCCATACTTACGAAAGTTAAACGTACAAATTCTATCATTGGAGGTCTCGGTTGTTCTTCCGAATTACAGCTTTTTCTTTCTTCGTGTACATTAATTATAATTAATTTTTAAGGAGACAATTTTTCTTTTTAATTTTCATTTATTTTAAATCAACGAAAATGGAAAACAGTTTTGGGTGCTTCTGTATTATTGGGGCAGATAACATTTTAATTTTAGAAGAGACAGTTGAAAGGGGAGATAATTCAAACTGTTTTTTTGTTGCTGTTGTTATAATCATAACCCATAAGGAAAATTCAGAGAATTAATAAGAAAATAAATTTTAAAAAAGGGTATTTATGCAGTTTATTGACCGGGCTGAAATAATAACGTTATAATTTAAAAAGTCATTCTTAACTGAACATGGGGAGGTGGGAGTTGATTAATTATTCTGTGCTTTCACCTAATATAATAAACAACAAAAAACGGGTGAAAAAAACCCAGAAACACAGCAAATAACTGTTACCAATCGAGCGAAAATTTAATATTCAATCGAACTGTATATTTTTATTACCAGTTTTTTTTGTGTTTAATTTTCGATCTTTTAGCGATTATCGAGGCTCCACAATCTAATCTTTTAAATGTTATTTTAGTACTTATATAGATCGGTCCACATGGCTGTTCATATTGGTTCGATTCGGTAAAATCTGGCAACGAGTTACAACAGTCGAAAAGCGACCACACAAAATTAAACTCGGATTTCCGAAAGCGAAACGAAACAAGACTTAATACAGGGTGGTCGCTAGAAAAGCGGGAAATTTGAGATTGTAAAGTTTATTGTTTAAATTTTATTGCGTCTGGCTTATTCACTTCTTCGATTTTGATACCCACAATGGACGGAGGCAGCAGAAAACAACTTTCAGACTTTCAAAGGCAGGTGATTATTCTTTTCAAAAGTGAAAATCCGACTTGGGGACTGGCAAAATGTCTAGCTGTGCTACCGAATTTTTTTTCAATGATTACAAAGCATCAGTTTGATAATGTCGTTGCAACTTTGAAACGAGAAGGTCCTGACGCAGCTGCTACTCGCCAAAAAGGAACGGGTCCAAAAAAACGAATTTCAGATGAAGTACGTGCCACGGTGAAAGATTTAGCTGTTTCGCCTGTGAAATGCAGTGCAACGGAGAAACGTCATTTCAGCCAACGAGAAATTGCGCGATATCTCAATATATCGAAAACATCAGTGATTGAAATTCTCAAAGAAAGTGAACTGAAATCCGAGTAATTAAAATTAAATCTATAAGTGTTTGCATTTTTATTTTTGTTTTCACTGACCTTTGCTGCTGTAGAATTACGTAAACAGCCGGAAAAAAGCCGAATCAAAACGAACTGTCGTCAAAATTAAAACGATGCGGCTTTTCAACAGAAAAAATAATTAAAGAAAAACATACACCGTATGTTTATTTTTATGACAATTTATTTACTTTTGACGAAGAAAATCAATGACATACATTTTTTTTAATTTTACGGGAAAGTTAAAAGTTAACATTTTTTTTTTGCTAAATTGTGTTTTCTTATGAATAAACTAAAGAGTGTAAAGAACATAATCAATGAAACAACGATTTTTACAGATTCTTTTTGTTTTTTTTTTGTTTTTATACTGGTACAGCTTTTGAACCGGACAAAAACCGTTAGGGTTAAAAAAACAAAACAAAAAAAAACTTCCGTTTTTGCGTCTCGAGCCTTCTGATTGGCTAAGCGCGTCGGCATCTTCCGGCTGTTTACGTAAACGGCCGGTAGATACAGAACATTAACAAAAAGTCGGGGGCATTCATAACGACAGCTAATAGAACGAAAATGAGGTAAAAAAAAAACAAAAACAAATAGGCAACAAATAAATGTTACGCAAGGCAAGATAAAGTACTCTTCTACTAACCTTGATAAGTTTATTTGTGTTTTAACTTATTTTAAAGAGTTTTTGGCACATGTTCGTCTTTTACCACTGTCCGTTTTTCACAACTTTTTAATGACCTTTTTTTCTTCTTTTTTCGGTGTACACTTATCTATCAGGCTGCTAGAGAATTCCGGGGGTTTTGGAAATTTTTTTCAAATATTTTACATTTTAGGAGGGGAGATCAGTTTCCGATGTTAATTCAACGTAGACTGATCCCTCATTTTGACCATCTCAATTTTAAAAAACAATCTTTTTCGGTGTACAATTACCTATCATGTCAGTAGAGAATTCCGGGGATTTTGGAAATAATTTTTTTTTAATTGAGATTTTAAGACGGGGGGGGGGGGGTCAGTTTTCAATGTAAATTCAACGTAGACTGATCTCCCTCTTTTTGACCATCTCAAATTTTTTAAATTATTCTTCTGCTTACAATTACCTATTATGTCGCGAGAGAATTCCGGGGTTTTTGGAAAGAAATTTCCAAAAATTGAGATTTTAAGACGTAAAAAGTTGTGGAAAACGGACTATGGTAAAAGACGAACAAGACTGATCCCCCGTCTTAAAATCTCAATTTTTTGAAATTTCTTTCCAAAAACCCCGGAATTCTCTATTGACATTATAGGTAATTGTACACCGAAAAAGATTTTTTTTTAAATTGAGATGGTCAAAAAGAGGGGGATCAGTCTACGTTGAATTTACATTGGAAACTGATCGCCCTCCTAAAATGTAAATTATTTGAAATTTTTTTCCGAAACCCCCGGAATTCTCTAGCAGCCTGATAGGTAAGTGTACACCGAAAAAAGAAAAAAAAATGGTCAGTAAAAAGTTGTGAAAATCGGACAGTGGTAAAAGACGAACATGTGCCGAGTTTTTTTGTTCAAAACAAACCTGGTGTTCACCTGTTCAGTTAAAACGGAAAAAATAATTGGTCAAAAATTTAAAAGATAAATTAACAAAATAGTGTTAGAAACTGTGTTTCTAAGAAACACATCTAATAAATGTCACCAATCGTGGGAAAATGTGATGTTCTACCAGTATTTTGCGTAATTTTCGTTTTTTGAGCGATTATCGAAACTAAATAAACTTATCCAGGTTAGTAGAAGAGTAACTTATCTTGCATTTATTTGTTGCCTATTTGTTTTTTCTCTCCCCTTTTTCGTTCTGTTAGATGTCGTTATAAATGCCCAAAGTCGGTTTAATCTTGTTCAAAAGCTGTGCCAGTACCCAGTACCGAAAAAAGAAAGTCGACAGAAGAAAAGAAAATATGTTAGAATTTTGAGTGGGGGTATTAGTTTCGTATATAAGTTTAACGTAAAATGATCCTTCATTTCCGGATCAGTCTAGCGTTTTAGAACTGTTAACTAAATTCTTTTTACCACTATGTCCGACTGGTAAGGTCGTAAAACCACACGTAATCGCTTAAAAAAGACAGCCCCCCCCCAAAAAAAAAAAGATAATAACACAGAATTTATTTCCTATTGCAAAGAATTTAGGGGGGGGGGGTAATGCCCTAAAGCGCTAGAATGGCCTGAAAATGGAGGATCATTTTACATTAAATTTATATGCGAAACTGATCTCCCACTCTAAATTGTAATTTTTCTTTCCAGAGTGTTACCACTGTTCACACGTAATCGCTTAAAATCGAAGAATCTCATGCCAATGTGATTGAATTTTTTTTTTAACTTTATACTATAAAGTTTATAGCAATAAGATATTAATCATAAAATATTTATTGCCTCTCCACGAGGGCAAAGTTAGACACGAGGTCGGTTTTTAATGGTAACTCTCCCCAAAAGGGGCACTCTGGATGATGGGACAAAACTAAACTTGCTTTTAGTCCAGGGAGATTTCTCCTACTCTGACAGAGAAGAGAACGGATTGGAGGCTGGAGAAGCTTAGTTTTATTTTCTTATTGAATGACATCAGCAGAAAAGTAGCACAACTGGGCTTCCATAGAAAACAAAATGAGGCATCTGTGTTGTGTAGCAGTACACATAATTCGTAGCTGAAAGTAAAAACGTAGTAATATGAAGAAATGTTAATGTCTGCTTTCTTTTTTTAAATCCCGTAATTTTCTAATTTTGTTTCGATATTTCACCTATCGCTAAGGCATTTATTTGAAAAATAATGGACAAACTTAAGCATTTCCACTTCAATATCTAAAAGTAATATCAGAAATCTTTACCGTATAAATTATTAAGGGAACCATAAGTCAGCAATTCTGCGTCGGTGGTGTAACGGTTAGCATGGTTGCCTTCCAAGCAATCGATCCGGGTTCGACTCCCGGCCGACGCATGATATTTTTGCTTAAAGAAATTGATAATTATGGAAATTGTTTAAATACCTTTTCCTTTTTTTTTTGTTTTTAAATTTATTTAAGAAAAGAAAAGAACTAGATAATCCATTATCCATTGAATCCATATTTATTATATATTTAGAAATTCCAAAATGTTTTCATCAATATTTAGAAATTCCAAGTTACAGTTGCTACTTTCAAACAGCAGCAGTCCCTAAATCCAATCCTTCCTCACCATGACAATGTGTCGTAATGTCAGAGCTATGTCGTCTGTAACTCCAATTCCTGGTAGTATCGCCTGTGGCAGACAGGTCTCACATCCAGCGGTATTAGGGCCATATGCCAGCTAACAGTGTTCTGGTGAAAATTCAGGAGGAATCAACATCAGGCTCCATCGTCCTCTGGTCGTCTCTACTTCTATGTGTGGTAAGCAAAGGGGTGTCAGGTACGGAACTGCAAATATATGGAGTGAGGAAAACAACGTTGCTTGTGCGCACATGCAACCACCATCTTTTTTGTGTTCTGGGCCAAACCTTCCCTGACTTTGTATGCAACTGTTGGGGGGGGGGGGGGGATTCTCCCTGTATGTAATACTGCTCTTAAAAAGAAAATAGCACAAAAAATTTATTATGTACTTACCGGTTAGGTATAAAAAAAAGACAATAAACCAAAAGTTACGCAAATTCATCCAGTATTTTTGTTTTTAAAAAATAAATTAAATTTTTATTGAGAAATTTTTAAATCGTCACTGGTTTACCTTTCTTAAATAGAGAGTTTAAGTCTCACGTAACCATCGTAATAATTCCGTCTAGAACGCGTTTACCGATAAAACTTGAATTTATTAAAAAAATAACAAACGCACTGGATGAATTCACGTAAATGTTGGTATACTGTCTTTTTTTTTTGTAACCTAACAGGTACGTACATAAAAAAGTTTTTGTGCAATTTTCTTTTTTAGATATAGGGGTTAATCTGGAGAATCACCTCTCTGGGCCCTGCTGCTCTGGGTGCCACGGGTAAAACCCTGCAATCTTGCAGGTACAACAAATAGGTACGGTATATGAGGAGGACTTCATGTATACCAGACAATTCTGAGGCACAGTATTCGTGATCTCTCTACAGAATCCAATTGACTCAACAACAACAACAAAACCGGAAGCAGTCAGCAGTTATTGCTGCTGCTGCTTTCAAAGAAATATACACATCCACAAAATCATCATCTGGAATTACGAAGGACCAGTCCATAATACTTCAAATGGCAAACAATAATTACCATCAATCAAACTTGTTCAGGGCTTCCAATATCTCTGAGGATTCACCGACTCTGGTTATGATATGAATACGTGTATTGCCCAGGTGTGCAGCGCAATCAACTCTTTCAGCAAAATATGAAAAGCTGCTATCAAGAATGAGGCAAGAACTGCATCTCTATAAGGTGGAGAAAGAATAGAAAATCTGTTCAATCAGTTCAACATCTAATTTCCCAGATGTAGGAAGCTCAATGTCTTTGCAAGATAGACTAAGAAATGTACATATCAGAAAGAGTCTTAATATTAATCGATCCATCAACAATGTTATTCAAAAAAAAAAAAGAAGATTAACATGGTCTGGACATGTTTCCAGGTTACCAGACTCCAGCTATGTAAAGAAAGCATATGAAGAAGATTTTATTCAAGAAATTTGTAGATGAGGATCGATAATTTGCATTATTCTCACCTCGATGTTAGTCTCAAGGACCTGTGGCGCAACGGATATAAGTGTTAAGTAATAATCACTTCTAAATGATAGTCTTCTGAAGGTTGAAGGTTCAATCCTCAGTGCGGGCGATACTAAGAATACAATTATGAATTACTTAACCTTTAAATGCTTTATTTTTTATATTGGTTTGAAAAAAGTGACAAACGTTTCATAGGGTTAATATAAAGTAGTATAAATGAGTTTTGGGGAAAAAAAAAATTATTGAACAAAAATAAATGATGTTGCAAATGTGCAACAAATGGCATAAAATTTTACATGTATAACAAAACACTACAATATATGCATCTAAATAATCATAATACACTAGAGAATCATAAAACATTTTTTACTTACCATTATAATGACCAGATTTAAAAGTTTAGGCTCTTGAATTAGGCAGATGACACACCGATAACACTCGCCTGTGACATTGAAGATACTGAATACCTATTTAGCTAGTGTGCTGATGCAACATCATACTAATACCTACTCACACTTGCCAACACGCTCGTTGCATATGTGAAACAAGTTGCAGTTTAACACATCTTTTGTTGAATATTATATTAAATAGGCATTTTGTTGGAAGGTGTCATATTTGAAACAAAAAGCATGGTCATGGCTGATGGAACAAGAGACAGCTACCCTCATGTATTAAATAAAGGCTTTGTTCAAAATTTCGTACAAAATCCTGAGTTCGACAAGATGCACTTGAAGAAGGTCGGAGGTTACATCAGCCGAAACGTTGTGAGAATAACATCCAAGATGAGAACAGTAGTCCGAATAAGCCAAATAATACAAGTCATAAAGGATAGATGGAAACTTTTGAAAAAATAAAGCTCATTTTATGACGTTATCCATTTTCAAGTAAATATATATATTTCTTTTCTTGATAATAATCATTTGTTTTTGTTTGCTCTCCCCCCCCTCTCTTCTCCCTCCCCCTCTCTTTCTCTCTCTCTCACTTTCCCTTCTCTCTCATTGCGATGCAATAATAGACCCCCGACCCCTTCTCCGTTCTTTCCCTCTCTCTATTGTCCTTTTTCTCTCTTCCTCTCTCAATTATTTAGATCATTCGCCTCCTCCCACTATTTTGCTTCTCATTTACGCCATACTCATTTTGTGACGTCATCCAGTGTACACAGTGACAAGCAATCAAGAAACCAGCAAACAAAATTAGCTTGTGTTGGTGTGTCTGTACGAGTCGAGAATATGTCACGTCCTTGACGATCAGTCTGACAGAGGGTGGTCCATTATGGTTTCTTCTGGCCCTGCTCTGTCGGGCTGAGGTATGGTTCTGTTCAGTCTCAGGAGGTCCGCCCTCCCAGGCTTTACCTTCTAAGGGGTTAGTTTATTGCTAAGCACATTTTTTGACACCATCCATTTTCAAGTAAATGTTTTGTTTTTTTCTTGATAATAATCACTAGGTTTTTATCAGCTCTTCCCCCCTCTTCTCCTTTCTCTCCTCTTTCCTCTCCCTCTTTCAGTTATTTATGTCATATGCCGTCTCCCACTGCTTCTCTTATCATTTGCCCTTTATTTACGTTCTTCACCTGTTGTGACATCATCCAGTGTGCACGGTGATAA
Organism: Sepiola atlantica; assembly: GCA_963556195.1. Classification (NCBI taxonomy): domain Eukaryota; kingdom Metazoa; phylum Mollusca; class Cephalopoda; order Sepiida; family Sepiolidae; genus Sepiola; species Sepiola atlantica. The sequence continues at coordinate 30,414,473 of OY744519.1, read as the reverse complement.
GCATGCAATCAGACAAAAAAAAAATAAGCAGTTTGTAGTCTAAACGGTTCATCTTTATATATATATATAACCTGTTGAGCGGGTCATATATGCCGCATGTCAAATTCAAGACTCCCAAAATAGCTCCTTTATGGTGAGCTGGCCAAAGTCAAAATAACCGTAAGAGGACAGTGGAAACGGTTCATGGACTCCTTGAAGGTGTCCCCTAAACAGTTTGGTCTGTATTTCGACTCGTGGGAAAACCTAGCACAGAACAGATGTTCCTGGCGTACTGCAAGCCACAAAGGAGCCATGATTGCTGAATCTGCACGCATTGAAGAACACAAGAAGAAATTTGCTATTCGGAAAGAAAGAGCAGTCAGCACCTTTGCAACAGAATCATTCCACATGTGCTCTACATGCGGGAGATACCTCAGGGTTCGGCTCGGACTGATGAGCCATCTCTGGACCCACAAAAACATAATGATGACGGTCACCTTTGTAAGCGATGGGCGAACATTGTCATCATATATATATATATTCAGTATCAACATAAACGACCCGTGACCCTTCGTATCACGGATCGTTTATGGTTGGTTTTTATCTACCTCTGTAACCCCATACACGTCTGCACCGTGGGGATCGTGGTCAACCACACACACAGGTGTATGATATCCTGTGAACCCCACTCGTGCGCACAGTCATGCCAGACCGTGAACACACTTCAGCCGATCGTCGTAGTGGCAATAAAAAAATATGTAGATCGAAATTCCTCTCGGCCGGAATGGCGACGATGATGATGATAACGTCGCCGATCTTGTCGTCTCGTCCAACTCCCACATTGAAGCTGTTTATATCAGCGAGCGATCCCTGGGTGAACAGCAATCGGTTGGCTCTGTGAAGGCGAAAGATTATTCAAAGCAGAACAAAAGGAAAAGAACAATGTTCAGCAACTCGGTCGGGGTTTTTTGTATGGAAGAGTAATTATTAATAAAATAAAAGGGGGATCATTTTACGTTAAATTTATATGCAAAACTGATCCCTCACACTAAATTCTAGAACAATTGTTTTTTTTTTTCTTCTTTCTGTCAAGTTTTTCAGGGTGTTCACACATAATCGCCTAAAAATAAAAGTAGAATCTCATTTTTTTATGCATAATTTTCCAAGCCGTTATCAGAGATGTTTTACATTCCCACCCCTTTTACATATATGTTATTGGTTTTATGTTCTAGTTAATGTAAGTTGATTTTATTATTAAGATTGTGTATAATATGTATTATCGTATTATGAAGAAATAAGCATTTTCTTCTATAAAAACAAATTGTATACGTAACAAACAAAAAAAAATTTGTAAAACTTATCAAAATTGTTTCTTCGAACATTATTTTGTTCATAAAGTATTTGATTTTGTAAAATGTTGAATTTGCTTTCTGACTGTAATCAAGTAGTCAATATAAACAAATTTACTCATGATTTTTGAAATATCAAAAATGTGTCTAATTTATGGTGAATAAAGTGATTTTTTGTGAATTTAGTTCTTTTATATTTTTGTACATTTTACATTTGACTTGATGGAAATAAATCAAATTATTGTGAGCTGCTTTTTAATAATATGTATAGTTGCTCATTATTGGACATTACTAAAAAAATTCTTACTAAAACTTTTCTCGGTAATTATTATTTAGTAGTAATTTTGGTCTTCACATGTCCGCCCCCAGTCGTGGACCTCAGTCGCATGTTTGCCAGGCCTGTATTATGAATCGCCTTGCTTCATATGCTTTCTTTACATAGCTGGAGTCTGCTAGCCAGGAAACATCAAAACTATGTGAATCTCTGTTTTCGATGAACGTTGTTGATGAATCTGTTAATATATCCATATTCAAATAAATATATATATATATATATATATATATATATATATTTCTTAGTTGATAATTATCATTTTTTTAATCCTTTCTTTCCTCTCTTTCTGTTCCTCCCCTTTCCATCCCTCCCGCTCCTCTTTTTCTGTCCCCCCACCGACCCCCTCTCTTCCTTCCTCCTCTCTCTCTTTTAATTAGTTATGTCATTCGCTACCTCCAACTACTTCTATTATCATTTGTCTATTTTTTTTTTAATGTTATTCGCCTTTTGTAACGTAACCAAGTGTGCATGGTGATAAGCTACAAGCCAGAAAAAAAAACAAGCCAGCAAAATAACAAGCAAGCAAAATAACAAGAAAGTAAAATAAAAAGCCAGCAAAATAACAAGCAAGCAAAATAACAAGCAGCAAGCAAAATAACAAGCAGCAAGCAAAATAACAAGCAGCAAGCAAAATAACAAGCAAGCAAAATAACAAGCAGCAAGCAAAATAACAAGCAGCAAGCAAAATAACAAGCAAGCCAAATAACAAGCAAGCAAAATAACATGCCAGCAAAATAACAAGCCAGCAAAATAACAAGCAAGCAAAATAACAAGCCAGCAAAATAACAAGCAAGCAAAATAACAAGCCAGCAAAATAATAAGCAAGCAAAATAACAAGTAAGCAAACAAATAAGCCAGCAAAATAATAAGCCAGCAAAATAACAAGCCAGCAAGCAAACAAGCAAAATCCACAGTTTTAGTAGTTTGTTGAGTCAGTATTTTCTATAATACATTATCTCTATATAAAGTTAAGTATGTGTATATGTTTATATATTTGTATGTACAAGATTCACTCCTAAACTAATTAACCGATCATTATGAATTTTGTGACACATCTGCTGGGTAAGTGAGTAATATGGGCTATATTTAATTTAATTTACTTTAATGCAAAGAGGGCAAAAAGGAGATGAAAGCCCTTTGTGAAAATTCAGATAACTTTAATTTTTGTGAAATTTTAACAATGGGTATTAGACATCAATTAATAAATATTCCCCAAATTTCATTTTTTTTAATGGTTTTTATGGGGCATAATACAGACACAACCTTCCACTTGAAAATTCAATTCTTTCAGATTTGCATTAAATTTCTATCCATATTCATTAGAAACCAATTAAGCAAGATTCCTTGAATTTCAATTAGTATTTACATCATTCCCCTCCTCTCACTACTTCTCCTATCCGACCACTCGTTAGCCATTAAGTCAGTATTATATCTATCTATTGTATATATTTATAAAACTCTGTTGTGGGTCTTGCTTGCTTGTTATCTTGATTGTTTGTATCCGTGCACAGTGGATGACGTTAGAAATGGATGATGTCATCTGTTAAAACAGAGAGAGGGGGAAAGAGAGGAATAGATTCTTGATTTATATTCGTTTGCCAATGGATGACATGACAAAAGGTGTTGTGCACACTGGATGGCTTGTGAATGTGTGTCTGTATGTGCGTTCACTGCACAGACCGTGATCGTCCACTCGTTGTGCTTGTCTGAAGTCAGTATTCGATTTCTACACCGGTTGTAGTGTCGATTGTGTGGTCCCAGTTCACAGAAGGATTCTCTCTCCAAACAAAATTACAACTACGGTTTAAAACAAGTAACAAAGTTTGACTTTTGAACAATGTTACAATGATACTCGATTTTTTCTACTGAACAACAGGATTGCAAACCAAAACTCTTAGCCTGACCGAATCAAAACACAAGCACATCTGAACACACTTAGAGCTCAAAACCTACTAAGCCCCTCTGCTGGAATATATATAGATATATAGAAGCTGTTCTTACTAGTGAGCGTTCAAAACTCCTAATATTGTAGTAAGTAAAACAAAAACGGTCATCACACGAAGGAAAACAAACTCTCTTTTAACACAACAACAAAAGGGGTTTATTTAATATTATCTATACCGTTGGGTATAGGTCAGCAAAAGTTAGGACAGTGTCCAAGTGAAGAAAGGAAAGGATAGAAAATTTTTGACTGGCGAAAGTCTACGAGTAAACTAACTTCGAGTGAAGATATCTCACAGTGGGCCCAGATGGCCGAAGTTTGGAAATAGGAATGGAGTGTGTTCTTAAAATGTTGAAATTGGTTCAACTGGGGTTCTGGGGATGCTGAAGGCAGTTTGGACCTAGTGACATCATATTTCAACCAAAATTTCTAATCATTAGGCACTTTAAGGGTACAATATTAGGATTTTGGAGTCTAAATTATGGAGGAGAATAAGCCAAAAATCGCGTAATTCCGAGAAGTAGATAATTTGGTATAAATCATCCTAAATTTGGGCTAATGAGGTGGTTAAGGGCTCATTAGAAGCGTATGATTAAGGGGAATACGGTGAAAGCATAAAATTGGAATATTTCTAAAATATAAAGAATGGTATCTGATACTATCTGCTGGTTCAGCCCGGCTTTTTGGTTCATCGAAACAACAGCTGTATCATCCAAAAGATAAATAAACTTGGCCTTTTGGCTAAGATCAAAGTGTAGTATCTGTTCTCTCATTTTGATTTTGATCAAATATTTTGTCTAAGTTACTGATTCTCGTCCTATTCATTGGGGTGGGGGATGCAGTAACAACCCTCTTGTTTGACATTGTCAGTGGTACCCTCACTGCCTGACCCACTTTTTCTATCACTTCCTTCTCCCTTCGGGTCGAGATGCAACACTGACCTTCCCGTAAGCCTCGAGCGACAAGGGGGGTCAAACCCACTTTCTCTCTTCTATTAACGCTCTCCCCCTCCCTCTCTCAGTTCGATCTCCCCCTCTTGCCTGTTTTGGCGCCCTGAGAGCGCGCCAAAATTGGCTCTATAGTCGACGCCGTCTCCACGCCAGTTGAAATCGTGAATTTTCAGCCCCCCCCCACACTTCTTTCTTTTATTATTATTTTAACTGGCGGAGACATGGAAAAGATTTTTCATTTACCACCACTAACACCAAGAACGCTGGGGAGCCTGACACATCCCTCAGCCCGGACCCCACCAAGACATTTGCTCACATAGAGGACGACTCCCCCAATGGGGGAGCCAAAAATGGCAGGGCATACTGCCCGGATATAGACTTTCCTAAAAAGGACTCCCCATGCGGGAACGAACACCAAAAAAGGGAGGCTCCACTGCAGGGTGACTCCCCCAGTGGGGAAGTGGGACCCGCAAAGGTCGCCGACAGGGCTTACCGCCCGGATGTCATCGTGCCAGGGGCGGCTTCCCCTGAAAAGGATTCCCCTTGCGGGAATGCAAACCAAAAAGGGTTGCTCCCCCAGAGGCTGACTCCCCAAATGAGGGAGCAGACAAACGAAAAGAGGCGGTTTCACCCAATGTGGTGGTGCCCTCTACAGTGGAGGTAAGCATGGCTCCCCCAGTGAGTGGCTCCATTGCAAGGAGTCTGGCTTCCCCCAGCGAGGGAGCAGAAAAGGGAAAAGAGCCAGCTTCACTCAATGCGGCAATTCCCTACACTTCCAATACCCTCCGGACTCCCCAGAAGACGGGCTCCACTTCCAGGAGCCAAGGCGTCTCTGGTTCCACCATCAGGGACCAGGGGGAGGCCAAAACAGCACTACTGAGAGAGTCCGCTTGGGGGAAGAAGAACCCAGAGAAGAGGTTGTCCCCACAGGATTACAAACAATTGTATCAAAAAAATAAATAAACAGTACATTGAAGGGAGTGTACTGCAGCCTGTGCCTGGTTCCTGGGAGGCGATTGAGGACAGGGTTTTGTCCATCGTAACCTCGGACTTGAAGGAAAATCGCCTCCTGGGACTCAAAAAGGAGGATATGGCAGAGCTGCTTAAGAAGCTAAACATTCCGGTAACCTATATCTGCCAGATAAGGCCAAGACGGAAAAGCACTTAGAAGAGAAGCTAACCCGGGTGGTGGCTGAGGGGGATACTGTAAGCATAGAACTAACTAAGCAGGACCTACGACGCGAGGCTAGCGAGCGTTATGAAGGCCAAGTAGTTAGGGCTAGGCTAAGGAAAGTTTCCAATGAAGCCGTGAACTGCGATGTAGATGAGCATAGGGAAGTTTCAAGGCGTGGAAAAGTCAAGCACCCAGATGGGCGTGCCTTGGAGTCGACTCGGGAGATCTGCAAGGGATTTCGGGAGCATTTCGAGGAACGCTACACCCAACTGCCCAACCTCCCGGTCCAGGAGTTTGGCAACTATTTGGCTGACTCTCCCCGCCTCGATGTGGCTAGAGCAGCTGGTTGTGAAGGCAGCGTTACGGAGCGTGAGGTCTTAGCTGCGTTGAAGCAAGTCGGCTGTGACAAATCGCCTGGACTTGATGGTCTGCCTTACGAGATGTATTTGAGGCTGTCGCACATGTTTGTGCCGATTCTGACGGATGTGTTCAACCACTGGTTTGACCAGGGTTCTATCCCAGGTCAAGTCACCAAGGGAGTGATCACATTGCTAAAGAAGCGGGACAGGCATGGTGGGGAGGAACTAGACGATTACAGGCCCATAACTCTGCTAAACACAGAGTTTAAGATTTTGGCCAAGATCTTATCGAACCAGTTGCAGGGTGTCATCGGAGAATTGATCGAACTTGAGCAGAACTGTGAAGGGGAGATCGATTCAGAACAACTTGCACCTGATTCGTACGATCATAAAGGGGATAGAAGACGACACGGAAGCCGTGCTGATCAACTTGGATCAGTCCAAAGCTTTCGACAGGGTCGACCATCGCTTCTTAGCATCTGTTTTAGAGACCGCCGGTTTCAAACCGGATTTCCGCAAATGGATCTCTGTTCTGTATCGCTCGCAGACGGCAGTAGTACAGGTAAACGGAAGGCGTTCGAAGTCTTTTGCTGTCTCCCGGTCGGTACGCCAGGGTTGTCCGCTGTCGCCCCTGCTCTACATCCTTGCACTGGAGCCGCTACTTCACAAGCTAAGGAGTGGGGAGGCAGGTCTGGTCCTATGCGGAATCGCTTTGCCTGGTGGAGCGCGAGCCAGGGTCTCCGCGTTCGCCGATGACATCACCGTCTATGTGTCGTGCTTCCAAGACATTGAGAGGGTGACAGAGGCGCTCACACATTACGAAACGATCACAGAGGCCAAAATCAACTGTAGCAAGTCAATTGGCCTGCGGTTGGGTGCCTGGAGCGGTAACACAACCCTTCCAGCTCCGTTCTGCTGGACAGATGGCCCGGTTCGAATCCTTGGCGTGTGGTTCGGACCGGGCCTCCAGCTCGATAGGAATTGGTCGGAGGTACAGTCAAAGATCGAAGCGTCGGTTAACACTTGGCTTCGAAGGAAACTCTCTTTAAAGGGTAGAGCGGAGGCGTGCGCCACTTACATCTTCCCTCTCATCCTTTACCGACTGGCTGTGCTTCCCCTGCCTGTGAACCGCCTCAAGGTGCTCCGGTGCCTTCTGTCCTCACTTCTCTGGGACAGGAAGAGGCATTGAGTTTGCAGCCAGTTCTGTATTCAACGTCCGTGTGAGGGAGGCTTGAGGATGCCGGACTTGACGTGTCATCAAGACGCCGAGTGACTGGCTTTTCTGAGTCGAACATTAACAGAGGAATCTGCGTGGAACCCTGCGGTCGATAGTGCTTTCCCTGACCTTATCCTCGACCATTCGGTTGAGGGCCATCGTAGGCCGAGGGGTGAATCGCAGTTTTTCAGGGAGTGTCGAGCCGCGCTCAAAAAGCTTCCTCGGTCCAGTGACCTTTCTAGAAAAGAACTCCATAGAGGATTAGTGAGGGGGGCAGCTGACGATCCGTTAGTCAAGCGGTGTGGGTGGACAGAGGAGATCCGCTCCGAATGGAGTTGGGAACGAGTCATATCAACAACTCGGAGTTCTCTCTGACCTGGCGATTGGCCCGGAATGTGCAACCCCTTAATGCCATACTGCAGATATCTGGAATTGATGGCTCACCCGACTGTCCCCGTTGCGATAGGCTCTTTGAGGAAACGCCTGATCATGCTTTCTTCTTGTGCCATAAGCTCCAGCAGTACTGGGAGTATGTCAACGAGGTGACGGCTCGCATTGATCCTGAGCAGCCGCTGCCGCTGCACCTAGCTTACGTAATAGACAACGTCTGTTCGCCGTGGGATGGGGAGAGACGAATGGTGTTTCTCGTGATCCTGGCTGTAGCGCGAATGGTGGTGTGGACGTCGCGTCTAAGAAATAACCAGGGGTTTGAATCTTTTGCTGATCAGGATCTGATCGCATTCTTCAAGCACCAGCTGAAAGTCAAGATCAGATGTGATAGGAAAAGATTACACTCCTCGGTTTTTGAAAAAAGGTGGATACAAGTAGCGAGCTTGTGTGTACGAAAAGGAGTCAAGTATGAGTTCCTGGCCTGAGCATGGTGTACACGGTTCCTTGTCCAGTCGGACCCCAGCCCTTTGGATAAGTTTAGCCTCTTATCTAGTTGAATGAATGAGTTACCCCACCTTCCTGGTAATAGAAACCCTCCAAGATGCCCACTCCACACTTTCAATTCTTTGTCCTCAGCCCCACCCCAACTTGCACTTATCTTGGAAGGACACCACCCACTCTCCAAACTCCATTCCCCACTTTCTTTTTCTCCCACTTAGATCCCACTCCCATTTAGAGACGAACCTGCTTGTTTTTGGTGCGAAACAAACCGGAAAACAGTGGGCAGTCTAATATTTAGAAAGGGTTAGGAGGGTCTTACTAACTGGGTTTTGCTTTTCTCCCCTACCCCATTATACCCCAATGAATTTCTGTAAATATAACCATATTTATTTATAACGAAAATTTTAAGATTGCCAACTTATTTTATAATAGCCTAAGTAGGACGGCCCCTAGAGCAAATGTGGTATTGTGGTGACTGAGATGATTCTAGTTAAGAGTAGGATAGACAATTTTATTACCTTAGACAAAGGATGACCAACGACACCCTTCCCCACACTTTTAATGGCCTTATGCCTAATTTGTTTTGAATGTAAATCTTTTATATTTTACTGCAAATAAATTTTTCAACGTGTAGTATCTGTTCCGATGGATACTGCATCCCATAGACTGTTATTGTCTTGGCCTTCGGGGCTTGATTTACACCGGTCTATGGGTCTGTGCAGTTCTAGGAGGTCCACCCTCCCAGGCTTCGCCTCCCCTCTTTGGGGAGGAGTAAGTTTATTGCTTACTGCCTGAGGCGCCCCTACCAGGGAATGCCGACGGGGCTGCCCAGGCAATTTTTAAACCCCACTTTCCAGACCCGACCTTGGGTCACATCTTACTTGTGGGAGTAAGATAAAAACTGACCTTGTGCCTAACTCCTGGAGAGGAGTAAATCAATACACAGTAAAAAGAGAGATTTGATGAATCTAATTGCAATCAAATTGCAATCCACTTTTTTTTCCATGAACCAAAATAGCTAGAAGTAAATTACAAATTAACTAACAACAGTGAAACTAATCTAGAAGTATGTCCTCAATGAGGTTGGCATACCACTTCTTGGGTAAACCAAATAGTCTGTTGTGTGAACGTATGGTGTGATCAGTATCACCACATTTTGTACAAAACTTTCGAGACTGAAACGTTGTTGCAATGTTGTTAATACGTGGATCTGAATGCTCCAGAAGTCGAGCCATGGCATCAGTCAACTGGTGAAGGGGATCTGTTTTTCGTGTCCGCCAACTGGAGGAAGTTTCGAATGTCCTTGCTGTTGGACTCGAGACATTCTTCCGACAAAGCACCAAGACCGTATCCATCATTGAAGGCTATCAGTTCAGCAGAATGTTGAAGGGTTCCATGTAATGTGTGATTCATCATCACCCATGGGAAATTGTCACACAAGTTGAATGAAGCTTGATTGCAAAGAGCTTTGAATTTTGTGACATCAACTTTTCGAGTACACGAAACAATGGAGAGAACAGTTGAAAGTTGTTGATGAAGAAGCAATAGATTTTCTCTGTGCTTATCATCAACCAACTTTTCAATTGAGTCAATGACTTCTTCAGAGAAGAAACGACGCCCCTGCGGTCCATTTGTTGAGGTGCCTCCTTTGCCTCCAGCAGTGTTCACTCTGTAAAGGTACAGACCAGTCCCGATGTAAATAGCTTCGAGAACTCTATCTTTGGCACTACGAATTGGTTCTCCTCGTGGATCAGCATGCTCAACCCAGTGTTGGTAATCAGCGTGACAACGATACAGAACCTTTAGAAACCATGTTGTTCCATTGATGTACGAATGTGTGACCGTGATACTTGTTTGAACTGATGTTGTCAGTGGCTGTTTGGTGAGTCCTTCACGTGTCTCGAAATCTCCACTCTTCGTTTTGATGGTACCATCAGCCTCATCAACAAGTTCGTTGTACAACTTCAGAGTATTTTCAGCTGACCTGTTGATTGGGAAACCTTCTGAAACTTTCTCTCTGTTCGTCCAATCAGCCTGTCTTGACTTGCAGAGAATACAGTCAGCTCCTCCCAGGCCTGATATGAGTTTCTTGAACTTCAGGTCTTTCATGGAGTCGTGAATGATGACTTTGACATCATCATATCCTTGATAACCAACAGTGACACACACTCCTTCTGACGACAATTCAGCGCGAGCTTTGTCTGTTGTTGGAATGACCAAACTGAGAAGATCCTCATCTGTTTCTTTAGGGTGATGCAATCATGATTTAGGTAAAAATAAAGGTTTTTTGATATTAAAGAGATTTTTTCATCTATATACTGATATATTAAAACATAAAATTACCTGTCATAGCATATTTTATAATTTTTTACTCAAGTATCAACTCCTCCAAATAAAAAGCAGTTTTTTGACCCCCCAAAATACGCGTATCGTGGATGGACGACGAAAAACGGATATTCAGCATCTTTAATTTATCATAAAATGACTTCCTGAAAGGCTAGAGACTTAATTTTTTTTTTGTTTTCTCAGAAATTTTATGGAGATTCCAAAAATCAAATCAAATAAGAGCTGGGAAGATCATAATTTTTGGCTAATTTCCACCTCTGGGCCCAGTGTGTATCTGGGCTCGGGAAATCCAGAGGATCAAGGCAGGAGACAGAGGAAGGGGAGGGGTGTCCTTCTTGGTTGCTTGTCGCAGTCGCTCTGATGACTCTTGCTATTGCCAAAAGGGTTCAAAGTAGATCCTCAGGGGACAGCTGAAATAAATACGTCCTGCAAGTTGATTGGTCAGTGTGCGACCGAATCAATCAGCAAGGACAGTTCACCACATTAGGAAATAGTTCCTTATTTATGACTGCGACAGATATCACTGGGACCATATCAGAAAGATCACTTGATATAATCAGCTGCCAATTTATGGACATAAAAAAATTTACTGACCAGGGGATCCCGCATCTAGTATAATCATTAATTTTGGAAAATCTCGAGTGAGTCATAACTATGCAATCCACTAAACATGAAGCATTGCACATGTTTACATCCTTACCCTAACCCTAACCCTTACTTATCCCCATGTGAGAAAATGCTTCTTCTTGTAGCATTTCAATCATTTCTGGTGAAAAAGAACAAACAAAAATCATTTCAGGACAACCCCGAAGAGAAAAGAAAGTGCATTTGCGATTCCAACAGTTCATCAATAAATGGCAAGGATGTGTAGCAGTTGCATGAAAAAACTATTTTGTATCGGTCGACATGACTAGCAGTAAAATTGTAATTCGGCTTGGCGATTATATAATCATCGTCTCTTCACCGCGTGGCCGTATAAAACTTCTGCGTGTAACTAAATTCATACACGATGAATCATTTTGGCGCGAAAGCCAAACCACGCAGATCTTCAGTTTCAGCTTACCTCTCAAACAGACGAGACAGATATCCTGCGCTCGGTAGACAAGTCGAGGAACTCCAGGATATTATTTTGTCTAACCGACATGAATCAACCCATTGTACTATCATTTTGTTCCTATGTTCCTGTGAATAAAATTTCATATCTGTTTAGTTGTGGAGACATTATTTATTTCGAGGAAGAATGGTGATCTCTTTTTGCTTATGTAACATTTCTATTTCAGTCAGATTCGGCCAGATGTATTAATTACTCTTCCAAGTAAGTTCGTCATTCTTATTTTCTTCCCGATTTAAACCACAAGCCTAAAATTGGTTCCCAACTAAAGATGTAATGTTCGTTTATGCATGCATCATTTTTCCTAAAATCATTATTGTTTTCCTTTTGTCTAAAGTCGTTCATTTTCCGTTCTCCATTTTCTTCTTTTTTTTTATACAACAGGTTCATTCTTTTTCTTTTTAATTTGTACAAATTTTTTACAAATTTTGCTAGTCCTCACTTACAGCTGTGAAACGATGCACATGCAAAAAGAAATTTTGTCGTTTCATTTCTCATGAGGACAGTCAACATTTTCTGGGAAGGTCAGGTTCATCGTCAGCTGCTCTCCACCATCGCAACATCATGCATCGTCAGGATCTCAATTGATTCCAGGTCTCTTCCGCTCATTTCATTTAATTCTGAATTTACCGTTTGCTGTGGGATAGGTTCTCTAACACATCACCACCACCACCACCATTATCATCATCTCTACTTTCACTATTATTATTAATTTTGAAAAAATTCTTCAGGCGACGTGCACACTGAATGATGTCACAAACAGACGATGTTTCCTTTTACCATACATTCTATTTCTTTCTGTCATTGGAAGAATTTCTTTCCTTTTCAGCATCTCGCGTTTTCTCTCGCTTTCCACGGGTGACGGAATTAATTACAAACCGGAATTAATTACAAATCTAAATATAAATATACTTTACAAATTTCTTTAAAAAATATGATAAATATACTTTACAAATTTTCTTAAATGATAAAATATACTACAAATTTCTTTAAAAAATATGATTAATTATACGACTTTACACATTTTTTTAAAAAATATGATTAATATACGACTTTATAAATTCTTGATGATAAAATGAAATAAAAGTTGTTTTTTTAATTCGTACAATATAATTTTGCAAATGAAAGAAATAAAATGAGATTTATTAGTTGAATAACAAATAAAATTGATAAATTAAGTCCAAGTTGTAATTAATTTCGAGTTGTAATTACTTCCGGGTTGTAATTAATTCCGAACCCCCTTTCCACCAACCTATAAATAATTACGTTCACATTTCTTCAAGATGGCCGTCTTTTGTATCTGTGCAAGGTGACCAGATAAATGACTATCATAACCCCTCCCTTCCCCAAATGTTTGCCCAGGATTTCTTCACTAAAATAAAGTATATATTTTTTCAGAATTTGTATCATAGCCTCAGAGGCTCTTCAAAACAAAATGGACAGCAACGTGAGGCCAAAAGTTTGATACACTGCAAATTATTTTGAAATAAAGAAGAACTTTAAAATAGTTTCAGTAAGTTAAAAATATACAGAACCGTTATTAGTTGTATTTTTGTTTAATTTTCGGCTTTTCAGTTGTTGAATATACGACATCGAACCTGCAAATCAAGTAAATTACAACAGCCATCTAGAATTATGACAAGCCTTCTAGGCTACAATACAAATTCTGAAAGAAAAAAAACACTTACAAAAAGTTTTTTAAAAACTAAGGAGGTCGATAAAAAAAAATTAAATGTTCTTTTGTTTGGTAAAAGTTATTTATTGTATATTTGTTTTTATTCTTCACTCCTTTTTGCGTTGTTAACTATAATAAACTTTTGCTTTCTGTAATTTGATTCTTTCTAAAAAATAACTGATTACTTATGAGGACAGCTTATGACAAGTATTTGTTGACATTGGAGTTGAAGACGACAATGTTGTAGTCTGCAGGGAAGCAATCCTGTGGTGACGTGTTCCACAGATGGGAAGTTCTTAGACAGAAACTCTGTTCATGGAAATTCCGTTTGATGTTAGGCACGCAAAGGAAGGTGCTTCTGTATTATTGGGGACAGTTGAAAGGGGAGATAATTCAAACTTCTTTTTTGTTGTTGTAACCATAACCCATAAGGAAAATCCAGAGAATTAATAAGAAAATAAATTAAAAAATAGTACTTATGCAGTTTACGGACCAGGCTGAAATAATAACATTATAATTTAGAAAGCCATTCTAAATATGGGGAGCTGGGTGGGGGGGGGGTGATTAATTATTCTGTTTATTAAATTGTTAGGTGAAAGTACATTGCCGATCAAAAACTTTTTAAATTCTTTTTTGTGTACAATTACCTATCATCTCGCTAGATAATTCCGTTTTTTTTTTTATTAAAAAAAAATATTTTAGATTTTTGCAACATGGTCAAAAAGTGGATGATCAGTTTACGTTAAATTTATATAGGAAACTGAAATCTAAATTTTTTTTTTAAATTCCCAAAAACCCGAAATTCTCTAGCGACATGATAGGTAATTGTAGACAGAAAAAAAAAAAAAATTTGTTCAGTACAAAAGTTGAGAAAAACGGGTGGTGGAGTAGTACGAACAAGCACCAAATCTGTTGATGACTAGAATAAAAGAACAATGGAATACAAAGAATAAAAGAATGGAAAAAAAAATAATAGAATAAAAATGAAACGAACAATAAGGTGTATTTAAAAAGAAATTTATTTCTTAAAATAAAATAATGGAAAAACCGATTAATATTTTGTTATGTGCCAATGTATACACAAAGGCAATTTCAAGTTGGGTATGTAAAAAAATTGTTGCTAAACTAATTAACCGATCATTATAAATTTTGGAACATGACTGCCAGACATAAGGGCTATATTTAGTTTAATTTAGTTTTATGCAATGGGGTTAAAAGCTCTTCATGAAAATTCAGATAAAACCTCCGATTTTTGTAAAATTTTAACAACAGTTACTAAGCATCAATTAATAAATATGCCCCAAATTTCAGTTTCTTTGGGGTATTTTAAAGGGTTTTTAGGGAGGGCCATAATAAGGGCACAACCACCCATTTGAAAACTAAAATGTTTCAGCTTTGCATTGAAGTTGATACATAGTCATTAGGCTTCAAGCAAGCAAGATTCCTTGAATTTTAAATTTTCCTTAAGACACCTTAACCCTAAGTCTTAAATGTTATACATTTTCTTGAATCAAAATCATGTAATTAATTTTGATCAAAATTGGAATAGGGTTCTAGACATAAGGTTTAATGTCATTTTATCTGGATTTTAATCTTTGTAAGAGGACATAAAAGTAGTTCAAAACTCTTCTGTCCGGAGAATTAATTTCACCTGTCTTGACACGTGTATTCTTCCAGTATATATATATATATATATATATATATATATATATATATATATATATATATATATAGTAAGTTATGAAAAGATATTTATGGCAATTAAGTTACACAGAGGCTTCCGCGTACTGAAAATTGATACATAAAAAATTATATTTCCTTATAAAATTTTATGTGGATTCATGAAATAATATATATATATATATATATATATATATATATATATATATATATATATATATATATATATATATATATATATGAGAAAGGAAGTAATCCGATGTAATGGGAAATGAAAAAGGAAAAACCAAGAGATATTTTTTATATATTCGTCAACGTTTCGTCTTTATTGTAAGACTTCCTCACGATGATAATTTTAAGAAAAATGTTATTCCTATTTTCCTTTTTTTTCTTTTGTTTAAAATGACTCAAAGCTTCTTTAGACTATATATTGGGTATTTAGATCTGTATGGCTAGGTTTCCTTCCTCTTATCTACTTGCCTATCTGGTACCTAAGGTACTTAAGCTTTTTTTTCTTTTTTTTTTCAATGCAACTTTTATTCCTATATAATTTTATTGTTAGCTACCATATCGCAGAAGGGTTCTTGGGTGTAGTGTTTTGATAGTATTATTATTATTGTTATAATTAATGTTATTTTATATGCAAATTACCATATGACACGGTAGTCTTCAGGGTAATATATTATTATTATTATTATTATTATTATTATTATTATTATTTATTATTTATTATTTATTTATTTATGTATATATTAGTGAAATTTAAGCTGAATTATTTCTACACTTGATTATTGGGGAAATGGTCGTTTGATCAGTACCATTGGAGAGCCATGAATACTATAACTGTCCTGTTTTTAAATCTCCGAAACAGTTACATGGTAAACAGCTGATGATCCCCGTTTTAATATTTCATGCTTAAGTTAAGGTCCCCTGTTTTTTTTTTCACTGTTAGATACTTGAATCTCCTTTTTTTTTTAATTTTTATATTATTTATTTATGAATTTTCCAATGAAAGCTAAGTCTGTGATATCTTGGATTTAGTTAGTTTCTCTGGGAATTTAAACTGCATTTTCCTTTTTTCTTTTGTTTAAAATGGCTCAAAGCTTCTTTAGACTATATATATATATGTCATAATTTCGTCGATATTAACAGTAATTAATTGAAGTGATTTAATAAAACAACGGATAATTTACGAAACTTTTCTTACAGTGTTATTTAAAAGATAAATAAATTGGTATCAACGACACTAAATTTTTCTTTTAATTGTTTTAAAAGATCCGTCCCCAACATGCACCATCTCCCAAGCAAATTTATTTCTTCTTTCTTTTCATTTCTTTATTGTCTTGTTAAAAAAACATGCCTACACTTACATTAAAAAATACTAGAAATAAAGAGCGCTAATCAGTTTAACTCTGGCACAGATTGAAACCACATGTCTTTATTTTTGTCTTGGTTCTTTCTTTTTACCTTTTGTTTCAGTCTCCAAGTCTGGTGACGAGATTGGATTTGAAAACGTGCTCACGTTTCTCTACCAAAACAAAAATTTACACAAGAGAAGGAAGAGATATGGCTAGCGGTAATTTGCTAGTTTTCCCAATTTCAGCATCTACTCTGAGCAAAATACAGTTGACATTGACTGGCAAAAAAAAGGTTAGATAAATTGGAAAACCTATTCATTGCTTTGGATATTGACACTGTGTTGAAGACAAAGTTTCATGGACAAACAGAAGGGCGTCAAAGCAATCACTGAAGCGGAAGATGGGATGTTGATAACAAACTCATATGAAACAGTGAAGAAAACACTAACCGACCACTTCACGCCTCAAACAAACACATTGTACGAAATTTTCAAATTTCAATATGCGATGCAAAATCCAGATGAAAACTTGGACTCATACAATGCCAGGTTTAGAAATCTCGCATCTACATGTGACTTCCGAGATGCAGACTGGGAAATATTAATACAAGGATGTTCGTCCTCTAAGGATAGAAGAAGGGCACTAAGAGACAACTCTACCCTCAAGCAAAGCCAGGGCCATTGAACTTGCTCACACTCAAGCTGCAGACATGGAACGAAATGAAATCCATGCACTTTCGTCCTACAACAACGAAAGCCACAAGAGGTACACACGCAAAAACGAAGTCAGTAAAAGTACCAACAGCGAATGCTACCATGGATACACACAAAATAGTAGCTGCAATTTTACTCCGAGACCCCAGCCAAGTGAGAGATACAATAAAGATAGCAAACAGGCCTGCCACTACTGTGGATATTCGGCTACACACGTGCGTGTCCCGCCAAGGGGCAGGAGTGTAGGAACTGCCTTAAAAGGAAGCACTTCACTAAAGTCTGCAATTTCTTACTCATATCCTAATGAGACTGTGTCTCCTTCTATGTCAAGTGATGAATCTGTGTTCACGGTGAAAATTCATACATCAGCAAGAACACCCCAAGCCACCATTTTTGTTAATGACTCTTCAGTGACTTTTGTTTTAGACACTGGTGTCAGTGTCAACATACTTTCTGGACGCATCTATGACAGACTGTAGCACAGACCAACACAGTTACACATCTATGACAGACTGTAGCACAGACCAACACAGTTACACAAATATTTTCATATCAATTCAAACAAGCAATGCCCGTTTTGGGATTTATTATCACCATAGTTGCTGCAGAGCAAAAATATTCGTCGTCGATAATGAAGACCCTTTGTTTTGATATGAGCTACAAAATCTACTCAGTGCCCCAAATCTATCACCCTTGAAAAGGTGAAGTTAGCCACAGGAGAAGACCTAGTTACAGAAAGTGATGGTTATATTTATAGGCAGCCATTGGAATGACCCGCACGTATCCAGTTTCACACTTTTTAAAGACTAGTTATCCACACATTATGGTCTCATCCTTCGAGGCCACTCACACCAGGGTATTGTCAAGACGAAGCAGCTAGTGAGGGAAAAGGTCTGGTTCTCTGGAATCGACAAACTAGTGGAAGAGGCTGTGCGCAACTGCATTCCCTTCCAGGTTTCGAATCCGACATCATCGCACCGTGAACCCATACACACACAATACACCACTTCCCACTGCCCCATGGACTTAAATCTCCCTGGACTTTGCTGGTTTATTCCCATCTGGAGACTACTTACTAGTCGCTATTGACGATTACAGCAGGTTCCTGGAGATCGTAGTACCCCCTCCCTTGCTATCACCAAGAGTGGTTATTCCTTGCCTCGATGCAATCTTTACCAGACAAGGCTACCCTGCTATTGTCAACTCTGACAATGCCCTCTTCCCTTGCAAGGGCAGGAATTCAAAGACTTTGCCACTCAGTCAGGATTCCGTCACAGAAAAATCACACCTTTGTGGCCCGAGACAAGTGGAGAGGCTGAACGGTTTATAAGAACTTTAAACAAATATATTTGCACCACTACTGTAGAGGGTTTAAACTGAAAAACCCAGCTGTCCCATTTTCTAAGGCAGTACAGGGCCATCCCACCACAGTTCAACTAAAACATCGCCATTTGAAGCCTTCACTGGAAGGAAAATAAATATTGGCATACCTGTTGTTCCTAAAGACCCCATGCCAGAGTCGGTTCATACCCACATAGCAGAAATGAAGGCTTATGCAGAAATAAAAAGGACAAAGTTCTCATTACTCTGCCTAGGTGACAAAATACTTGTCAGGCAGAAGAATCTAAACAAATTATCCCTACCCTTCAACCCAAAATAATTTACAATCATCAGCATGGTGACAGAACAGAGAGGAGATTACCAAATCACCCAGAACTCTTTTCTCTTCATGCGGATAGACCCTGAGAGTTCTTCTGAAGAAGAAGGTGTAGAGTCACAATCAGACTTCGAATATGAATACTGTCCACATCCACGATCAGAAAGGTCCTCCAAAGTACCCACAACATCAAGACACAATCCGTTGCGGAAAAGACTCCCTCCAGCTAAGTTTAAACTTTTAAAACTTTATTAGAAATTAACAAAACAAGAAAAATAATATGTAAATAAATTGTCAAAAAAGAAAAGAAGGCTATTCCGGAAGTGCATTACATTCACATACCATATGGACTGTTCGAGGACTATTATATCTTTTACCTACTACATAAATATATACCATGGTAGTAATAAACAAAATGGACTGTGCCTCCCTTCTCTTTCTTACCATACATATAACACCCATGCACACACAGATGGACTGTATACATTTATCTTTTTTTTTTTAAAGATTGGAGAGGTTTAATGTTCAGTCATATTTGTTTCCCTTTAAATATCGGAAGTTTAGAGATTGCCGAGCATGTGCATTAAGAAATACCGGCAATAAAGAGCACTGAGGAAAACTAATCAGTTAAAACTCCGGCACACATTTTTCTATTTGTCTTTGTTCCTACTTTCTTTTTACTTTTTCTTTCAGTATCGCGAGCCGAGTCTACGACATTACAGTATATATATAAGAGAGAGGTGTAAATAAAATATTTTTTTAAAAACTCTTAATTGGGTACTTTTCGTTAAAGGACGAAACATGTTCAAATCATTCTTTTTCTGGACATTTTGGTAATCATTTGGACTTCAAACACGCCGCAAATTACATTTTGGAAAAGCAAAATGTCAAAAGGAAGCGGAACTGCTGATTGTTGGTGTAGGGTGAGGGGGTTACAACGTGTCCCCACACACACACACCTCACCCCGCCGTTGAAGTTTACTTAAATGAAGGTGTTATTCCAAAATAACCTAACAGGTCCTGCACTGGCTGCCAAGCTCCAACCCCTGTCGTCGCAATGATGCATCCTTCTGCTTGTTTTACAAGTACTTCCACGGAATGTGCCCCAATCAACTTACTGCACTTATATATACTCCCGACTGGCTGCTAAATTCCACCCCTTCACTGTACAGGTCCCTAGATGCCAGAATATTTTCTATTCTAATACCTTCTTTCGTCAGACTGCTTGTCTTTGGAATTCCCAATCTTCTCCTTGTTTCCTCAACCAGCAGAAAAATTAAATGTAATGTGAACAAACATCTTGCTGCCGAACTCCCGCCTTGGTTATGCCCCCTCTTTATAAATCTAGCCCCTATCACAGTAGCCCCCTACGCTTCAGTGTCAATATGCATTGTTTGGAGTATTGATTTACTCCTCTCCAGGAGTTAGGAACAAGGCCAGTTTTTATCTTATATGCATTGTTTGGAGTAAAAGAAAAGAAAAAAAGCATAAAGACAAAAGAAAAAATACCAATTAAATTCTTTTTAAATATTAACACGAAAAAAAATGTTAATGTTTTTTGTTCTTTTGTTAAAGAGACCTGCTTTATTTATGCTGAAAACTTACTTGGAGGAGGTAGAAGAACACCCAGAACCCTTAAAAAGAAAATAGTAATAACCTTTCATTAGACCTAACACTAAATTTTAGTCCGGGTGACAATACGAAAAAAAAAGATACACTACATATAAGAAAATTTTTTTTTAATAAATCGTATTTTTTAATAAAAAATAGGGTTCTTCTGCAGTATTGTGTACATATGAAATAATTGTGTCTTTAATTTAAAAGAGTGACTTGAAAGGGGGAGATAATTCAAACTTGTGCAATTAACATCCACGGCAAATTAATTTAGAAAGCCATTCTTACCATGGTGAGCGAGAGGGACGGCTTTGTTAACTATTCCCTTGCCGCGGACGGAACCCTCCTAAAATAAAAACAATTAATTTGCGGGGGATCTTAATATGCACAAGTGTAAAAATGAGATTCTACTTTTTTAGGCGATTGCGTGTAAACAGGCTGAAAAACTTGGCGGTAAATATAAGAAAGAAACAACAACAAAGTATTTAATAATTTAGCTTCGGGGATCAGTTTCTCATACGAGTTTAATGTAAAATGATCACCCCTTTCCTGACCACTAGGCGGTAATGATAACCCACTTCTTTAACAGGATAGTATTTTATAGACATATAACCCAATTTTTTTTTTTAATGGGAGATAAATTATGTGTGTGCGTGTATTTTTTATGCTAAAACGATTAATATATAATAAATAAAAATAATTGGTTACTTTTCATTATTTAAAAAAGTAGGTAATATTACGGTAAAAGAGCATAACCGAGGCCACCGTAATCCAGGGCAGTAAACTAAGTCACAGCCTCCTGGTGACGTCATTGACAGCGGTTTCGAAGGCCACGACGTTACTGTTTCCCCCGCTAAAATTACGTTGTTTTTTCTGTCATTTCCCAAAATAAAGATGCCTTCTACTTGTGTCGTTCCATATTGCGAGGGAAATTGTAAAAACAACCAAAAAGTAAATGTCTTTTCTTTTCCGAAAGATAAAGAATTATTTAAGACTTGGATACGTTCTATTAAACGGGATAGATTTACTCCCACCAAACACAGTAGAGTAAATGTTTTGTTTAAATTGTTTAAATTTCGATATTTTAAGTCGTGGACAACGCCATCTTGTTTTTTTTGTTTGCACCTTATTTATTGAAGTAAAGGAGGGTTTAAAATAAATTAAACCCTTTTAACTTGCCCATATAAATGTTTTTTTAATTAATATCCTCATTCAATTGTCAATACATAATACGCACCAAAATATTTCCATTAAGAAAACAGTTATTATACTTTGCCTGTAGCCAAAGAAGTTCGAATTAAATAAGCTGTATTATTTGGATTTTTCGGACTACTATTCTCATCTTGGTTGTTATCTTTATAAGGTTTCAGTCAATGCAACCTTCGACTTCCTTCAGGTACATAATTTTTAACGTGGAAATCTTTATGTTGAACTGAAAAAAACGTCTATGCCATCATTTGTAAACTAAACTTTCTTCATATATTTATTTCTAAATAGTTTTGAATTTTTTCCATGAACAAAATTTATAACACTTACCAAATACATTATTTAATCAGGGTGCTTCTTTAGCATTCCCCCAATACGAAAAAAAAAATAATAAAGAAATACCTGTATTATGTACGTGACGAAACAAAAATATTGTACACCAAAAATCACGTAAATTAATCAAGTAGTTTTTTTTTATAAAGAAATTAATTTTTAAATGATAATTAGGAGTGTGATGTCCCATGCTATTAAAATACCGGGCGGTTCGTTTTTGTTGTGTTAAGAAATATTTTTTAAATTTAAATTTAATTTTCACAACATTATAAAAGATAAAAGGAACCAATGTTTTTTTTAATCCGAGCAATTGAGGTCCCCCTTAGTTAGTGCTATATCTAGGGGATCCCCCCAGCAACTGCCCAGGTCAGCCTATCATCTAATCTCTTTTTTCGCCGTAGCCTTATCTAGAGCAAGGTGTTGGCTCTATTTGACTGAAAAAGCACCTAACCTTAGCCTTAGTACTAACCCACCACTTACTACTAGTTACCTCCCCCACTAGAGCCCGCTGAAGAATTAATATCACCTCCTCGAAGTCGCATATCTCCAGTAAGGAGGCATTCAGCTTCCACTAATTTAGGCTTATCACATAAATTCAAATGGGCTATAACTACTTTATGGTCCGAATGACTAATGGGTGAAATGTGGGACAAGATAGAAAATCTATGTTGCCCCTTCTAATTAACATCCGATCGTTGTAAGTACTTGAAACGGAAGGCACACTACTAGACCATGTCCACATCTCCCACCCTGGGTAATCCAGACGAAATCTGTCGACAAGATCGCATGAAGCCATCAGGTCAGACAGACTGCTGTCATACCTATCCGGTCCACTAATCCCCCCGACCTTATCTATCTTGGGATCAAGGATGGCATTCCAATCCTCCATTAATACTACTCTCTCCGGACCCGTGAGGAACACCTTTAATCGCCGAAAAAAGGAAACCCTTTTGTTAGTAGAATTGGATGCATAAACCGCAATGATCCAAAACTTAGTGTTTTCAACAGCAACATCGACTACCGCATCAGCCGTTCTTCCGCATCCTTATGTACAACGCTAACCATCACAGAAAGGGTGTGTCTCACTAACAAAGAGATACCACGACTATGGAGATCACCATATGCTGAGAAAACATCAAAGTCATTAGTCAGCACATGACAATCCCCATACGAACCGAAGTGGGTCTCCTGAATCGTAACAATATCTACCTTAAGGGCCACCAGTTCCCTCAGTATGCAAGCAGCTCTGCTTCGGGTTCTCACATTCCAACTAGCCAGGTACAAGGCCATGATCACTGTATCTAGTCAGTATCACACACAGGACTGAAGTCCTCGGGAATAAGGACGCCGCAGACTAGACCGAGACTGCCTGTCAGCAGTTTGGACGTAAACCGTCCATCTCGCACTGCGCCTCCAATGTCCAAAGGAAAGGTTATTTCAAGTGCCCGATAAAAAGAGGGACGAACATAAAGAGGGCCCTTACCTTCACACTTGACTGTTAATTGTGTTAAACTGAGATGGTCTTCCTCCAGAAGTTTCATGTTCGGGATCGCCGTCTTGTCTCTTTCACCATTCTCCATAATGCCTTTGTGCGGCCACCTCCATCTAGTTTTCGGATGAAAGTGGTGATCATGGGAGCCTCTTTAAACCTTTGAGGATTATTCACTGGCTTGCCATGAACATGCGTAAATAGATACAGCTTTTTGATCGGCTTTTTCTGCTTTACTGACACGTCAGTGGCTGTATTCACTGGATCTGCTTTATAGATCCGATCCCCCCACAAGAAAGGGGAGCTTTCTTGTCCTTTCCGTTCTTATGGGAGGAGGAGAGAGTCCAGGCATTGTACTGATTTCCTGCTTTTATTCTTCTTCTTTTTCTGATCTCATGCTGCAGGATCGAGAATGAGGACAGATTGAGGGGATGTTGAAAAGGGGAGGGGTATTCTGCTCAGCTAAAAAAAAGGGGTTGAGGGGGCTGTGCATTAGGTGTGATATAAATAGTCTCTGCATGTTCATTTTTTTTAGTTTTTTGTTTAAAGTCTTTGTGTTTGTCCTTGTTCTCTTTTGAGATCTTTACATTGACTGATTTTCTCTCCTCCCCATCACATTTTGCTCCCCTTCTGATTCAGACGAGTGGATCGAGTGCTTTCTTTTTATAGCAGCCGTCTTGGTGGTTATCTCCATTGAAGTAGACGGCTGCTGCTACTGCTGTGACTTTTGAGAGGCCTGCACTGGGGGCTGTTTTTCTTTTGGGGTTTCTGTCTGACAGGAATTATGGGTAGTATTCGATGGTTTCCTCTCCTTTTTCATGACAGTATTCCAGCCTGATGTTGTTGGTGCTGCGGGAACGACTGCTGCCAACGATGATGCTGCTGCTGTCAGAACTGGTGTTGGTAATGCTATGTTTTTCTTTGCTGGTGCTGGATTCCGTTTTGGAGAGACCTTGACCTTCCACAATCACTGAAAGTGACCAGCCTTCACACTTGAGCTGGGCCGGGATGGTAAAGAATCCGGAGTGGCTGAGGTACATTTTGAGTTGGTAATCGCCAGTGGGGATGTTTCTTGGCCCTCGGACCGGAATAATCGCCTCAACATCACCATATTGGCTCATTACCGCCCCTAGTTGTTTGGGGCTAACATAACATGGGACGCTGAGGATCGACACTTCTGTCTTGGTATTCCGGCTTGATCTTTATCTACTTCCACTGCATATCCCCGCTGGCGACCTTCTTGACATCCTGCTGGGTTGGGAGCATTATGCCCCACATGGCATAGCTCTTGCATGCTATGTAGGTTGCTGCAATCTTCAGAGCCCCTAGAAGTTGTATAAGGGTTTTTTTGGAGATGCCGGTGAGTCTTTTGACAGTGGTGTCAAATGTGATGAAGGACACAACTGTCTTATTGAGTTCTTCCAGGGTATCCGGGAGTGATTTGATGGTGTTACCCTCGGTATACTGCTGGTACTGTTCTTTGAACAGTTGTCTATATGCCTCTGGCAAGAGTTTTGCCTGGGACTCACATACTGTTTCCTAGGATTTCTTTGCGGTCGCTGAGGTTTCTGGAACTTGAGTAGCTGAAACTGGAGTAGGTGGAGTTCGAGTAGCAATAACTGGAGTAAAGCCTTATCGCTCGTTGCGTTGGTGACGTCACCAATTTGGCCATTCCTGAATTAAGTTGATCACCCGGTACTGTTCGGGTAAAGTTGCCGCTCTGATGAAGGCTGCAGATGTCGAAAAGCCTGGTCCAGCGATTACCGCACTCCCACGTTGTGATTGATAGATCAGTGGATAATTATCCGGATTAGGTCAGCAACTTAGTACCGCTGTGAAGCAAACGGTCATTTCAAGCAGAACAAGTGAAATAATAGAAAAAAAAATAAAGTTTTGAACAACTCGATATGTTTGTTTGTTTTTTTTTTTAAATAATTATTTAGTAAAGAAAAATAGAAAGTAAAAGCAAACTTGTATAATTCCAAATTAAGACTGTGTTTTTGACTCGGCACTTTAATTGTTGATGGATGATTTTTAGTTAGTTTGGCAAGATTGTCTAAGTCCGGGGGGATTCGTCTCAGAGCGATGTGGATTCGGTAAGCAGCAAAAACAAGTCTCTTCTAACTCAAAGCTCCAACACTAAGCCTGGGGAGGGGGGGGGGTCCATCTCCCACCGATGTCCACGTCGGTGGTGAGCAAAAGTGAGACTCTGAAGCCTGTTACGCATCGTCTTATATTGAGATCAGTTGTGTGTGGCCCCATCCTTCTCCTAACAGAATTCAGTCAGCGAACAAAAGAAAAGGAATGCTTTCCTTTTCTTCGTCATTATCCTTTCCCCTTGGATAATTGGGATTCTCAATCGCCCCCGCCCCCATCCCTCACTGGTGAGAAGAGGGGAGGGAGGTCCATCTCACTTACTCGTTCATAGATAATCGAGAAAATGTAATTCCACCAATGGCTGTAAGTTCTCCTAACTTACGTCCATCGAAACCAACTCGTTGGCGAGTGTTTTGTGGGGGGGGCAATCATACCTGTCTTTCGTCTAGCCACGACCCGGGTCGGAAAGTGACATTCTTTCCAACCAAACTCAGACATCAGGCGACCGGCCAACATCTGTCTGCAGTAAGAAATTAGCTATGCATGTTTTTTTTAGGAGGGGGGGGAATGGTGCTGCATGCATTTACGTGTGTAAATGAAGTAGACATGAAGATGTGTGTGTATATATAAACGTGCCTGTTTTATTAGTGATAAAGTGTATGTATATAACAGTGTATGTGAGTTCTGTGAGCGACATGTGTATGCTTTGCTGGGCGTACAGAGTATGTGTATGTCTCTCATTGCGTTTGTCGAAGGTCTTCACCCCGAAGGTGCCCGGACAGAATTGAGTCACATACACGTGTGGTGTCTGTGAAATAAAATAGGTGTAATTTCTTGTTTCTTCAGATAAGCACAAACAAAAACATTAGAGGACATAAAGGGTATAACAGAAAGATTGACGCAGCTGATGCATTTTTTGTGTAAATTCATTTTTATTGACGACAGACAACGAATTTGGAGAAATAGCTGAATATACAGTCTCTTGCGGACCCTGAAAAGAAAACAGCGTCTTGGTATCGGGGGGGGGGGATAAACTGAATATATGGTAGCAAATGATAGGAATTAGCCCCCCTCCCCTCGATGATACAGCTGGTACGCTTCTCTTAGTTAAACGAGCCACGTAAGAATCAATATGGCAGATCGGATCTCTAAGGTAATCAATTTAGAAGTTGTTTTTCAATTGATTTTAGATTATTGTAGAGAAACATGTGTCCATCCAAAACTTGTTAGTTAATATTTTATTAAATTTCTTTCGACTTCCATGAAATCTTAAGGAGAAACTGTCTTCAATTTTTCCGGAAGAAACTCAAAAACTTTATTTAAGTAGATACTTAACATGTGTTTTTTTTCTGTTTTTTACCCAATCGGGGGCATAGAAATACCTGGCATAGTTACCATGTGTGGGAATACCCCTCTTGGTGAGATGGACCATTAAATCTTATCTGATCATCCATCTAGGAGAAAGAAAATTCTGATGTAAAACCTGTGTACTGACTTCCAAATCTTGACATAAAACCACTTGGTGAGAGAGGCTTCTTCAGTCCTGGTCAACAACCTTTAGAGCTGGAGACTCTACAATTGCTTAAGGAGTAGATAAGCTCTGCCTATTGCCCATCCTTTGCACTCCTTCTTTGTCTATTAGCCAGGCGCAAAGGTACTATCACAGAGACAATTCAAAGACACCCGGTGCTTGGCCGTGTTTCCTGACTAGGAAGGAATGCCGTTCCATCATCTCTCTCTATATATATATCTGGGCAACTTGGGGACACTTGCTTGTCACTCAGTTTCACACGACTACTCTGGACTACTCTGCTTCTGACAGGTTGAGGATACAGGTTTGACAGCTTGTCTGACAGCTGTTTCCAACTTGTAGTACAGGAGCCATAGCTCTTTGACAGCGCTAAGAGCGGCTGCTCTATGAACAGTTGTATAATATTGAGATGATTGTAGCGCCATGTCACGCATGGAAAGGGACCCTGCATTTATCTCTAGTGGGCTTTTCTGAGGCTACAACCAATAAAAACTCGGCTAATAGTATACTTGTGTGACCTTTAAATGTAATGAGTGACCTTTGCTTTCTGATATTCAAGAAATACCAACTTTGTCCAACCCACTAAAAACAATATAAATGACAAGAAACAGAAAAACGATCAAACCAGACCCCCCCCCCCTAAAACAAGCAAATCACCTCCTCCCTTGAGGTTATCGTTCACAAATATCGGTGATGTAGAATCCTTCCTTCTTGTAAACTACTCACATATCCTAAAACTAAGCGAAACTAATCTAAACCCCTCAATCTTCTCTAATCATTTTGACATGCCAGGATACCTCCCACTCTTCCGTAAAGAGTCTGACAAGCATATGCACGGGCTCGGAGTCTAAATCTGTAACATTCCCCGTTGACAAAAGAACTTAGTCTAGAATCAGATGCTCAGGCCTGCATGTGCTTTAGACTAACTTTATAACACACCATTACTTTATTTCCTCTACCATTCTCCAGAACTGTACCCTATTCGACTATGTCTCCGATAGTGTACACGCAGCCCTTTCCTTAGATCCGAGTGATTTCTGAGGTCCGCATAGACGCAGCGGCATCCTTGAAATAAATGTGCAAGCTCAACATTTTTGATCAATGAAAATGATTCCCGCTCATTCGAAACGATAAAGTTAGTGAACCCGTATGAGTATACTGATTGTGTACCCCAGTCTCAACCATGAGTTTGGAATTTCCCCCTTGGTATATTCCCAACAGAAGCACAGAACTAGTGAATAATCCTACTTTTTTTTTTTATGGAAAAACAAATTAAAAAACAAAAAAAAGTGCAGGTGAAGCAATTTTTTTCTTCTTTTTTTGTATGAGTCACTGCTTATCAAAACCCAAAAGCCACTTGAGGATAAGTGTTCATGAGTTTGTCAGGTGGATGGTGAGACAACACCTTGAAGATTAGAGATGATGGTTGAAACTGGGCCAAATTTAATTATTGAAGAGCTCAACATTAGACTTGAAAATTACCATGTTGCAGCCAGCTAGCAAGCAGCTCTGTAGTATTGTGTTCCACAGACGGGTAGCTTTTAGAAATAAATTTTGCTTATGGAAGTTCTGTTTAGTTTTAGGTACATGGAGGAAGAAAGGAAAATTATTTACAGTCGTTGTAGCTAGACGAGTTTTTGCTGTGAATGTTTCGACAGGAGCAGGATGGAATCAGAGATTGGAGCTCAGTCGAGCACCTACCATGAAAATAACGATATAGAAGGGAAAGACTATGAACGTTTCTTCTGTGAGAAAGAGTCTATAGAGAGGAGAAATGGAGATCGCCCACTAGATTTCGAAGTCGATTTTGTACTTGGTAGGCAATCATCTAGAGATGGTGTTGTTTATCTTTCTCTCACGGCGGGGAGATGTGACACAAGGTCGGAAAGTGGGATTTTTTAAACCAGTGCCCTAGAGGAAGAGCACTCTGGACAAATAAAAATTGCCTGGGTAGTCCTGTCGGCATTCCTCGGTAGGGGCACGTCAGGCAATTAGCAATAAACTAACCCCCTCTCAAAGGGTGAGAAGGTAAAGCCTAGGAAGATGGACCGCCTAGGATTGACCAGAACTATACCTCAGACCGACAACGAACAAGCCATCCTCAAAAATGGCTCCGCCGGTCTCATTTTGGTATGAACTAACCCCAAAGGTGTCTCGATAAAAGCACTGATTCTTATCACTTCAATGGGTAAGTATCAGGAAGGGCATCCCGCCTATAAAAATCTCGCCTTGAATAAGGAAATGGCTCCCAAAGAAATTTGTTTACATTTCCGGCTAAGTTGTTTGAATGTTGCAAAACAGTAATACATATTTTATTTCATTTAGTATATAGCCTTATTTCATTTAGTATATAGCCTTATTTCATTGGCGTACAGAATAGACTGGCATCCAAATTGGGTGGGGGGCATCCAATCATATACATAATATTTTTCAGTACTAGGACCTATACTTGAGTATTTGGGACATACAATCAAGGAGTTGAAACCCGGACATCACCAGACCTCTGCACACCACTGACTTGTCTTACGCTGTTCTGGTTGTATAATTTACGTGAATAAATTAACTCAAAGGACTAGCGTCTTTATCTTGTGAGCCTTGACTTTCACTACTTGATGAATATAAGGCTTACATGAAAGCAGTGAACGCTCTTCCTCTGTGTGTGTGCACGCGCGTGCACGCAGATGTAAAGATGCGCGTGTGTTCGTCTATGCCCTTGCGCGTGTTGCTTCTTTGCGACACCAGATACGTGATGGAAGAATACGCCTTGATTAGCGTTTCGAATATTGCAATCAGCGCGCCATTTTCTTCTCTTTTTTTTTGCCTTATCAGGACAATAGCGATTGGCTAAAAAAAAAAAAACGCCAGTCATGTTTCTTTACGAAAAAAACAACAACACCGCTGCGTCCTAACCCCCCCCCTCTCTCTCTCTGCACCTTCTATCTATTTATCTAAACCGACTGCACTGATGTTGTCTGATCTTTTGTAATACAAACATTAATCAATATTTATCTAATCGTTATTATTGGCGACATAAAAGATTTTAAAGGAAATACGTCGGCCATGTTATTTCTTTCTCTAAGTAGGGTTACTACCGGACCGGAAAAACCTGCCGGAAGGAAGGGTTTAATTTTAAGATAAATAAGGGCTCCTGCTATATTAAAAAAAACTCCTCCACTATGAAAAATAATTTTTTTTTTAAACATTTGTATGATGTACGTACTCGTGACGGGAAAAAAATATCGTACACCAAAAATCTCGTAAATTGATCAAGTAGTTTTTGTTTGTACAAACGAAAATCAAATTTTATGGAGAAACGATGAGGGTCGCCATATTTGAAATTGTTTTCAAGAAAAAAGGGAGATAACTCAAACTTTTGCAATATTTAAAAAAAAATTCTAACTTTTGCGAACTCTTCAAAAATAGAGTGTAGAATAAGCCTTGTACATAATGGTAGTCTCTACGAGAATTTAGGAATCTTCGGCAACGGAAAATTCGGCATTTTTTGCAAAATAGGAAAATTCAGCCATTATGGAATAAATATCGATTGAAAATAGATTTTAGAACCGTTCTTGAGAGGGGATATAGTTGTAAATAGGGCTACCCCCCCCCCCCAATAATATTTTTAAATAAATATTTTAAAATATTTACTGTTGTTTTCAAGCAAATAAAATCGATTTTACTAAGTTAAGTGTTCTAAGAACACTTCTTGTACTATCTTTTTGGTACTTGTGCAGTTTACGGACCGGGTTATTTTCCAGTTAAATTCCATTTTTACGGTATCTTTTGTTTATTAAATTGTTACGTGAAAGTACAGAATAGTTAACAAAGCCCCCCCCCCCCCACATGTTAAGAATGAATTTAGGAAAACTCGTCACAGGAAAATTCAGCAACGGAAAATTTGTCAATTTTGGCCAAGTAGGAAAATTCGACAATTATCGAATAAATATCGATTGAAAATAGATTTTAGAACCGTTTTTACAGGAGATATACTTGTAAATACGAGACTACCCACCTCCCCAGTGGAGAACATTTTTTTATATTATTTTTTTGGTACTTGTGCAGTTTACGAACCGGGCTATTTTTTAGATAAGATTTTCAAGTTAAATTAAATTTTTACGATATCTTTTGTTTATTAAATTGTTAGGTGAAAGTACAGAATAGTTAACAAAGCCCCCCCCCCCTCACTCCATGTTAAGAATGGCTTTCTAAATAATGTTATTTCAACCCGGTTCGTAATTACGTTACGAAATTAATGGTTTGGACCGGGTTATCTTTTACATAAAATTTTCAAGTTAAATTCAATTTTTACGATATCTGTTTATTAAATTGTTACGTGAAAGTACAGAATAGTTAACAAAGCACCCCCATTCTCCCCATGTAAAAAATCGTTGTCTAAATAATGTTATTATTTCAAGCCTGGTTCGTAATTAAGTTACGAGATGAAATCCATCATAATTCATTTAGATTTCTTCGTAAACAAGTCAGCCATTTTAATTGACAAAACATCAATTACTTCGTGTGTGTGCAAAACTTGAAAGGAATTTATAAACTATTTAGTAAAAAGTCATTTGAACTGGCTTTAAATTCTTCGAAAATGTCCATGTATTTAAAAAAGCAAAATTGTTTTCTAACTGTAATTCAGTGTTTTTTATTTCATCTTGCCTAAAACTTGTTTTAACTAACAACTTTATTTAATACTTAAAAAGAAATTCTTCTTTCAGACAACGATTTTTTACATGGGGAGAATGGGGGGGGATGCTTTGTTGACTATTCTGTACTTCCACGTTGTAAAGAATAACCCGGTCCAAACCTTTAATTTCTGGGTATCTTTTACGACGCTCAGCAGACTAAAAACGCTCAAAAAACAAATATACAACAAGTAAAAGTAACTGTAGGCGATAAAAGTTATTTTCAAACTTACCTGTGGCATTTGTTTGTATTTTTAACCCGTTCGAAGTGCTATTTATTAGAAACTAAATTGTTCGTCACACCAAAATCGCAAAATCCAAGATGGCGGTCGTGGGGGGCTATGTAAGAGAATCACGACCCACCGCCATTTTCTTTTTGTGCAAAAAAAAACAAGAATTTTTTTTTTACATCTAATAAAAACCCATCTATACTATGTAAAAATATAAACAAATATCATAGCTAAGTAGGAAAATATCTATTCTCGACCTAGGTCGCCTTTACTTGTTGCATATTTATGTTTTTAATCACTTTATCGTTCGTTTTCTTGAACCCGTTCACGACTCTGCTGAGCGTCGTCAAAAGATACCCAAATGTTCTCCACTGGGGAGATAGGAGGGGGGGGGGGGGTAGCCCCGTATTTACAAGTGTACTCCCTGTAAAAACGGTTCTAAAAACTATTTTCAATCGATATTTATTCGATAATTGCCGAATTTTCCTACTTGGCCAAAATTGACGAATTTTCCGTTGACGAATTTTCCGTGACGAATTTTCCGTTGCCGAGTTTTCCTGTGACGAGTTTTCTGGGCACCGTTAAGAATGGCTTTCTAAATAATGTTATTATTTCAGGCCGGTCCGTAAACTGTGCAAGTGACCTCGTTTCCAAGTATAATATTAATAAAAAAAAAAGTAGTAAATTAAAATCCCATTATGAGATTAAATCCATCATAATGCACTACGGTTTCTTCGTAAACAAATCAGCAATTTTAATATTTTCTTGATAATTGAAAAAATGAATCAATTACTTCGTATCTGTTCGAAATTTGAAAGGAATTTAGAAGTATTTAAACTATCAAATAGAAAGTCAATTTAAAAAAAAAAATTCTTAGCAAATCTTCAAAGTTGAAAGTTCCAGAAGCCATTTACATCCAATAATTTTATAAATAGAGATTAAAACAATATTTTCCGTTACCGAATTTTCCGTTGCCGAATTTTCCGGCCACCCTCTACGAATTACCATTAATCGCATAAAAATGATTTTCTTTTGTAAAAAAACAAAAACTACTTGATCAATTTACGGGATTTTTGGTGTACAATATTTTTTCCCGTCACGGGTACGCACATCATACAAATGTTTCTTATTTTTTTTATTTTTCATAGCAGAGCAATTGTCAACAAGCACCTGAAATCCTAACAAAGGAGACCTATAATAGGCCTCTTTACCAGACTCTCTTCAGCCTCTGTTTATGTCTGCCCCCCCCCCCCCCCCCCCCCCGTAAAATGATGGCTCACGCGTTATGTGATTCTCTGACGATATTTCGATTCTCTGCTTGAATTTAATTTTCATTATTTTTACCAATTCGGTATTTCTAAAAATAAAAAATGATAAAAATTGGTAAAAATGATAAAAATTAAATTATAAAATTCTTGCTGATGACTTTCCAAAAAAGTAAAAACGCAGACCCCACGATATTACTGTTCCATGTTTGATTAAAATGAAACTGTTGACTAAGAGAAGTGTCTATCAGGCATGTGTACGCAGTGTGATGGTGTATGTTTATTTACTTCCCCTTCAGGAGGTTAGACACGAGGTCAGGTGTGGATTTGAAAAGCCAGCAAACTAGGATTAGTGTGCTCTGGCCTACAAAATATGCCTGAGCAACCCTGTTGGCATTCCCCAGTAGGGGCGCCTCAGGCGATGAGCGATTCTCAAAGAGAAGGTAAAACCTGGGATGGTGGATATCTTGAGACTGAACAAAACTATACCTCAGCCCGACAGAGCAGGGCTAGAAGAAACCACAACGATCCGCCCTCTGTCGAACTGATTGTCGAGGACGTGCAAACACCTAAATAAGTTAATTCGACCACTTCCTTTAGACTTATTCTGTTGTATAAGACTCAGAAGGAATTCTTTAGGGGTTTTTTAAGTAGCTTCTTTAAGATAGAAGGTAAAGCCTGGGAGGGTTGACCCCCTAGGACTACCCAGGACAGATATCCACCCTCTGTTTGACTGATTGTCAAGGACGTATCCTCGACTGGTACGAACACACTTACTCAAGCTGTGCCAGGTGATCATGTATGGAAGTGAAACTTGACTAGTTGAGGACATGTGTTGCATGGAGAGAAATGATATGAGAATGATTTGATAGATGTGTAATGTGAGTCTTAAAGACAGGCTTAGTTCTGATGACCTCAGAGGAAGATAAAATCTGGACAGTATAGGGAGAAGTTTGACTGGCGAACAAAAATGCTATTTCAAACTTAAGTGCGACAGACTAAGGGAGATATTTAAAACTTAAGTGTGACAGACTAAGGAATATATTTCAAAGTTAAGTGTGACAGACTAAGGAATATATTTCAAAGTTATGTGTGACAAACTAAGGAAGGTATTTCAAAGTTAAGTGTGATAGACTAAGGAATATATTTCAAAGTTAAGTGTGACAGACTAAGGAAGATATTTCAAGCGCATTTTTTTCTCTTCCCTTTCTTTTTCTCTTCCCTTTCTTTATGCTATCCCACAATTCCCAAGTAATTTTTATACATTGCAACAGTTCGCTCTGACTCCATTGAGATTTTGTCATTGTTTTTGCCTTAGAATACGCTTAACTGAAAACAGGAAGAATATTGTTTTCCTTGACATGGCCAATCTTATTTGATCCCTTCTCCGAGGACAACAGACCTGGGTGGAATCGTCATTATTGGATTTTTATACAGATCCCTCTGGATTTACCAATATTTCTGAGCCCCACGCATTTTTGGATTTCATTATTGGTGATTCTCATACCCGTTTGAACTTTTAACATTTTTTTAAAAACTCTTTCAAATTTAGAACTTTGAGAGTCCTATCCTGTCAACTTATCAATCATAATCTTTCCTCTGATGATAAGATTTTAATTTTTGAAAAGCCTAGTTTAAGGAATGAAAGAGAAGAAGATAAATGTTTTTCATTAACTAAACTGCTCCTTGTTTTGAACAACTGAAGATATCGATTTGCTTCCATTTGCAGGTCTAATCAATTTCCATTGACTTACCATATTTTTGCTCTATCCAGTATATTGAGCTTTCCTTATTTCACAATAGGTCCAACTCTCTAAAAGTTTACTTTTTAGTTATGATCTACATATATATACATATACACACTAGAAAAATACATGTTCCTGAACAGGTAACATTAAAGTTTTGCATCACTTTTATGTCACCTTACGAAGATTAAAATTAAGATAACATATCACTCAATAAGTCCCAGGCCTAACAAATAAAACAACAACTTTTAGGCAAAATTCGAATTTATTCATCAACATAGTCTCCATCTAGAGTGATACACGGATTCTAATATTTCTCTCACAATTCGATGCTTTTTTTGTAGAACGATTCGTTTTTGGCCTCAAAATGCGCCTCAGTTTCTGATATCATTTCGTCATTGGAGCCAAATCTCTTTCCCTGGAACATTCTTTTGTGGTCTGCAAACAGCCAATATTCGCTGGGGCCAGATATATCAAATAGGGTTGGTGTAGAAGCATTTTGAAATGCAATTCATGTAGTTTTGTCATCGGTGCGATCAACTTGTGACACGGTGCATTGTCTTGGTGAACGAGCACCTTTTTCTTCTTCATTTGTAGCCGGTTTTGGGCGATGTTTTTCCTTCAAACCAACAAATAATGCTATATAATATTCACGATTCTTCCTTTCTCGTGGTAATCAATGCACAAAATACCTTGCGCATCCCAAAATACGGAGGCCAACACCTTGCCTGCTGATGTTTGCCTCTTTGGTCGCTTTAGATGACTTTCACCTTCTGCTGTCTACTCAGCTGACTGCCGATTTGACTCCGGCATGAACTGGTGGATCCATGTTTCATCCATTGTCACATATTGATGCAAAAACTCGTTTTTGTTGTGTTGAAACAGTTGCAGACAACGCTCTGAATTGCGAACGCCTAGTTTCTTTTTGAACACAGCTTTCTCATTGACAAATGTTCATACAAAATGGTGAATGCACTTTCGCCTTCTGATATCTTCAACTGTTATCTCATGCAACTTCAATTTACGATCGGACAAAATGATTTTGTTGACTTTTTTTTCATTTTTTCCAGGACAACTGCCGAATTTGGGCGAACTAAGCGTTCAGCATCATTTGTGTCTCTATGACGGCATTTAATGCCAGCATACCATCTCTTCTTCTTCTCTGAAATTGAAACGGCTGAGCACGCCTTTTTCACCTGCTCCAAACTTCGTGAATATTGGATGTATGTCACCTCGTTGACGGCTCGCATCACCCCCGAGCGGGTGACGTGCCTGGATTTAGCATCCTTTGTCTTCAACATGGACCCCTTGTGGCCCAGGGAGAAACGTATGGTTTTGCTCACGATTTTAGCCGTAGCTAGACTCGTTGTGTGGACTTCACGCTTAGAAATAGGGCGTGGGGGGCGCTGCCTTCTCATTACCATTTGATTTTGTATTTTAAGCACCAGCTTAAAATCAAAATCAAATCTGATAGAAGGAGGTTGCCTAACTCACTATTTAAAAGTAGGTGGATACACACCGCTAGTTTATGCATGTTCACGCAGAATAAATTCGAGTTTGTGTTCCCTGCCTAGGCATGGCACACGCCAACCTTAGGTCCTTTTATTGAAAATTCTTTTGACCATCCAAATTGTTGAATCAGTCCCTTTTAGCTAGTAGTACAAATGAGTTCTGTGTCCCCATCTTTATTTTAGGTGTCAGACCTCCTCCAGGATGCCCGCTCCCAGATTTACTTTTGATCCCTGACCCACCCTAACAGTACTTATCCTGGAGGACACCGCACATCCCTAAAAAACCCATCCCACCATTTCTTTTGCCCCCATAGAAACGCCCACTCCCACCTAGGAACTGACTTTCTTGCTTTCGGTTTTTACCGGAAGACAGCGAGCAGTTCATACCCTAGATAGGATGGGGGGTCCTACTAACTTACCATAATTAGCATTTTATTTTGTTCTTTATTTTTAGCATCCCTTTTCTTTTTATTTATTTTGGGGGGATTATTTAAGGCTTAGTTTTTGTTCTCCCACTCCCATCATCACACATTGTAAATATCTTTTGTAAATAAAATTCATTCAAACACCCGGGGATGTTTTAAGTAGCTTAAGTCCATAGAGTGAATGTGGTATTGTGGTAACTGAAGCTAGTTTCTAAGGCATAGACCATGTGGACAACTCCCGGCCTCCGACCCCCGACCCCTACTTCCCCCCCTACCCCTTTTTGGCCTTGTGCCACATCAAAATTGTATTTTTTATGATTTTTGATAAATAAATACCACCTCTTAACCCTTGTATCTGACGGAGCAGGGTCCAAATAACACATCAAGTTATTGCTTGAATAGTATTTTTCCCATCAGATAGCAATGTTTTATCAACACACGAAATTACGATTTTTTCACTGTTTTGAAAATTTGCAGCAGTAGCTTCACTTATACAACTGTAATTTGTAAACTGATAATCCGATTGGGCTCAAATTTTCACACATGCCATTTGAAGGTTAGTACTTTATAAAAATCATAGGGATTTTTTTTTATTAGTGATGTAATCTATATGTCAAGCCAGGGACTCATTGAGTGATTTGTTTAAATGATACTAAACCTTATGTCTAGAATCCTTATTCTAATTTTGATCAAAATCAATTACATGATTTTGATTCTAGAAAATGTCTAAAATTTAAGACTTAAGCTTAAGGGGTCTTAAGAAAAAAATTTAATTCAAGGAATCTTGCTTAATTGGTGTCTAATGAGTATGGATCAAATTCAATGCAAATCTGATATTGTTGTGAAGTGAAAAGTTAGCATTGGTTAGTGGCTAGTCTAGCTTCTATCTCTAGCTATTCTAAGAGCGAATTATATAAGCTCTCTCTTGTACTTATGTTAATTAGGCAGTCTAATTTGCCTGTGTCACTACATCTCCCTTAAACGTAAAGATGTTATGTCCTTGAGTAGGTCTTGTACTTCTTCAAGTGATTGTTTCATTTTCGGGATTACCCCCCCCCCTCTCTCTTTCTCTTTCTTTCTCTGGGAGATCTAGATCTATCTTGCACTACATTGTAACCAGGGTCGTGTTCTTGCATTATTTGATCTTTATCCGAATTTTCAAACTCATTCTGACCCGCTTGATCATGCATTATTTCATCTTCTGACGTTTCATTCTGTAAAGTTTATTCTAATAAATCATTAACAGAAGGAATCGTACAGATTTCTTCATCGTTTTGCTCTTCATGTTCGCCCTGGGGTCCTATTTGATCTGCTAATACACTGTTCCCCATTTCTCTATTTATTTATATTGTGGCCTTTTTCCGTAATAAATTCTGCCCTTTCTGGATTTGATTCTTTCTTCTTTTTGTACCACATTTTTTCACTTATGGAATGCGACATCATTTTTTACCTTCCCATTAAAGTGGATGGGCTTTCTAGTCTTCCAGCATATGGTATTGTGTGATAGCTTAAAATCAGTCTGGATAGAAAAACTTTTATTTTATCTTTTTGCTGAGAAGGTGCTTTTAGTCCTGTTTTTACGGTCTGCACCATTCTTTCCACCAACCCATTCGATAGAGGGTGATATGGTGGTGTCTTATACGGTTTACACCCTATTTTTCCAACTATAAACTAAGATCTTCATCACAAAACTTTGGTGCATTGTCAGATATCAGGAGTTGATGTATGCCGTTTCTAGAAAATATGACCCATTAGAATCTGTTTAATCATAGAACTTTTCTTGTCTGGCACACGGATTTCTTAATTCTTTATATTTTTTGCACCTTTTTATATATTCTTCGACATCTCATAAATATCCCGTCCACCATGCTACTAATTTTATCCTTTTTGTGTGGCCGCTACTCCACGGTGTATATCATCATGTACACTTTTCAGCATCAACATTTTTTTGTGTTTCTGGAGAAATTATCAGATCCCCATTACAAATCACTCTATTTTCTATAGTTAATTTATGTCTTATTTCTTTGTAGGATCTTTCCACCCCAAAACAATTTCTCCATATGTTTCTTCTTATTCTAGATATTATCCTACTTAATACTGGATCATGTCTAGTTTCTGCAGCCATTCTATCGAAAGACTAACATCTACACAATGTAAGAATGTATCTTTAAATTCTTCTTCTGTTTTGTCTTTTGACTCATTGTAAAATCGCAACCTTGATAGAATTGCATTTATGTGGGGAATTGAATTTCAAATGCCATTAATGTTATTGCCCATCTAGTATTTTCGATGTCATGACTTTGGGAAATTCTTTTCTTGGATTGAATCTAAACTCTAATGGTCTATTGTTATTTCTCAAAAGAAAGTTTTTCCCTCATTAAAAATGGTTGAGCTCTAGTCGTTGTCCATACAATAACCAATGTTTCCTTCTCTATATTTGAATTATTAAATTCAGTATTCGTCAGTCTTTTTTAATTAATTTAAGAGGCCCAATTCGCTCAATCGGCTGGTCACGCCATGCCCCAGTGTCTATAAGTTCATCCTCAACCGTATAATTAATCAATCTGATTCGTTTGAAAATCAGAATCTTACTTCTCCTTTTTATTTTCCTCCCAAATAGATACTAGAAGGTGGTGGCTGAGGGTCAATCGTGTTAGAAATAAAGAAGATTACTACTGCCGAAGAGCAATGTTTTCTAAGAGTACTGCTCACACTCTCACCGTAAAATTTACTTCTAAGAGTCAAGTTTTCTAGGAGTAATGTTTTTTAAGAGTAATATTCCAACTCTCAGTGTAGAATTTTCTTCTAAGAGTAATATTTCCCAGGAGTAATGTTTCCTAAGAGTAATGTTTTCTAAAAATAATGTTTTCTAAGAGTAATGTTTTCTAAAAATAATGTTTTCTAAGAGTAATGTTTTCTAAAAATATAAAATAATTATCCTACCTATCAGATTCCATTTGACGACTTTATTCGGCATTAAATAACCCATAGATGGTTGATGTGCCATAAAACAAACCAAACCAAATCAAACCATGGTTCTATTTACAAATTGTGACAATTATAGGTATTACTTGAAATGTATCTTCTAACTCCAAGGAACCTTCAAAGTATCCTAAAGATTTTATGGCTGACCCATCAAATTGATGGAGTCGTAAATTGCTCTTTCAGAAAGTTGGCTTCTAGTGCATTCCCAGAAATTTTAAGCGCTCTTTTAGCCTAGGTAAGCAATCAACTAGAGATGGTGTCTCGATAAAAGCACTGGTCCCCATCACCCCACTGGGTAAGCGTCAGAAAGAGCATCAGATATAAAAATCTTGCCTCAAATAAGGAAATGACTTCCGAAGAAATTTGGTTGCATTGCAGGCTATGTAGTTTAAATGTTGGAAGCTTACATGGAAGGTCTGGTGAGATTGTTGCGTCTCTTGAGAGAAGATGTATTGACTTGTGTTGTGTCCAAGAAACTCGTTGGAGAGGTAAATCTTCTAGAATGTGGGAAGGAATGCAAGATATAAACTGCACAATATTGAAAATGAAAAAGGAACAGGTGGTGTTTGTATTTTTATTGCAGAGAGATGGGTAGATAAAGTGATTGAAGTTAATCATGTAAGTGAGTGAATCATACTGATAAAGTTGATGGGTGGTGAGAAAATATTCACAGCTATATCTGTTCATGCACCACAATGTGGCTTGAGTGAAAATGCAAAAAATGAGTTTCATGACAGGCTTGTTGTAGTCACTAGTAAGGTTGATGAGAAGGAAATACTTGCTGTGGCTGGATATTTGAATGGTTATGTTGGAAAAATCTCTGGCGATTTTGACGGTGTGCATGGAGGAAATGGATATGGTGATAGGAATACAGAAGTAAAACAAATTTGCGAATTTAGTCTTGCAATGAACGTGTTGGTTGCAAATACCCTTTTTAGGAAAAAGGAAAGTCGACTTGTTGCGTATGAATCTGGTGCAGCAAAGACTCAGGTAGATTATCTGCTGGTACAAAATAAAGGGGTAGACGCC
Organism: Sepiola atlantica; assembly: GCA_963556195.1. NCBI lineage: Eukaryota > Metazoa > Mollusca > Cephalopoda > Sepiida > Sepiolidae > Sepiola > Sepiola atlantica. The sequence goes on along the minus strand of OY744519.1, from coordinate 30,373,591 downwards.
GCATATTTTCCTGATCAAAGAGAAGCACGCAGACCATACGATAACGGAGATGTTGTTTAGATAAAGCTTTCGAATAGTCAGTGTATCAGTAACTTCAAAAGAAATGGTATCGTTAGTGAACACTCCGCCAATAAAACCCTGCACCATGTGAGGGATCTCCATCCTATTATTGAAATAATCTCATTAGAAAGTGATGAGAATGAGTCATCCAAAAGCGAGTTGCTGATTAAGCCTTGATATGAGACTGATAATTCACATTAGATCCATTGCTCTTTCTGCTTCTTGTAAAGTCGGTTCTCTCTCTCTCGTTCCAAACACTTTCTCACACCTGAGGCTATTCTCTATCTCTACAAATCTACTATCAGACCTTGTATGGAGTACTCTTGTCATATTTGGGCTGGTGAATCTCTGTCCCATTTTAGGGTTCTTGATAAGGTTCAGAAGTATATCTGCAATTTGGTTGGCACCACTCTTTCTTCATCTCTGAACCCTCTCGCTCTCACAGACGTGACGTTGCTAGTCTCAGTCTCTTCTATAAGTACTATTATGACATGTGTTCTTCAGAATTGTCTGATTTATTCCCTGCTTCCTTTGTTCCAGCTCGTTTGACTCGTTGGTCTAGTGGTGTTCACCAATTCGCTGTTCAGGTACCTCGTAATAATACATCTTCCTATTCCAGTAGCTTCTTCCCAAGAACAACAGGCTTGTGAAACTCTCTTCCTGCTGACTGTTTTCCTCCTCCCTATAGCGTTGTTTTTTTTTTCAAGACTAAGGTCAATAGGCATCTCCTATCTGTGGGATAATCATCTTTCGTTCTTTTAGCTCCTTAGATCAAGTGGCTTCATGCCTTGTCTGGAATGACTTCCATTAAAAAAAGAAAAAAGAACCCAATTACCAACCTCAACAGCTCTGACAGTTCTTCTAAGAGCTCCACCGAGGAAGAAGTTCAGGAAGAACTTGAAAAATCAGAATGCTTAATTCTTCTGGACTTCACAGAGAATTATCATTACGTTGTCCAGGACGATATACAATGTTACCACAGGAATAAGGACCAACGCACTCTTCATCCAGTGATAATTTATTACAAGGAAGATTACAAGCTGAAACATCTATCATTTTGCATAATATCTGATGATCTGGGTCATGACATTTTCTTTGTGCATCAACTTCAGGAACGTATTGCTAAATTGTTTGGGGAGACTCTTCCACATGTCAAAACGGTGGAATATTTCAGTGATGAATGTCCTGGGTAATATAAAAACTACAAGAATTTTCTGAACGTTTGCCACCACAAAACTGACATCCATCTCGATGGGACCTGGTAATTCTTTGTAGTAAATCTCCATGTGATGGTATTGGTGGCACTGTGAAAAAGAACCATTTTGATGGCTAGTTTCCAGAGACCCGTGGACGATCAACTTTTGACATTCAAGGCTGTTGAATCTTTCTGAAAAAGTAATTTATCGGCTATAACTATAATCGCCATTGAGAAAGGAGAGATGGCGTCAGTAAGGGAGAAGCCGAGTATGAGATATGCCAAGGGAAGTACTGTCTCTAGCACAAGAAGTTACCATCATATGGTGCCTAAATCTGAACAAATCATCGAAGGCAAGCAACTCAGTCAGTACCGACACCCCGCCCTTAGTCATTCATTCATTTTCTCAGGTTCCTATCATACCTGTAACTATTTCTTCCTTGATTACGTTACCTGCGTATTTGATGGCTTTTGGTCGTTGGCACTGATTGATTCAGTTAATACTGAAGAGAAAGACTTGACCTGAAAGACTTGACCTGAAATTTTATGCATTCTCATGGTCCTACAAATAGATTTAACTGTCCACAAAATGACGACAAAGGTTATGTTCCGATCACTAAAGTGATCATGGTAGTCCAGACTACACAATGCTCAGAAAATAGAAGGCAGTATTTCCTTCTAGAAGATGAACTGAAGAGCGCCATTCTAACTTTTTAGAGCTGTAAACTAAAATTTTTTACCACTAACCCTAAGTACGACTGGCAAGGTCGTAAAGCTACATGTAATCGTCTAAAAAGTACAGAACCCCCCCTCCCAAAAAAACACGCACAGAATTTATCTCCTGCAACAACAAACAAAAGATGGTTAACTGCTTTAAAATGCTAGAATGGCCCGGAAATGTTTTATGTAAAATTTATATGCGAAAATAATCCCCTATTCTAAATTCTAAAATAATTGTTTCTTTGTTTTTTTTCCACTAGCTTTTTCAGGGTGTTCACAGGGGGTATCTGAGGGGGTTAATCTATAATAATACCCAAATTAATATTTGCAAAAAAAAAAGAAAAAAAAAAAGAAGAAATCTACAAAACTCAGATAGCAAATTAATAAATTAATATTTGCAAACATTTGCATGGTGGTCTAATTTACCCTGTCATCGCTGCGAAAAACAGAGAAAACTAGTCGATAAAATATAGCAGTGTTTTGGGGAGCTAACCGCTTCACTATATTTATTTACTCCTCTGCAGGAGTTAGGCACAAGGCCAGTTTTATCTTACTCCCACAAGTAAGATGTGACCACAGCTTGGGTCGAGTAAGTGGGGTTTGAAAAGCCAGCGCCTGAGAAAGTGAGCACTCTGGCCATTTAAAAATTGCCTGGGCAGCCCCGTCGGCATTCCCCGGTAGGGGCGCCTCAGGCAGTAAGCAATAAACTTACTCCTCCCCAAAGAGGGGAGGCGAAGCCTGGGAGGGTGAACCTCCTAGAACCGCACAGGACAAACCCACAGACAGGTGGAATCAAGTCCCGAAGGACAAGACGACACCCGTCTATAGGGGTACCCAGTAAATAAATAAAATAATATAAAAGCAAATAAAACCTCTGAATAAATCGGTTCTTTGGTACGACAGGAGTGCGTGTGGTTTTCCCTTTAAAGAACCATATTACTTGACGGGTTATCTTGAACTTTTCAGCTTTAAGATGGCTGCCATTGAAACAACATTATCTTAACCAAATTAGTTATAGTTTTATAACAATTTGGTTCGATTAATAACTTATTGACCCATTAAACCAAATTGAACCAAATTGTTATAAAACTATAACTAATTTAGTTAAGATAATGTTTTTTCAATGGCAGCCATCTTAAAGCTGAAATGGTCAAGATAACTGTTAAATTTATCTGCGAAATTGATTCCCACTGTAAATTCTAAAATAAAACAAACCTCATTTGTTTTAGTATTTTCAAAAGGCGGTAAAATCTATTTTTTATTTATTATTTATTTATTATTGTTATAAATCTCTATCTGGAAAGATATTGAGCACTTTCTGTATACAAAGTTTGCTGTTTTAATTTGGTTCGGTTTTTATTTGGGGTAATCGTTACTACTGGCGACATAAATTATTTTAAAGGAAATACAGTTGGGAAATTAGTCAAAAACAATTTATTTTGGTTTACCTACTCATTTGTGACCTATTTGCATTAAAATTAAAATAAAAAATTAATATAAATCATAAGTCTTTAAAGTTAGTGTAAATATCGATTCTGAGCAAAGTAACCATCTTTAGTCAGAGGAAGTAAGGTCCATAACATAAACAATTGGCTAAACAAAGTGGCTACTTTGCTTAGAATCAATATTTATGGTAACATCATATAAAATATTAAAACGTTTTTAACACAGATGAGTAGATAAATTAAAATAATTTTTAAATTAATTTTCTAACTGTATTTCCTTTAAAATAATTTATGTCGACAATAGTAACGTTTTTAAAAAAAAATTCTATTCACTCCAAACAAGGCAGACTGCCACCGAGACGTAAGGGGCTACTGTGAATTAGGGGCCAGATTTATAGGGGCATCCTAAGTGGGGAGTTTTGCAGCGAGATGCTTGTTCACATTACATTTAAATTTCTGCATGTTGGTACAGTCGAGGAAATAGGGAGCAAAGAGGGAATTCCAAAGGCAAGTGGTTTGAGGAAAGAAGCTATTAGAATAGAAAGTCTTCCAGCATCTGGGGACCTCTACAGTGAAGGGGTGTGATTTTGCTTCTTGACAGGTTGGTCAGAGGTGTTTACGTTAAGGAGGCACAAGTGCAGCAAGTTCATTGCAGCACATTCTTTTGAAGCATTTGTAAAACAAGCGCAGAGATGCAACATTGCGTCGATGGGACAGAGGCTGGAGCTTGATAGACAGCATGGGACCTATTCGGGTAGAGACTCTTTTTCACCCCCTGTCCAAAAGGGAAAGACTAGTGGTTGGTGCACCAGCCCAGATGTGGCAACAATACTCCATGCATGGACGAATGGTGGCTTTGTAGAGATATAGGATAGGTATGAGTAGTTTTCTAGCGCAGTAGAGGGAGCCCACTTTCTTTGCAGCAGCCCAGGCAATGTTTTCTATGTATTTGTTGCCTGTGAATGTCAGGCCGAGGAGTTTGAATGAGTGTTATTAGCCATAGCAATCGATGGTTTAGAAGGTTTCTTGTAATTGTTAAAGGAAAGAAGCTTTGTCTAAGTAGCATTAAATGTCACCATCCATTTACGTCCCCATTCCACTACAGACTAAAGTTTCAGCCATTGCCTTGGCTATGTGTACATTCGTTTTACCCACATGTCTGATGTAGAGCATGGTGTCATCAGCAAATTGTAGACCCGTATCAGTCGTTACTAAATTCTTTCCCGGATTTTACCAATTTGAAATTTTAAATAAATTAGCCTGCTAACTCTACGATGCATTTCAATTGAGATTACTGCTTCCCCTGTTTTTTTCACGTCCTCATTTTCTCTCTCCTAAGAAGTTAAAGGCGACGAAAGCTGAATTTAATCACATGCTCCAGCTATGGATTATTAGCCCTTCATCTAGCCTTTGCATATAGTTCCGAAGCGTTCCGGGATTGGTGTCCTACTGGAGATTTCCATTGTTTGAACACAATTACTGTTTCTCATCACTATCCTGTCCCTTATTTTCAGGAATTTCGCTTCGTCTTTCCATGGCTGTAAACATTTTTTCCAAATTGGATCTGGTACGATCAGAGTTATGATAAGGGTTGAAAGCTCTGAAATTGCCAAGTCTGGCCGATAGAAGAATACATGGGGACATGATTGAGTGCTATAAATTGCTCTCTGGAAAATATGATTTCAATGCAGATAAACTATTGACTAGAAAAAATACAAGAGTGGGAAACAGGAGACACAGTCAGATGCTTTACAAGAGACAGGCACGTTTGAACCTGAAAAAAATATTCATTCAGCCATCGCTGTGTTGATTTGTGGAATAGATTGCCATCAAGTGTAATTGAAGCCGAAACTGTAAAGATATTTGAGAAGCGGTTGGATAAGTTCTGGATTGACCAAGAAATCAAATTCAACTATAAGGCTGCTGTCGTCACTGGACGCCTACAAAGATGAAGACAAGGAGCTGGTGCCATAGGACGACTCATGTCCTTCTACCAGAATTCATCTATGTTTCTATGGTAAAGGCTTACCACAAAATTGGATCTGGTAAAAGCTTACCACCAAATTCCAGTTAATCCGGCTAATATTCCAAGACTACTGTGATTACTCTGTTCGGACTGTTCAAATTGTTAACCATGCCGTTCGACTTACATAATGCTGCTAGTACTTTTCAGCGTTTTATGAACGAAGTAGTATGTGACTTAGATTTTGTATACAATTATATTGACGATATTTTAGTAGTAGCTCCTCGCTGGAGGAACATTTGGTACATCTCTGTCTTCTCTTTGAACGTTTGCAGCGGTACCATGTCAGAATAAACCCTGTTAAATGTATTTTTGGTGCTACAAGTCTTGTCTTTTTCGGTCATGTCATTAGCTCAGAGGAAATTTCACCCCTTTCTTAAAAAGTTAAAGCTTTGAAGGATTTATGGCCGCCAACTTTTCTTTGCCAACTGCAACATTTTCTGGGACTATTAAATTATTACAGACGTTTCATCCCGCACTGTGCAGATATCCTTGCTCCTTTAACCGACCTTTTGAGAAAAAGAAAAAAGAAGGATGAAGCTATTTCATTTAATGACTGCCAGCTGAACGTCTTTCACGAGGCGAAGATTCATCGTTGCTGTCACATCCCATATCTGATGCTCAGTTTTCTATTGTCGTGGATGCATTTAGTTCTGCAGTCGGTGCAGTTTTACAGCAACATCAGCAGCAGCAGCAGATTCAACCATCGTGCTACTTCTCTCATCAATTGACGCCTGCTGAAACTCGATATAGTACTTTTGGATATGAACTTTTAGCTATTTTCTTAGCAATTAAACATTTTCGCCACTCATTGAAGTGTCCGGAATTTGCTATTTAGACGAACCATCATCCCCCTTCCATTTGCGCTACGTGCTAAGCCGGACAAATATTCCTCTAGCTAGATATTTGGATTTCATTTCCTAGTTCTCCAGCAACATTCAGCACATATTCGGTTCACAGAATACTGCTGCAGACGTACTGTCTCGTCTTCCGATCAGTGCTATTTGTTTATCTGAGGACATCAACCGTCGTCAAATGTTTTGGGACCAGCCTCTTTTGGATATTTTAAATCTGTCATTTCCAGAATTTGCTACTTGAAAATTTCAGTACATTCCCATCCCTACAGCAGATGAAAAACGGTCACGTGATTACCGGTTTCTTGCTAAATTGTGAAACGAAAGGAGCTTCGTCTTGGTAGCATTAAATGTGATCACCAATTTATGGCTTATTCGATTTTGATACATTGATTTTTTTTAACGTATTTCCATTAACCAAGACGACTTGCTTATAATAATATTAATACTTTAATTTAAAACGACAAAAAAATTAAAACAAATATCGCAGCTATTTTATTTTGTTTAGATTTTTATATATTTTTCAAAATAAATATGGCGATCGTTAAGTTATAAAATTATAAAAAGAAATTGAGGTTCTTTTGTAGAATAGTGTCTGTCTCTCGATAAATACCAGTGTGGTTTAAAGGCACAGATGAACCATAATACTCGACTTTTGCTTATAAACTTTTGGTGACAGTTACGTTTCGATGCTGAATTTCAATTCCCCCCCCCCCCCCCCCGTTTAGAATGGTGTGCGGACAAAAGTCCGCCGGACAAAAGCCCACCAAAATAATTTAAACACGGACAAAAGCCCACCAACGTAAAAATAAATTAATTTTTAAAATTAAAAAAAATCTTTTTATATTTAATTTTTTTACAATTATTTTTACAACTCTTTGTCTGTAGTTTATTTATTTTTTTTGACAATTTTTTTTATTTATTTCATTTTGAAACATTTTTCCGGTACTTTGTGAATACTGTATTCTTTTAAAGATTGCATCATAACAAAAACGCACCCTTTTTACTACTAACCCTAAGTCCAGGTGGTAAAACGAAAAATACATACTTTTTAGGGCGGTTAACGAATTTTCTTTTGCGACAGAAGATAAATTTGATGCATTGTTTTTCGGGGTGGGTGGGTTTTTCTGTTTAAACCGATTACGTGTGGTTTTACGACTTTGCCGGTCGGACTTAGGGTTAGTGGTAAAATGGCCCGGAAAGGGGGAATAATTTTACGTTAAATTTATATGTGCAACTAATCCCCTACTCTAAATTAAAAGAATAATTGTTTTGTTTTTTTCAGTGTGTTCACATGTAATCGTCTAAAAAATATAGAATCTCATTTTTTTTTTTTTTGGTGGGGGGTTACTTTTATTGTATTTTCCATTTAGGTATTGTATCCAAGATTTTGATAAACTCCTTGTGAGATTTTCATCTATATTTGTACCATTTTTTTCCTATTTATCAACTTCTGCCATTTTAAAAAATTAAATTGAGAAAATAGCGATTTGAGAGATAGTTTAGCAACTATGAGTTTTCAAATTTTCCATTAATTGAAAATTGATTTAATTAATTTCAAAGGGAAATAAAACAAATTTTGGCGAGAAAAATAAATTACAGACTAAAAGTTATTGATCATTGTAAAAAAATTAAATATAAAAAGATTTTTTTTTTTTTCATTTTTAAAAATTCATTTATTTTTACGTTGGTGGGCTTTTGTCCGGGTTTGAATTATTTTGGTGGGCTTTTGTCCGGTGGACTTTTGTCCGGTGGGCTTATGTCCTACCACCGTTAAGAATGGCTTTCTAAATAATAACGTTATTATTTAGAAAGCCATTCTTAACATGGGGAGAAAGGGGGAAACTATGTTTTTACTATTCTGTACTTTCGTACAGAATAGTAAAAACAATTTAATAAACATTCAAATTCAAAAAATTCGGAAGTACAATTCAACATCGAATCGTAACTATTACCAAACTTTTCTAGCAATAAATTATTTTCGAATTGACATTTTAGAGGCTACAAAATCATATTGGATTTTCCTATGGATATTGCAAAACTTTGTTGTCGAACATTTGTTTTCAATATGCGGCGCCATTTTTTCTACATAAATACTTTTAAAAAGAAATGTCGTAGCCGTTGGAAATTCGATTTTAAAGCCTTGAAGTGACAAATTTTAAAAAAGCGTTTGAGAAATTATCTTTTATTAATAATTTCACTAATTAACTAAAAAGGAAAAATGGTAAATTATCCAGAATAGGTCTCACTCCAAGTTATTTATGAAAAACAAAACAAGGGAGCTAACTAAATTTCGATAAATTTCTAGATTAACATCCTCAGCTGAACTACCCCTCCCCCCATTCGAAAAACAAATTAGATTCTACTTTTTTAAGTGATTACGTGTGAACATCCTGAAAAACTTAGTGGAAAGAAGAAAAAAACAAAACAAAAAAATTGTGGAAATTTCTAGACGTTTTTCTAAGTAAGTCAACGGTTACTTCCCTTTGTTGAAGGGTAGGGGGGGGCTTACGTGCAGGTCGAAGGTCATATGGATATTGCGTAGGTGTTATGCGGTGAAGGCCATGTGTCACGTGATTTCTATTTTAGCAATGATGCAATTTGTCGTGTCTGGATATATCGGCGCGAAATTTAATCAGAACAGAGTAAGTCGTTGAAGAGGACACATGTTAAAACTGTTTCTCCGTCCACGAGGGGACGTTAAATTCAAGAACAGATTTGAACGTTGGGCAGGAAAGAACTGCGTACTGTTTCTCCGTCCAAGTGGGGACGTTAAATTCAAGAACAGAGTCGCACACTGGAATGACAAGACATGTTAAAACTGTTTCTCCGTCCACGTGGGGACGTTAAATTTGCAAGAATTTCTACTTGAAGAAACTTAAGAGATATGATATCTCTTGGCAGAATTGTCTGTTGTTTATGGAATATTTTCCCCTTGGTCAGGAATATTATCCTCGGGGAGTTGTTTCAAGCCAGATACTTGAAATAAGGAGATGAAGTTGAACGAGATGGCTCCGGGAACGAAATTGCCTATGTTGAAGAGCTTAGCTCCCGAGAAGTGAAATACTTTGCTGTCGAGAAGATTCTAATCAGAGATTAAGAATCATAGAGATTGATCGTCTTTGCACACAGATCGATTTGAGATGATATTCAACTGTGCCAGTTGAATCAATCACATACGCGCGTGATCGCCATTCAAGACGAACGATGGAAAATAGTGAGTATTGTGTTTATTTGAAATGTGTACTGTTCTTGTGCCATACTTATTGCGTTGGATTTGCTAAAAGAAAATATTGAAAAAAGAAGAAGAAAAAGAATTTCTGACGGACGTTTGATAAAATAAAAAAAGAGTTAATTTTATCGTGGAAATTATGTTGGACTTCGACACGGTTTGTTAATTTTATTTCTTTTGATTGTAAATTTGGTGAAAAGAAAAAAAAAGAGACTTTTGATTGATTTGTAAGAATACGGACTTTATAGTAAGTTCATGTTTTAAAAGGATTTATTCCTTAACTTTGATGGTGTCAAATTTTTGTTGTATCTACCTTAATGTTCAGAGATACTGATGTTGTATTTTTTTTTATTCTTATTTTTTTTGCATGTTACCCAGGAATAATTTATTTATTCCAGCTTTGGAAAAAAAAGCAGTCCAGGCTATCTTTTTTTTGTAAATAAAACTATATTTTAACTTTTACGAACATCTTGTATTCCATTCCTTTCCTTATCTCTTGTTATAATTTTTTTATGATAATTTTCCTAGATAACATGACCATCGTTTAGAGCGGTTTTTCGTTAACGACACGAAAAATCCGACATTCTGCTTTTTTTATGTTCCATTTTTGTTTTGGGTGGACTAACTTCAGAAACGATATACTGGAATAATATCTATTTCTTTCTATTAAAAGCATTCTGCCTTTTTCTATCCTAGATTCGTTTGGGTGAACGTATCAGACGATGTGCTGGGAATAATCTAATTAATTTTCTTTCTATTAAAAGCATTTTACTTCTTGTTTCATATTTCGCGTGTTGGAAAAAATACTCGAAAATGTGCTACTATTTGGATGGGGTTTCTTCTATTGCTATTTTTTGGTACTAAGTCAATGAAGGAACTTACTTCAAGTTATAATCTCCTTTCTCCCTTTGGCGCCAAGTTGCGTGTGACAGACGTGATGCACTGGATTCGGCAGCCCATTCATTACAATTAAAACGTAGTCAAATACGAGATGTTCAGGTTTTAATACTGTTTTAAGCTGACTGCTTTTTTTTCTTTTTCTTTTATGTATTTTATGTGAAAATTGCATTTTTTAAGAGTCTGAGCACCATTTTTGTTCGCCACGTGGAGTCATTTTTGTGAATTTCCCGCGTATTCTAAGTCGCCATTTTTGTGAACTGTTGAATGTTGGATATTGAATGATTTTTGTGTAATTATTTTTCCCTTGAGAATTTTGCTTTGACTGACAGGTGGAATTGTTAGAATTACATTTGAACGACTTTGGTTAACTATGGTACAGCCTTTTTCCATTTTTTTTTGTAGGAATCTTACTTAGATAATTTTACGTTGTCATTTTCCCGCCATTGAGAAGACGTTTGGCGCCTATTTTAGGTTAGCCCACACCTGATCGCCATATTGTATTTTGTTCATAATGGCGTCTACCCCCACTGTTAATCTCCTTGTAGAAAGGCGAGATATTGTAAAAATTAAAGTCGATACTATTATTGATGTTCTTGGGGGTGGCGAGGGGGAGAACCGGGAATTTGTTTCTTCCCAGAAGGTTAGGGTTAAGGAACTCTTTGCGTCCATTGATTCGCTCAATGAGCAGATCACAAGTGCCTATATTGAGAGTGAGTCTCGCGAAGAGATGTCTGAGAACTGTCGGAGTGAAACGTTATATCGTATCCATGTGGATCGACGTTTCAGCGAATTGGAGAGCATGTGGAAGGATGAGGGCTCCCCACATAATGGAGAAGGGGAGAAGCCTAAAGCGTCCCTTTGTAGTGTGACACCAAAACTTGTCTGTCCTGTTTTCGACCCCATGAGTTTGGAACGCGACAGATTGGCGTATCTCAACTTCTCGAAGGAGTTCGAAAATTGCGTGTCAAATATACCCAGTGAGTCCACGAGGTTGATTATTCTGAAAAATCACCTCAGGGGCTATGCCCACCGAATAGTGGGACATCTTTCCATCTCGGATGCCAACTTTGAGGCAGCGATGGAGATCCTAGATAGAGAATTTTTAGATAAAAAGTTTATTGTAAACTCTATTTTTAAAGATCTCCATAGTGCTAAACCTCTTGGGGATTCAGATACTAACTCGGTGAAGAGCTTTCTAACTAAGGTGAAAGCTCAAATATACGAGCTGAAAAACTCCTTTGGTATGGATTTTCTAGAGGAGGAGGCCCCCGGCAATCTGTTGCTAAGTAGCATTATTTTTGAAAAACTTCCTATTTCTGTGAGACGGGAGCTGATTCATACCGTCGGTGGTAATTACCCATCTCTGGGAGATATCTTTGGTAATTATTCTGAGGTGTTGCGCACGTTGGATATCGTCAAACCCAGGATGGTTAAAACGGTAAAGCCCGTCGCCATACCGCGTTCGTCTGGTTCCTTTAGATTCAGGCCCGCTAGTGCTGTTAAGAAGCCCTCCACTTTGGAGAACTTTTTTGTAAAAACTAAACCCAGTCGACATAAGTGCTTCCTTTGCAGTAGTGACTGCCATATTGCTTACTATTGCGGGAAGTATCCCTCTCTAAGGGATCGGTTACAACGATGCCAATTGGCTAAGTTGTGTACCCGTTGTACTAGCCCGTTCCATAACGCCGAGGCGTGCCCTGGTAAAAGTGGTCGTCTCCGCCCCTGTTGGAAATGTAAAAGTTGCGAACATGCAGGTGCGTTATGCCCTGACTTTGACAAGTCTCGGCTGGATACTAACCCCTGTCTTCAGGTGGGAGAAGTGAATCTTCTCCTGCCTATAATTAAAATTGACGTGGTCAATAATGGAGTTGTAAAATCTTTCAATTGTCTGTTGGATTCAGGAAGCCAGCGCTCCTATTTGTCTGATGTAGTTCTGGACCTATTGAATTGCCGTTCTATGCCTGTAAGGAGAAGGGACTTCTTTATTAAGACTTTTCTCGGAACGGCCAGAAGGAGCCTAAATGAACTCGAGTTGCGGGTCAAAGTGCCGAACTCTGAGTGTGTTATACCCTTTTTGGTGGACGAAGGCTTGGACCTTCAGTTTCACGTCAGGGGTCTGTCTACTGCTATTGAAAGTATTATTGCGGGTGGGGAGAAATTGGCTGCTGACTTTTCAAATGTTGAAAATGATTGTATTACTGTACATGGTTTGGTAGGTGTTGACCTACTGATGTATTTGGGACCCATGAAGTTGTCTCCCTTCATGAATGGGTCTGTTTTTGAGTTTCCTCAAGGAATTGTGCCCTTTGGAGATATGTCCAATTTTGTGAGTCCTGTTATGAAGAAAACGGATGCCTCCGTTGTTGGCGCGAATTACAGCCAAGTTGTGTCCGAACACTCACGGTGTCTTATGACACATGTTTATTTTGTGCTTGAGCCGAAGTCTCAATATTTCGACCCTTTCGATAGTTTTGTTGATTCTTCTGTGGAAAGAGCCGTGGACAAGCTCTTTAGTTTGGAAACACTAGGAGTTACTGAGAACTCTGTAAGTGATTATGACAAGAATAAAATTGATGCCTTTCGCAGTTCGATCTCGTACCGAGACAGTTGCTACTATGTTAGTTTGCCATGGGACGAGGGAAAGTTGCCTTCTGTTCCTTCCAACCATCAAGTGTCGTTGAATGTGCTTGATAAGGTTGTCACTCGTTTGACGAGGCAGGGTCTATATGAGGACTACTGCCAGGTTTTCTTAGAGCAGGAGAGGGAGGATATTATTGAGAGAGTGGAAGTGAATCCAGAGGATTTCACTCATTATACTTGGATTCCTCACCGTCCGGTTATTAAGGCTAATGGTCAGAGTACCACAAAGATAAGGCCGGTGTTCAACTGTTCGTTGCGAACAGGTGGACATCCCTCTCTAAATGATTGTGTCTATCCGGGAATTAACCTTTTCACGGATATGCTAGAGTTATTGTTGAAGTTCCGTATGGACCGTTATGTCCTGTTGGCTGACGTCCGTAAGGCCTTTCTCATGATTCGGTTGGAAACCGAAAGAGATAAGAATCGGTTTTGCTTTTTTGTGAAATTGAATGACAAACTGGTATGTTATCGTTACAAAACATTGATTTTTGGGTTTGTGGCCAGCCCATTTATTCTCAACTTCGTCATTAGACATCATGTTGAAAAATACCCTCATAGTTTATGTAGGGATATGCTTATGGAAAATTTTTATGTGGATAATCTTATAAAAACTCACAATTCACAGAAAACTTTGTTGGACCTATACCTGAATGCAATGAGTATCATGCAGGATGGTAATTTTTCATTAAGGTCCTGTAATTCCAATAGTGATGTTTTGACCACTCGAATGAAAGCTGACAAAAGTTTTGTCACCCATGATTCTCCTATGGAGAGGGTGTTGGGTTATGAGTATGATCCTGTGCAGGATAATTTGCATGTGGCGGTCGGTTCCTTGGATGTGCCGGCTGATACAAAAAGGGGCATCCTATCGCAGAACTCTTCCATATTCGACCCTTTGGGGCTTGTTTTGCCTGTGACTATCAAGGGAAGGGTAATACTCAGTGAGATATGGAAAACTCAGGTGTCATGGGATCAGAAGATACCGGAGAGTTTGCAGCTCACTTCGAACAAGTTGTTTCCTGAGTTGATGAATCTGCATAGTGTGAGGATCCCCAGATGTGCTGTTGATTCCTCTGCGCCTGCCACGTTAATAATCTTTTGTGATGCTACACAACAAGCCTTTGGCTTTGCGGCTTACATTTTCCAGTATGGGGCTGCTAAATTAATATTTTCCAAGGCTAAGGTGGCTCCTTTGGCAAAGAGAACTTTGCCGTCACTTGAGTTGATGTCCGTCTTTTTGGCGATGAAATGTATCCCTAATCTTTTGAAGGTGTTTCAAAAGGATGTGGTCAAGAAAATGGTGGTTGCGGTGGACGCATAAGTCGTGTTGTCCTGGATTCTGTCCGAGATAGTTGTGACAGAGAGTATATTTGTTCGAAATAGGTTAAAAGATATTCGAGTGGGAGTGGATAAATTGTGTGAACAAGGTTTGGAAGTGATGTTCAAGTATGTGAACACTTCTGACAACCCTGCCGACCTAATCACCAGGGGTATTTCTTTGGCGAAATTCAAATCTCTATTGCCCTTTTGGTTATCGGGGCCGCATGTGGCTGGTCGGTGAGAATTTTAACTGGCCAGTGTATGATTTGAACTGTTTGAGTTCTGACAGTCAGAGGTTAGTGCTGACTAATGCCATCTCTGTGGTTCCTGTGATTCAGGAATTGTCACCGGTAGTGGATTTTAAGAGATTTTCTTCTTTGGGAAAACTCATGAGAGTTTTGTCCTACGTGTTTAAGTTTGTATTGAAGTTGCGGAAATCCATGAAAGAACCAGGCCAAGTGGCCAAAATTTATTTGATTAAGTTGGAGCAGTCCTTGCTTCTTCCCAGGGAAAAGTCCTTTTTGTTGAACCCCTCCAACCGTGAAATTCCTCCGTTGGTGGCGAAGTTGGATCTTTCCTGGATGATAGAAGTTTGATAAGGTCTGGGGGAAGGATTGGTAAAGCCAGCCTTTACCCTCCGGAAATTTTACATCCGATTTTGTTACCTCGAGGCAGTCATATAACTGATTTGATTGTTATGGACTGTCATCTCAAATGTAAGCATTTGGGTATTGCAGCTACCCTCAGCAAACTCCGTTTGTCAGGTTTCTGGATACATAAATCCAGGCAGGCAGTGAAGTCGGTTATCTCTGCCTGTGCTCTGTGTAAAAGATACAATGCCGTATCTTTCAAATACCCCAAGGTAACCAATTTACCTAAGCACAGAGTTAATTTTGTGAAGCCCTTCAACCATACCGGGATAGACTTTACTGGTCACTTGTGGGTTGAAGATGAAAGGGGACCGCAAAAAATGTATATATTACTTTTTACGTGCTTCAATGTGAGGGCGGTTCATTTGGAGTTAGTGGGTGACATGTCTACCCACTCAGTGATATTATCATTGGTGAGATTTTTAAAATTTATGGGGTGCCTTCCCATATATACTCAGACAATGCTAAATCATTCGTTGCTGGATGCGGTTTGATTAAGCAAGTGCTGGTGTCTGACGAGTTCGAAGAGAAGTTTAGTACCTTTGACATCAAGCACCAGACGATACCTTTATATTCTGCTTGGTTCGGCAGTGTTTGGGAGCGTCTTGTTAAGACGGTGAAGGTTTGTCTTTATAAGTTAGTGAGTCGGCAGAAGTTGGGTTATTTTGAACTTCTTTCTGTGTTGTCTGATATACAGAATGCTATTAACTCACGTCCTCTAACTTATAGATGTTCTGGAGATGATGGTTTGGATATTATATCTCCTAACGCGTTTATTCGCCCGTATTGTAACAGTACTGTTTTTATAAATTCTGAAGAATGTTTTCTTGAGAATTCTCCTCCTTCTAGGAGTGACCTTTTGGAGAAGCTGAAACAAAGAGATCTTCTCTTAAAGAAATTTAAGGTTTTATGGTACGAAGAATACCTGCTCGGCTTGAGATAACTGAGTGGTGATCTGTACCAATCTGATTTTGGTGATGTCATCGCGATAGGCGATGTGGTTCTTGTTAAGAACCCAGCCAAAGCTCGCCCATATTGGTCCTTGGGTAGAGTGATAGGTTTGACTCCAGGTGATGATTCTCATATTAGATCTGCCCTGATTAAGAAGGCAGATGGTTCCTCTCAGGAACATTCTTTGAGACACCTTTTTCCGATGGAGTTGTCGGTTACTCATTCCCATCAGGCCTCGGAGGTTCCCGAAGAGCCTTGTGGTTCAGAGGTTCCTGATGTGGTCCAGCCGGATGTTGCTGGAGGAGATCATTCCTCGACTTCCAATTCTAGACCCATTCGAACTCGCAAGAAGGTGAGTGAACAGGATGATGATTATTTGTGGTATTGATGTGTACATGAGACATGTATAGACATTGTACATTTTTTTTCTTTGTCGGGAGAGTGTGGAAATTTCTAGACGTTTTTCTAAGTAAGTCAACGGTTACTTCCCTTTGTTGAAGGGTAGGGGGGGGCTTACGTGCAGGTCGAAGGTCATATGGATATTGCGTAGGTGTTATGCGGTGAAGGCCATGTGTCACGTGATTTCTATTTTAGCAATGATGCAATTTGTCGTGTCTGGATATATCGGCGCGAAATTTAATCAGAACAGAGTAAGTCGTTGAAGAGGACACATGTTAAAACTGTTTCTCCGTCCACGAGGGGACGTTAAATTCAAGAACAGATTTGAACGTTGGGCAGGAAAGAACTGCGTACTGTTTCTCCGTCCAAGTGGGGACGTTAAATTCAAGAACAGAGTCGCACACTGGAATGACAAGACATGTTAAAACTGTTTCTCCGTCCACGTGGGGACGTTAAATTTGCAAGAATTTCTACTTGAAGAAACTTAAGAGATATGATATCTCTTGGCAGAATTGTCTGTTGTTTATGGAATATTTTCCCCTTGGTCAGGAATATTATCCTCGGGGAGTTGTTTCAAGCCAGATACTTGAAATAAGGAGATGAAGTTGAACGAGATGGCTCCGGGAACGAAATTGCCTATGTTGAAGAGCTTAGCTCCCGAGAAGTGAAATACTTTGCTGTCGAGAAGATTCTAATCAGAGATTAAGAATCATAGAGATTGATCGTCTTTGCACACAGATCGATTTGAGATGATATTCAACTGTGCCAGTTGAATCAATCACATACGCGCGTGATCGCCATTCAAGACGAACGATGGAAAATAGTGAGTATTGTGTTTATTTGAAATGTGTACTGTTCTTGTGCCATACTTATTGCGTTGGATTTGCTAAAAGAAAATATTGAAAAAAGAAGAAGAAAAAGAATTTCTGACGGACGTTTGATAAAATAAAAAAAGAGTTAATTTTATCGTGGAAATTATGTTGGACTTCGACACGGTTTGTTAATTTTATTTCTTTTGATTGTAAATTTGGTGAAAAGAAAAAAAAAGAGACTTTTGATTGATTTGTAAGAATACGGACTTTATAGTAAGTTCATGTTTTAAAAGGATTTATTCCTTAACTTTGATGGTGTCAAATTTTTGTTGTATCTACCTTAATGTTCAGAGATACTGATGTTGTATTTTTTTTTATTCTTATTTTTTTTGCATGTTACCCAGGAATAATTTATTTATTCCAGCTTTGGAAAAAAAAGCAGTCCAGGCTATCTTTTTTTTGTAAATAAAACTATATTTTAACTTTTACGAACATCTTGTATTCCATTCCTTTCCTTATCTCTTGTTATAATTTTTTTATGATAATTTTCCTAGATAACATGACCATCGTTTAGAGCGGTTTTTCGTTAACGACACGAAAAATCCGACAAAATATATTTTTTGAATTTAGAGTGGGGGATCACTTTCGTATATAAATTTGAAGTAAAATGATCCCCCATACCGAATCATTCTAGCTTTTTAGGGCATTTAACCAATATTTGTTGTATCACTAACCCTAAGTCCTACTGTAAGGTCGTAAAACCACAGGTAATCGCTTAAAAAGTACCCTCCCCCAAAACAACAACAAAAAAACGCCTAAGATTTATCCCGCAGCGAAAAAAAAAAATGGTTACTGTCCTAAAATGTTAGAATGGTCCGGAAATGGGGGATCATTTTACTTTAAATCTATGTGTGAAACGGGATGCTGAATTCTAAAATAATTGTTTGTATTCATCTCTCAGCCAAGTTTTTTTGAAAAAAAGTAGAATCACATATTTTTTGTAGGGAGTGATTTAGCGGAGAGTGTTACTGTACAATAATACCTATTTGTTGAATAATTAAAAAAAAAAAAATTAGCTAACATTTTAATTATTTCTCAAGCGATTTGCGTAGACGAATCATTTCTCTGTGATGCCTTGTTCCATTTTTCGGGCACCCGAATTTAATTCTATATGGTCGACTTTCGGCTGTTGTCGTAACTTGTTACCAGATTTTACGACTACGAGCCAATATAGGAAGCCATGGAGACTGCTGATCTAAATAAGTGCTCCTATTTGTATTTTATATAGTTCAATGATAAATTACATCATTTCACATTATTTCTATGTGTAAAAGAATCAATTTAAAAAAAATTAATATATACAGGCATTCGTAGTAGTAGTAGTAGTAGTTGTTGTTGAATTGTATTACTACTTATTTACAATAAAAGGTTATTTTATTTTTACAATGATTGAAAAGAAAAGGTGACTAATTAGGCAATTTAATATACTAACTAATTTCTAAGTGGTATAGAATTAAAAAATAAATAAACGGTTTATTTTTTCTCTGGAAAAATTAAATTTCGCCATTTTTGCGCAATTCTCTCCCTTCCATGTATTCAAGATGGCTACCTTGTTTTTTCTTTTTCTGTCACAAATTTACGAAAATACATTTTTGTCGTAGTTTTTATCTACAACATAATTATTTTTACTTAGGTATTTTAAAAAATGCTTAAAGGTAGTTGTTTGAATAATTTATTAGTTTATATCTATTAAACGTATATGTTATTAACGTTGGGCATTAGTTCAAAACAACTTAATAAAATTATGAGACGTGCGTGTGTATGTTTTTCTCGCCTCTACGTGACTTTCATATTTTTATTTATTATTAATCGATTCTTTATTCGGCTGTATTGTTGAACGAGTCTTCCAAGAAACAATATTAACAAAAAACTATCAGATAAGATCTCGTGTATCAGTAAGCGTTTGTTTCTCGCGTCTATATAACTTTGATAATTACTCTTTTTTTTATTACTATTAATTGAATATTTATTGAAATAAAAAATAAAGGAAAACTACGACGAATTTTTTAAAATCTAATTTTTTACAATTGAAAACATGAAATTAATTTTTCGGCTCTTTTTTACTTTAAGATGTCAACTTATCATTTTTTTTCTCGGCCTTTTGGCCAAGATCAAAGTGTAGTATCTGTTCTGATGGATACTGCACGCCATAGACTGGTATTGTCCTGCCCTTCCGGGCTTGATTTACGCCGGTCTATGGGTTTGCCTTCTCACCCTTTATGAAGGGGTTAGTTTATTGCTAATCGCCTGAGGCGCCCCTACGGGGGAATGCCGACGGGGCTGCCCAGACAATTTTTAATGGCCAGCGTGATCAACTTCTCGAGCGCTGGTTTATCGAATCCCACTTCCCCAACCTTGTGTCACATCTTACCGCTGTGGGAGGTAGATAAATAACTTATCATATCAAGGGAGATAACTTATCTAAACTTATTTTTTTAGATTTTTATTTTTTATTTTTATTTTTTCAGTTTGAAACAGAAATTGAAGAAAACGCTATTTAGTTAAAGGAAAACCACTTTTCCAATTAAATAAACAAAAAAAATAAAAAGACCCACTAAAACTATGAGCCCGAGTTAACTAAGGAAGCTGCGATATGGACTTCATTTTCCATTAGTTTCGGTATAAGCGAAAAAAAAAGTACGGATAAAATCTTTAATTTTGACTGGAGAGAATGTTTCACAACATATTTACTGGTTCGAGTAGGACGTTAAGTTTGACATTTTTCTTTCATTGAATTAAAAAAAAACATTAAATTCCAATAGCCAATGAAATTGCAATTTTACTGCTATTTTTCTTTATTTCTTCCAATGGAAAAGTTGTCTTTACTTTCTTTAACTAGCTAATTAAAAAATGTTTTTTTTATTTCCATTTCAAAATAAATAAAATCTTTGTTGTTTTTGTAAATAAAAATCAATTATTAAAAAAAGTATTTGCTAAATATAAGTTTAGATAAGTTATCTCCCTTGATATGACAAGTTGCCACCCTAAAGTAAAAAACAAAAACAACGGCCTTTTTCTTTCTTTTAGACATCACCAGGAACACAAAGTAGCCACAACTATGATAACATCATTCTCCTGATTATCTCTACTATTTCCCATTTTAAACCAAAAACAAGATCAATAAAAAAATAAATAAGCAGTCGCGAGTCAGTAAAGTTGCAGTATAGTTAACAAAACAAAAAACAAAAGCAATTACAGGTAATAACTTTCACCAAACGCATTAAAATTTAATTTTCTACCGACTCGTATACTTTGGGCACTCCGGAAAAACATTCGACTGAGTCAGCGTGCCGCTATTCCGAATTCACAACAGCGAGCCACAATCAATAATTTGTCTCTTCAGTCATATTTTTTAAAAAGTCAAAATCTTTTTCATGTAAAATTTATAATTAAAACTTGCTGGTATTTTTTTTTTTTTGTTAATGAAGATTAAATATAAAGTAAAAATAGTTTTTTTTTAATATCTGCGATCCGACAGCACTATGAGTGGTTAGAAAAATTAATATTTTCATATTTCGAAAAAAAAAAACAAAAAAAAAACAACACCTATTTGATTACTAAAATAAAAATACAAAACTTTTCCTTTCAGCAAGTATACATTTTTACATGAAAAAGATTTTGACTTTTTAAAAATTATGACCTGAGAGACAGTCTCTTGATTGCGGCTTGCTGTTGTGAATTCGGAATAGCGGTACGCTGACTCAGAGTCGAACGTTTTTCTGGAGTGCTATACTTTTTAAATGTGAAAACTGATTGTAAGATTTATTCTCTCTGAATTTGTTATCGTTAAGTTGACTTGATACAAAAAAAGAATTTCGGACTGAAAAGATAATAATAATTTTAAAATGACTAAGTCCTGGGATGGGGGTTCCACCATGGCCGTCGTAAAGGAGGTCAGAGCACTGGAAAATTACGTCATTCTCTAAAGTAACAAACTAGATTTGCCGAACAGTCAAACTATAGGCATTTTGACCCCTCGCTTCAATTAAATATTCATCAAAATTCAGGAAATCAACCAATTTTAATGAAATATTCAGGATTTATTAATTAACGATCATAGAATATAGTTAACCCATTACTTTATTAGAACTTTTAGTACAAATGTATTATTTCGTGTAATTTGTGTAGGCTAGACAGCAAACATTAAATTAATACTTAATAATAAAATGGTGTTGTCATAAATATTTGAAGTTTTAAAACATGAAAATTTTTCTTTGAAAAATGATTTGTCTGATTTAATATTCATTCTTTAAATAAGTTTATTCTTTCCGGATTATTTTTAATGTTTTAGTTGATCGTTAATACAACCTGGTCAACATCGAATGAAAAGACTAGTATCAGTTATGCCGTATGGAAATATCTTTTGGTTTATAAACACAAATAGAAGACAAATTCTTATTCTTAGGCAGTTTTATTCTTTATATGAACATTTCATTATCATTAGTTTTAGCTAAATAATTTGATAAGAGTTGCTCTCATTTCCGAAAAAATATGTTTCTTAATCTTTTTAACTTAAATGTAAATCAAACGTGAAAGATTATGAATTCAGTAAAGTAACACAAAAGCAATAATTCAAAATAATTAATTAATAGAACATTTATTGAAATAAATTAAAATGTGTGTTTTATTTATTTTTCTTTTGTTGTTTTTGTTTGCAAAACAAACAGTTTATTTACAATATAGTAAAAATTTGTAATAATAAAAAAAAACATGTTTTTTGTGTGTGTGTGGGGGGGGGGTCAAACGGACAGTTTATTTACAATATATCATTAATTGAATATCTCGCTTATTTCGTTGGATTTTCGCACACATTTTGGAAACTTATTAATTAGTCTTAAATTGTATTTTTTATCTCGAAATAATATTTTTTTCAGACTTGAAAATCGACCTTTAATGTAATGCCTTAATTGTTGGAGGCCATGTTGTAATTTTATTATTTTCTTTCACGCTTAACATTTATAAAGAAGGAAATACGTTTGAAAAAAGGAATAAATTAACAATGATTTCCAACTGAATAAATAATTCTTTAGAGGGTAGTCGTGTTCTTGGCAGGGGAATAAAGTCACAATAGCAGATACAAGTCAACAATGATTTTTAAGTGAATGAATAATCCTATGGACGTGAGTCTGCTCGCCCTGATTACTTGTTGACAACAGATGGACGCATGTGCGTCAGAGCTTTCGGGCACTTCCGGTCCTCATTGATAGTGGATCTTACTTACACTATCAATGACGTACCCAGAAAAACTCGACTCAGTTAACAGGCCTTATATTAGGACGGACGTGGTTCAACTCGGACTTCAGGTAAGTGGTAGGGTA
The DNA here is from genome assembly GCA_963556195.1 of Sepiola atlantica. Classification (NCBI taxonomy): domain Eukaryota; kingdom Metazoa; phylum Mollusca; class Cephalopoda; order Sepiida; family Sepiolidae; genus Sepiola; species Sepiola atlantica. Next base: position 30,351,012 of record OY744519.1, on the reverse strand, counting down.
AATCATTTTTTTTTACTTTTACTATTTTTAAGTAATGAACAACTGAAGGCCAAGCAGACATTTTGTTTCTCGTGTGTCGAAAAAGTGAGCTTTGAACGAAATCTAATTTGTAAAGAATAAATTTAAAAAAAATGAAAACAGTTTCAGAACGTTTAAAGTATACAGGTCGATAAAAAATTAAATTTTAATCGTTTAGTAAAAGTTATTTGTTGTCTTTTTTATTTTCATTCTGTAATTTAATTTATTATTTGTCATTTTTTATTTTGTAATTTAATTTATCATTTTTTATATTTATTTATTTATTTCTTTTCGAATTCTACACTGTTAACTAATTCGAATTCTAGGCTGTTTACTTAATAACAAAACATTGTTTCTGAAACAATTTAGTTTTAGCCATTATATTTAGTGAAGATTTTAATTATTTCTCAAAGCAAAGTGGAGGGATCACATCTCTGTGGTATATTTTTTACGTGCTAAGAAATTAATTTAAAAGCTTACGGTTCTCCCTTTATGACAACAGAAGCTGAAGAGAGCCGGATGGCTAAGTCCTTCTGTGTTTGAAACCGACGGTACGAATGCATTAATTTTTTTTATTTATATATATTTATATTTATTTATATATATATATAAAGATTAGGACCCTATTCTTGATAACTTTGCAGACTTAAATTCTATTTGCTCAGAGTTTTTTTGTTTTTTTTTACAAACTGCAAAAAATAATTGGTATAATTGTAGACCAGGGGCGGGCAACCTCGGGCCCGCTGGCCACATCCGGCCCGCGAAGGCTTAGCGTCCGGCCCGCCACCCTGCTATGCTTTATTATTGTAAAACTCATATCATTTGCTGACATAGATGTAAAAGTAGGTTTCAATTAAGATTTACAGTGGGGTAAAAATGTATGAATATCAGCAAGCGATGATGCATGTATATTTCATTTTTCTTTAACTATTAAGAGATAAAAATAGAAAAAGAGAAAGAGAGAGGCAAAGAGGAAACGAGAGACAAGGAAAGGGCATGTGTAAGGAGATGATGAGAGGATGAAAGGGGTTATCCTTTTATCTTCTCGTAAAGAAACTGAACAACGAAAAGTATTTCTGTAACAATAACAAAAAGGGGTTTTATTAACTCAAGGTTACCTATACCGTTTGGTATAGGTAGAAGAGAGTGGGACAGTGTCCGTCTGAGGAAGAGGAAGAATATAAGAGTTCTTAGGGCTGCCCGTGGATTTCTTCAGGTGAAGATGGTAGTAGTCGTCGAGTGGGCGACGGCGGCAGGAGAGAGAGCGTTTCCTCGTTCCTCGCTGGTGCTCTCTGCGATGTGTGCAAGCTGGTGCCAGGAGATCGTCTGATCTTTTTCTTCGAACCCTAAGGGAACATAAGTAGTCCCTTAGGGAACTAACGATATTACTGCGCCCTGTGATTTGATTGGACAAGCCAGCTCACAGGGACAGTGATTACGCATTCAAAAGTAGTCCCTATTGGTAACTGCTACACATGAAACATAGAATCTATGTGAGGTGTGTCAAAACGAATGCTGGATCAACTTGCTACTTCCCCGTCATTATTTTTTATGATTCCAAAATGGCTCTTCATTGGTGCCTTTTATAACATCACATACAGAAGTCTCTTGAGAAAAAAATTTCAGATTTGTAGAGTGTTCAATGCAATTTTTGTACAATTTATTCATGTAAACAAAATATAGTCATTCTGAGATTTCGTTTTTCACTCCGGCCCGCGATCTCCTTCCCAAAGTCTCATCTGGCCCTAACTCTGAAAAGGTTGCCCGCCCCTGTTGCAGACCAACACTCTCCGCTAAATTAGCCCACACCTTTAAAAAAAAATAGATTCTATTTTGGGGGGCGATTACGTGTGGTTTTACGACCTTGCCAGTCGGACATAGGGTACGTGGTAAAAAAAAATGGGTAAATTGCCCTAAAAAGTTAAATGGTCCAGAAATAGGGGATCATTTTACGTTAAATGTATGATCCGGTGATGTCCACTCTAAATTTTAAAATAGTTGTTTTTCTTCTTCTTTTTTTTCTCCTTTTCTCCAAGATTTTCAAGGTGTCCAGTGAGAAAATCCCTTAATATTTTATTACTGTCCACACGTAATCACCATGAAAAGGTAGAATCTCATTTTGTTTGAGGGGGGGGGGGGTAGCTTAAGTTGTCAATCAATAAAGTAAAATGAAATCTTGTGTAAGTAAAAAATGTCTCTTCAATCTGTAAACCAATGCTGATCGACAAATAATTGAATGATAGTTTTTTTTATTTATTTATTCGTTTTATTTTAAATAATTTTCTAATATTAAAATAATGTCATGTATTTAGATTAAATTGAAGAAATTAAAAAGAAAAATCAAATTATCATTGACATTGGAGCATTATATTTAGCGTACGTCGAATTGTAATTACAATAATCAGTTTTTACAAAGTTGTCTCCCTTTGCACACAAGAGGAATTTTGTTGCTCCATGGAATAAGAATCCTCGTTAATTACAATAAAAAACAAACTATTCTAATTTTGTTATGCAGAATAGTATTAGACTTTCTTGACTGGAGCAGTTTCGTTTCGGTTAATCTTCGTTTTATATTTTCTCCTCTTACCGATGTTAAGTCAATCTTGTACCCTATATTTTAAACTCTTTAGATCACTTATTTGTACCAGATATTTTTAATTCTCTCATAGCCGATATTAATTTTTATTCCTATTTATTTCTTGTAATCATGCTCCCAAATAAATTATTTTTCAAAACATTCGTTACGGTCTTTTAAACTGATCCTAACCCTAACCTAACTAGCAGCCACTCGGACTTAGGGTTAGTGGTAAAAAGATTTGTTAATTACCATAAAACTGTAGAATGGACCAGAAATTGGGGGATCATTTTACGTTTAATTTATATACGAAACTGATCCCCACTAAATTCTAAAATAATTGGTTTTTTTTTCGTCTTTTTTTAGGGTGTTCATGCGTAATCGCCTAAAAATGTAGAATCTCATTTTTTTTTAGGGGGGGGGGGGCGATACAACCGAGGGTTTTGATCTACAAGTGTACCAAAAAACATATTTCTTGTTATGATCTTATTTTGTTACGGTGAAGAAAACAATGTAGCATCGTGTAATATCAAAGGTAATTGATACTCATCTCACCCCTTTGTTAATAATGGAATATGCTACATTCGATAGTATATTCGGAGTAAATATTTTATCCTATTTGTGACAGTAAGCAACGAAAAGTTAAATAAAACTTATCAGTTTCTGCATCTTTTCAAGAACCCTCAAATGGGACAGAGATTCACCAGCCCAAATATGACAACAGTACTCCATACATGGTCTAATAGTAGATTTGTAAAGATAGAGAATAGCCTCAGGTGTGAGAAAGTGTTTGAGGCAATAGAGAGAAGCGACTTTACGAGAAGCAGAAAGAACAATGGATCTAATATGTGAACTCCAAGAAAGATTTGATGAGAGAGAAAGACCAAGAAATTTTAGTGTCGATTTCTCCATCCATGAGAATCTCAGGAAGAAAAGAGACACGCCCACGATTGAAAAACACGAGCTGAGTCTTAACTGGATTAAATGAAACAAACCATTTCGTACCCCAATCCACAACTGAACTCAGGTCAACTTCTAGATGAGCTGCATATTTCGACTGATCCGAGGGAGATGGGCGAGAAGCAACACCAGAATAGAGAGTGGTATCATTAGCATAGATGTTAATTTTCTGAACAATATTCTCTGGAAGATCATTTATATAGAGAAGAAACAGTGTTGGGCCTAGAATAGAGCCCTGAGGAACACCAGCATTGATAATGCAAGAGAATGAAGAGACCCCGTCCAAAGTTACTCACAAGCTTCAATCAGAAAAAAAAGACCTAATAATGTCAAGAACCTCACCATCAATACCATAACCCTGAAGTTTGTGTAGGAGACCAGAATGACACACTCTGTCAAACGCCTTTAAAATGTCAAGCGCAATGGCTCTTCCCTCTCCTGAAGTATCCATAAACCGACAGATCCGCTTAGTTACAACAGTTAAAAGATCAGCAGTTGAACGAAAACCACGATAGCCATACTGAACATCACTAAAGAGGCCCAGACTTTCCAGAAAATGAACAAGCTTGCCATTGACCAACCTTTCAAAAACCTTACTAATAACGGAGAGAAGACTAACAGGATGATACTTAGTTGGGTCAGACCGATCACCAGCATTTTTAAAGATAATTTAGAGAAGATAGAAGAAAGTTTAAAGGCACAACGCTTGAGAGCAACAACAGGAATTGAATTACGACTCGAAGCCTTAGACTGGTCAAGACCAGAAAGAACCCTAGCAACCATTTTTGGAGTGATAATAACAGAATCAATAGACTAATCAGTTTTTAAAGGAAAATCAGGAAGAACAGCACCCGAATCATCGAGAGAAGAATTGTCAGCAAAAAGACGAGGAAGGAGATCAGCCTTATCCTTAGAAGATGAAATAACTTGAAGACCATTAAAAAGAGGAGGAATAGCAGACTTGCCACTATTAATAATACTATTACTATTGCTATTTACTATTTACCCACTTGTGCCATTTTTACTTGTGTCAATTTTACATGTGCCATTTTTACCATGTCATTTTACCTGTTCTATTTTTACCTATACCATTATTCCCTAAATTCGTCTTGACCACAATACTGTTACCCCTTTTTTCTACTATTTTGTAGGGGCTTGGGTTGAATTCTGTCGTTAGTTTGTCCACTTTCTTTTATTTTAGAAACTCTATATTCCCTGGGTTTATGTCACTCATTGTTGTTGCTCCTCTTTTGATGTTTGCATATGTTCTATTTAAAAAAAAAAATTTTTCTTCCAATCTCTCTCTCTCTCTCTCTCTCTCTCTCTCTCTCTCTCTCTCTGATTTCTGGTGTTGGAATATAAAGTCATTTTATCTCACAATTTTTTATTAAACATATATCCCAAACATAACTATCATCAGAATGAATAATAGACGAAGCTAAAACCCATTACAATTAACACATTTATTTACAATTGACACTTATAAAGAACAGCAAAGTAACATCATAGAAAACATAAACTCTACCCTTTAAGATAGAGAGATAGATATCCGTAGAACCCAGATATTCTTCATTCTGCAAGACCTACATGGGAGACGTCCAACGGTGGAGAATTCTCGATCCTCTCTGACCATTTTCAGGTAAAACTAAAGGGAACAACCTAGAACAGGTTCCCAGCTACGGTTCACCTCAAGTAATGTTCCCTACACTGGTAATTTCGTCCAGAATGGATGCAGGATCCTCCACTAAATCCCAATATAGTAGCCTTGTAGATTGTAAAAGGTCACTGAAGTGATGAAGTTTTCTGAGCACGGTTCGGCACTCAGGGAAGAACTGTGATTCACTTCTCAGTCTACGATGACCTTTCAACTAAAGGGCCGAGGACAAGATCGAGAAAGGCACTCTCGACAACAGGGCCCCATGCAGACTCCTCTATCAAGGTTCGACTAAAAAAAGCCAGTCTCTAAGCATGTCGATGACTTGGCAAGTCAGGCATCTCAAGCTTCTCATGCATGGATGTTTAATACAGATCTGTTTGCGAACCCACAGCCTTTCTCTCATTCAAAGAAGTAAGAAGAGAAGGCACTCAAAGACTGTTAAGCAGCTTGCAGGTATAGGAAGTACAGCCAGTTGGTAAAGGATGGTAGGAAAGACGTACATGGTGCACACCTCAGCTCTACTCTTCAAAGCCAAGTCTAAACCGATGCTTTGACCTTTGACCATACTTCTGACCAATTCCTCTCAAGCTCAAGATCCAGTCCGAACCACATACTGAAGATTCAAACCGAACCATCTCTCCAACAGAAAAGACCCAAAAGTGAAGCATTATTGTTCCAGACACCCAACTGCAAACCGATCAATTTGCTGCAGTTGATTTGGGGTCCTGTAAAACCCCTAGCTCACACTGCTTCAAGTAAGACGAATCAGCGTAGGACCAAACTTGCCACCTCATCTCTTACTCTGCAAAGAAGAAGCTCCAACACAAGGACATAAAGTAGGGGCGATAATTTTCCTTTGCAACTGTCAAGATAGCTAAATTCATTAACATTTAGGAAAGAGATATTTCCATGATGGTTCAGTAGAATGTGCATCCTTGAGTCATAAAAATATTTAACAAATCCAGAATTTATGTAGGTAAGCTTGGAACTCACCGCAATAGATATATATTTTCATTCTGGTAGTAACTAAAATCATCCACCTCCTAAGTAACATTGTGGAGAAAACAAGCTGCCATGTTGAATTCCAGTGGTTTTATTATGATTATCAGTATTGGCTGTGTTTAGTATCGTTTTTACTTTAGAAAAGACTTTTACAAAAATTATTTATGCAATATACCGTTTATGAAAAGTTAATAAATTTGGCAAACTCATTAATTGTATTTCTGATATATATATATATTTTACTAGCTGACCTGACCCGACATTGCCCGGTTATATCTGTCTTTTTAAAAAATAAAAATTTTTGTAGTTGTTAAATAAAAAATAAAGACAACGTGAAAACGAATAAAGAATATCGAAGGATTTTTAATAATATTCTTAAAACAAAAAACATGCATCATTAACAAAACAAAAAACATTCTGTGGTAAATTTTTATTCTGTTGTGTAGGCATTGTAAAAGGTTGTTTCATTTTACGTTATGGTGTATAAGATATCAATAAACATTCCAATAATACTGAAACAAATTCGAAGTTGTTCAGTACCAAATAAATATTAGTATATTTGCTAAGAATACAAGATGCAAGTGTAATGAAAACAGGCAAAAAATTAAAATATATTTAACTTTGAAATTTTAGAATCAATTAACATGACGCAAGATTTTGTTAAACAAATGAAATATTTATTAAATCATTTTTTTTTTAATCCAAATTTTCGGTTTTCAAAAACCTTATTCATGGTACAGACAATATTTTTTTTTCTTCTTTTTTTTTCATAGTCGAAGTCTTACGGCTTGGCCGAAGATCGATCTCCAGGTGTTATGAAGATACTGTTTTTTTTTTTTTATATGTCTGATTTGTAGGGTAGCGCACTGAAACGCATGTGTACGATAATGAGATTTAAATGTTACTACAGAAAAAAAATAATAAATAAATTTTTTTTTAAATTAAAAAATTAAAAAAAAATGATTTAATAAATATTTCATTTGTTTAACAAAATCTCGCGTCATGTTAACTGATTCTAAAATATCAAAGTTATCGTTCCAACAACGCTTCTAAGCTGTAGTACCATTTAAATCTCATTAAAATATATTTATCAAAAGTAAATAAAGATAAAAATGTCTGAATTTTTTTGTAACCGCTTTGAAGTTTTAACCGTGTTATGCTGACTGACACTGGTGCATTAAAAGTCTTATCTCAACCCTAACCGTTTTCTAAGTCAAAATAAGCATTTTCAGAAAAAAACTGAATCAAAATAAAATATATTCATGCGGTAACACACAGTGGAAGTATTGATATGTCAGACAGATTGCTATTTGGGTCTGACTTTGAAATTTATATGTTAGATTGTTTAAGTACAAAAATTTAAGCAGGTAAAAGTTCTGAAGCATCATCATATTCGGTTTAACCTCCGTTTTACATACTGACGGTTACGGAGAGTTTCAACAACTCGACCTGTTGTGTCCCATCGAAGATTGTTTAGGCATTGTATTGAGACTCTTTCCTCTTTTTGGAGTGGGTATAGAGTGTGTCTAACGTAAAAAAAGGTCCATCACTATCTGCTGAAAAGGCCAATCTGGAGCTGGGGTTAATGCGAGTGGTTTACGTGGCTGACTTGAGGCAATGCTTGTACGGTTGTACCATTCTATTAGGTGAGCATTGCATTAAGATAGGCTTATCTTATGGTTCCGAGATGCAGTTATCCATTTTGTATGTGGTTTATATAGCGCAGGTTGGGATAGTATGAAGTCATGAAATCAACGGTGGAGCAAGATTTGTACCGGGGATAGACCAATGCCTTGGATAGGGGTGTTTCAATATTGTAGGATGGCTCGAGTGACACTTTCATTATTCAACAAGCGCTAAGGGTCTGTATTGCCATAAATCATTATCTTTACTGTTTTTACAGCAAGCTCTGCCGGGCCATTAGATTGAGGGTATTTCACTGAGGACCCTCTGTCTTGAGAAACTGTTGAAATATGTTGGAATTAAAAGGTGGGCCACCATTGCTGCTTAGTTCTTTTAGGGTGTCATATGTATGGAATAGTTTCCGACAAATAGATATTAGTTTTGAGGTAATCATATGACCTGGTTTTAAATGGTACAAAATAATGCAGCCAGTGAGTCTATCTGCAGAGACAAGGTATGCAATGTGTCCGACGTAGAAAAGGTCCATTACTATCTGCCAGAAAGACCAATCTGGAGCCAGAGTAATGGAGCGATGCTTGTGCATCTTGCTCTCAGTTGTGGCAATTGGTTCTGAAGTTGCCTATGGATGCATTCATACTGGGCCAATATACTGAGTCATTGGCATGGGCATTGGCATACCAACCATGCCCTAGTGGGCTGAGTGTAAATAGCTTAGTACTTTTCCTCTAAGAGATTTGGGTACCACGATTCTTCCATCCATCAGTGCTAAGCCCCTGTCGGTACTGAGTCGATGGTGTACCTCTCAGAAGTTACGGATTTCCAGTTCAGTAATAGAACGTTTGGATGAAAATCCTTGTTGTATCATGTGGATCAGAATTGTGTGATCATTTCGGCCTGATGCACGTATGTGATCAGCTGACAGGATTATATCATTGTCCCTATAATCAGTCATCGATTGATAGGTTGCTGGTTCCACCATGGTATTATATATATATATATATATATATATATACTGTCCAGATTTAATAAAACAACTTTCAGGGTCTATATAAGTCTGCCAGATTTAGCTGCACAGTGACACCACGCCTTGCGACATCTGGTTTGTAAATAGCCAGGATCGACTTCAATACAGCATCGACTGCAATAACTATTGCATACAGGAACCCAACATCAGCTCTGAAAGCAAAGGGAAAAAAACTGAGAAATAATCGCAAAACAACAATAGAATGATTGGTCTTAAAATTCCTTTTTCTTCCCTGTTTTGTTTTGTTTCACTCTGTGTCCTTTTTTGTTTTGGAACGGCTCTTTAGTTGGAGGAACCAATTTTGGGTTTGTGGTTTAAATCAGGAATAAAATCAGAATGACGAACTTATTTGGAAGAATAATACATCTAGCCGAATCTGACTGAAATAGAAATGTTACATAAGCAAAAGGCATTACCATTCTTCCACAAAATAAATAATGGCTCCACAACTAAATAGATATGAACCTTTATTTATAAAAACACAGGAACAAAATGAAGATAGTACAATGGGCTGATTCATGTCTATTAGACAAAATAGTATTATCCTGAAGTTCCTCGACTCATTTACTGCTGGCCCAGGTAGAGAACACAGGATATACGTGTTGTCTGTCTGAGAGACAGGCTGGAACTGAAGATTCATGTTGGGTCGTGTTCGTGCCAAAACGATTCATCGCGTATGAATCTCGTGTTATTCACCCACGCGGTGAAAGGGCTATGATTCCGTAATCAACAAGCCGAATTACAACTCACTGATGGTCACATAGACCGAGACAAAATAGTTCGTTCATGTAACTGCTACATAAACTCCTACTTAGGCTTTTAGCCGATAATACAAGAGAAACCTTATTGAGTGTAACAGCACATGAGAATAAAATGGAAAGAACATGAAATAGATTATATGAGTGATAAACTTGAACAAGAATGTCTTTGTTATGCTAAAAAAATGCAAAAATGTAATATTCTGAAATGAAAAGAGGAAAATGTTCATTTGTTCAAAGCTGAAGAATGTTCTGTTATTGCAAGATGCAAATGTTTATTTGCTGAAAAGTTAAAGAATTATAAATGTTTTCAAAACAAAACAGGATTTATTCAAAAAGAATATTTTACACAGGCAGGTTCAAAATTAACTTTTTTTGCCGATGGACATGTCTACCGGAATGTGTAGTGGTAATGTGAGTGGGAAGACATGATTGGGATGTCTCTGAAGATACTATATCAGTTAACTCAGGCAATGTTAAGGTTGCAGGAATATAGAGTTCCAGGTGTCGTTGTCTGAAAATGCTTGCTTAAGTCTGTCGACTGACACCGTCATTTTAGTTCCACCAATATCCAGAGTAAAATATTTTTTGTTACGATCAAGCACACGATAGGGACCAGAATAAAGTGGTGTTAGTGATGGTTTAACTGAATAAAAAACGTGTGTCCATGATGAAATGTCTTTAGGTAAAGCTGACTTGATGCTTTGATGACGAGTGTTTATGGGTGGTAAACTGCTGAAATAGCATCTAAGTCTTTTAACATAGAGTTCCAAATCCACTACTGTAGACTCTGAAGAAGTGAACATATGACCAGGTAATGCCAGTGATGTACGGTAAAGTAGTTCGGCTGGGGAATATCCGAAGTCTTCTTTTATAGCAGAGCGACAGCTGAGGAGAATGATGGGCCCATATTCCATCCAACGCTGTGGATCAGGGGTTGCATGCAATGAGGCTTTTAATTGTCGATGAAAGCGCTCAATCATTCCGTTGCAAGCTGGGTGATAACTAGTAGACCATGTACGTTTCATACCAATTAATATGTTGGATAACTCTTGGAATAAGCACGAGTCAATCTGTCTGCTACAATTAGTGATAATTGTCGCTGGAACACCACAACACGAAATCCAGCCCAAGGGCACGTGCTACAGTTTCAGCAGATATATCGCTTAGTAGGATGGCTTCACCGTGAAAAATAATCACTACATGTCAGTAAGTAAGAATAGCCTTGGCTGACTGACCAGGGTCCAACCAAATCGATGTGTATGTTTTTGAATTTAGCATCAGGGGTGCTAAAAGTGCCAAGAGGGGCTCGTACTTGTCTGTGTACCTTTGATTTCTGACAGGGTAGGCAGGACAGGGTCCAAGCAGTGATTTCGTGTCTCATGTTGGGCCAAAAGAACTGGGCTGAAATGAGTTTTACCGAGGCAGAGACACTGTTGTGAGCCAATCTATGTAAGGAAGAAAAACAGTCCTTCGATCATTGTCAGGATTGAATGAGCGACGTAAATTAGTAGGAGTCTCACACAAAATTTGCTCATCCGCTGTAGGGATGGGCATGTACTGGAATTTGCAATTAAAAACTGTGGAGATGAAAGATTCATATCCTCTAAAGCTGGCTGATCCAGAGCCATTTGACGGAGATAGCGTTGATGGGTAGATGAGATAATGTGTCTGCGGTATGCCGTATGTCGTTGGAGAACTGGAAAATGAAGTCCAAATGTCTTGATTCACGAAGAGAATATTTGTCCGGCTTAGCACGTAGCGCGGACGTGAGTGGACGATGATCAGTGTAAATGACAAATTGTCGACCTTCCAACACATGGAGAAAATGTTTAATAGCTAAGTAAATAGCCAAAAGTTCACGTCCGAAAGTAGTGTAATGACTTTCAGTAGGAGTCAATCTCCGAGAAAAATATGACAAAAGGATGGAAATCTCTGGTAAGACACCAGTCCCCAGAACGCTTCGGAACCATATGTAAAGGGGATGCTCAAGGGCTAGATAAGGATCGAACAATACCTAGATGGAGTATGTGATTAAATTCATGCCTGGCTGCCTTTAACTTCGTTGAAAAGAGGCGGCAAGGTTGTGTTGTATTACTAGTTATTCGGTTCACCAATAACTCTTTTCGTTCTCGTCGAACTTCGCTGTTGACTCAAAAGGGACGATATGTCGTATTTACTTAGATCTGTTTTTCAATCGCCGTCGCCACCACGCCAACCACTCGTGCGTGCTTCTCAGTCTCTGTGGTCGCTAATATTCGTACTGCCTTTTCTCACCTGCAAACCATTGTCACATTGCTTGTTCCTGCCGCTGTGACTATTTGCGCTCCCTTTTCTTCTGCAACTTTTTGTTGTCACGACTGCTATAGTTCGTCGTTCGTCCCCACAGGCGTCGTTGTCATCATTCATAACGGGCTGTTGTCCTCGCTCTCTGAAATCAATTTCTTAAAGTATAACAAGCCTTTTTCTGTTTTAATGAGCCGCTTTTATTTAATTACTTTAATTGGCCGACCTGAACGAGTCGTTGATTGAGAGAGAGTTTACACTAACTTCTCTAGTTAATATTCTTAATTGCCTGAGAGAGACAAGTATTGAGATTTACTAATTGGCTCTTAGATTTCCGTCATTCGGAATCCTTCTCGTACAGTTACATTTTTGGTGATCTTGACTCTCTCGCTTCCAAGTCAAATCTGAGTCAATCTCAATTTTAATTCTCCCACGCTGAACTCTCGCTATCAAATCTCGCGACGAACACGCAGGTGTGATGTCAACTTTCTGACCTCTCGTAACCCTAAGGTTACTCAACGTCGACGCGCACCGTGGGAAAACACATCGAACCAAACCACACGGAATGACGCCGCCACAATTCGCGCAAGTCAAACCCGTCTCAAACTGATGCGTCCAAGCCATTATCTAACAGTTGTGCAAAGATAGAAGCAGCGGTCGTTTCTAATGAAATGCATAGTAGAATGAACAGGTTTGTTTACTTCCAAATTTAAGTTTGTTAGGTCAGGAAAAGAATTCAACAACGAATCATAAGGGTTATTGGCAGAACCTACAAAAAATACAGGACTAGTATGCTGTTCCGAAGCTTTTCTACCAGATAATGATAGGTTAGTGCTAGAATTTGTCAGTCTGTGTCAACGCAAGTCCGCCATCAAGTCAAAGTGGTGCAAGAAATCAGCACCTAAGGTAGGGGTGGGGACGTCAGCAATGATAAACATCACCTAACTAGGCCGAGATTAAATTGGAGTTCATCGTAAAACAGAAGAGAAACGAATGTGAATTCCTAATAAGCAGTCGTAAAAATGAAACAAAGTCAATGGCTGGTGGATATCCTTTTTAAGTGCTTGATTGGAACTTCACCATTAAGACACTAATATTTTAAAGGACAGGTTCCTATGAATGAATGATGTAAGGAAAGAAATCTGGAAAATATATGAAAAATATAGTGCCATAGCTTCCAATAGGCAGCAAAAATAACGTGAATGGAAAATATCACGTGATTAGACAAGACAAGAAGGAATGAGTCAAACTAGTATTAGAAAAAAAATACTGTATTCATCGAATTACGGAAAATGGTGCGCGTAATGCAGTACACGGACAGTGAAAAATAACCAAATTGAAGACGCAATACATATTTGGCAAAATATGTGAAAAAACGTTAATGCACAACCATAATCCTAGCAACATAAGTCTACACCATAAAGAATGACTTAGAATTATAGTTATTTAAAAGCGATTTACTTGGGTGTGAGGTAGGGGAAGAAATCCTGAAATCATCCACGAAGGGCAAGTGAATGCCACATGGTGATTATTTAAAAATTGAGCGGGAAAGCGGAAGAAAGAGATAATACATTATCAGTATTACAATTTCAAAAATCGCAACAAATCTTAATTCAATCGTAAATTAATAGCAATGGAAAATGTATTTTGTTACTAAATCAACAAGACTTAATTGCTATTCCATATTATTTCTCTGCCTTTAAATGCTAACATGCTAGAAATCTCTGACAAAAAAATCCGAATGAAATAACATGTCAGGAATAAGGAAACCAATGTAAAAATGTACTCACTGTAATCGATTTTCCTGTATATCCTTGATATAAATGGAATGTGTTTTTCATGGTAGTTTTTAAGTCATTAAACTGCCGAATACGATGAAAATAACTTCTGTGAACAGATCCATAGCTTGCCGTGAAGAAGAAAAACATCTGACTTTTTTTTTAAGATTGCACGAGTCGGGTCTACTCATTTTAGTAGGGTTAATGTTAGATTTCTTTCTGTTCGTATTACGTCGGGATCGTCAATTTGGAGGAACCAATTTTGGGTTTGTGGTTTAAATCAGGAATAAAATCAGAATGAAGAAGAGTAATACGTCTGGCCGAATCTGACTGAAATAGAAATGTTACATAAGCAAAAAGGGATCACCATTCTTCCACAAAATAAATAATGGTTCCACAACTTAATAAATATGAACTTTTATTCACGGAAACACAAGAACAAAATGAAGATAGTACAATGGGATGATTCATGTCTATTAGGCAAAATAATATTATCCTGAAGTTCCTCGACTCATCTACTGCTGGCCCAGGTATACGTGTTGTCTATCTTAGAGACAGGCTGGAACTGAAGAATCATGTTGGCTTGTGTTCGCGCCAAAACGATGTATCACGTATGAATCTTGTGTTCTTCGCACATGCGGTGAAGAGGCGATGATTACATAACTGCCAAGCCAAATGACAATCTCACTGATGGTCACGTAGACCGATACAAAATAGTTCGTTCATGTAACTGCTACAGCTCCTTATTTATTGTTAGATTGTAACTGTCAAACGTAGGTAGGGATATAGACATAAATCCAAACCACACCTGGCCATGATGAAAGCCGAGGTAAGAAATAGATCGACTCGCAGGTTTTCAGTTAGAATAAATAAGACAAAGGGTTATGTTCTTGGTGTAGACTAATTCTCTCGTTTAATTAGTTTAGGAGTGAATCCTGTAGTACAAATATATAAACATATACACATACCTAACTTTATATAAAAAGAGATTATCAGAACAGGCGTTGTGTGTCTGTGGGCGGTCACTTTTAAACGTCACTTTTAAAAAAGTATGTCATAATTTTAAACAATTTTATTCAAATCAATTTAATGAGCCAGCGATACCGTAAGTAATTTAATTAAATGTAATTAATTGTTGCTACTGTAGTTTGAGCGAACCGGGTTTGGTCTGCTTAACAAACTAAATCCAACCTATGGACCACGGCATGGGAGGTGGTAACAGGGTTAAGCCATAGAAGTGCGGCGTATCCGGAAATACAGGGTGACCCCTCCCCTCCCAAATGCCACGCATGGAATCGTAAATAAAATTCACAATCTTTTTTGCAATCTAGCCATTCAGTCTATGAATGTCTTGTCCACGTGGGTCGGGATGATAGCCGAGGTAAAAATACGAGAGAGGCTTATGTCTCTGTTGTTAATTGCTTTGAGTTAATACAGGGTGGCCCCAAAAACACAACTCATGGATTAGTTAATAAAATTCACAATCGTTTCTGTAATCAAACACTCAACCGTATTTAGTACAAATAAACTTAACTCTATGCCTGACGTGTTCACCAAGTTTCATTCACGAAGGTCCAACAGTCTTATCGACGTTCATTGATAAATACACCTGGATATGACATGCAAAATTGTCACTAACTCGGGCGCACTCTTCTTTTGGCTGTGATGGCCCTCTTCAGTTTGGGAAGTTGCGGATTGTTTTGATAAACATTACTTTTTAGATAACTCTACAAATAAAAATAAGGTGAAGGGGTATTGTCCGTTGAGTGTGAAGCCCTTCAGGATCACACCTGTTACTGATGAAACGATCACCAAAGTGTCCCCCATATCATTGAACGGCGATAAAACAAAGACTGTTGGAGATTTATGACTGAAACTTGGTGGGCAAGTCAGGCATGAACTGAAGTTTCTTTGTACCAAATATGGCTGGAATGCGGAAAGGATTGTGAATTTTAGTAACGATTCCATGGGTGGCATTTTTAGGGGGCCCTAACCCCGTATCTTCTACTCTATAATAAAGCTCAGTGTGTATTTATTTGTATATTTTCAAATGGTGAGGGAAAGCGAGAAAGCAAAAAGCAAGTCAAACAACTTTGACCGCCTGAAATGAATTTGGAAAAAAATCTTCCATTTTAAATTAAAAATCGACGTTCAAATTTTTTGGTTCTTTAAATCATCAGAAATGATGATAGTAATAATATATATATATATATATATATATATATATATATATATATATATGAAAAATTAAATTACTAACGTAATTCTATGAGACTATGATTAAATTCTAGAATGTGTAAAATTAATTCCTCGAACAGAACAGTTTTGCACCACTTTTATGTCCTTATGAAGCTTAAAATCCAGATATAATGATACTAAATAGAATTCTTATTCTAATTTTGATCAAAATCCATTACATAATGCTATTTATCTTCCTCACACAGCGGTAAGATGTGACACAAGGTCGGGAAAGTGGGATTTGAAAAACCAGCGCCCGAGAAGGTGAGCACTCTGGCCTACAAAAAATGCCTGGGCAGCCCCGTCGGCATTCCCCAGTAGGGGCGCTTCAGGCAGTAAGCGATAAACTTACTCCACCCCAAAGAGAGGAAGCAAAGCCTGTGAGGGTGGACCTCCTAGAACTGCACAGGACAAACCTACAGACCGGCGAAATCAAGACATGAAGGCCAAGACGGTACTGGTCTATAGGGTGTAGTATCCATCGAAACAGATACTACACTTTGATCATAGCAAAAAGAAAGATTAAAAATAAACATTCATCTAAAAGCCTCAGTGCAATGCTCCGACTCTGTCGTTGAGTTCTATAGAATGTTTAGATATCTATGCTCGCCGCTTTCATCACTTAATTTTTCCATTATCACGTGACAATCCCTCGTGACCTAATGGGACTAGGTGAACATACATAATTTTGATTTTGTCTATAATTTAAGGCTTAAGCTTAAGGGGTCTTAAATTAAATTCAGGAAATCTTGCTTAATGAAATCTTAAATATTTGAATTTTCAAATGGGAGGTTATGCCTATATTATTCCCCCTAAAAACCCTTTAAAATACTTCAAAGAAACTGAAATCTAAAGAATATTTATTAATTGATGTCTATTGGTAAAATATCACAAAAATCGGGGTATTTGAATGTTCACAAAGAACTTCCACACGCTTTTTACCCCCTTTGCATGAAACCAAATATAACCCACATTATGACCCCTTTACGCCTAGCAGATGTGTTTCAAAATTTATAATGATTAGTTAATTAGTTTAGGAGTGAATCCTGTACATACAAATATATAAACATATACACATACCAAACTTTATATAAATAGAGATGAAAGGTAACAGTTTATAAAATGCGGATTAAGCAGTCGGTAATGATATTATATTAGAAAGTAGGAGAGTAGACAGTGACTAACTTGGGTCTACTTTCGACGGCTTCGTAACTCTCGCTTCCTTTCCTTTGTCCTTTAGTCCTCACATTACATGAGCGATGTTTCTGACAAAGGGAGAATAATTGCTGTTTTCTGGGTCAGAATCTATCTATCTAACACTTATCGTTGGCTAGTTTTTGACCTTGAAGTGGTATTTTTTTCAGCTCCTTACATCAAGTGGCTTCATGCCTTGTCTGGAGCGATTTCCATAAAAAAGATACATCATTTGTTCACATGCATCATTGACGTGGGGTTGGGTTTAGAAAGAAAACCTTGGTCAGTATTTTCTTAGATGTTGTAAATGGGAAGGGATTTTTAAAGAACTTATGATGATAATTAATGTTTGGCTGTGACAGAAGATACATCTGACTCCATAGATGATATAAGTAGACAACAACAGACGACATTGAAGGTTAATGGAAATTATTTTCATTTTGAGCTGTGCTGAAAACCAAAATAAAAACAGCTAAAAGTAATTCTGTAGAAAAGAGGCGCCTAGCCTCTTTATAGATTTTATCATGTTTCTGACGAGTTGGACAGGCCAACGATCGAATGTCCTGCTAGTACACTCAAAATTTCAACTAGTTAGGCAGAAAAAACCAGACTTTGTACACACTGCAAGAAATAGTCCAACAACCTGTATTCTTACACCAAGACATTTGATTAGCCGATGGGACAATCACTCAGCGGTAAACCTGTATCAAAATAAAATAGTACATTAAAATATGTGACAAAAGATTTTTTCATCCCTTCTCGATATATGAAGTAAAGTCATATTTCCTCTTTGTGGATGTCCGGCACAAATGCAGACCCCAATATTATTTTACTCCTTTTGATCAAAATAAAATGTATTTATTCAAGTGTTAGATAATGGCCCTATGGGAATCGACGTATCTGTGGGAGATGGGTTTGACTTGCGCGAATTAACGCGGGGCAGTCGAGTGCAGAACAGGGCTTGTTCTCACAGTCGGAGCTGGCAGACGTGACAAGGTTACGTGTGACGAGACCCCCCCCCCCCTCTATATGAATAGTTAAGAAAACATTAATAGCTATCCACGATGACGTGGGATTTGCTCTCTTAGTCTCTCTCGGCGTGGTGAATTTCCTCCAGACGAAATAACAACGCTTGAATAAATGAATTAAATTTAAAAGCAGAGTTTGTCTTCGGGGGCAACATGGCATTTATTGCAGACAACGACGACAGCAGAGAAGAAAGAATTCACCACAGACGACCATCCACTGGACGAAACGCGTACTGCCGCGGTCCAGGCAGGGGTAGTAGGCAACACTAGTACTTTGAGTAATGTAGTTAATATTATGACTGCTACCAACTGACAAACAGTAATCTAATAGGAATCGATCAGGTAGATTTTAGTTCTTTTTGGAACTGAATGGACCAGGGAGTACCGGCAGTAAATGGCAAGAATGGTGTCTGTGGAGGGTGAAAGGGACCGGATAGTTCCAAAGAATCCTATTGTAGTAATAGCTAGATGCGGGTGTGTAAACATAAGCTTAAAAATGGAAAATTCCACATAAGGTTAGTGAAGCAAGAAGATGGAATTTTCCATTAGAAGGCAAGTTAGAACTATGTGGTAGGATGTGATGTCACGAACAGGAAGTTAGTAATGACACGTAATAAAGAAGAGAGAAAAGACTTTCTCTTTGGCTGGTGAACTGAGTGGATTATGTCGCCTTTCTTGGGGCTCTGTTTTCGTCCGGGTTGTTATGCATGAACTAGACAAATTAAATACATTTAAAGTTCTACTGTAGCAATATTTGGTACTGGTGTAGTTTACGACCCGTGCTGAAACTGACGTTTCGTCGACATCTTCCGTCAGTGTACATAAACCGACGCCGAAACGTTTAGCCAATCAGATTGCAGCAGACGACAAGCAAATATAATGAAACAACTGTTCTCAATTTTTTTTTTTCGATGAATTGTTTATTTTTACTGGTACAACTTCTGAATCTAACTGATTAGGTTAGGGTTAGGGTTAGGGTTAGGTTAGGTTAGGATGAAAAGAAAAAGTTAAAGACTGTTTCTTTATTTTAACCCTAACCCTAACTAAAAAAAACTATGCAAAAAAACTGTTTTTCTTTATCATCCTAACTCTACAAAAAAATCAACCTAACCCTAACCTAACCCTGACCTAGTCGGTCAAGTTCAAAAGCTGTAGCAGTAAAAAAAACAATTCATCTAAAAAAAAAGTTGCTTTATTATATTTGCGTCGTTAAAAAAATAAATATTTTTTCATTAAAATTACCATACGATGATTTTCTTTTTTGCTTTAAATGTTATTTCTTCTTTAGTGTTTTCATCAAAAAATACATATTTTCAAGTAATTTTTCTTGTTTGATAGCGTCGCCTCGTTTTGATTTTGAGATCACGAAGTTTTCATTTGACTTTTCCCAGCTGTTTACATAAACTGCTGGAAGATACTGACGAAATGTCGATTTCAGCACGGGTTGTAAACTACACCAGTACCCAATATTTAAATGCGGGTGTGTAAAAATAAAATTAAAAATTGAAAATTCCACGTAAGTTTAGTTAAGCAAGAAGATGAAATTTTCCATTAGAAGTCAAGATAGAGTTAGAGCTATGTGGCAGGATATTATGAATTAAAGTTTAAGGATAAAGGTCATTTGCTCTTCTAAACAATTAATTTTTGCGTGCGCCCCTGTTATATGAAAGAGCACATTTTCAGTGTGTTTAGGAATACCTACTTGATTTTCATTCTCCATTTATAATTAAAAATTGGGTAATGTTGTTTGACAGTATTTATTAATGACGTCATGAATTGAAAGTAGTAAAACTATCCTTAGAAAAGCAAATTGAAACAGACACCCCCCCCCTCTCCTCTCGCTCACCACATACCCAAAGTTACTGCCTTTCTCAGATTACCTCGTTCTCTCTATGCCGGCTGTTTAGGTTTAAGTATGTGTTTTTCTTTCTCACCAAAAAGTAATCTGCAGAGGTTTTTATTTAGTTCAAACTAGCAAGGATACCCAGTGCTGCTCGGGAGCATGGACAACAAAATAGAAGAGATAAAAAGTGTGTTTAACCTCTCTCTCACCCCCCCCCCCGGAAACTGGTTCAATTTAATAGAAAGAAAGAAAAAAGAAAGAAAAAAAGAAAGCAAGAAAGAGAAAGAAACTGACTGACTGTTTGACCGAGTTTCAGTGTTGTTTGTTAAACAACTTCTAGTAATTATAAAAAAAAAAGTAATTTTTACTCGCCTCCCATATACACTAATTTGGTCTCTGGTAAGCCAAAGTGAAAGAATATTACAGTATTTTTTTTTACCATAACTAGCTCGGGGTCACACTAGATTTGAATATGTAAATTTTGTAAGTGTATCTTTTATACTGTCTAAGTCCTACAACTGATACTGTCACCACTGTTGAGGTACGTCACTATGTTAGATATTAAATGGGTAGATCGTCTAGTGTATAATTTAGTTAGTTGAAAATAACAGGAAACGAAATAGCCTAGCAAGCAGGTAGCAGAGGTCAACTTGCTGCACATAGGTTGAAAATTACTTAAGTTGTGGGAATCTATTAAAAACGGATATGACGTCACATGGCTCAAAGAGAGAGGGTGATAGCAAGCAAGTTAATCCGTTGGAAAGCATGAAAGGCGTCGGATGTATAATGATATGGGCTGACAAGATATAACTAGTTAGTAGTTTTGATATCTTTCTCTCTCTCTCTCTTTCTCTCTCTCTCTCTCCTTCCATCACTGGTCAGTGATTTGGAACAAAGATTATATTGAATAAATGACTCGCTTTCTTCCATCAAATTTGTGTTGAGTTGGTCTTTTTAAAGTTATAAATAAGAAGCTTTGATTACAGGACAGACATTTTCACAGTCTTGGAGGATCACAGCAAAACTGCGTACAAGAAGAACGACCAGCAACCAAGGTATGAATAACCACTGTGAACTTTAATATTTCTTTAATGATGACGTCAACTTGGTTGCTCCATGTATTGTAGTCTGATAACCGTCTCAGTGGTCACGCTGCAGTAAATAAAGTAGACTCCAAATAGACTCCAAAGCGATGTCCATTGATCGTTATCCAGTCGTGTCAGCCAGATGTGGCAGCAGTACTCTATCTTGGACCGAATGTGACTCTATATTGGTTAATTGTATGAGACAGTGGCAAAAACACATAGAATATTCAATTGATTAGTTATTAGGCGAACTTTCTCAGTGATCTCCCCTAAACCGAACTCTGACTGACCCTATTCTGCTCCATCTTCTCAATATATCTACTTTTGACTGAAAATCCTTAATGTCCGGTCTCTTTCTCAGTCCACCACCGGAAATGGCTACATCCGCTTTTTTTTTCTCAGCTCACGTTCTCCATCGCCTTCCGGCCACCCAAAAGCTAACACCTAATTGTCAGGGCACCATCCAGTCTGGGAAGTTCAATAGATTCGACAGCCTCCCTATCGCCTGTCCACTTATTTTATTTACTCATCATTTCTCAGCAGTCCCGGCTGCATGTGTGTGTGTGGGGAGTCCATAGTATCACAGTATGACACAAAGCTGAGTATGCAACAACTACTCAATGAGCTAACAACTTACGTGTCAACGAGAGAAGAGCTGTTTTTTGTCGACAAAGAAGATTACTACCCACACAATGTGGGAGAGACGTGGCCGCTGTGATTATGAAACATAAACAGGAATGATTTTGAATAATGATGCTTGTACCCTAGCTAAGTTATTAATTTCAGGGTTATGAGAAAAAGAGAGTAAGAAAGAATATATATATATATATATATATATATATATATATATATATATATATATATATATTTAATACTAATGTTTTACCACTTATCAAGGCCAAAAGCCACTCGAGAATAAAGGTTAGTGAGATTTTCCATTGGATGATGGAACAGTACTATGAAAGGATTAAGAACTATGAGTAATTTATAGGACAACTCAACAGATAATCATGTTGTAGTTTGTAGGGAAACATTCCCACAGTAACGTGTTCTACAGTTGGGAAGTTCTAGGAAGGAAAATCTGTTCATGGGAGTGCTGTTTTATTGTAGGTACACAGAGGAAGAAAGGGGAGTTACTTGAAGTGTTGGTAGAAAGATGAGTTCTTGCTGAAAAGGTTTTTTGGGGGGGGGCAGAGCTTAAAGTTCGGTCGAGCACTTACTATAAAAATACTGATAGAGTAGAGAAAGACTAACAACGTGTTTTTTTGTGAGAAAGAGACTGCTTTGAGCGGCACCTCCCCAGATGTGGCAGCAATACTCCATCTTGGACCGAATGTGACTCTATGTTGGTTAAGCGTATATTGCTTATGAGACAGTGGCAAAAATGACATTGAATATTCAATGTGTTAGTTATTAGGTTCTGTATCAATAATTATAACATGTCAGAGAAGGCTAGTCCACATTTTGATGGGGATGGTGAGGAGGACAAAACAGTGCACCCGAGGTAGATGTCATATGCCAATTTTAGGACTGCATGTACCCTGAGAAGTAATTGGGTTTGTATTCAAGGATATAACCCCCCCCCCTCTCTCGGTTTTGAGATTCTTTAGAGAATTCTACCCAGAGAGTGGCCACTTAAGATAGGAGACGTGATTCCTGCTTGAGAAAGTAATGTCCACCCCAGATGGGGTTCACAATGACAATGCACCTGACAACATGTAGTGCTGTGACAAGACGCCTTGCCACAAATTGGCAGTAATGCGCTCTAACATGTGGTAACACTGTCTGCATACTAACGTGTGATGCGAATTAGTCTCGACCACCACTACTATAATCAGTTGAAATCTAGTTTAGAGTCTGGATCCCACTCTCGGCATTCTTGATCGCCACTTTGGACATAGGGTTACATAGTGTTTAGATTCATGAAGACCATGTTTTTGTCCGTGTTAGCGTTTTTAGTATTTGTCGCCGGAACTGGGAATGGTTGAAGTATGCCGAGGATTCAGCTGGCGATCAGCTTGGGTGGGACACAGTGAACGCACTTGGAGCCAGCTCAACTCTCCTCAGATAAATGCTGTTAAAATACTGTACAGTAACAGTAACAGTAACGTGTAGTAACAGTAACGTGTAGTAACAATAACGTGTAGTAACAGTAACGTGTAGTAACAGTAACGTGTAGTAACAGTAACATGTAGTAACAGTAACGTGTAGTAACAGTAACATGTAGTAACAGTAACGTGTAGTAACAGTAACGTGTAGTAACAGTAACGTGTAGTAACAGTAACGTGTAATAACAGTAACATGTAATAACAGTAACGTGTAGTAACAGTAACGTGTAGTAACAGTAACGTGTAGTAACAGTAACGTGTAATAACAGTAACGTGTAGTAACAGTAACGTGTAGTAACAGTAACGTGTAGTAACAGTAACGTGTAATAACAGTAACGTGTAATAACAGTAACGTGTAGTAACAGTAACGTGTAGTAACAGTAACGTGTAGTAACAGTAACATGTAGTAACAGTAACGTGTAGTAACAGTAACATGTAGTAACAGTAACGTGTAGTAACAGTAACGTGTAGTAACAGTAACGTGTAATAACAGTAACGTGTAATAACAGTAACGTGTAGTAACAGTAACGTGTAGTAACAGTAACGTGTAGTAACAGTAACGTGTAGTAACAGTAACGTGTAGTAACAGTAACGTGTAATAACAGTAACGTGTAGTAACAGTAACGTGTAATAACAGTAACGTGTAGTAACAGTAACGTGTAGTAACAGTAACATGTAGTAACAGTAACATGTAGTAACAGTAACGTGTAGTAACAGTAACGTGTAGTAACAGTAACGTGTAGTAACAGTAACGTGTAATAACAGTAACGTGTAATAACAGTAACGTGTAGTAACAGTAACGTGTAATAACAGTAACGTGTAGTAACAGTAACGTGTAGTAACAGTAACGTGTAGTAACAGTAACGTGTACCCCTTTGTTTAGGAACATAACAAAATTAAAACTTGATCTTGGCCTTTAATTCAAGCCCCAAAATAGTTTCTATTCAGCATTTTAAAGGCTTTAAAATTATCTTTTAATATGAACGTGCGCTGTGTGTGTTCACTGCACAGGCCATGATCGTCCACTCGTTGTGGCTGTCCAGGGTAGTTGTTCGATTCCAACACTGGTTGCAGTGTCAATTTGGTACCATCTTCCTTGGAGAGACACACAAACTCAACTGCCTGTCAGACCCCAGAAAATCAAACTCCTGGGATGGGACCATACAGGGAATAAGAACCCCAAAACAATGATACAATGAGAGGAACGACTTTCGGTCTTCACCGGTGTCTTCCGGTGGACTTGGCCACACACATGTGCACTCTATTTACAATTTTTTAATAAACAAACGAAACATCGAAGCGTCCAAAATATTTTACGATTGTTCGATTTATAGATATATATATTTTTTTCTTTTAAAACATGTTGATACTTATATTGGGGGGGGGGTATATATTATATATTTATTATTTAATGTAGGATGCGTTTTTTCTTTTATTTACAAAACTTTTTGAATTCTCGTTCTAAAATGTTTCGTGTTACTATTTACTTGCCTCCCCACGAGGGAAGAATGCATAATAGAATTTTAAAATCTTATAGCGTACGTCTTTTTTTTTTACGATACGATTTAATAAACACAGAAGATTCTATTTTTCGTGTTGTGTATTTTAAGAAAAGGGGGAGATATATCATCGAAACAGATACTACACTTTGCTCCTAGCATTGTAAGGCAAAATGGAAGATTGATTTTAAAAAAAATGTATATATTTCGTTTATTTATTAAAATAACTTGAGTAATCTTAAAATTGAGTAATGTTGTTTGGCGGTATTTATTAATGACGTCATGAATTGAAAGTAGTAAAACTTTTCCTAGAAAAGCAAATTTCAACAGAATACTCCCCCCCCCCTCTCCTCTCGCTCACCACATACCCAAAGTTACTGCCTTTCTCACATTACCTCGTTCTCTCTATGTCGTATGTTTAGGATTAAATAGCAAACCTAACTTCCTACTCTCCCTACCAAAAACTAAAATATGTGTTTTTTTTCCCTCCCCAAAAAGTAATCTGCAGAAGTTTTTATTTAGTTTAAACTAGCAAGGATACCCGACGTTGCTTGGGAGCATGAACAACAAAATAGAAGAAATAACAAAAAAAGTGTGTGTGCAACATCTTTTTTTTATATAGATTTCTCCCCTTTCCTGCACCCCCCCCCTCTCTCTCTCTCTCTCTCTCTCTCTCTCTCTCTCTGGAAACTAGTTCAATATAAAAGAAAAAAGAAGAAGAAAGAAAACTGACTGGCTGTTTGACCCAGTTTCAGTGTTGTTTGTTAAACAACTACCAGTAATTATGAAAAAAAATACATTTTTAACCCCCCCCCCCACACACACTTATAAGTTAAAGTGAATGAATCTTACAGTTTTTAAAATATTTTTTACCATAACCAGTTCGGGGTGACACTGAATCTGAATATGTAAATTTTATAAATGATCTTTAATAGTTTCTGAAAATCCAACTTTCTATGTATTAGACTAGAAGAAAATCAATTTCTCTGAATTGAACAGTTTTACAACATCGTGATGTCTTCTTATGAAGATTAAAATCAAGATATAATGATACTAAACCTTATGTCTAGAATCGTTATTCCAATTTTGATTCTAGAAAATTACTAAAATTAAAGGCTTAACCTTAAGAGGTCTTAAGAAGCAATTAAAATTCATGGAATCTTGTTTAATTGGTGTCTAATGACTATAGATCAAATTTAATGTAAATCTGAAATATTTAAATTTTAAATTGAGAAATTGGTCCTATATTATGCCATCTAAAATTCCTTTAGAAATTGAAATTTGGGAAATATTTATAAATTGATGTTCAAGACCTATTGTTAAAATTTCCCAAAAATCAAAGGTATCTGAAATTTCACGAAGAGCTTCCATCCCCTTTGCATAAAACTAAATTAAACTAAATATAGCCCACATTTAGACCCCTTACGCCTACCAGCTGTGTTCCCAAATTAATAATAATTGGTTAATTAGTGTATGAGTGAATCTTTTTACATGATAATATACTTTTAGTTTGCATAGAGATTCTCTAACCTTTTCCTTTTCTATATTTATTTTAATTTTTAAGGGGACCTTTAACCCCACCCCCGTCCACCCCTAATAAGAAGAAGCTGAAATTTAGAAAACTCTCTGAATTAGTGTCTTGTACACACGGTTTAAATTTCATTATTTTATTTTGATTTTATTTGAAAATTCATAAATTGTGAAATATCTGTTAAGACATTCTTTTTGCATAACTAAAAATAATAAGTCTCTTTTTACTTCTATATTATTATTATCATATAGAAAGATTATTATTCTTTATTATTATTATATAGAAGTATTATTATTCTTTATTATTATCATATAGAAGTATTATTATTCTTTATTATTATCATATAGAAAGATTATTATTCTTTATTATTATCATATAGAAAGATTATTATTCTTTATTATTATCATATAAAAAGATTATTATTCTTTATTATTATTATATAGAAGTATTATTATTCTTTAATATTATCATATAGAAAGATTATTATTCTTTATTATTATCATATAGAAGTATTATTATTCTTTATTATTATCATATAGAAAGATTATTATTCTTTATTATTATTATATAGAAGTATTATTATTCTTTATTATTATCATATAGAAAGATTATTATTCTTTATTATTATCATATAGAAAGATTATTATTCTTTATTATTATTATATAGAAGTATTATTATTCTTTATTATTATCATATAGAAAGATTATTATTCTTTATTATTTTAATATAGAAATAAAGAGATTTATTATTTTGCCATCTAATTTACATATGTATTTGTGGTGTGTACAGGCAAACATATGTTAATTAGATGGCCACGCTGAAAAAAGAGTGAATCTTTCTCTTAATGCTCATAGAGACATTAAGAAATATTAGAGAGTGGTTGAATCGACATAGAGTGAGAGGGGTGAGAGAAATACATAGATAGCTAAGAGAGAGACAAATGTCTTATTCAGTTAATTATAAATTACAGCTAATTAGAACAATGAAAACAGAATTTTTTTTCAAACATAACTCAATCCGCGAGCACGGTTTATTACAAGTATTTTTTTGACATTGGACTTGAAGACGACCCTCTTGTATCGTGCAGGAAAGCCGTCCCATGGTAATGTGGTTGCATAGATGGGAAGTTTTTCAGAAAGAAACCCTGTTCATGATAATTTCGTTTGATGTTAGGTACATGATAGAGAGACGAGTTCTTGCTGTGAATGTCTTACAAGGAGGAACCAGAGATTGGAGCTGGGTCGAGCATTTTCTATAGAAATAACGATAGAATAGAGAAAGACTAGCAACGACTCTGCTATAAAAAAGGGGAAGTGAAAGGAACAAAAAAGAGAAAGGAGAAAGGAGAAAAAAAGGAGAAAGAAGAAGGAATGAGGGAGCTTGAAAGCCAGCAATAAGAAAGAGTGCAGTGGGAGACAGACGGTGTAGAGGTTAGTAGTGTACCCTCTGATCAATCTTACAACAACTTAATGTAGCAAAAGGGAAAGCAGATTAAAATCAACATATAATGATACTAAACCTTATGTCTAGAATCCTTATTTCAACTTTAATAAAAATCAATTAGATGATTTTGATTCTAGAAAATGTCAAAAATTAAGGCTTAAGCTTAAGGACCGTAAGAAGAAATTAAAATTAAGGAAATCTTTCTTAATTGGTGTCAAATGTAATGCAAATCTGATATATTTGAATTTTCAAATGAGAGGTTGTGCCCATATTATGGGCCCTAAAACCACTTTAAAATCCCCCCCCCCAAAAAAAACCCTGAAATTTGGGGTATATTTATTAATTGATGTCTAATACCTATTGTTAAAATTTCACAAACATCGGAGGTTTCTGAATGTTCACAAAAGGCTTCTCTTTGCTACCTTTGTGTAAACATGCACTAGGTGGCAGCATATTTAGTGGGTTGCATGTTTGCGATGCATGCGAATAACAGACTTGCTGCAGGTGAGAGATGTTCGTCCAAGAGAAGAAGAAGAAGAAGAAGAAGAAGAAGAAGAAGAAGAAGAAGAAGAAGAAGAAGAAGAAATTGAAAATGTCTCTGATTTTATATTTGGCCACTCAGACTTTAATTTCTCTTTGAAAAAAAAAGTAAGTGTTTCTTTAAACCAGGATTCAAGCTGAGAGATGAAGCCTCTGAAATAATAATGTTGTGCAGATAAGAGGTTCCCTGCTGTGGTTTGTGACTCATTCAGGGACTTCCAGATTTAATAGCTGTCCAGATACAGATTTCTGTGTGTTCATAGATTATCAGCAGATAGGTCATTATCTCAAGTGGTCAGATTTTGGGTGGTCGAATAGGGATGACTGAGAAAAAAACTGGACATCTAAGATTTCTGGTCGAAAGCACATATATTCCAGGAAATGGGCAGGGGGTGGATGAGTTAGACTTGGCCCTGGTCAGTTTATTTTTCTGGAGTCACACAGTCAGTTTATTTTTCTGGAGTCACACAGTCAGTTTATATTTCTGGAATCACACAGTCAGTTTATTTTTCTGGAGTAACACAGTCAGTTTATTTTTCTGGAGTCACACAGTCAGTTTATTTTTCTGGAGTCACACAGTCAGTTTATATTTCTGGAATCACACAGTCAGTTTATTTTTCTGGAGTAACACAGTCAGTTTATATTTCTGGAGTAACACAGTCAGTTTATTTTTCTGGAGTCACACAGTCAGTTTATTTTTCTGGAGTAACACAGTCAGTTTATTTTTCTGGAGTCACACAGTCAGTTTATTTTTATGGAGTCACACAGTCAGTTTATTTTTCTGGAATCACACAGTCAGTTTATTTTTCTGGAGTCACACAGTCAGTTTATTTTTCTGGAGTCTGGAAGGCAGTTTATTTTTCTGGAGTCTGGAAGGCAGTTTCGATCTGTGTGCCTTTTAGAGTGAAATGGGCTCTAAACTATGGGATTTGTGTTATGATTTGGTTAGGCAAAACTCTCTTATTTGCAGGTCTGTTATTCAAGGAGGAAATGACTACCATTATAACCTCGAACAAATAAACCTGTTACTTGTTTTATACTGGATTTGTAATTTTATTTTGTTGCAGCACTGACTGAGACAACCCAATTGACACTCTGATCGTTGTCGAAATCGAAAAACAACTTTGGACCAGCTCAATGAGCTAACGATCACGGCCTGTGCAGTGAACGCATGAATCACTCGTTCATATTTTCATAAAACTAAAATAAACTAAATATAGTCCACATTATCACCTCTTATGCCTAGCAGCTGTGTTCCAAATTTTACATAATGATCGGTTAATTAGTTTAGGAATGAATCCTGTACATACAAATATATAAATATATTGTTACGTACTGAACATATTATTTCTCATATTTTTTCATATGTAACAAAGCAAAAGTGAGTCAATGTGAGACCTTTAATTTCGAATTTTTCAAGGAAATAGTTTTCTTCTCATCAGAAGGTTAAGCTAATTTTGGAAATGATGAAAATTAGCTTCAATTTTTTTTGAAAATTATATAAATTATTAAAGCAGTTTCGGGGGAAATACAAAATCCTTTTGAAGGGAAATTATAAATGCTATAATTTTAAAGTCTGATAAATAATGAAACGTTATAATTCTAAAGAATGAGGAAAAAATAAACAAAAAAAATAAAAATGGTTGAAATTGGTATACTTTTCCATAAATCGACCGTTATATAGGATATATAGCAGAATATTAAAGTATTTATCTGAGTGGAAGATAGTCAGAAGTCCAGAATATCGAAACATTGGATAAATAAGTAAATAAAAAGAAAACAAAGTTCCATATATATGTGTGAAGAGTCAAAAACTATATATGTGAAATTTCTACACAGCGAAAACAGCTCCCCATGCTGGAAGAACAGTAGATGGATGGTAAAAGAAGTATACATATATAAGAACAGGAAATAAAAACAATATTGCAAAACAGAATTATTTGTTATCTTTAAATCAAAACAATTATTGAATTAAAAAACAATGACAAATAATAGTTAATTAATAAAATGTCTTTTTTCAAAACCAATATGCAAATTAGTTAATCGTGTGACTGATATCGCATATACATAAGCAGTATATAATGAAAGACGGTACATCTGTAGCAGTTACATGAGGAACCTAGTTAGTTTAAATGTACTGCAGTATCATGCGTTAGAGTGAGTTGTGGTTTGGCTTCACGCAGGCACACTAGAGCCTGGACTGTTCACTGTGTGGGTGTTATGATATATCTTCACAGAATCAAGATTAATACGTGTAAATGTATCTTGGCACCAAAAATACGATTCAAGATCAGTTCCCATTTTAGTCGCCTCTTAATAGGATATTATCCGGTGCTCGCCATTTCACTACGAGTGGTCGGCTAGAATGGAACTCCAGGATACAGCATTTGTTTATCGACAAAAGCCAGCCTACCAAACAATTCTCGTTGTGTTTCAATTGAAATAAAAGTTGATACATATTTAGTTATGGAGATTTGGTTTTATTTATGGAAGATGGTGGCCCTTTTTGTTGTTCAATATTCTATTTCAGTCAGATGCGGCCAGACACATACAACTAACTCTACCGAATTATGCTCTTCATCCTGTTTTTCTTCCTAACCAACCAACCACATAACCTCTACATCAAAAATGTAAACATCTATTGTGTAAAGTTGAATTAACTTGAAATAGGGCGTTTTAACTATAATGAATGTTGAATGAATAGTAATGAATGAATATAAGAAGTCTGAGTATGCATGAAAAAGCTTTATTCTACCAAGTTCTACACAGGGGTCGAGTCTCTGCGACAACAACCGCCACCTAAAAGAATAGTGAACAAAGGGAAGTAATTCACTTCTAAAGAGCATAAAGGGGGTGTTCTGTCTAGCCTAGAATAAGTCCCTTAGATTTATCTTCCTTTTCCGGCTCCCCATTTGTTAGGGACTTTTTTTTATCCCCGACACCGGCCGGCAAGCAGCTTGCCGGTGTTCTGTTTTTGGATTCTCGCTGCTGCTATGTCAAGAACGAAACCGCATTGTGGAATTTCAATCTCCCTACAGATTCCGACATTTTAGTCATCTTCGGTAAGAGACATGATCCCTCCTCCTTCCTCAAACAGAATTGAATATCATGCCCGTTATTTCCTTTGAACATTTCTCTCATTTAAATAAACTTTATTCTCCCTTCTCATCCCATGTACGTATCTCCTTGTCGATCGCTCGTGACGTGCGTACCTCATACCTCGTAGTATTCTTCACCCTCCCAAAATACTTCCTATTCTGCTTACCACAGTTTTTTAGATTTTAGTAGACTCCTCGTTTCCTGTTTCGTCGTCATCCTTTGTATTTACATTTCCGAGACAATGTTTTTATTTCTTTTCAGTTTTTACCTTTTCGATGGACAATAAAACCTGCGATTAAAATATGCTATGGCTCAGAGTCTTGTTTTTCGAAAGGAGTTAATGCTAGCTGTCTGACGGCTAAACCCGGCCCTAAGGCAGCATAAGGGGATTGAAGAGTTCTTTTTTTATTTCATTTTCAACTTTTGTATTTATTCATTTAGATATAGATACATTCATATATATATAGATATATAATAATCGGTGATAAAAATAGTTGCTATGTTTTTAGATTATAATTAATCTGAGCCAAGTTCTTTTTTTGTCTGTAAATTCCACTTGTACTTTGTCCAGAAATCATTTAATCTAATATTTTGTCGCATGTGTAGGCATGTTTTTTGTTCGATTCTCTATTTAATAACGAAAAATAGGATTATCTCTGGTGTTAACTGCGTTTCCTGGAGATAAGCTGGTGACAAAGATCAATACACGAGGGTGGAGTTAGACTCAAGGTCAGTTTTTAATGTGGGAAAAATCTAGCTCCCCAAAAAGGAGCACTCCGGATTGGGACAAAAATTTAACAAATTGTCTCACTCTAGAAGGATTTCTCCGTCATTGACTGAAAACAGAAAAGATGAAGTGTAGTATATCAGAACAGATACTACATTTTGCTCCTAGCCAAAAGGTCAAGACACTGGGTCAATGGCAAAGATTAATATATTCACCAATCTGATGAACTTACTGCACTTGTACTTACCAACATAAATACCCCCCCCAACCCATCCAACTAGCAGCAAAATCCCACCCCATTCACCGTTGTGGTTCCTAGATGCCGGAAGATTCTCTAATCTTATAGTTTATTTCCTCGGACTGCTTGCCTTTGGAATTCCCTCCCTGCTCAGCTTCCCTGATTGTACCAACATGCAGAAATTTAAATATGTAAACAGACATTTTGTTGCCAACTCCCCACTCGGGTTGCCCTCCCCCCCCCCCTATAAATTTGACTCCTATGCTTCAATGGCAATATGCCTTGTTTGGAGTAAATAAAAATAAATTAAAACGGGGACAAAGCACCGGAAGCCTCTCACCGGTGACGGGTCTGAAGGAATTCTCTAAGGAAAAAAAGGGCTGGCAAAGGGAGATAAATGCTAGTAGATCTATTCTATGCTCGACAGAACACCTTGTTTGGCGTAAAGAAAAAGTATTTAAAAAATAAATCGCTAGATCTAACAAAGAGTTGTGCGTTGCCAAAGTCTTCCCAGCAGAGAATACACTTGAGACGATGTTTGTACGAAATAAGTCAGGGATGGCCAACATATTGCACATGTGCCAACAATGGCCCATTCCACGATTAGAAGTTGCGCACTGAACCCCACAAAAAAAGAAAACGAAAAAATGCCTGGTTTTTATCTGAACTCAATGTGTGAACCACATATATATGTATATTTCTATATAAAGTAATGTATGTGTATATGTTTATATATTTCTATGTATAGAATTCACATTTAAGCTAATTAACTGATCATTATGAATTTTGGAACATAGCCGTTAGGCGTAAGGGTGGATAATGTGGGCTCTATTTAGTTTAATTTAGTTTTGTGCAAAAAGGGTGCGGAAGCTCTTCGTGAAAATTCAGATAACTCTGATTTTTGTGAAATTTTAACAATTGGTATAAGTCACCTATTAATAATTATTCTCCAAATTTCAGTTTCTTTGGTGTATTTTAAAGGATGTTTATGGGAGGAGAATAATATAAACAAAACCTCTCATTTGTAAATTCAAATATTTCAGATTTACATTAAATTTGATCTATAGTCATTAGACACCAATTAAACAAGATTCCCTAAATTTTAATTGCTTCTTAAGACCCCTTAAGCCTAAGCCTTAAATTTTAAATATTTTCTAGAATCAAAATCATGTAATGGGTTTTGATCAAAATTTGAATAAGGATTCTATACATAAGGTTTAGTGACATTATATCTTAATTTAAATCTTCATAAGGGAACATAAAAGTGGTGCAAAACTGTTCTGCCCTGGGAGTTAATTTTACCCGTTCTAGGACAGGTATTCTTCTCGTGTGTATATATATATAAACTTACACGATGAATTAGAAAATGTAGGGCGATTATATCCAGCTTTACCTCGCTACGGTACTAGAGATAGGTCATATGTAAATAGAAACAGCAAAGAATCTGCCATTTCATGCGAGGAATTCTTTGAAAAAACTAAAGATAGTATTATTAATAATATTTCCGGTTCTTTCAATTACATTAGAAAACTTCTAAATCAAACAAAAAAGAAGGTACAGAAGAATATTGCATCTAAAATATTACTACAACCGGATATGATGTACAAAAAAGAAAAACTAACTCAATGGTATGAATATATAATGGATATAATCGATACTAAACTATATAAACCACCTGTTGTATATAAAAAACATAAACCTAGAAATGTTTGTGTAGTTCTGTATGAAAATAAAGGATTAGATGATATAAATCTGCCAAAAATATTAAATAATCCAGAAATCTTACAATTACTACCCACTGAACTAAAAATGGAGGGACAAAATCCAATAGTAACATATAAACTTGGGCAAACCATACGAAATAAAATTTTCAATTATAAAAAAACAGTAGAAAATATAAATACAAATGATTATAAGGATGAAAATATTCCAGAATGCGAATGTAAGTCCTCCCCTTTATGTAATAATGACATAGGGCATGTAATTACCGGTAATTTAGCGATAGTAAAAAATCCTAAGTTGAGAAAGCTCCTTACAAAAGGTCCAAACTACAGAGAACCTAAATGTTTAAATTATACAAAATGTATAAAAGAAATAAATAAAGCATTAGAAACCTTTAGTATATCCATGGCAAAAAAACACAAAATATTAGATTCCACATTTGACGCATGGAAAAATAATATACTTAGATTCGTAAATAAAAAGGTCGAACGTTTAAAAATGTTTAAACATCCTAAAAAGACGAATCCTCTCCTTAGAAATTCACAAATAATTATGGACCTTCAAATACTTCAAAATAAATTTGTAATAGTTCCTATTGATAAGGCAGCAAATAATATAGCTTTTATATGTAAAAAATATTACATACAACGATTATTGTCAGAAGTAGGAATTATAGGTATAGAATCAGATACTTATAAAGTAAGTAATTGTGAAAAAGAAAGTATTATTCTAAATAACACCATTATTTGTGAAAAATTAGGACTAAAATTAGA
This sequence comes from Sepiola atlantica, assembly GCA_963556195.1. Lineage (NCBI taxonomy): Eukaryota > Metazoa > Mollusca > Cephalopoda > Sepiida > Sepiolidae > Sepiola > Sepiola atlantica. Next base: position 30,316,241 of record OY744519.1, on the reverse strand, counting down.
TGAGAAAAATAATAAACTTCCATGTATGTATTGGATACCGAAAATGCATAAAAAACCAGTTGGGGCCCGTTTTATTGTTGCCTCCAAAATGTGTATTACTAAACCCTTGAGTAAGGCTATATCAAATGTGTTTAAATTAATAATTAATCAGATAAATAATTTTCATAATAAAAGAAAGTTCTATAGTAATATAAACCTATTTTGGGTAGTAAATAATTCATATCCAATAAAAGAAAAACTAGATCATATCAATTCCCGTAAAAAAGCTAAGTCAATTTCTACATATGATTTTAGTACCTTATATACTAAAATACCACATAATGAACTAATTAAAGAATTAGGTAACATTATAGATTTAGCTTTTGCCGGAGGTAAAGGTAAATACATAGAATTTTCAAAATCTAAAGCCTTTTGGTGTAAGACTAAAAACAGTAAAACTAGTACTTCAAAAAATGGCCTTAAAATACTTATAAGTCACCTGATTAAAGAAAGTTATTTTAAAATAGGAAATAATACACTAATACAAACAATAGGTATTCCTATGGGTTTGGACCCTGCCCCCTTTTGGGCAAATCTCTATTTACATAGATATGAATACATATATATGTCAGCATTAATAAAAAATGATATATCTAGAACGTATAGTTACCACGGCTGCAGGAGGTTTATTGATGACCTGGTCTGTATAAATGATAGAGAGGAGTTTGAAAATACTAAACATTTAATATATCCTAGGGAATTAAAATTAAATTGTGAACATACAGGAATACATGCTACCTTTCTAGATTTAGATATAAAAATTGAGGATGGTAGATTTATTTATAAAATGTTTGATAAAAGAAATTCTTTTCCCTTTCATATCGTTCGCATGCCGCATAAAAGTAGTACCTGTCCTATGTATATATTTTATGGGAGTATAATGTCCGAATTTCTAAGAATAGCCCGCGTTACTTTAAGGTTAATGGATTTTATACCTCCAGTCACTTCATTAGTAATAAGAATGCTCAAACAAGGTGGAGATAAAAATAAAATATTTAGACAGTTAAATAAGGCAATAACACGCTATCCTGACGCTTTTAAATTATATGAAATAAATCAAAAGAAATTGATAAAAGAAATCCAAAACTCTACTATAAAAATGTATAACATATGTAAATAGTCCATGATAAAATAAATAAATAAATGTATATATATATATATGTATATATGAAATATTTTTATAAATATATATTTTTAATTTTAAAACATTTGTAGACAAAGAAAATAACCAAGGAAAAAAAGGGGGGTTATTATAATGGAATCATCTAACTCTATAAAATAGATGTTCTGTAAAATAGTAAATACCCACTTTGAAAGGAACAACACAGGTAAGGAAACTATATTTTAATACTTTAGAAAAACAAATCTGGAGGCAAAACTAAATTAAATATTTGTAAACTTTTTAAATTAAAAAATAATTATTAAATAGGGAGGTGGTGTCTGATCAACACTGCTGGGATGCCATGATAAAGAAATACTGTTTTGTTTTTAAAATCCCGAAACAGTTTTCATGGTAAACAACTGACGATCCCTTATATATAAAAACATATATAAAAATATATTTATATTAGAGTATATTCTTGGAAGTAAACTAAAATAGTGATTGCAGTAGATTTATTGACTTACTAGACTAAAATCTTTCAACAAAATTTTTTTTTTTTTTTTTTTTTTCCCCAGTTTTGAAGGTTAAAAGAACTTCCGAGACTATATATATATATATATATATATATATATAAATAATATTTATTTATAAATATTATATATATAAATATTATATATATATGTATATAAATATTATATATATATAAATATTATATATATATATATATATATATAAATATTATATATATATGTATATAAATATTATATATATATATATAAATATTATATATATATATATATATAAATATTATATATATATGTATATAATATTATATATATAAATATTATATATATATATAAATATTATATATATATGTATATAAATATTATATATATATAAATATTATATATATATATATATAAATATTATATATATATATAAATATGATATATATATATATAAATATTATATATATATATATATAAATATTATATATATATATATAAATATTATATATATATATATATATATATATAAATATTATATATATATATATAAATATTATATATATATATATATATATATATATATATATATATATATATATATATATATATATATATATAAATATCATATATATATATAAATATTATATATAATACACACCACATGTATATATAAAAACACCCGGTAACACAAATTCGATGCATTTTAGCCTGAGGGGATGAAACGCGGAAGCCTCTGTGTAGCTTAATTGCCATGAATATATTTATTATGAATATAATTATATATATATATATATATTATATATATATATATTATTTATAAATAAATATTAAATTATTTATAACCTACATACGCTCTCACCAGTGCAGGAAAGTGACAGTTTCAGAACCCAGTTCACAGATTCAACCTAGAATCTTCAAGCAGTAGCCCTATCCTAGCGGCCACCGGAAACTGTCACATGATTAAGGGAAATTAAGATCTATATGTACCTAGAAGCGGGCACCGACAGAAGACTAATTGAGAGTGTCCGACGAACGTATTCGGAACTTTGCATTAGAGCTTTTTGATAGTCTATTTTTAACATATATATATATATATATATATATATATATATATATATATATATATATATATATATATATTAGTAAACTTCGATGTGAGTATTTTTTTCCATTCTTTTTACAGAATAATTGATTATGGATACTTTTGAACCTCCATATTTGTGAAAATGACACAGAGTTCTCTTTGGAATCCGCACCGGACAAATAAGGCGATTTCAGACTTCCTCAGCGCCAGCAAGAGGATGGTAGAAACATGTGTACTCAAGTTCTTCTTACAGACAAACGCCTTTCTTTCATCAGAATGTTCTTTGACCTTACAGAAATGATATATTCGACGCTTGGCAGCGTCTCCCTCTTATTTATATGTGTGTTCATATACAAGAATATACCAATGAAAACAAAGCAACAACTTGAAAACAATGAAGTATACAAATAAAAATATTTATTGTTCGCAAACCCGACTGGATTCGCTATGAAATTGTGTCCATAACGATGATTTCATGAGAGTCAGAAAATGATGTGCGCATGTGTGTAAGTAGAGAAGAAAGTCTTACATACCGAATAGGGTGTTTATGTGATGCGCACACCTATTGTTGGCGGTGTTTTCAGCTGCCAGACCGCGTGAGCAAGAGACAGAGAGAGAGAAAGAAAGAGAGAGAGAGGAAGATGGGGGGTGGTGAGGGGAGATAATTCCGTTCTGACGCGCTCTAGTGAGTGTCTGTGTCAATGTATTGAGAAAGGTAGGTAATGCTACAAGTACCCCCCCCCCTCCCCGAGATTGAGAAAAGGTATTTTTGTAATCTGTTTCTTTCATCAGAACGTTCTTGGACCTTTTGCAGTCTGATTCTTTACGAACTATTCATCTTTCATGGTCTTAACAAAGTTGTCAATCAGAAAGAAAAACGCATGATCGACAATCTGGTGCTGTCGCTGAAGCTCAGGCGATCATCGACAATGGACGCAACGTAGACGGGTAGATCACAAGTGTATATTTCTGATTCATTCTCCGCGTAGAAAGGTCAAAGTAATCTTTTCTTGGAAAATTAGGAGCAACGGCAGACCTTTAAATTCCAAGAAACATTCCGCCACAGAAACCCGGTGTCACTTGTCAAATACACACGTACGCATATATATATATATATATATATATATATATATATATATATATATATATATATATATATATATATGTATAAATATATAATTATGTATATATATATATATGTCTAAATGTATAATTATATATATATATGTATAAATGTATAACTATATACGTATAATTATATATATATATATATATATATATATATATATATATATATATATATATATGTCTAAATGTATAATTATATATATATGTATAATTATTTATATATATATGTATATATGTATAATTATATATATATATATGTATAATTATATATATATATATGTATAATTATATATATATATGTATAATTATATATATATGTATAATTATATATATATATGTATAATTATATATATATATATGTATAATTATATATATATATGTATAATTATATATATATATATATGTATAATTATATATATATATATGTATAATTATATATATATGTATAATTATATGTATAATTATATATATATATATATGTATAATTATATATATATATATAATTATATGTATAATTATATATATATATATGTATAATTATATATATATGGATAATTATATTATAATTATATATATATATATATGTATAATTATATATATATGTATAATTATATGTATAATTATATATATATATATATATATATATATATATATATATATATATATATATATATATATATATATATAAACTTTGACGCTATAGATTACAAAGAGCACATTCTGTGTTAACATATTTCTTTCAGCTTGACATTAGGCATTCAAAACAATCTCGGTATAGGGTGGGTAAGATTCCTAAAGAAGTGGAACTTGATACAAGTAAACAGCTCGCCAAAGTAGATAACTACCACGTATGCTGACTCTGTTATCATAAAATTAGCAGACAATATCTTGTGTGTCTGTGTGATTCTCGCCTATACGTAAATTTGATAAAAAAACACATTGAATTATTTTTGATTTACTATTAATCGAATTTGGTATATTCGGACTACTGTTCTCATCTTGGGTGTTTTTATCACAACATTTTGGCCGATGTAACCTCCGACCTTCTTCAGGTGTACCTTGTCGAACTCGGGAATCTTTCTATCGAACTCGGGAATCTGGACGGAATTTCGAACGGAGCCCTTTATTAAATCCACGAAGGTAGCATGCTCTCGTTCTATCTGCCATGACTGGGAGAAGTCTTCAGTAATTCGCAATTCTTCGTATTGTTAGGATTGCCTTTATTTCCCTGTACTAATCTACGGGGAAACCTAGACCTCCTAAATAACGCTAGGAGGAAACACGAAATAAGGGAAAATATACCCAAGTACAATATACACATTTATTTACATATTGAGAAACATAAAAGGGCTACGGCATAACATTACAGTACATACAATATTTCGTTTACTCACCACTTGTGGTGGAGGCCTACTAGAACTGGTAGGGTGTACATCGTTTCGACCGCGTGGTATCCTGACCAGCGCGGCGAACTTCAACCTTACTCTTCTCTTTGTCCGTCCTAGTCTCTGGTTCTAAGGGGACACTACCCACCGGTGCCCCTAGCAATCGGTGTCATTCATCTTATTCCCTTACAGTATCGACCGCACTGAGGATTGAACCTTCAACATGAGAACAGTAGTCCGAATATACCAAATTATCAACCCTTATCTAAAAACTTCCGAAAAATAATATTAATCGAATGTTTATTGAAATAAAAAAAATGATTAAGAGAAAACTAAAACGAATTTTTTATATTACTATTTTAAAAAAATGTAAACATGACTATATTTTTGATGTTTTTTACTCTTAGCTCTTTGGAGAATAGAAGGCAAAGTCTCATCCTAACATTTATATCAACTTTATTCACCATCTTCGTTGACATTTAATAATAGAGGTGATAGTAACAGAATATAAGTCCAGGAGTCTGGATGAGGAAAAAGGTTTCAGAGTCTATAATATGAAAGATAAATGCCCTGGTTGTAGGGAACGGAGAAGAGTTCATAACACGAGAATGTTCTGAGAAGAAAGTTCGTATTAGTTTAAAGATAGGCCGAGTTGAGATGTGATATGTAAGTCAGTGTGTGTTGAACTAGTATTGGAATAAGTCCACGTTCGGCAGGTTATGCATATTGGAGATTGGAGCCTTCTTGGCGATCCAAGAGCCCGTGACTCGGCAGCTTTAGGCTTGCGTCCTAAGAGAGGGTATGGTAGTTGAACTCAGCGACATGGGGTGATTACACAGTAGGGGCCTAAAGAGAAAGAATAGTGGCGAGCACTCCCTTAAATAAACTTGGGGGTCAGTGGTCTGCTTGCATGAGAGATTGTTTCTGATCGGGCAAGCCAGAATCGAAATTACGTGTTTGCTCTAATCAGCGCCCAGCTTAGAAGTCAAGCAGATATTTTAAACATCGTTAATGGCGGCTGCTGCTCCTGCTGCTTTTGTTGCCGTTTGTAGTACTACTGCTATACTTTCACCCGGGCAGCGTTGGGTAATACAACTAGTTTATAATACTATCGAGAAATAATTATCCTCTCTTTCTCTCCCCCCTTTCTCATCTTTTTTCATTTTTTTCTTTATTCTAATATATAAGATTAAGTGTCCCGTATTTTCTACTTCAGACCTAATCTATTTTTTTAAATCGATATTTGATTCTGCCTAGCCTTTTTCTTTCGTTGAACGTTGGTGCATGTTATTAGGAGCAATACATTTGTTATTATATTTCTTTTCGTTGCAGATACAACTTAGCCTGCTCGGATTATTTTCCTCCAGGAAACAAATCTTTCCTTTCAGCAGCAGATGTAAATTGAAGCAAATTTCCATATTAATATTAATTAGTAATGCTAATGCGTTTCCTTCTTTCATTGCCGATACATAGAAAAATTTTAAACACTTTACAATTTTATTTCAACTAGGATAATGGGCCATCAGACAACCGCTGTAAATGCGAATCGGCTCATTTAACTCATTATTGCTGCATGCACGCAAAATCTATAACGTCACGCCAAAGATATAATTATTTTGTAACGGTAATGTTTTAAGCTCTATTTATAAGAAAGTCCAAATAGGTCAGTTGGTAGAACCTAAGACTGAAGATCTCAAAACTTTCTGTTTCGATTTCCAGTTATTGGCATCCGCTTTGTTTGTTAGGAAATTATTAGGTGCTTCTGCATTATGGTAACAAAATGGCGACAAAAAAATCCTTTCCTTATTTCTGGAGGAGTAAATCGAAAGGGGAGATAATTCGAATTATTTTAAGTGTCTTAATTCTTTTCTTAATTTTTCGAAAATGGACGTCAATGCGTTAAATCTTGAAGACATTTTATTAAATTAAATATATTTTATATGATGTCAAAGTTACTCAAATAAATCTATTTTATTTCCTTTTTAATACCGTTTCTTAATGTATTTTATTACAAAAATCGACTGTTTTTAAATGTTTCTTCTGACAAATTCTCATGCTTCTGTGTTACGGTTTTCTGTGAGGGAAAAAAAATCGAATATGATCGTTTCGTTATGAGTCCCCCTAAAAAATAATTCGAATTATCTCCCCTTTCGATTCACTCCTCTAAAAATAAGGAAGGGAATTTTGTTCGTCGCCATAATGCAGAAGCACCAATTATTATTTACTATTAATGCGACATTCTCCATTTCTAAAAGTAGTTAAGATCTCTGATATTTCGAAATGAGACAAATTCCGCAATGTATTTATTACGTTTAAAAAATTGTGACTGGCGGACGGACAAAATCTCTATTGAGATAAAATAGGATCTGTCGTGCTACCAAATAGTTAATATCTTCAAACGTTTACATTTCTATGTCCATTTAAGTCACGTGACTTGCCCCTCATAAACGGTGTCTACAGACAAAATAACCCACAGTCTAAAGTACTATCTTTGTTTCCGTCAGCACGACCAACAAGCAAGGGAGATTATCGGATTGACATCCTCTATTTTATCAACAATCAGCGCGGGCACAAAAACAGAAACCAACCCGAATTCACTTCAACAACAAAAGCCCAAACTGGGGCCATAAAAATCAGCTCCCAGAGACAGGCTAACAAAAGGGCGCAAAAAAGGCAAAAATGTTGATCACGTGGGGTGCTCTCAACTACGTCGGCCAAACCACTGGTGAAACAATATAAAAGCAGACCGTGCAATAAAATCTGCCTTTTTTCTTTCCCCTCCTTCTATCGCACACTTAACAGAGAATACAGATTCGGCTACCTTCGCCTTTTGGGCGAGGGGTGCCAGCGCGTCGGCTGACTACTAAACACACACACATATACAAATGTTTCAAAGGTTTACACTCTTATCATTCTTCAACGCATACAACCACTCGCTGCTGACAAAGACACACACACACACATACAAATGCCTAAACGAATTATTAACTCTCACGCATACACATTCGTACAATTATAACGAAGGACCCCACACGCTTCTTTCTGACCCCGTGGGTATTGTTGGCGGCCACTCACGCACAGGTGTCTGATATCCCGGTGCCGAGTAAAACAGATACCTCACTCTGATCCGGTGTCACTGAACCACTTGTAACATAGGTGGTCCACTCGTGTCTCTATCTCTGTACTCACACGTCTGGTTCTCTGTGCAGAAATCTTTCCAGACTGCGAACACCCTTTTTGGCCGGTGATTGTTTTAGTGGCAGTAAAAATAGAGATGTGTCGAATTCCCTCCAAGGTCGTGTTGACGGCGATGCTGATAATTTCGTTGATTCTGTGAAAGCAAGGTTACACAAGCAGAGCAAATCGACAATAGGAATAATTCAAACAACTCAGCGGTTTCTTTTTGTATCAAATAATTATTAACAAGATAAACAACTGTTTTTAAAACGTCGAACTAAAGTCTATTGTTTTGGTAAAATGTCTTTGTTTACTAACTATTTTGTCGTTGTTCTCTCTAATCTCTCTGGTGTGTGTGTGAATCCATTTACGACTGCTGGTCTTAATTGAGATATTAATCTCTGTTGGAAAACGATGGCCGAGCACGGGGGGGGGGGTCCGGCTAACACGAGCAGGATTGCGACCTACACGGGTCGAATCCCAGCTCCGACTGCCTGTGTGACTGATCTCGTTCTGCAAACAAAACCGAAAAACGTATAACTCATACCCTATCTCTGGTTCTTCTCCCTCTCCCGGGGGGGGGGGGGGCGCTACGGACCCACTCTCTCTCTCTCTCTCTCTTTCAGAGCTGGGGTGGGGTGCGTCTCTTCACTGATTCAGATAATTTGAATTTCTCTATTAGATTCCATTGCCGTGATAACAAAACACATTACTCGCTTTCTCTGTCTCTCAAGTGTTGACATAGACCTTTGTCCTGATTAATAGTGACAGCCTCCAGATGATAATCTTCGGCCCAGCTTCGCCCATCCAACTTTACACGGGTTTTTCTTGTTGATGTTTTTTTTTTAGAATTTTACGATTAAGCTGTTATCAATATTCCACCTCTCACATGGTAAATGTCTTCCCATTGTGTGGTGATAATTGCAATGACAACCTAAGGAACCTTCCCAGACTTTTCGGCGCTCAATCCAGTTTGTTTTCTATAGCCGATTCCGTGGAGAATATATACTAGTCTTAATTATCTACCTCAATTCTACGTAGGGTCTAATAATCCTGCCATACAATCACGAACAAAAGGCAACACGCACATTCACACACTTCGACACATGGCTACACTACGCACATACATACTCATAAATTACAGGCATGAACATTTATCGTTTCCCTAACTGGACACTTGAAATGAACACTAAATGCTCTGTAATTTGTGAATATATAAATATTTTGTGTTACTTTTAAACTACGTTTTATTCTTCCTTCAACTATATGCATGCCTTATCTTTCATTCAACTTTCATACATGTTTTAACAGGTTTTATCCGTTTTCTCTGGGGTTTAAACATCTTTACCAATTAAATTGTCTCTACAAGATATTAACTTCCGTCTGATCACTTATACTTCCGGTAAGAATTTTGTTATCATCATGATCTCCCCTCTCTCTCCCCTCACACGCTCTCTTTCTCCAAATTACATAGGCTCTTTTTACCTCTTCTCCTTCGCTCGTCATGGGTTAGAAAGAGGGGGGGGGGGAATTCTTATTTTCGATTAGACAAATTCTGCAATGTATTTTTACGTTTAAAAAATTGTGACTGACGGAGAGACGGACAAAATCTCTATTTATATAAGATAGGATCTACTTTCTTCCTCTCTGTCTCTGCATGCCTGCCCCCTCTCTCTCTCTCCCTCTCTCTCTCTCTCTCTCTTTCTCTCTCTCTCTCTGTGCAAATTACATACAATGTTTTACCTCTTCTCCGCTCTTCATGGTTGAGAGAGAGAGAGAGAGGAGAAGAGAGAGGGAGAGGAGAGAGAGAGAGAGAGAGGAGGGATTCTTATTTTCGATTTTCCATTAAACATTTCTTCGTCATTACTTTTTTTAAATAAAAGTCGCTCCATGTAAGAGCTAAAAAGAAAGAAAGATGATTATTGCAAAGACAGAAGATGCCTATTGATCTGAGCCTTGAAAAGAGCAAGACTATAAGTAGGGGAGGGTACAGTCAGCAGGAAAGAAAGTTCCACAAGCCTGCAATTCTTGGAAAGAAGCTATTGGACTAGGAAGATGCATTCTAACGAGGTATCAAAACAGCGAATTGGTGAAGACCACTAGACCAACGAGTCAAACGAGTTGGAACAAAGGAAGCAGATAATAAATCAAACAATTCTTGAAGAACAGAAAAGTAAAATCTCTACTTTTCAAATATTTACTTCTTTCTCTACTAGTAAGGCGTCATATCCTCCATTACCTTTCTTTTAATAGATAATAGACGCTTCTTCTTTTAATAGATAATCGACTCTTCTTCTTTTAATAGATAATGGACTCTTCTTCTTTTAATGGATAATAGACTCTTCTTTTAATAGATAATAGACTCTTCTTCTTTTAATGGATAATAGACTCTTCTTCTTTTAATGGATAATAGACTCTTCTTCTTTTAATGGATAATAGACTCTTCTTCTTTTAATGGATAATAGACTCTTCTTCTTTTAATGGATAATAGACTCTTCTTCTTTTAATAGATAATAGACTCTTCTTCTTTTAATAGATAATAGACTCTTCTTCTTTTAATAGATAATAGACTCTTCTTCTTTTAATAGATAATAGACTCTTCTTATTTTAATAGATAATAGACTCTTCTTATTTTAATAGATAATAGACTCTTCTTCTTTTAATAGATAATAGACTTTTCTTCTTTTAATAGATAATAGACTCTTCTTCTTTTAATAGATAATAGACTCTTCTTATTTTAATAGATAATAGACTCTTCTTCTTTTAATAGATAATAGACTCTTCTTCTTTTAATAGATAATGAACTCTTCTTCTTTTAATAGATAATAGACTCTTCTTCTTTTAATAGATAAAATACTCTTCTTCTTTTAATAGATAATAGACTCTTCTTCTTTTAATACATAATAGGGGAGTCGACATTTAGAGTGATTTTTTAATTTTTGTTAGGGAGTAATATCAACGATTTTTCCAGTTGCCAGAGAAAGGGATAGAGGGACTGATAGAGAGAAAGGGGTGATAGAGAGAGAGAGAGGGTGAGGGTGATAAAGAGGAGGAGGTGGGAGGGGAAAGATGATGAGAGAGATAAGGGTGAGAGAGGGCGAGAGAAGGATAGAAAGATAGAGATAAAGAGATAGATAGATAGATAGAGGGGGGGGTAAAAGAAAGATGCTACACACAAATTTTAACACTTCTAGTTTGTTTTCCATACCCCCGGGAAACGCCGGGTAACCATGAAAATAAGCTATAGATACGTTTCATTTTTCAGTCAGTAAGATCATTTAATGAAACTCATATAATACTTTTGTCGTTATTCTGGGGATGTTTTTATCCCTGAAAGAACGTTAAATTCTCACACGTAAAGATAACGCTGAAATTAAAATGTGGCAACCGTTTGGTATAGGTAGAAAAGAGTGGGGCAGTGTCCGTCTGAGGAAGAGGAAGAATATAAGAGTTCTTAGGGCTGCCCGTGGATTTCTTCAGGTGAAGATGGTAGAAGTCGTCGAGTGGGCGACGGCGGCAGGAGAGAGAGCGTTTCCTCGTTCCTCGCTGGTGCTCTCTGTGATGTGTCCAAACTGGTGCCAGGAGGTCGTCTGATCTTTTTCTTCGAACCCTAAGGGAACATAAGTAGTCCCTTAGGGAACTAACAATATTACTGCGCCATGTGATTTGATTGGACAAACCAGCTCACAGGGACAGTGATTACGCATTTAAAAGTAGTCCATATTGGTGACTGCTACAGATGTACACTCCTGCGCTGTCTATCAGGTCTGTTGTAGAGTTGTCTATGAACTCCAGGAAAAAGTCTACTTCGTCTTGTCGGCCATATCCAACACCATGTATGGTTTATTCCTTCGTTATGGCGAATAAATCTTTCTATCTCGTTAGTTGATGTATCTCATTTATTTTGTGCGCATCAAGCTCAACTTTTTTTCCTATTTTAAACTTTATCGATTTTAATTATGTTATTTTTTTTACAACGATGTATGCAGATTCGACTTTTACTTTCTTTTAACAGTCCAATATAATTTCTTATATTAATTACCATTTTTAACTTTATTTTCGTATTTAAATTTAAATTTTTATTTATTTACTTAATATATAATAGATAACAGATCGAATTTATCATAACATCTAATGCTATCGGTTACTAAAAGTAAACAGAAAACTATATAATTCTGTTCTCTACAGTTTGTTGGTGCTTCTACAGTATTGTGTACATATGAAATGTTTTCGCCTTTAATTTAAAAGAATGACATGAAAGGGGGAGATAATTCAAATGTTTTTGTCTGACTTTTTTTAATACAAAATCAAATAGAAATTCAGACGATTCGTTAAAATCAAATAAAAATTCAGACGATACGTTAAAATTAAATAGATTTATTGAAATAGATTAACGATCAAATAATAAATAGACCATTTTTTTTTTAGTTTTTTTTTTTTAAATACATAATTGAAATGAAGTAAAGTTTAAATGATAAGTATAATCTTAGCGTCACAGACGCAGGTCTCGGCACCTGAAATAAGTATGTGTGCTTGCAAAAAATCTATTAATTTGCCCTTGTCTCAAATTAAAAATAACAAAAAAAACGGCCCCTCTAGGTTCATACCGTTTTACGTCCATTTTTAGAGAAATTAGATTTGACAAAGAAGTTTAAATTATCTCCCCTTTTTCATGTCATTCTTTTAAATTAAAGACGAAAATAGTTCATATGTACTGCAGAAGCACCGTTTTGCCCGAGTTTCAAATTGATAACTTTCCATTTATTATTATTAATCATTCTTTATTTTTATACTTCTCAGTATTGTTTCAGTATTATTTGAATACAATTATTAATATTTTTTAAATATTATTTTAATTGCTATTAATTTATTCATTTTATTTTATCTTTCTTAAATAACCGGCCAACTTTTTTTTTTTACTATTATTTTATAACATGTAGTATTTAAGATCCTATTATTCATAGAAAAACTATTATAACAATAATGTTATAATAAGCGTTTGGTAGCAAGGAAAAAAAGAGACGAAACAATGAAAATCAAACAAATTGTATTGTTCAAAAATACATCAACATTAAAACAAAGTTGTTGTTGTTGTTGTTGTTGTTGTTGTTGTTGTTGTTATTCTGCTGTATTTAGAGTTGTTATTGTTTTTGTCGTTATTAACATAACATATGTAGCAGTTACCTCCTCCTTTCAAACATAACTACACCGGTGGCCGTTAGGTGTCGCTTTTTCACCGACAGGTGGCGCTGAAAAGTGACACCAGAGTTATCTGCCATTCGGATTATAAAAACCGGTGCAAACGGAAAATCACTCTCTTCTCCATTCAATCGGCCTTGCAGAACGATGTTGACACCAGCGCTCCGTCTCATTCTCTTCTCTATTCAATTGGCCTCGGCAGAACGACGCTGACACCAGCGCTTCGTCTCACTCTTTTCTCTTCAACTGGCCTCGGCAAAGCAACGACCAACACACGTTTCCTCCGTCAACACGTGGTCAAACAACGGTAAGAGTTCTCAACTCATTTTCTTAGTGTACGGCTTTCAAGGACTTTTCCCACGCCGGACTCATTCCTACACATACTCATTTCAAGAACTGTTTCTTATCGACATACGCACACCTCATCATTCCACATACACACACGTTCAATAAACCTTATTTGAACTACCCCCTTTTTGTTTGTTAATTATTACTCTGTCTTTGCATGAAACATTGCTTGATTTAACGAACACGCTTATAGTCGGGAACACGACCTCTCGATCCGAACACATAACATATATTTGGGAAAAAGGCTGGTGCCTGTAACTCCTGTTCCTTTCCCTCTTGTCCACTATACCAGTTCGTGCACAGGTCTTACTGAATATTGTCTGTGAAGCCAATGTTTGTCCAACTTGCACTTAAAGTCGTTTATGTCTGTTGTGTCGATGACCCAGTCTGTCAGAGAATTCCAATTGTTCACAACCCGTATCCCAAAGAAATACTTTCTGATGTTTAGCCTACTATGCTTCTTTTCCAGTTTCAGGTTGTGACCTCTTGTTCCGGTGATCTTGCTGGGGGGGGGGGGGGTAACAGTCTCTCCTGGTTCATGTTTTCTTTGCCTGTGAGGATATTGAACGTCTAGATCATATCTCCACGTTCCCTTCTATAGTACATGAACGGGAACTTCATGTGGCTCAGCCTATCTTCGAAACTGGAAAAGAAGAATAGTAGGCTAAACATCAGAAAGTATTCCTTTGAGATACGGGTTGTGAACAATTGGAATTCTCTGCCAGACTGGGTCATCGACGCAGGCCGTGTTTAGAGTTGTTTTTGTGTTGCAATACCCGTTCCTTCGGGGGACCCGGTAGCATCAACCAAAACACAACGATAGAGACAACGACGTGCTCGAGAAACTCTGTTTCTTTATTCTTCACCACCAGTTGGTGTAAGTTGTGTATACACATATATATAATTAAATATTTCTTTGTCAGCAAAAGTCCTTTGGCATTATTGTTCTTTCCCTTGTCTTACGAAGAAACCTCTTTCTTTACCTTGACGGCGGTTGATTTTCGACTCTACCCAACGTAGGTTATTTTCACGAAAACCAGGCAGAGTGATTTATCTTGCAACCTCGAAGGAAACACGACAATACGTTCTGTAGCAGTCTGCTCCCGGAATCTAGGGCATGCTTGTGATCAACACGCCAGTTGTTTACGGCAGTGCGGCCGTGGTGGGGATACCTCCCTTCGGGGCTGACCCACGAAAAGTTTTTCTCTATATCCTCCCAACTCGATCTCTGCTACGTAAGCGCTCCTTCTTCCTTCGTTTAAAACCGCCGTTTTAATTTCTGACTTTGCACTCCGGGTGCCTTCTTCTGGCCTCGTGCACCTGACTCTTTTAAAGGTTACCGAGTCGTTTTTTACTACGTCATACTCCGAAATGAACACGTCGACCTCACATACTTGGGCTCGTTCAAAGGTCACCGACCCATTTCCGTTGTTTTTTTTTAACCTAATTGACAATCTATCTAGTCTTCGGCTTTTCTTCATTATTGCGGGGTCATGCCCTTAGCCTCCTCGTGACGTCTTATGCGTTATTACTCAACATGTCTACATCATTATTTTACAGTTGTTGTTCTTATTCTGTCGTGTTTATGGTTTTTCTTATTGCTATTCTGTGATGGAGTCAGGATGGCGATGTCGTTGTTAGCTCGAGTGGGGTGGGTTGGTTAATAAAACGGTCGATACCTACGCGACTGTCCAAATATCGGATTCTCGGCGTGACTGTTGCCTGCTGTCGAACCCAGCTACTTAACAGCAGCGTGAGGACGGGCTTGTAGACATGCGGCTCCCCAAAAATGGCCTTTGACTTAAGAACACTGTGTTTCTTTAAATTCCATTTTCGTTGGGATTTTTCCCGTTAGAATAAAGGACGAAGAATGTAGTCCGCTGGAAGAAAAGTTGGTGACATATAAACGTGACTAGACAAGAACAGAGATAACAAACAACTTGGGTAGATAAAGAAAGGGTATTTATATAGATAAAAAAAAGAGTAGAAAGAAAGAGAATGTTGCTTGCAAAAGAAGTGCCTTTGCGGACTCAATGAAGATGCCAGTTGTCTTGTAACAGGATTCCTTTCGGGGACAAGGCTGTGAAGAATAGTTGAGAACATCAAGAGGATTCGTGCGTATTATATACGCTAAAAAAGCATGTGTCCGCTCGCACCTGCCGCAGCAGAGGATAACGATGTTGACGGCTGTGAGGCTGGAGAGAAGAGACCGATATTTTCAAAATAGACGCTCTCCTGGGGTTTCTGCAGAGATTGAAGCAGTGATCTGTGATTGGCTGATTTTCATCCAATCACAGGGCACTTAGAATTCACTGCGCTTAATAATAATTCCAATAATAGCGAGCACGGCACATGAGTAATCAGCACACAACTTTATGGTAACGTGCATTAGTATCTGCTCCAACTGATGCAACCATGGCAACTAGAGAACAGATCTCAGTGTACCTAATTATACTTTTAAGCAGTTAAGAACAACAGAAATAAGGCATACTTGGACAACTATGTGCTAACGTGCATGAGTATCTGCTCCAACTGATGTAACCATGGCGACTAAATGTATCCCACTCCTCTAGCTTTCGTGATGTCACCAGTTCGGCCGTTCTGTTTTTTTTTTTTTTTTTGGCAACCTGGTACTGTTTAGGAAATGTTGCCGTTCTGATGAAGGTTGCCGATGTTGAAACGCCTGGCCCAGCAACTACTCACTCCGACGTTGTGTTTGTTTTTATAAGTGAGCAATCAACCTTGTCTCGCTGTGAAGAGAAGGGTCATTTCATGCAGAACAGTTGAATGGAACGAATTAAGTTAGTAACGACTTTGTCATTATAAGTATTAAAAAGAAATAAAATAATAATGTTTGTTTACAAAGCTAGGCTGTTCGATAATATCAATGTTTAACTGTATGTGTTAGTCGGATTGACTGGCGCTAATTATTCTGGGCGTCTGGATCGTTGTCAGTGAAAATCCGTTCTAAGTTCGGAACGAGAAAATAACATACACGAACTGTTATGATGGGTTCGGTGGGAAAGTACAGAGCAAGTTCTTTCGTCCAATTATGTCGTAACTGATTGAAGTCCCCGATTCTCTCTTAACTAGTGGCCTAACCACTGACAGGCGTCAGTGTCTGACGGCCTCTCACTAACTTTAAACTGTTCTTCGTTTTGCTTTTTATCGGGGCATACCCCGCCTCTACCTGGGGTTCAGATTGGTCTCCGATTTTATCCTGAGAAATAGATTTTATTGCGTTTATCTAAAGCTCCTAAAAGTAATTTCAACACAGCTGCCAAATTCGTTTGTGATCGTTTATTTCTGATTTCGCCAACAGCTGAAAGATATCAGGACTGTCTCGCAGGATAATTAACTAGTGTCTATTTCGGACGACCCACTTAAGACCAATTGACCCGATTCGAGATTCAACATTCGACCGTCATTTCTAATTCCCGCTGAGTTCACTCTCATATAGACTTTGAGGAGTTAATTCTTTTTTTTCTTTATCTTTTGATAAGCCCATAAAATAATATAATTCGGTTTTCCTTTTCTCACAACCAACTGCGCGATACGTTCAGAGATTTTTAAGGTTTCTTTCTGTCTATTCATACTAGCGCAGTAATTGCACTATCGACCTTCGTAGGCTAACGGTCAACTCATACAGGCGCTGCCCGACACTGTCACATAGAGAACAGATCTACGTGTACCTAATTCCACTTTTAAGCAGTTAGGAACCACAGAAATAAGGCATACTTGGGCAACTTTGTGGTAACGTGCATGTGCTCCAACTTTGGTGCGACCATGGCGACTAGAGAACAGATCTCAGTGTACCTTATTCCACTTTAACAACACGCTAGAGGGCACGACGGTCGTCACCAAACAAAATGAGATCTAAAAATCGTAACAATAAGTAAATAAATTAACGGTATACCGGATAGAAGCAATTTTACCCCTTTAAACTATACTGATGACGTAAATATCTTCCAGTTTTTCCATTCTAGTTTTTTCAATTTTTGATTTTTCAATTAACTGTATTTATTGTTTTTATTATTTTTTATTATTATTTACTTAAAAAAAATTAAACAAAATTTTAAAACTTTTTACCTGTTATCTTTTTTTAATTTTTAAATTCTAAATTTAGCGTTTTTCCTTTTCTTGTTGAAATTAGCGTCGCTATATAATTAGGTATTTTACATTCTCCTAATTTTATTTCGGCACGAAGGTGTTTTTTTGTTGTTTGTTTGTTTTGGCTTGTATAATATTCACTCCAAACATGTTCTTTAATCCTTTACGTATTATTATTTTTTTTACCCTTGGATTTACTTCATCAACTATTGTTTATACTCTACTTAAGTAAGTCTCTCCGCCCCCCTCTCTCTCTCTCACACACACACACACACACACAATATATATATATATATATATATATATATATATTATTTTATTTATTTATTAATGCTTGTATTACAGAAGATCAGAGCAACATCGGTACCTTCGATTTAACATCCTAACAAAGCCCTCTTTATAGGGAGTCTCTTCGTCTCTTCAGCATATATATATATATATATATATATATATATATATATATATATAATGTAAATACCAATATTCGAATATGTCATTAGTAAGAAGTTAAGAGAAAAAATGTCTATTACTGATGAATATATATATATATATATATATATATATATATATATATATATATATATATATATATATATATAATTTTGTTATAGTCGAAATATAAAATCTTCTGATTATAAAAGAATGAAAGGAAAAGAAAAAAAACAAACACTGATTTTCGTGGAAATATGTTCCCCTTTCTTAGAAAAAATGACGTCATCACAGTTTTAGTATAAATAGAACGGCCCTTTACTCAAAAGTCAGTCAAAAAGTATTTGTCTTTCAAACTAAGTAAATCTCAACATGCGATTCTTTCAGCAACTATATTTCCTCGCTCTACTCGCAACATTGTGTCCGCTTACACCAGCGAAACAATACTCAACAACGCCGACCAATATAATTGCGGACGTGAAAGATTTTCTGATTCGTGAAGGGGATAGACTAATTGCTAACGGCACGCAAACCCCTTTGATTCCGAGCGACGACATTGTCGGCCAAATAATAAC
The DNA here is from genome assembly GCA_963556195.1 of Sepiola atlantica. NCBI lineage: Eukaryota > Metazoa > Mollusca > Cephalopoda > Sepiida > Sepiolidae > Sepiola > Sepiola atlantica. The sequence goes on along the minus strand of OY744519.1, from coordinate 30,297,156 downwards.
TCTTCTCAACTGCGGATCTTTTCCACACTCACCAAACAGTCATTTGCAATATTCCTTGGATTATGAGAATAGACATCTTCGATCATTCCAGACATGCGATCGATATTTTCAAACTATTCAAAACCCCGAATCCTTACAGGTGCACTGCCTACATGGAAAGTGGGTCTTTAATAAGATCCAGTGTGAAAGAATCACCTGCCCTCACCTGACAGCACCCGCCGGGGGTCACCTTTCAACTAGTGACAACACTTACAACACCACCGTCTACTTTTGGTGTTCTCTCGGTTTCACTATTAATGGCACTGACAAACTATTCTGTGAAGAAAATGGTCTCTGGAACTTACAACCCCCCACGTGTCACATATCATCTTGTCCCCCGCTTTCACCTCCTCGACACGGTTTCGTGTCCAGTCAGGAAGAAACTTCTGTCAATCAAAATGTTCTATTTACTTGCAAAAGTGAATACACAATAGTTGGAGATGCCGTTCTACGTTGCAAAAAAAATGGCCGGTGGAATACTACAGCTCCAGTTTGCAAAAAAATGTGCACCATTCCTAATTTTACAAATCGGTTAGAAGACGTACGATTAATCCCCAGTTTAAATTCACTTTCCAATGGTTCTCTGATCCAACAGGGTCAGCGTGTGATATTCTCCTGCAAATCTGGCTACACGGCCCCGTCATCCGGAATTGCCACCTGCATTACAGGAACCTGGAGGCCGATGATTCAATGCAGGACGACGTGTACACCTATACAAATCGCGAACGGGAGATATGTTTTATCCAAAGGTTCCTCCACCATTGAATATTTCTGTCTTCCTGGATACCAACTCGCCGGTCAACAAAAGTTATCTTGTATGCCTAACATGAAGTGGGATGACGAAATCCCGACCTGTACCAAAATGTGTACGCTTTCACGGCGCTTCGATGTGTTGACCTACCGAAATATGGACACGTACGAAATGATTCCTTTCGGGACGCAGATTGTAGACGAGACTCAGGTGTATGCGATATGTCGATCCAATTCCTCGCAAAGTAATCTCATTAAATGCGTTAAGGGAACAATTAATCCTGGATTTTGTGGTGTAAGGCTTGAGGATAGACGTTTAGAAATTTATCACGACGGTAAATGGTGCCAGATATGTGAAAAGTCTGATGCCTGTCGTCTGTTTGGATTTACACTGTATACTACAAACAGTTGTGGAAGATGTTGTGTTGTGTATTATATGTCAGAAATCAAGGTTTCCGCAACGTTTCGTAGGAGGGGGGGTCACTGTGTCTTCTGCAACTGAGATTTTCCAAAACCCGCTAGATCGAAACAAAAAAATCTCGAGAAAACGGCTGCATTTTTAACTTTTCGTACTCTTTTGTATTATTCGGACAAATGTGCATATTGTTGAACTCAGGAATCTGTACGGAATTTCGAACAGAATCCTTTATTTAATCCACGGGGGTAGTTTGTCCTCGTTCCGTCAACCATGAGCGGGTAGAAGTCTTCAGTAATTCATAATTGTTTTCTTAGTAATGCCCGCACTGAGTATTGAACCTTTTAACCACCAGAAAACTGTCTCTTAGAACTGATTATCACTTAGTACTTTTGTAGCGGTCATAAACAGACCTATTTTCTCTCTCCGAGAAATGTCCCCATGGAGTGAGCTGGTTACACACTGACCAATCAGATTCCTTCTGTCGGCTGAAGAACTACTTCAGCCCCCCTTGGGAATCATGAGCAGCCACCAAAGAGATCCCGGCGAGCAATGAGGAAACGCTTCTCTCTCTCTCTCTCTCTCTCTCTCTCTCTCTCTCTCTCTCTCTCTCTCTCTCTCTCTCTCTCCTGCCCCTGCCCACTGGACGCTCACAGTAAATACTATCTTCGCCTGAAGATAGTTGCTGACAGCTCTAAGAACTCTTAATTTCCTCTTCCTCTCTCGGACACTGTCCAAGTTTCTTTCTACCTATACCATATAAAATGTCATAAAAATGTTTTGTTAATTCATTTCGTGTCTGAAACCTAAGAGAGGGACAACGTCCCCCTTCTTTACACTTCATGCGTTACGCCACGAGTATAAATTACGAATAATACAAATTATCAATCATCATCTCAAAAATTCCGAAACATAATTTTCATACGCTATATAATCTTTTGTCTTGTTTTTTTTTATGAATGTTTTCATTTATTTTAATGTTAATTAAATTGTTATTTTAACTTTAATACTATTTGTATTTAGTTTAAATGTCAGCAAACAACAAACATACAAACAAGGGACGTAATTCATGAACGAGTTGTGTGTCTGACTAATTGAGAAATGTAAAGTTTAACAAAAGATTCCATGAGAAATGCCAGTATACTGAAATCATATGCCCTTAATAGGGTTAAGATGAAAATTCATATACACTAAATGTACAAAAGCAAGGAAATTCCCCAATTTTTACACTTTTATTGTCATTAAGGGTATACAGTATAAATCTCTATACATGAGTAGATGAAGTGTGTGAGGTGCACTGAAGAAAAATTCCTACCAGTAAAATACTTAACCCTGTTGTGCTCGCATACCCTTAATGACAATAAAAGTGTAAAAATTTGAGAATTTCCTTGCTTTTGTACATTTAGTGTATATGAATTTTCATCTTAACCCTATTAAGGGCATATGATTTCAGTATACTGGCATTTCTCATGGAATGTCACTACTTTTGTAAAGGCTATGCCTGGTCATTTTTAAGATTTTTTTTTTAATTTTCTGGAAAACTAAGGTATATGGTAAACTGAAATTAAAATGCCATCAACTAGACCCTAGAACCTGTATTTCTGCCAAAAATCAGCTGAATCCATCAAATAGTTGATGAGATAAAGGGTGGCATGTACGCACCTCCCTTGATTCAGAAATTCCGTCACGGGTACGCAAATCATACAAATATTTTTCAGTTTGTCTTATTTTTTACCCCATGTCTCGGTAATTCTGGATAAACACCACTTTTTTTCCCCATTATGTTAACTTTATGTAATTACTTTTAAAAAGTCATTGACCTAGATTTTAGATTTTTTCCGAGATTATTGTCTTTCCGGACATTCATACTTACAAAAGCTACACGTATAAATCAGGGCTGGGTTACTTTTCCGAATAACCGAAATCTGAAATTACGGTTGTGTGGTTGGCAAAGGAAATCTTCAGATTTTACAGGAAAAAAAAAACGCTAGCCACTAGATCCAAATTTTACAGATCTAGCGGGAACCCCATTGAATTGGCAACACTGGTCTCCTGCAAACAAAATGATGATTGATTTTTTTCGTTTAAATCACTAAGCACGAAAAGGGAGATAACTGAATCACATTGCAAGTTTATGAAACGACTACTTTGACATGAACGCCATTTTTTCTACAAAATAAAGGATAATTTAACTTCTCCCGTAGACGTGTTTAATCTTTTTTGTTTGTTTGTTTGTTTGTTTGTTTATTTTTTTTGCTAAAACATTGTTTCAGAATAGTGCCGAGATCTATTTCACTCGAACTATTGTATTTGACTAAAATAGGAATTGGCCCTTTTTGGGTTTATGTTAATGATCTAAGGGAGATAACTTATCTCGATTTTATGCTTGTATTTTGTAACAAATATAGAAAAACAAGGAACTTTTTTAAAGATTTCAAAAATATAAAACGTTTTATTTACAAAAACAAGAGACTTTTATTCAAGAAAATGTTTATTAACAAACAAAAACCTTAGATTAAAGAAACAATATAAAAAAAAAGTAAAGAAACAATGTTAACGAATGAAAACCTGAGAGACAATATTAAGTTAAAGGGTAGTTTAGAGTCCTGAACATTATGCGATAAAAATTGCGTATAGGCGATAAAGATTGTTTCCTGTTGTTTTTGTTACATATTAGTAAATAAGGAACCATTTTGAGTTAAAATCTAATTAGTTTTACGCATGGAATCTTAGGAAAAACACGCTTGAAATGTGTAAATAATTGCTAGAGAGTAAAAAATGGAGTCTTCATATTAACAGAAGTAATTGTTTGAAGACTCCATATTTTTTCTTCTAGCGATTATTTACACACTTCAAACGTGTTTTTCTTAAGATTACATGTGTAAAACTAATTAGATTTTAACTTGAAATATAGAGTCGAGTCTTCAGTCAGGTAGGATGCTTTACATCCAGTTTAGACCACTCCTTTGTACCTTTCTTTAGCCGACTGACACTGTGGGTTTATGTAGGTGATCCAGGGCTCTGAAGTTGTATTTTACAAGATGGCTTTCCATAAGGCGGTCAAACCTGGCTTTAAAAGCGTTCACCGAAGGGGCTTTGACAACCTCTTCTCGCAATCTGTTCCACCAGGGAATCACTGTTACTAACGAATGACAGTCTTTTGCTTATCTTAGTAGCATTTCTTGTCAGTCGTAGATTATGTCCTCTTGTTTTAGAATCCCCCTGAATTTCTGATATGCATGTCGTAGTGTCATACAGGCCATGGACATATTTATACGTGTTGATGAGATCTCCCCTCAGTCTTCTGTACAACAGCGATGGAAGCTTCAGGGCTTTGAGCCTTTCTTCATATGAGAGGTCACGTAGACCGGCCACTCTTTTGGTTGCTTTTCTTTGCACATTTTCGGTTCTTTATTTACTAATATTTAACAAAAACAACACCAGCAAACAATATTTATCGCCTATACGCAATTTTTTATCGCATTATGTTCAGAACTCTAAACCACCCTTTAACCCAATATGAACATTGGGCGATTATGCAGTAGAGTTAACAAGAAAAAAAGGGGTGAAAAATTTTTTTTTACAACAAATAACTTTTACTAAACGCAAGAATCGGTTAAATATTTAATTTTCGACCGATTGGTGACAGTTATTAGTTGTATTTTTGTTTAATTTTCGATTTTTCAGACAGACAAAGAACCTTCACAGGTAAAGGAATGGCAGCCATCTTGAACCCTTGTTTTACAAGTCTTCTAGGCTGCGATACGAAAGCTGAAAAGAAACAACTTAAAAAAAAATAGTTCCAAAACTGAAAAGCTACGTAGATCGATAGAAGATTAAATTTTCTTGCGTTTGGTAAAAGTCGGCAGTACTTTTTGTCCCCGCCATTAGAATCCACTGGCCGCCAGGATTTGTCTCACGTGACTCACATGAACCAATCAATCGCAATCATTTAAAAATAGAGACTCGTCTTCATTATTAAAAATAAGCATCGAATTGTCATTTTAACCCCTACCCCCCACTGAATACAATATATTTCTTTTCGGTTTATTTTTATTTTGTTATTTTTCAAAATACAATTAACGTTGATGGATTTTCAAGCCTATTCGGAAAAGTACAAAATTTATTTATTTATTCATGAAATTCGAGTCTTGTTTGTTTGTATTTTCTTTGGCGAATAATAATAATTAAAATTGAATTGTTTTCTGTTTTCGGTTAGAACTTGCGATTCTTTTAAAAGAATACAAGAAAAAACGAATCGATAAAAGCACACGTTTATTTCTGAGGATGGGGGTCATTTTATTCGAAAATCCATCTCCACATAAAAGGGAGCACTTCGGATTAAATGAAAATAAAAATTGCCGCGGTCTAGTAGGATTTCTCCTTCACTGACCGAGGGGAAGAGGGTACTTTTGCAGTTTATGGACCCGGGCCGTGATATTTTAAAAATAGGATTTGCAACTTAAATTAAATTTTTACGGTATCTTTTGTTTATTAAATTGTTAGATGAAAGTACAGAATAGTTAACAAAGCTCCCCCTATGTTAAGAATTGTTTTCTAAATAATAACGTTATTATTTATTAACATTTATTAAAAACAAATTACAATGTTCTTTTAAATAAACAATAGATACCGTAAAAATTGAATTTAACTTGCAAATCCTATTTAAAAGAACATTGTAATTTGTTTTTAATAAATCTTAACAAAGCTCCCCCTATGTTAAGAATTGTTTTCTAAATAATAACGTTATTATTTATTAACATTTATTAAAAACAAATTACAATGTTCTTTTAAATAAACAATAGATACAGTAAAAATTGAATTTAACTTGCAAATCCTATTTAAAAGAACATTGTAATTTGTTTTTAATAAATGTTAATAAATAATAACATAATAAATATATATATATATATATATATATATATATATATACTAGCAAAAACTACCCGTCCTCCGGGCGGCAATTACTGACGGAAACCAAAGAAGTAATTTTCATTTAACATTTTGGTAATTTAGAGGAAATTTTTTTAAATGATGATTATCGTAGTGTTATTTGATATATTCCAATATGGGGGAAATATATTGTGCATGAACATCGTCAAAGATCAAAGTGTAGTGTCTGTTCCGATGGATACTGCACGCCTGTCCTGTGCAGTTCTGGGAGGTCCACCCTCCCGGGCTTCGCCTCCCCTCTTTGGGGAGGAGTAGGTTTATTGCTTGCTGTCTGAAGCGCCCCTACCGGGGAATGCCGACGGGGCTGCCCAGGCAATTTTTAAATGGCCAGAGTGCTCACCTCTCGAGCGCTGGCTTTTAACCCCACTTGCTCGACCCGATCTTGGGTCACATCTTACTTGTGGGAGTAAGATAAAACTGGCCTTGTGCCTAACTCCGCGAGGAGTAAATAAACATCGTCAAATTTTGTTTTTTTAAGAAAAAACAACAAAAAGATCAATTTATATGATTTTTAAAATATCCAACATCGATAAATTTTATTTTGTTTCAGCATAAAAATTTAAATGAATTCCCCATTAAAACTGGTTATATCATGAAATGAATAAACATAAGGGTGGAACGTCGATTAGTCAAATACTCCATTTTCATATTAGTGAGTAATTAGAAATGGGTACTTTGTACTTTTCACCTTTATTATAAAAGAAAGAAAAATACGTAAAGAATATTTAAAAAAATACTTTTTTTTGTAATTTAGAAAGATTAGAGGAGGTTTATTTCATTTCTCTGACAAATCATCATCATCATCACCATCATCATCATCATCACTATCATTACCAACATGTTAATTCCTTGGCCTTTTGGCTAGGAGCAAAATGTAGTATCTGTACTGAATCTGCACTTAGTTTTGATGTTCTCTGTCAGTGAAGGAGAATTCCTTCTAAACCGAGGAAATTGAAATGTTTGTTCCAATTCAGAGTGCCCATTTTGGGGGAGCTGGATTCTCCCCAAGTTAAATATTGACATTGTGCCTAACTCTGCTCTCGTGAGAGGAAGTAAATAGGAATAGGAACAGCAACAATAACAACAACAACAAATTTATTAAAAAAAGAATAAACGCATGTATTTAATTATTAACGGATTAGAAAATATTAATTCATTAGAAACTTAAAAATAAATATGCAAATGAGAGGATGATATCATGATGAACAAACTACATACACTGACCCCCCCCCCCTCAAAGAAGAGGTTAATGCCTGGGAGGATGATATCATGACAACAGAATAGATAGTACACTAACTCCCCCCACACACAAAACTGGTAATCGTGGGGAAATGGTATCGTGGGGAAATGGTATCGTGAGGAACGAATGTATACTGTACGGCCTCCCCCGAAGAGGAGGTAATGTTTGTGAGGAATGTATCATGACGAATGAAAATATACTACAGAGAATTAAATAAGCATAAACCGTTTTAATGTCGATATAGTTAGAATAGGTGGAAAAAAATTTTACATTTATTTATTTAGATAACATTAAAAACCATGGCAAGTTTCATTGTCCACGTGAAACGCTTAAATTAAAATTGGCTGGAAAAATAAAGTCACCATCTTTATAAACAAAGATGAATATGCTGGCTAAGGAAGAACGATAACTTTCATAATTTAAAAAGATATGTTTATTATAAACTTGAGTTATCGTTCTTCCTTAGCTAGTATTATGGTGAACGAACATATACTACACTGCCCCCCCCCCCCTGACAGACGATAATATCATGATGAACGAACACGACTTCCCTCCACCCAAAAAAGAGGAAGTCATTCTTGCGTGGACGGTCTTATGAGAACAGAACCGATACTACATTACCCCCATCCTTAAAAGATATTCTGACTAAATCGAGTCTTGGGGATCTTTCATTCGGAAGAGGTAATTCTTGGGAGGACAGTCTTATGACAACAGAACCGATACCACACTACACCGTCCATTAAAAAATATTCCAATTTAACCATTTTTTTTTAATTTAAAAATGCCTAGTCACAAAAAAATATTTGTTATAGTTCCGTGGCCTTTTGGCTAAGATCAAAGTGTAGTATCTGTTCTCGAAGCTCAGCGATATTTGACACTTTACTAAAGCTGGAAGTAAATTATCTCCCTTGAAAATGAAATTCTAAATAAGTTTTTAAACGCTATCATGTTTTTAATAAAATCTCTTTATCTGATCTTATTTATAATTATAATAATAGTACTATCGATAAAACGATAGCGTATGTAGAAGAACATTTGACAATACAAAGTAAAAAGGTATATTACAGAATATTAATTTATTAAAAACTTAAAAATAAATAAATATGCAAATAAGCAAAATCGAAATTTGTTTGAGTGCGTAAGAGATGCCTATATATAGGGTATTTCAATATATTCGTATATCATTAGAATTAAATAATCGTATCGTGTTTTGATATTAATATAATTAGCATACATATAATTAACTAACGCATTTCATTTATCATTTAGATATATTAGATTAGATATATTTATATATATATATTTAAAGTGTGTGTATTAAGACAGCATTTTCTCATTTATGCAAACATTGTTAAAAATAACAGAATTTGTCTATTTAATTATGCTTTTTTATTTTTTCAATTTTCTGTTATTTTTTGTTTTGTTATTAAAATCAAAAACAAAAAATAAATGTTCCATAGGTTTCACAAACGTTTTCGATTCTTCGTCGATACATCCTCAGGTGTCAAAAGTAAATTAACAAAAAAGCTGGAGAAAGAAGAGAATGGGGGATGTTTAAGAATGATCAGTACAGTCGCGGACGGGGTCCAAAAAACGAACGAGAATGGGGTTATAAAAACAAATATGCAACAAGTGAGTTTAACCTACGTCGAGAAGAGATAATTTCCTACCTACCTGTGAAATTGGTTTGTGTGTTTAACGTACTATAAATGGGTTTGTAATAGATGTAAAAAAAAAATGATTGTCCATTTTCGCCATGTATTTGTACCAGACAAAATGTCCGCCGATCCAGCCTCGATTTCGTCGCAGCCTTCACCTTGAGGTCACGGGTTACGGCGTGTGTGTGTGTGTTTTTTTACTGGGACTCATAAGCAAAACGTCTTTTTTAGCCTTTTTTTATATATATACTGTTGATTTTCTCAATTTTTTATTTTTCTTCAATAAATGTTCTATCACTATACTGTTGCTTTTCTCAAATTGTTATTTCTTCGAAAAATGTTCTATTTTAGAATAGTTCCAATGGTGCAAAATTATGAAATTTTTTATTATTTTAGATGTTAGGAGGGGTGGGGGATCACTTTCCTATATAAGTTATACGTAAAGTGAGCACGCATTTCTTAGCCAACGAATCTCACCTCTCGTATTTCGACCCCTAAAAAAAAAAGTTTCTACTTTTTGGGGCAAATTACATGTAAACAGCCTCAACAAATATCTGCGTGAAACTGTTAGGGATAACTAACGAAACGATTTATCTCCCTTGCATCATTTCGGTAAGGTTAAGAGTTATCGCCTTTTTCAAATAGAGTCTTGCCCGGAGAAAAGATAAACAGACCGACGTCGTGAAACTGTGTATATTTCATCTCGCGTTACAGCGGCAATTAACTCATTATTTCATTTTTGTCAGTTGGAATAAATTTGTTAAAAGTTTCTGCTGATATTTTATCCATTTTTCTTTATCAAATATTATTGATTAAACCTAAATTACAAGGTTTACAAAAGTGGCGACGGAGGATGAGATAAACTTACATTTTTCAAAGAAAAAAAAAAGTTGGCGACGAAGGATTTTTCAACAAAAAAAATGGATTGCAGTATTCAACAATTATTACAACAACAATTACGGTTAATGGAATTATTTTCAGAGAGATTTTCCACACCCACATCGTCGATTTCAGAAACAAATCTTAGGACGTCTACAGATTTTATTTCTCAAACAATAACGGAATTTCGTTATGACCCAATGGCAAATTCGACGTTCGAAACATGGTTTGCGCGTTTCGAGGAAATTTTTCGAGTGGATTTCAAGGATCAAGCTGACGACTGGAAGGTAAGACTTCTGTTACGTAAGCTTGGGACGTCGGAGCATGATCGGTATGTAAATTACATATTGCCAAAACATTCTCGTGACTGCGATTTTCAAAACACAGTACAAATTCTCACTCAGATTTTTGGTGAGCATATTTCATTATTCAATATGCGTTTTAATTGTCTTAGCATAACGAAATCTTCCTCGGACGATTTTTCAACGTATGCAGGCCTTGCAAACAAAGAATGTGAACGTTTTAAAATCTCTTCCATCACAGATGCTCAGTTCAAATGTTTGATTTTTGTGTGTGGGTTGAGATCGGCAGACGAAGCAGACATTCGCACACGGATTTTGTCAAAAATAGAACAAAATCCAGACATAACATTGCAACAAGTTGCCGTAGAATGCCAGCGTATAGTGAATCTAAAACATGATTCAACTATGGTGCAACAAGCATCCGCATCCATGGTAAACACAGTTCAAAAACAACGTCGGCCCACCTCACCGACTTCAAAATCAGTCCAGCCCCCAACAGCTTGTTGGAATTGTGGCAACTGGCATTTTGTGCGATACTGCACCTTCAAGACACACCGCTGTCGCAGCTGCAATCGACTCGGACATAAAGAGGGATTTTGCACCCTCCAGAACGAAAACCAACCCATAATAGGCAAACCTCACATACACACAACAGGTAACGACAACAGCACAGTTTTTCAAAAACAAACAGTCTGATAGCAACTTTTCTCTCAAAACAAAAATCCAAACGAAAATATGTTACAGTACAATTGAATGGCCATCCTATTCAATTGCAAATCGATACAGCATCAGATATAACTATTATATCACAAAAATTATGGGAAGCCATAGGCCAGCCTTCATTGACACCAATAAGTCAGGTAGCACAGAGTGCTTCTGGAGATTGTGTTCACATCACGGGTCAATTACCCGCTACCATCAAAATGAAAGGAAAAACGGTGTCAGGCACCGTATACATAACAAACGCATGCCATAATTTGCTAGGACTTGATTTTATCGAGTTACTAGGTCTTCTCGACATTCCACTCAACCAAATATGTGAGGTGGTGTCCACATCGTCACCTCAGAGCAGTAAACACAACCTCAGCAAGAAGAAACAGCAACGGCGGCGGCGGAACAATCGACCAACCACCAACCTTTCGTTTGGACCAACCTTTGGCTCCACTTCAACAGGAACTCCCACAATAATATCAACACCAATGATTACCACAGGGAATCCTAAAATCACCACAACATCATGACCTACTTCAACAACATCAGTTCGATGGGAGTCTACTAAGGGTATGACTGATAAAACCCTCATACTTGATGACTACATTAGTGGAACACCAAACTCTCCAGTAAGTGATGGCAGACCTGATGGACCTGGATGGATTGTACCAGCGCCGACTACATCTACTGACCCCAAACCTAGCATCACCGTTAAACTGACTGATGACCCTCAAGGGGTAGAGTTGCTCAAGGTTGATGTGACCAGTAATGCTGAGAAAATCACAATTCCTGTACAACGTCCAGGATCAGAAGATTTTGTAGAAATTCCTGATGGCACTAAAATCACTGGTCCATTCATCTCAACCACATTTGACAAAGTTATGGCAATCAAGGTGATTTTGGAAGAAAAGGCAGTTGATCAGAATCCAGACTACAAAGTATGGCTGGATATTGAAGCATGTTTCCATTTGCCAACATCTCCAATAACATCATCTACAGAGAAAATTACCACAGCAGGACCAACCACCTCCTACATGAAGCAAGCACCAATTCACCATCGAGTCAATTACCCACCAGAGGTGTACCAGCCAGGACCCCACCTCAATTGGTATGGACCGCCACAGCCTCAACAACAGGCTACACAGCATCTCCCGCCTGGTCGTCCAGCAGCAGCAGCAGCAAGGTTCGGGTCCTTGCAATACAACAGTCCTAAGCAGAAATTGCGCACAATGTTGCGTGCTCGTCAGCCATCAACCCAGGGTTACATTCAGCATAACACACGTTCGGTCGCCACCGAACCATCCTCAATCCAACGGACAAGCCGAAAGATTTGTAGACACATTCAAAAGAGCACTACTAAAAGCAAGACGGGAGGGAACAACAGAGGAGATAATACATGCTTTCCTCCTTTCATATAGAATAACACCAAATGGAGCTGTGAAGAATGGTCTATCACCAGCAGAGGCACTTATGGTACGAAAACTCCGTACCACACTAGACACTTTACGTCCCAGCCACAAAGGCAACAACCAAGCCCTAACAAAACAAAAGCATTTTCAGTTGACACACCAGTGTTTGCTCGGAATTACAGACCTGGCCGGCTAAACTGGGTACCAGGCATCATCCGCAAAATAAATGGACAATTCCTGTATGATGTTCAAGCCGGAAATCAATTCTGGGCACGGCACAAAAACCAGTTGCGTCTCAAATACTCTGTAGACAACTTAGTGGACAACAGAACAACCATTCCGTTTGATTTGTTAATGGACACATTTGAACTGCCATCTCCATCACCTCCCATGCAGACAAGTACAAGTGAGAATTGTCAAAGACCTCACAAGAGTTGGCCAAAGCGCAGTCGCACTAGAGTCAAGCACCTCCAAGTTGACCCCAGGTGCGCTCGATACAGTTAAAGACTAAAACGGGGAGATGTTAGGGATTACTAACGAAACGATTTATCTCTCTTGCATCATTTCGGTAAGGTTAAGAGTTATCGCCCTTTTCAAATAGAGTCTTGCCTGGAGAAAAGATAAACAGACCGACGTCGTGAAACTGTGTATATTTTATTTCGCGTTACAGCGGCAATTAACTCATTAATTTATTTTGTGTCAGTTGTAATAAATTTGTTAAAAGTTTCTGCTGATATTTTATCCATTTTTCTTTACAAATATTATTGATTAAACCTAAATTACACGGTTTACAAAAGAAACCAATGTAATAATTAGCAGGACCGGCGAGACAGTTATAAAAGTAGGGGGGGCGGTTAAACACATGCATATATAACTTCATTATTGATGACCGTAAAGTGGGGGAGGCAAGTCAAAAAGTGTGTGTGGGGGGGGTGAGCCCCCCTGCCCCCCCGGTGCCGCCGTCCATAATTAGTTTTATTATTATTGTCGGAGATACATTCTTCCATAGGGTGTTAGAACTGATATATTACGTTGGTTCTTTCTATTGTGTTTTGTTAACTACGTTGTTAGATGTTTTAACTGTTTTTATAATAAATAATGAATCTCATTTTATTAGTACAGTTGATGGGTGATATATATCGATGCTTTATATTGTTGAGAACTGTTTCATCCAATTTAAAGTTCGGTTGCACCTGGTTACAATAGAATAGTTTAATCTAGTGCGAATTATTTATTAGTGGTATTGTCTAGGTTTCTAATCATTAATTTAATTTGATCGACTACAAGATAATTAGGAAATTGTTTTTTAATTATAACTTGTTTAATGCCTATGTGTGTGTGTATATATGTATATATATGTCTATATAATTATATCTAATATACTAATATATATATATATATATATATATGAGTATATGAAAGGATAAAAATAATCCGACGGTATGAAATTAAAAATGGAAAAGCGGAAGACCTTTTCGCTACAACGTTTCGCCTAAATTTCACGTGGGCTTTGTCAAGAGCGGACGAAGAATACAAACATGACAAAAGACGAGAAAGTCTGTAAATTATCGGGGAATATATATAGTGGTTGGGTTCATGTTGAGATGAAGGGTATGCAAAAAAAAAAAAAAAAAAAAGAAATAAATATATATATATATGCACATAAATGTGATCGAGACATATATATAACACATATACATACATATATATCAAATATACGTCTTTTGTCATTTTTGTATTCTTCGTCCGCTCTTGACAAAGCCCACGTGAAATTTGGGCGAAACGTTGAGCGAAAAGGTCTTCCACTTTTCCATTTTTAATTTCATATATATATATATAATTATATATATATATATATATATATTAGTATATTAGATATAATTATATATATATTAGTATATTAGATATAATTATATATATATATATATATATATTAGTATATTAGATATAATTATATACATATATATATATATATATATATATATATATATATTAGTATATTAGATATAATTATATATATATATATATATTAGTATATTAGATATAATTATATATATATATATATATATTAGTATATTAGATATAATTATATATATATATATATATATTAGTATATTAGATATAATTATATATATATATATATATATATTAGTATATTAGATATAATTATATATATATATATATATATATTAGTATATTAGATATAATTATATATATATATATATATATATATATTAGTATATTAGATATAATTATATATATATATATATATATATATATAATTATATCTAATATACTAATATATATATATAATTATATCTCATATACTAATATATATATATAATTATATCTCATATACTAATATATATATATAATTATATCTCATATACTAATATATATATATAATTATATCTCATATACTAATATATATATATAATTATATCTCATATACTAATATATATATATATAATTATATCTCATATACTAATATATATATATATATATATATATATATATATAATATGTTTATAGTCAAAATATAAAATCTCTTGATTGCTAAGAATGAGAAGAAAAAAAATTATTTGACTTAACTACCCTTATCTTTAAGGTTGTGTTGATACTTGTCCGTTTATACTCTACTTAAGTTTCTCTCTTTCTCTATCTCTCTCATATATATATATATATATATATATATATATATATATATATATATATTAATTTAGTTATAGTTCAAATATAAAAAGATAAAATCTCCTGATTATAAAGAATGCAAAGACAAGAAAAAGAAAAATGTTATTTTCTTGGAAATATGTTCCCCGTTCTTAGAAAGAATGACGTCATCATGGGCAGTTTTAGTATAAATAGAGCCGGCCTATACTCAAAAGTCATCAGTCAAAAAGTATTTCTCTTTCAAAGTAATTAAATCTCAACATGCGATTCTTTCAGCAACTATATTTCCTCGCTCTACTCGCAACATTGTGTCCGCTTACACCAGCGAAAGAATACCCAACAACGCCGACCAATATAATTGCGGACGTGAAAGATTTTCTGATTCGTGAAGGAGATAGACTAAGTGCTAACGGCACGCAGACCCCTTTGATTCCGAGCGACGACATTGTCGGCCAAATAATAACTCTTCTCAACTGCGGATCTTTTTCACACTCACCAAACAGTCATTTGCAATATTCCTTTGATTATGAGAATAGACATCTTCGATCATTCCAGACATGCGATCGATATTTTCAAACTATTCAAAACCCCGAATCCTTACAGGTGCACTGCCTACATGGAAAGTGGGTCTTTAATAAGATCCAGTGTAAAAGAATCACCTGCCCTCACCTGACAGCACCCGCCGGGGGTCACCTTTCAACTAGTGACAACACTTACAACACCACCGTCTACTTTTGGTGTTCTCTCGGTTTCACCATTAATGGCACTGACAAACTATTCTGTGAAGAAAATGGTCTCTGGAACTTACAACCCCCCACGTGTCACATATCATCTTGTCCCCCGCTTTCACCTCCTCAACACGGTTTCGCGTCCAGTCAGGAAGAAACTGATATCAATAAAACTGTTCTATTTACTTGCAAAAGTGAATACACAATAGTTGGAGATGCCGTTCTACATTGCAAAAAAAATGGCCGGTGGAATACTACAGCTCCAGTTTGCAAAAAAATGTGCACCATTCCTAATTTTACAAATCGGTTAGAAGACGTACGATTAATCCCCAGTTTAAATTCACTTTCCAATGGTTCTCTGATCCAACAGGGTCAGCGTGTGATATTCTCCTGCAAATCTGGCTACACGGCCCCATCATCTGGAATTGCCACCTGCATTACAGGAACCTGGAGGCCGATGATTTAATGCAGGACGACGTGTACACCTATACAAATCGCGAACGGGAGATATGTTTTATCCAAAGGTTCCTCCACCATTGAATATTTCTGTCTTCCTGGATACCAACTCGCCGGTCAACAAAAGTTATCTTGTATGCCTAACATGAAGTGGGATGACGAAATCCCGACCTGTACCAAAATGTGTACGCTTTCACGGCGCTTCGATGTGTTGACCTACCGAAATATGGACACGTACGAAATGATTCCTTTCGGGACGCAGATTGTAGACGAGACTCAGGTGTATGCGATATGTCGATCCAATTCCTCGCAAAGTAATCTCATTAAATGTGTTAACGGAACAATTAATCCTTTGTTTTGTAGTGTAAGGCTTGAGGATAGACGTTTAGAAATTTATCACGACGGTAAATGGTGCCAGATATGTGAAAATTCTGATGCCTGTCGTCTGTTTGGATTTACACTGTATACTACAAACAGTTGTAGAAGATGTTGTACATTCGATTCACGTGCTTTCGCTGATACATCAGAACTGAAGATTTCCACGAAGTTCTCTAAATATAATTATTATAGCTGCGTCCTCTGCCATGTTGCCAACTGAGATGTTCGAAGCCCGTTAGATCGAAACAAAACAATCTCTAGACAAACGCTAGATTTCAACTTCTCTTACTTGGACATGATCGTCATTTTTTTCTACAAAAGAAGAAATCATTCAACCTCTCTCGTAGACGTGTTTATTTTTTTCTTATTTTTTTCAAAAACATTGTTTCAGAATAATGCCGAATCCATTTCACTCTAATAATGTACTTGACTAAAATAGGAATTGACCCTCCTTAACTCAAAAAGGGGAAATTTATATATATATATATATATATATATATATATATGTGTGTGTGTGTGTGTGTGTGTGTGTGTGTGTGTGTGTGTGTGTGTGTGTGTGTGTGTGTGTGTGTGTACAGATTGTAAGATTGTATATGCATATACTTATTAAGCTACTTGTTGCTCGTACATGTGCACGTACACATATATACTCACATTTGTGGGCAATTAAATACATAATAATATTTACACTATTAATATTTCTATGTTGTTGTATTATTCAATGTATCTTTCTCTCTTCTCTCTGAACATTTCACTTTCCTATCTCCCACTATATTTTGTCAAATAATCAGGTTGTTTTTTTCCACACAGGATATATTGAACATACACCTATATGCATGTTGTATATGTACACAGATTGTATATGCATATACTTATATGCTCATAATAATTTAATATTTGTTGATTTCGACTTCCATAAAAAAATTTTAATAAAAAATTTATAATTCACAGATAATTGGATAAATAGGAATAAATAAATACATTCCACACATAAATAAATTAAACTAGTAAATAGTATTCCCATCTCTCTTTTTCGCCACACTTTTCATTTTTTCATCATACTTTTTCCGGTTTTTTTTTTAACTTTTCACTTTTACATAGAAATTATTTGTTTTTCTTTCTTCCTTCCTTCTTTATTTAAAAAACGTGGCATTTACAACCCAGCTCAGACTTTTTCGCCCCCACTTCACCATCGACCCCTGTTTCACTTGACCCAAACAAGAACAGCAGCCGAACGCTTCTTCGTTAAAGGCTAAATGATAAACTCATTTCAAACCAGCACATCACTCCCCGCCCTAGGGACTCTACAGACTGCTGCTGATACCGCGCAGCCCCTTTTTTGTCTTTTTTGTCATTTTTATTTTTATTTTGCTCACAGACCAGCCGAGCCTCGCCGCTCCTAAGCAAGTAAG
The DNA here is from genome assembly GCA_963556195.1 of Sepiola atlantica. NCBI lineage: Eukaryota > Metazoa > Mollusca > Cephalopoda > Sepiida > Sepiolidae > Sepiola > Sepiola atlantica. The sequence goes on along the minus strand of OY744519.1, from coordinate 30,279,156 downwards.
AAGTGATGCTTGTATAATTTTTTCTTCATTTTTCTTCATCCCGAGGAAGTCTTACAATAAAGACGAAACGTTGATGAACACATAAATATTATAGTTATTATTTTTTTTCATTTTCCATTATATATATATATATATATATATATATATATACAGGGCTTTACGGAGCCCTCCAAAAAGGAGCGCGCTCCAGGACCACGCTCCTTTTTGCTGGAGCGAAGGAGAAGAAGGCTCATTTTATATTGAGCGGGAGTGGAGCGTGAGCAACTCCATTTGGGACTAAAGAACGTGGTTTTATCACTCCGCGCTCCAAAATTATTTGATTTTATAAGGTTTAAAACTTAAAATAAACTTTAAAATTTAAAACAAAAAAAACAATGTGTGAAAACATTAAAAAACAAAAAAACAATAATATTGTCTGTATTAAGAATTTTAAACCAAAAACAATTTGAGAAAACAATAAAAAAAATGTTCAAAACAATAAAATAAAAAACAAATAAATTATTTAAAAAAAAATAGATCCAGTATTCTGTTAATTATTTGTTTAATACGAAATAAAAGTAATTCATTCATTCGTTCAACAAGTCTGAAATTGGTATTAATTGTGGAGAAAGTATTTTTATCATTTCTGGACATCCGTATATGACAAACGACGTCATTTGCTGCGGAGTGAAAATGAAAATATGAAAGTCACAAATCGCCTATCATTGTAGATTAACACCCTCAGTTTAAAAAAAAAACGAGATTCTACTTTTTTTAGGTAATTACGTGTGAACACCCTAAAAAACTTAGCAGAAAGAAAAAAATATTTAAAAAAACAACAATTATTTTAGAATTTAGAATGGAGGGTCAGTTTCAGATATTGACTTTACATGAAATGATCACCTATTTCCGGGCCATTCTAGTGTTTTAGGGCAATTAACCTTTTTTTTTTTTTTTTGCTATGTCTGATTTTGGTGTGAACTAACCCAGGAGTAGGGTTTGTAGTAACAAAAATTAGTTAACTGCTATAAAATGTTAGAATGGCCCGGAAATGGATAATCATTTTACGTTAAATTTATATATGAAACTGATCGCAAACTTAAAATTCTAAAATATTTTTTCTTCTTGCCAAGTTTTTCGGAATGTTCACACGTAATTGCCTAAAAAAGTAAAATCTTATGGCGTTTTTAATCTACAGATTTCCCTTTTTATGTTTAACTAAATTCCTATGTTTGTCATCGTTCCCCCCCCCCCCCCATTGTCTTTGTGTCTAAAAAGTTGTAAGACCGGCCTTTACCATGGCCACCGAGAGTTGACAAGGCCAAGCAACTAACTTCCTGCCCCCCTCTGACGTCACTGCATTCCGTGTCAAAACAAGGACCGTAGTAATAACAATAAGAAGGCATTTCGACTTCTCCATTCACTAAATAATCCATCAAAATTCAGGAACTCAACCAATTTTAATGAAATTTTCAGTATTTATTAATTAATGATCACGGAATATAATAAATCCAAACTTTATTATAAAGCTTGGTGCAAATGTATTATTTCTTGTAAACAAAAAACACCTTTACTAAAGTTATTCAAAATATCAAAACATGTTGACCATATATTTAAAACAAAACATTAGAAAACTTTAAAAATTGCATGTAAAAAAAGAAAAGAAAAGAACACGATTCGATTCATCTTGAAACTGATCTTTATTCAATATAAAGTTAAAGAAAATAATAATTAACGATCAAATACTGCAAAAAACTTAATTATGAATTACCATTATTTAGACTTCTAACCCAATAAACCGTAAGTAATTCAGACTTTGAAATTTGTTTAAAAATTATACCAAAAAAAAGTTCATATTTTGGATAACTTTAGTAAAGGTGTTTTTTGTTTACAAGAAATAATACAGTTGCACCAAGCTTTATAATAAAGTAATGGATTTATTATATTCCATGATCATTAATTAATAAATACTGAAAATTTCATTAAAATTGGTTGATTTCCTGAATTTTGATGGATTATTTAGTGAATAGAGAAGTCGAAATGCCTTCTTATTGTCATTACGACTGCCATTGTTTTTACACGCAATGCAGTGACGTCATTTTCTAGCCAACTGGCCTGTAGTAACTCTCGGTGGCCACGCCTTTACACGTCGCCCCGCTACAATTTCAATAAAAAATATTACCATTAAGAGTAAATTATCGAAAGAGATGAAGGGGTCGAGTTTCATGCTTGTTCTCAATAGTGTTACATCAAAGGGAAATAACTCCGAAATAAAACACTGAGTTACGTCCCTTATCAATCCTTTTTATTTCACAAAAAATTGAATGGAAAATATTCTTGGTAAGTTTAGAAACAACTTTTAAGAATCACGTTTTACTTTTGATTAGAAAATCATCAAATGTTTGACAAATAAAATAACCAACCTTATTTAAAAGTATAAAGAAAGGTTTCCAAACACACTGCATCATTTTTTTTATATAACAAGTCGTTTTCGTTGCGACCCTAATATTTCTGTTCATTGACTTGAATTTCTTTTTCGTCATTTGTTGTTTTTTTTTTCGGTATACAAATGCAGAATAGTCGGCGAATGCTGAGATCGCCGTCGGAAACAGATTGCAATTTTTTTTAATGTGTATCGGCGATAAAAATAGTTTTATGAATTTTTTTTGTTTGTTTATTTTTTTTTAGATTCATTTCGAGTTAAAATCTATTTAATATTAGGATTACGCATTAAATCTGAAGAAAAACAAGTTTAAAATGAATAAATATGCTATCACAATTGTATCGAAGTTTTTCCAAGATGGCTTCATACTTGTAAAAACGTCGATTGGGCTGGCATACTCATTTTCAATATGGGTGGGACATAATGGCTGAAAATTTCAGATTCATGCGAGTAGTATTTTTTGTGTTCATTTATACATAAATAACACTAAACAATCAAACATTTTAAAAATTTTGCAAAATTCAGAAGGTGCAGGCCACTAGTTTTTGGCTATTTTACATTCATGAAAACCCTTTCACAGCCTGAAAATGGTCCTAAATTAAAGTACTATATCAGATTTAACCATCTATATCCATTCATAGCTTTGGAGGATGTTTTATAGGTACGTGCAAAATCAATGGCCGATTCCCAAAATGAAAAAACATTTTGACCCCCCTTCACTTAAAAATTCACTAAAATTCAGGAAATCAACCAATTTTACTGAAATTTTCAATATTTATTAATCAACAATCACGGAATATAATGAAACCATTATTTTTTTTTAAATCTTAGTGAAAATGTATTATTTCTTAAAAAGAAAATACACCTTTACTAAAGTTATATTTTTATATATTAATAAAAAAAAAATGCATGATTTTTTAACTGTTGCTTATGTAAATAAAGGATCGTAGATGTTAACAATTAAATTTTTTTTTCAAAATATTTCGTATATATTATGAAAAAGGCCAGTAAATATCGTGTTAATAAAATCACTATAACTCGAAGAAAAATTAATTTTTTGAATTAGCGATATTATTATTGAATAAAGCATTGTTTAATCAATATTTTCACCAAAAAATAATATAATTGCAAAAAATATTTCATGTGATTTTAATGATTAGAGTTTTTGGAAAAATAAAAAATGCGACATAATTATATTTCTCTTTCATAGATGAACGTGGCATCATCAGCGCAAGAAATTTTTTTTATAATCTTGAAAATAAACCAAAAATTGACAAATTTGAGATCCAGGAACTTAACGAAAAAAAGAATTTTAAAAATTGAATAATTTCTACTAACGATGAACTTTCATTAGTATGGTACCCCCGTTCTGTAATAACCAGGTGGGATTAGCCTTCCAACTCACTTTTACAGCGCACAAATTTTTTTTTTTTTTTAGAGATTCAACAATTTCGTTCATTTCACAATTCATCGTCAATTATTTGGAAAGATTTGTATTTGTTTTGTATTTTTTTCATTAATAAATATTTAAGTTAAAAACAATTATTTATTAATAAATAAAGAGAATTCAAACATGACATTTTCTTTCAAAATTGAATTCTGTTTATCAATAAATAACTGTTTTAACTTTTTTTTCAATGAATAAATTGTCAGTGTAGTCATTGACTTTAATTTACTTTTTCACACTTAAAATAAAAAATAAAAACACTTTATTTTTAAAAGAATCAATGTAATTTATCGTTACGACACGTTAAGAATAAATCGAGTAACTAAAGTTTTAAATCATGTAAAAAAAATTGATAAAATTGACGCAGTTCGTAACGTAAAAATATTTTTAACATTTAAAAAATAGTTTTATTTCAAATTCTAAGGAAAAACATTGGTAAACAGACGTCATCAATAATTTCAGAGTATTACGAAATTAAAAACTGAATCTTTTCAGTTAAAAATAATTGCGTACACTCACAAATAATTAAATAAGCATTTCCTTTTTTATTATAAAAAAATTAGGGTACTTAAATTTGTTTATAACCTTAAAAAGAATAAAGAAATTAATGGATAATAATTTTTCAACTTCTATAAACTATTATTACATTTTTATATATAAAGTTAAAAATGATAAATTATGACATTTTTTGTCTTCCATATATTTTGCATAGCAATAAACAACGTCCTTTTCCGATGAAGTTATGGCGGATTTTACTCATTTATCACATTTAAAGGGCTAATTTTTAGTCAAACGTGGGATTTATTTATTTTTTAATTCAGTATCTTATGACTTTAATTTAATAATTATCTTTGAAATAGTTCCCAAAAACTTATATTTATCTTTTAAGGGATTTTTACAAGTAATTTTTTCAAAGTTCAAAATTCATTGAATTTTGGGGGGTTTTGACCGTCGTAATTACATATTTTATTATAATTTATTTTTCACACGTAAATATGCAGTTTTTTTCGTTTAGAGATTAAGTTTAGGCTTTTATCTTTCAAACGCAATCAAAGTTTACACGGAAACTAATTAAATAATTAATGATAAGCGCTTTTTAATAAGCATAGTCCGTACAAAAAGGCGCCATTTTTGCACGTACCTAATGTTTTAGGACCTGCAATGTCGCATGAAACCACTTTTTCACCGAAAAATGATGGATTTTGACCTGCATCTTCTGAATTTTGCAAAATTTTCAAAATGTTTGATTGTTTAGTGTTATTTATGTATAAATGAACACAAATAATACTACTCGCATGAATCTGAAATTTTCACCCATTACGTCCCACCCCTATTTTCAACGTGTTTTCTTCAGATTTAATACATTACGTATTAAACAGATTTTAATTCGAAAGGGTTCATCATGTCACAATCTTTAAATAAAACACATAAAACCATTTTCCTCGCGTATAGACATTTTTATCGCAATCTGTGGTGCTTATCCAGATTAAGGGAGACATTCGAAAAAAAGGTAAAATAAAACAAACTGAGGAATATCTGTTTGATGTACGTACCTGTCACGGGCTGAATATATCCTATACCAAAAATCACCTAAATTAAGTAGTTTTTATTTTATAAATAAAAATTAAATAAATGTTATCGATACACGAATGACGGGAAAATACGGCCTCCATTAAAACATATTCAGGGGGAGGGGGGGAATAACCCTATCTATTGCATACGTGGTTGATTTGGGCATCGTTTCTGGCAGTGTGGGTGCAAAGGCATTACCAGAGCGCGTACATTCATTCGTTTATCGGTAAAATTTAATTTTTATTTATAAAATAAAAACTACTTGGTTAATTTACGTGATTTTTGGTGTAGGATATATTCAGCCCGTGACAGGTACGCACTGTTTTCCACGGCGATCTCAACATTAACCGAATAGTCATCTAAGAATTTAACGGAGGCAATAAAAATAAAGACGATAAATTGTAGAGACTCTTTCGACATTTTGCTTTCGCAGATTTGTACCCGTTTATGTATAATGAACATCACCGTGGCCGTCGTAATACGATGCCCACAACAACACCCACCAATAAAAATCCAGAATAATTAACAGTCGAGAACTCGTAATAAATAAATAAATAAAAACAACAAATAATTTATATCAAACGCAGTAGAGTAAAATTCTCTACCGACCCGTATACTTTTAAAAGATGAAAACTTTGTAAAAAATCTTATTTCAGAATTAAGCTGACTTATCGACATGCGGAAAAAAATGGTGGTCCATATTTTCGAGGTGATCGCTTAATTTAGGCGATTAAGTGTGGTTTAAGCTTTTAAGGTGTTCACATGTAATCTCCTAAAATAAGTATATAAAAAAAAATGGTTACCTCCCTTTCTTCCTCAGTGGTTCTCTTGTCCATCACGACACCGCTTTTATTCTGAAAAAGTCCTTTTAATTGGCCAAGATTATTTTCCTTGACCAATCAACAGGCACTTAATTTCGACGGGCTGAATCAAAAAAGAACCTTGATCCGACTCTTTTTGAATATGATCCGATCCTGACAACAAGTAAGGAATATTTCTCCTTAATTTGAGTATGACAATTGCATCCTGAGCAATTCAGAGGGACGTCTAATTTCCTTGAACGTTGAAGAACTTTTTATTATTAGTTGGACTTCTTAAAGCAGCAAACTCAATTAGTTTTGCAAGACTTTTCTGTATTGTTATTTAATTTAACAATATTAATACATAGTTCCCTCTATCTTTGTCTGAGTTTTCAATCTTTCTTTCAGCATTTTCCGGCTTCGGCAAGCAAAACTGAACCGTTCTTTTACTAAAACATTATAGAATCTCCTTTCTTTTTTTTTTAGTAGGGGGGTGATTTTGCTGAGGGCCCTCATCGTTTTTTGAGGGTTTTTTTCTACAATTCCAAAGTGCTTACGCAGAACAGCATGAAAATGATAGAATTAGTTTTTGTTCTTGGTTGAACATTTTCTGTAAAGTAATGAATTCACTACATAAAATTAAAACAACTTTTTTCTTTTTGCACTATATGTTTTTCTTCTTTTTTTTTGTGATTTCAAAACACGTAACTGAAATGAAATTGGGTGCTGGTGTATTTGAGTAGTACCGAATTTCTGCCCTCGCTTACACACCACTATTCCAAATTTGTGTTGAACGGTCAGAAACAATGTTTTAAGTGTAATTTAGATGGTCTATTTGAATTATTTGATGGTTTTCAGCAATCGAGTAAAAATTCCATTTTTACTTGATATTTAATTTTCATTCAAAAAATTATTCCAGCAAATTGTAATACATTTTAATAATAACATTTTCAATTTGACCTTTTGGTGCTTCTGAAAAAAACTTTTTTTGTCTTTTAGTGTAGGAGAGGTAAATAAGGGGCAGGTAACCCTTCACAACAGCTCTAGCTTTCAAACAATATATTTTCATAAAATCTAATTTAAATAAATTTAATTAATAATAACCCTAACCCTAAACCCTAACCCTAACTGTCTGCGGTAAAATACAGTATATCTTCGAACTTGAAAGTGTTCCATGTTCCTAATTTCAGAGAAAATCTTGATTAAAAATCGTAGTAAGAGTCACCCGCCCCTTACTTACCTCTCCAACACTATAAGACAATAAAAACTTTTTTTCGGCTTTTTATTACAGAAGCACCAACCTTTTTACATGTAATCAATACTAAAGGTTATTAAGTCACATAAAATATTTTTCAGGAAAAATGTTATTATTAAATATTATGGACACCTTTAGTTTCCTTTTTTATTAATTATCAAATTTGAACTTTGACATCAGCTTTTGATAACCTTTAGTTTTGATTACATGTAGAAAAGGTTCAGTTGAAAAAAATTATAATTAAAATTTATTACAATTTGCTGGAATCATTTTTTAAATGAAAATTAAACATCAGTTTTTACTGAAAACCATAAAATAATTTGAATAAACCGTCTAAATTACACTTGAAACGTTGTTTATGACCGTTGGTCACGAATTCGGAATAGGGGCGTGTGAATGAAGGCAGAGATTCGGTACTACTCAAATACACCAGCACCGGAAATTGCTCCAGTCAAAAAAGTTCAATAGAATTAAATCGTAACCTTGCACCTTATCCAAAAAATGAGATTCTACTTTTTTAGGTGATTACATGCACACAGACTGAAAAAGTTAGTGGTAAAAAAAATTAATTTACATAAAAGAAAAATATATTAGAATTTAGAGTAGGGGATCAGTTTCGCATATAAATTTAATGTAAAATGCTCATCCACTTCCGGACCGGATAGCATTAATAAGGGCATATAACCAAATATATTTTTTATGGGAGATAAATTTTGTGTCTGTGGGAGGGAGTAAAAAAATCTTGGGTATTTTTTTCTGTTGAAAACTGATACATAGCCTCGTGTTAATGATCCAGGAATTACGGGAAGGAGGTTAGAGGCATGGACAATATGCATTCATAATATGTGTCTGCAAGAAAAAAAACAGCGAAAAAAAGAGTGAAATTGACTTTTAATGGTCCCTAAAAATGTAACGCCATCAAACATTCTATTGTATAGTTTTTATTTACCTCCTCTTCAGAAGGTTAGACACAAGGTCAGGTGAGATTTTTAAAAGCCCGCGCACTAGAAGTGCACTCTGGCCTACAAAAAAATGTCTGAGCAGCCCATTAGCAGGTAGGAGTGCCTCCTCAGACGATTAGCAATAAACTAACCTCTTTTCAAAAAGAGAAGGTGAAGCCTGGGAGGTGGACCTCTTAGAACTGCACAGAACCATATCTCAGTCCAACAGAAAGAAGGTCACTGTCGGACTGATTGTGGAGAACAGACTCTCAACTGGTATAAACAACACCTACTCAATTTTCATGATAAAACTTTAATATAAAAAATGTCAATGTTAAAAGTACTAAAAAATAACGCGCTTCCTTAACCCTACCACTAAGTCAGGGTGGCAATACGAAAACAAAATAAATAAATAAAATTACGGAAAAATTGCATACAATATAGATGTCGATCCATGGTATGAACTGATAATTACTTATGGGGTGGTTTTGACAAGAATTTGTTGACATTGGATTTGAAGACCAAGTTATAATAAGTAGTGAAGCAGTCTCGCAGTAATGTGTTCCACAAGAAATGTAAGACAATGGAGATCTGAGATGTGGAGGAAGTATATTTGGATGGCAAAGCTATTGAGGTTGTTCTGAGGTTTTGTTACCTTTGGAATACCATTGGAATACAGGGAGGAGTGGATAGAGTACGTTCAGGGAACTTCTGTCATTACTAACCAGCAGAGCAATACCACTGTCGACCAAGGAAAGAGTCTTCATGTACACAGTGTAATGATGTATGGAAGTGAAACCTGGACAGTGAGGATTAAGGATACGTGTTGCATGAAGGGAAATGATATGAGAATTATATGATGGATGTGTAATGTGAGTCTTAAAGACAGGCTTAGATCTGATGACCTCAGAGGAAGATTAAATTTGGAGAATATAGAGAGATGTGTGCAAAACAGGAGACTTCGTTGGTTTGGTCACGTTGAAAAAAATGTATGAGAGTTCTTGGGTTAGTAGATGTAAAATAGTCAGAGTAGGGAATGCCAAAGAAAACATGGGAAAAAGTGATAAGGATGTTCTTGAGAGAAAGAGGGATAAATAAAGACCTGGTCAGAGATAGGTTAGTTTGGAAGTCAATTTCTAAAAGCCGTCCAACACATGCCAGCATGTAAAATGGGCGGTGAACCGAATATGATGAATGGTGTGATGTTAAATTGATCAATCTAATCTTAACCGAGAGCCGCTTTTGCTATTTTGTTGTTTACTTTCCGACTTGACCCAAGTCTGGCATAAGGCCTGAAAATCCTATAAGATTCTTTTTTTTAAGTATATTTTTTCCTTTATTCATTAAAGTAAATGAAATGGACACTGAACAACGGAATAACGGAAACCCACGGCAACATCCATCTATTGATAATGCCTTGACAAATATATTAAGTCTACCTGAAGTCGTCAAAAATGTTTCAACGATTCACGATGGACAAACACTAGAGATAAGAAAACAGCAAAAATATTTGGATGTGACTCAGGTAAGAAGACAAATTATCTATATAATAAAAGTGAACGTACGTGTGTCCGGCCCGATTTGCGGTATGAAGAAGAGTAGGTGGGAGGAGAGGAACCAATAAGAAGGTGAAAAAAAGCAGAATAGCGGCAGCTGCTTCTTTCAAAGCTTGGTACCGGTCAACAATTCGGAATTCAGTTTTTAAGCTGTCGGTGTTGGCTGCTGCTGCTTCTGTTTCAAATACTCACAAGACTAGTTGGCTTTGCTCGCTATCACTTGATTTATTTAATTTCTATGGACTACTTGAAATCAAGTTTGAAATAGCAATAGCATTTTTAAATAAATTAATATTTTATTTACTTTTAAAAGTTGAATTAAGATTTTATTTAGTTCGTAGAATAAATAATTCTTTTAAATGCTCAAAAATATATAACATATCACTTTGCAATTTAATTTTTATTGACTACTTGAAATCAAGTTTGAAATAGCAATAGCATTTTTAAATAAATTAATATTTTATTTACTTTTAAAAGTTGAATTAAGATTTTATTTAGTTCGTAGAATAAATAATTCTTTTAAATGCTCAAAAATATATAACATATCACTTTGCAATTTAATTTTTATTGACTACTTGAAATCAAGTTTGAAATAGCAATAGCATTTTTAAATAAATTAATATTTTATTTACTTTTAAAAGTTGAATTAAGATTTTATTTAGTTCGTAGAATAAACAATTCTTTTAAATGCTCAAAAATATATAACATATCACTTTGCAATTTATTTTTTATTGACTACTTGAAATCAAGTTTGAAATAGCAATAGCATTTTTAAATAAATTAATATTTTATTTACTTTTAAAAGTTGAATTAAGATTTTATTTAGTTCGTAGAATAAACAATTCTTTTAAATGCTCAAAAATATATAACATATCACTTTGCAATTTAATTTTTATTGACTACTTGAAATCAAGTTTGAAATAGCAACAGCATTTTTAAATAAATTAATATTTTATTTACTTTTAAAAGTTTAATTAAGATTTTATTTAGTTCGTAGAATAAATAATTCTTTTAAATGCTCAAAAATATATAACTTTTTTTTTAGTAGTGTGTATTTGTGTGTATGTGAGTAAATGAGAGAGGGGGGGAGAGAGAAAGGGGAAGACAGTGAGAAAGAGACTATGGATCAAATTCAATGCAATTCTGATATTTTGAACCTTCAAATGGTAGGTTCTTCCCCTGTTATGCTCCTCAAAACTCTTTAAAATACTCCAAACAAACTGAAATTTGGGGTATATTTATTAATTGATGTATAAAAGCTATTGTTGAAATTTCACAAAAGTCGGAGGAAACTGAATTTTCACGAAAGGTTCTACCCCCGTTTTGACTCCCTTTGCATGAAACTAAATTAAATTAGTTTAGGAGTGAATCATGTGCATACATTCTCTTTTCCTATCGATACTGGTGTTCCTCAAGGCTCTATTCTAGGCCCAACACTGTTTCTTCTATATATAAATGATCTTACAGAGAATAATGTTCAGAAAATTAAGATCTATGCTGATGATACCATTCTCTATTCTGGTGTTGCTTCTTGCCGATCTCCCTCAGATCAATCGAAATATGCAGCTGATCTAAAAGTTGACATGGGTTCAGTTGTGGATTGGGGTACGAAATAGCTTGTTTTGTTTAATCCTGTTAAGACTCAGCTCGTGTCTTTCAATCGTAGGCGTGTCCTTTTTCTTCCTGAGATTCTCATGGATGGCTCTGCTCTTGAGGAGAAATCGACTCTGAAACTTCTTGGTCTTTCTTTCTCATTAAATCTTTCTTGGAGTTCATACATTAAATCCATTGCTCTTTCTGCTTGTCGTAAAGTCGGTTCTCTCTATCGCTCCAAACACTTTCTCACACCTGAGGCTATTCTCTATCTCTACAAATCTACTATCAGACCATGTATGGTATACAGTTGTCATATTTGGGTTGGTGAATCTCTGTCCCATTTGAGGGTTCTTGATAAGATGCAGAAACGTATCTGTAATTTGATTGGCCCTACCCTTTCTTCTCTGCATCCTCTCTCTCTCTCTCTCTCTCAAAGACGTGATATTGCTAGTCTCAGTCTTTTCTATAAATACTATTATGGCATGTGTTCTTCAGAATTCCCTGCTTCTTTTGTTCCAGCTCGTTTGACTCGTTAGTCTAGTGGTCTCCATCAATTCGCTGTTTTGATACCTCATTGTAATACAGGTTCTTATTCCAGTAGCTTTTTCCAAGAACTGCAGGCTTGTTAAACTTTCTTTCTTGCTGACTGTTTTCCTCCTACCTATAGCCTTAGTCTTTTCAAGACTAAGGCCAATGTGCGTCTCCTGTCTTTGCGATAATCATATTTGTTCTTGTTAGCTCCTTACGTCAACTGGCTTCATGCCTTGTCTAGAGCGATTTCCATAAAAAAAAAATATTTTTAAAAGATACAAATATATAAACATATACACATACCTAACTTTATATGAATAGAGATAAAGCACTTTTTTCATCATGGTGTGTGAAGAAGCATCTTTTTTTCTTCTTGTTTCGACATCTTTTATTCTTTATCTTTGCTTACATCAAATATTTACTAAAAAACATTAAATGCTAATGACCCATTAAATGCTAATGACCCATTAAATGCTAAAACCTATTAAATGCTAATGACCCATTAAATGCTAATGACCCATTAAATGCTAAAACCTATTAAATGCTAAGGACACATTAAATGCTAATGACCCATTAAATGCTAAAACCTATTAAATGCTAATGACCCATTAAATGCTAAAACCTATTAAATGCTAATGACCCATTAAATGCTAATGACCCATTAAATGCTAAAACCTATTAAATGCTAATGACCCATTAAATGCTAATGACCCATTAAATGCTAAAACCTATTAAATGCTAAGGACACATTAAATGCTAATGGGAATGAGCCTGGAGATCAGCATTGCTGGTTTGAGTCCCAAGACTAAAAATCTAATATTAACCGTATAGAATGAGATTACCGGAAGTAAAAAAAATCTCTGTTTCTCTCTTTCTTTCTTACTCTTTTTTCTCATTCTCTCTTTCTTTCTCGTTCTCTCTTTCTCTCTCGTTCTCTCTTTCTCGTTCTCTCTCTTTTTTTCTTTCCTTCTCTTTCTCTCTCTCTCTCTCTCTTTCTCGTTCTCTCTCTTTTTCGTGCTCTATCTCTCTTTCTCTTTCCCTCTCTCATAATCTTGAAAGTCGTATACCAATAAAAATGAGCCAAAAATATGAATCTTTCTTTTTATTTTCTTCGTTTTTTTCAGAAAAAGTTGAATCTTGGTAATTATTTTATTTTTGTGTATTTCATATTTTTGTTGTTAACTAACTTTGCCTAACCTGCGTTGCCCGGATGCAGTGAAGTCATTTTAATTTTTTTTTTTGTTATTATTTATTTGCACATTTTTAAACTTATACAGAAAAAGGAAATAAAATTTTAGTTGTAAAGAAGACAACTCTTTATATTCTTCGATTAAAATATGATTTATTCTTCTTGCTGATTTTTTTTCTTTTTAGGTGATTATTTAAAAATGTTTCATATTACCAGTCGTATGGACTGGACTATGGAATTTTTAAAATAGTTTGTAGCGAAGTATGTAATTATATTGCCAGTAACATGGTATAACAATAACAAATGAAAATTGTCTAATAAGGAATAAAGTTTAATTTGTCAGCTTAAATGCTATTTGGGCCTGACTTTCTGACAAGATAATGTATGTGTTAGATATTTACACCATACACACATTACAGTCACTCACAGTTTTTTAACAGTGCTTAGCGCTTCTGAAAATTAGAATTGTTATAATGTAACAAGACAAATTCACCTTGATCATAGTATCTCATGATTTAAAAAAACCTTCTCTGCTAAAAATTGTATATTCTCTACTAAACTATCCATACATATATTAAATAGCAGACCACAAATTCCTTATTTATTTCTACCTATTGCTACTAATCCCTGCTACTAATCCCTGCTACTACTAAAACTTACTAACTTTACTAACTCACTAATATTTATTTCTACCTATTGCTACTAATCCCTGCTACTACAAAAACTTACTAACTTTACTAACTCACTAATATTTATTTCTCCCTATTGCTACTAATCCCGGCTACTACTAAAACTTACTAACTTTACTAACTCACTAATATTTATTTCTACCTATTGCTACTAATCCCGGCTACTACTAAAACTTACTAACTTTACTAACTCACTAATATTTATTTCTACCTATTGCTACTAATCCCTGCTACTACTAAAACTTACTAACTTTACTAACTCACTAATATTTATTTCTACCTATTGCTACTAATCCCTGCTACTACTAAAACTTACTAACTTTACTAACTCACTAATATTTATTTCTACCTATTGCTACTAATCCCGGCTACTACTAAAACTTACTAACTTTACTAACTCACTAATATTTATTTCTACCTATTGCTACTAATCCCGGCTACTACTAAAACTTACTAACTTTACTAACTCACTAATATTTATTTCTCCCTATTGCTACTAATCCCTGCTACTACTAAAACTTACTAACTTTACTAACTCACTAATATTTATTTCTACCTATTGCTACTAATCCCTGCTACTACTAAAACTTACTAACTTTACTAACTCACTAATATTTATTTCTCCCTATTGCTACTAATCCCTGCTACTACTAAAACTTACTAACTTTACTAACTCACTAATATTTATTTCTACCTATTGCTACTAATCCCGGCTACTACTAAAACTTACTAACTTTACTAACTCACTAATATTTATTTCTACCTATTGCTACTAATCCCGGCTACTACTAAAACTTACTAACTTTACTAACTCACTAATATTTATTTCTACCTATTGCTACTAATCCCTGCTACTACTAAAACTTACTAACTTTACTAACTCACTAATATTTATTTCTACCTATTGCTACTAATCCCTGCTACTAATAAAACTTACTAACTTTACTAACTCACTAATATTTATTTCTACCTATTGCTACTAATCCCGGCTACTACTAAAACTTACTAACTTTACTAACTCACTAATATTTATTTCTACCTATTGCTACTAATCCCGGCTACTACTAAAACTTACTAACTTTACTAACTCACTAATATTTATTTCTACCTATTGCTACTAATCCCTGCTACTACTAAAACTTACTAACTTTACTAACTCACTAATATTTATTTCTACCTATTGCTACTAATCCCGGCTACTACTAAAACTTACTAACTTTACTAACTCACTAATATTTATTTCTACCTATTGCTACTAATCCCGGCTACTACTAAAACTTACTAACTTTACTAACTCACTAATATTTATTTCTACCTATTGCTACTAATCCCTGCTACTACTAAAACTTACTAACTTTACTAACTCACTAATATTTATTTCTCCCTATTGCTACTAATCCCTGCTACTACTAAAACTTACTAACTTTACTAACTCACTAATATTTATTTCTACCTATTGCTACTAATCCCTGCTACTACTAAAACTTACTAACTTTACTAACTCACTAATATTTATTTCTCCCTATTGCTACTAATCCCTGCTACTACTAAAACTTACTAACTTTACTAACTCACTAATATTTATTTCTACCTATTGCTACTAATCCCGGCTACTACTAAAACTTACTAACTTTACTAACTCACTAATATTTATTTCTACCTATTGCTACTAATCCCGGCTACTACTAAAACTTACTAACTTTACTAACTCACTAATATTTATTTCTACCTATTGCTACTAATCCCTGCTACTACTAAAACTTACTAACTTTACTAACTCACTAATATTTATTTCTACCTATTGCTACTAATCCCTGCTACTACTAAAACTTACTAACTTTACTAACTCACTAATATTTATTTCTACCTATTGCTACTAATCCCTGCTACTACTAAAACTTACTAACTTTACTAACTCACTAATATTTATTTCTCCCTATTGCTACTAATCCCTGCTACTACTAAAACTTACTAACTTTACTAACTCACTAATATTTATTTCTACCTATTGCTACTAATCCCGGCTACTACTAAAACTTACTAACTTTACTAACTCACTAATATTTATTTCTACCTATTGCTACTAATCCCGGCTACTACTAAAACTTACTAACTTTACTAACTCACTAATATTTATTTCTACCTATTGCTACTAATCCCTGCTACTACTAAAACTTACTAACTTTACTAACTCACTAATATTTATTTCTACCTATTGCTACTAATCCCTGCTACTACTAAAACTTACTAACTTTACTAACTCACTAATATTTTTTAACACAGAAAATTATTTCATCTGATAATATATGCAGTTGAATATCAGGTCCGGTGTGTCAGAAATGGCATCTGGCAGGAATAAATAAAACCTACTTGACACAAGTATGCACATGGTCGAAAGAAACAAAACATGGTTGATTGACATGGAGACATAGCTCTCCGGAAAATAAAATATTTGGTGATTTTATGCAAAAACACCTGCGAATGTCATCTGCAAAAATTTATCTAGAGCTGCAAATACACCCGTCACTAAATAAACGGCCTCAGGGGCATGGCTACATTGACAGCTAAGGAGAAATCCCAGAATAGACGTTTATAGGTGGATGCGTGGGTGACCCAAAATGTTTTATAAACTAGCTCAAATTGAGATTGAGATTGTTTTCTTGCTCGTGAAATCCAGAGATCAACCTCCATCAATTCCTGTGCTTCCTCCACCCCTCTCCCTCTCTCACCCCACTCGTTGGCCGCAACCGACAATACAACAATACTCCTTCACATAAGAAATAGCAAAACTCATGACTACACAAAGACGTTATTCTTTTTTGAGGTAAGTTCAATTATTACTTACTTCAAATCATTATTTCTAATCCTTTTTATGCGCGTCAGTCGTACTGTGTGTCTATTCATGTGGACATGATACTATTTCGGTGTAAAACGTGATGCATATCTGTCTATGAGTAAATAACAATATTCGGCACATGTTCGTCTTTAACCACTGTCCGTTTTTCACAACTTTTTACTGACCATTTTTCTTTTCTTTTTTCGGTGTACACTTATCTATCAGGTTGCTAGAGAATTCCGGCGTTTTTGGAATTTTTTTTCAAATATTTTACATTTTAGGAGGGGGGATCAGTTTCCAATGTTAATTCAACGTAGACTGATCCCCCTCTTTTTGACCATCTCAATTTTTTAAAAAATCTTTCTCGGTGTACGATTACCTATCATGTCAATAGAGAATTCCGGGGGTTTTGGAAATAAATTTTTAAAAATTGTGATTTTAAGACGGGGGATCAGTTTTCAATGTAAATTCAACGTGGACTGATCCCCCTCTTTTTAACCATCTCAAATTTTTAAAATTATTCTTCTGCTTACAATTACCTATCATATCACGAGAGAATTCCGGCGTTTTTGGAAAGAAATTTAAAAAAATTGAGATTTTAAGACGGGGGATCAGTCTTGTTCGTCTTTTACCATAGTTCGTTTCTCACAACTTTTTACGTCTTAAAATCTCATTTTTAAAAAATTTCTTTCCAAAAACGCCGGAATTCTCTCGCGACATGATAGCTAATTGTAAGCAGAAGAATAATTTTTAAAATTTGAGATGGTTAAAAAGAGGGGGATCAGTCCACGTTGAATTTACATTGAAAACTGATCCCCCGTCTTAAAATCACAATTTTTAAAAATTTATTTCCAAACCCCCCGGAATTCTCTATTGACATGATAGGTAATCGTACACCGAGAAAGATTTTTTTAAAAATTGAGATGGTCAAAAAGAGGGGGATCAGTCTACGTTGAATTAACATTGGAAACTGATCCCCCTCCTAAAATGTAAAATATTTGAAAAAAAATTCCAAAAACGCCGGAATTCTCTAGCAGCCTGATAGATAAGTGTACACCGAAAAAAGAAAAGAAAAATGGTCAGTAAAAAGTTGTGAAAAACGGACAGTGGTTAAAGACGAACCTGTGCCCAATATTCTCGTGTCAGACATCATGAGTATCAATTCATGAGTACATGACAGCATTTAGATATCAGATATCATACATGTCCATCCGTGGGTATACAAGAGTATTTTGGTGTCGATCATGAGTACATGAAATCAGTTTGGTGTCAGATGTCATGGATATCTATCTATGAGTACATGACAGAATTTTAGTGTCAGATATAACGTATGTCTATCCATTTTGGTGTCATACGTCATGAGTGTCAATCCATGGATACATGTCAGTATGTTGATGTCAGATGTCATGCGTGTCGGTCTATGAAAATACAAGGGACGCTCCTCCCCCAAATGGAATAATTAATAAAATTAGTAATCTTTTCTGCAATCCAACCATATTTGGTACAAATAAACTTCAGTCTACGCCTGACTTGTCCACCAAGTTTCAGTCATGAATATCCAACAGTTTTTGTTTTGTATTATATATATTATTCGAACTTTATATATATTATTCGAACTTTATATATATTATTCGAACTTTATTCGAACTACTGTTCTCATCTTGAGTGTTATTCTCAAGAAAGCCGCAGGTTACATTGGCTGAAACGTTGTGAGAATAACACTCAAGATATATCTTTTGGCTGTGATGACCCTCTTCAGTTCAAGTATAGTCTGGGAATTGTTTTGATAGACATTATCTTTGAGATAAATCTGGAGGGTTAACGTCCGGTAGGTGTGAAACCCATTCAAGATCACACCTCCTACTGATAAGACAATCACCAAAATGTACACGCATATCATTAATGGCGATAAAACAACCATAGTTTAACTTTAGTTAAACAACTTTAGTTTATGTCTGACTTGTCCACCAAGTTTCAGACATGAATGTCCAACAGTCTTTGTTTTATCATCATTAAATAATATGGAGGGCACTCATTCGTAAGAGGTGTGATCCTGAATGGGCTTCACACTCACCGGACCATAAACCCCCAGATTTTTATCTGTGGGGTTTACTGAAATGTAATGTCCATCGAAACAATGCCTAGACACATCACAGCACAAATCAGGTTAGTGCACAGAGAGAAGTGTGTCAGAGTTATTGACAATTTTACACTTCATATCCAAATGATTGTGAATTTTATTGACAATTCCATGGGTGACATTTTCTGGAATGGTAACATATATTTTGGTATCAGACATCATGGATATAAATCCAGTATTTTGGTGGCATACATTATGAGTGGCAATCCATTGGTAAATGGGTCCATTGGCGATTACGTGTCTTGCTATTGCATATCTGTCCATTGGTAAATGGGTCCATTCGCCATTGCATGTCTGTCCATTGGTAAATAGGTCCATTGGCCATTACGTGTCTGTCCATTGGTAAATAGGTCCATTGGCCATTACGTGTCTGTCCATTAGTAAATAGGTCCATTGGCCATTACGTGTCTGTCCATTGGTAAATGGGTCCATTGGCCATTACGTGTCTGTCCATTAGTAAATGGGTCCATTGGCCATTACGTGTCTGTCCATTAGTAAATAGGTCCATTGGCCATTACGTGTCTGTCCATTGGTAAATAGGTCCATTGGCCATTACATGTCTGTCCATTAGTAAATGGGTCCATTGGCCATTGCATGTCTGTCCATTGGCCATTGCATGTCTGTCCATTGGTAAATGAGTCCATTGGCCATTGTGTGTCTGTCCATGGATATAAAATAACCAGATGGACATGCGTGTCTATCTATGTGTACATGAGAGAATTTGAATCCATTAAATAAAACCTGAAGAATTTAGAAAATCCAGATTCATTTTTGGATCGATGAATAATCCTTTGAAATGGTCAACATTTCAAAGACTCTTTTTGATTTTTGTCAAATTTGTTTGAGGCAAATGTCCAAATGTGCTGGAAATTTCTCTCAGATTTTATTTCTTGAATTATTTTAGCCAAAACCAAAGAACGTGGAAATCTCGAAGCATTTTCTAATGTGACAAGACAACTTTATTTTTGTAAAGAAGAAACACTGAGACAGAAGGAAACGTGTAATCAACTCGAAAAAGGTTTCTGCAGTTTTGTCTCCTTTTTTCTCTGATGTTGAATTTGCTTTTTATTGCAACTGAAGATCGTTTTTTGTCAACAACACATTTTAGAGATCATCATCATCATCATCATCATCATCATCATCATTGGTTTAATATCTGTTTAACATGCTGCCCTGTGTTGTAGGGCTATGGAGAGAAATGATATGAAAATGATACGATGGATGTGTAATGTCAGTCTTAAAGACAGACTTAGATCTGATGAGCTCAGAGGAACATTAAATCTGGACAGTATAGGGAGATGTGTGCATGTTGAATATCAAGTCTGATGTATCGGAAATGGCACTTAGCAGAGATAAAACCTACTTGACACAGAAACACAACTGTTCGGAAAATAAAATATCTGGTGATTTGACACAGAAAAGATCATCTATAAAGGTTATCAGCACACACGAATACACCCATTCGCTAAAGAAACGCCCTAGGAGTGTGGCTACATTGATAGCGACGGTGAAATCCCAGAATAGGCGTTAACAGGTGGATGCATGGGCGTCCAAAAACATTATATAAACTAGCCAAAATTGAAATTGAGAATCGAGATTTCAAAGTTAAAAAAATTTTGTTTTTCCTTCTTCTGCGCTGTTGTGGATTAATAACAAGTCCAACCCTAAATCACTGTTGTACTTTTGAGGCTAACACGACTATGTCGAAAATCCAACACCAACATCCATCGTCTTTTACCAGTCTACCGTCCGGTTGATCCTCCTCTATAACTGCGAGACATGGTCAATGAACTCTCATCTATTCTTTTAATGTGGTCATATCATCAAATACTCCTGTTCTGACACATTTCCCTATATTGTCCAGATTAATCTTCCTCTGGGGTCATCAGATCTAAGCCTGCCTTTAAGACTCACATTACACATTAATCATATCATTCTCATATCATTTCTTTCCATGCAACGCATGTCCACAAGCCTCACTGACCAGGTTTCTCTTCCATACATCATCACACTGCATACACATGCCTGATAGACTCTTCCCTTGGTTGACAGTTGTAGTTCCAGAGATAGCTTAGTTTGGAATTTCTAAAAGCCGTCCACCATGTGCCAGCATGTAAAACGGACATTAAATCGATGATGATGATGATGATGATGATGATGATGATGATGATGATGATGATTATTATTATTATTATTATTATTATTATTATTATTCTTTCTGACAAAATAATGTCTTCTTTTAAGAGACAACCGTTTTTGCTTAAACTAAGAAATGATATTGTTTGAAACTTTTGAAAAATGTTGCCGTGTACTGTTCTTTTAGAAATAATGATTGACTAGCGGAACTCCCTCGTAGAAATTACATGGTGCTTTCTACATCAATCTGTATAATTTACTGCTAATAATAATATTCCTTTGGAAATAATAGATGGCTATCAGTCTCAATACTATTAAGAAAAAAAAAAAATTTCTTTCTTCCCTAAAAATAATTGTCGTTGTCAGCTAAATATTTTTTTAATCAATAAAACTAAAAAGTTTCTTCTTTATTTATTTATTTATTTATTTATTTATTTATTTAAAATTTTAACAATTTAATTATTTTTATACAATAAATATTCTGTTTTCTTACCCTAAAAATAATTGTCAGCTAAACATTCTTCAAATCAATAAAACGAATGTTGTTTTTTTTAAAAATGTATTTATTTAAAACTCTGCTTTTTCAGTCGACGGGACGACATAATTTGATTTTGGAACAATTAATTTTAAAATGGGTAAAGTCGGAATTGCTTACCTTAGCGACATCAGATTAATCAACCTGCTCAGCAAGCTGTCTGGTGCAAAATGGGGTGCATCATTTTTAACGCTATGCACCTCTGCATTGGCCCTTGCCTACTCTGCAGCAGAATATTGTGCCCCTGTTTGGTCCAGGTCATCCCACACACACCTTGTAGACACTCAGCTTAACTCAACAATGAGAACCATAACCGGGACAATCTGCTCAACACCACTACCCTGGCTCCCCGTCCTATCAAACATTGTACCTCCACACATCCGGCGAACAGCATCCACTCAAAGGATGCTTCAAAAGGTTGAAGACTCCCCTCATCTACCAATCCACCAAGACATTCTCAACCCACCCACTGCTCGACTTTCATCCAGACGCCCCATCTGGAAGAACATCCCACCAGCTGACTTCACCATCCAATCAGCCTGGAAAAAGGAATGGGCGTCCAAGGAGGTCCCTAATAAACACCTGGTGTCAGACCCTAACCAACAAGTGCCTGGCACCGACCTCCCAAGGAGAGAGTGGTCAACCATCAATAGATTCAGGACTGGACATGGCCCGTGCTTGGCCAACCTTCATAGATGGGGCAGCAGCCCATCCCCACTGTGTGCTTGTGGAAAGGAGCAGACAATGGAGCACATCATTGAAGTCTGCCCTCTCCAACGACTGAGAGGAGGATTAGCCACCCTCCTCACAGCAGACCAGGAGGCTACTGCGTGGCTGAAGGACTTTGCATTCGCTAAATAAATAAAATCATCAATCACTATCTTTGCTGATCGGACGATCTTAATTTTTGTTTAAATGTGTGTGAAAGGTGATAACGTACGTCCATACATAGAATGCCTTAGTGTATTATAGTATAGAACGTTTTCTTCTCTTTTACAGATATCTTACAATTGTTGAGAGAATGTACATCTCAGACATCCAACATTTTTCATCTCAAGAAAACCATTAAAGAAGAGAATTGGTATGACTATATGTATATGCCCCCCACCCCTTTATGGGTTGAGCACTTTGGGAAGTAAAATCATCTGCTGTCATTAGCGATAATGCAAAACAATCGGTAAAAGTGAAGCAATGCACTTGGTGGCTTCTATTTTGGATTCATAACCGTCAGCCACCATCAAGTAGATGGTTTCTCTATTACCAAACGGTCATGATAAAAAAAATAATAGTCACATAAAATCTGTTTCACGTCAAATTTTATAATTAAAATTCATTAAAGTTTTCTGGTATTATTTTTTAAATGAAAATTAAATATCAAGTAAAAATGGATTTTTTACCGAAAGCCATCAAATAATTCGAATTAAAAATTGATTTTTTTACCGAAAGCCATCAAATAATTTGAATTAAAAATGGATTTTTTTACCGAAAGCCATCAAATAATTTGAATTAAAAATTGATTTTTTTACCGAAAGCAATCAAATAATTTGAATTAAAAATTGATTTTTTTACCGAAAGCCATCAAATAATTTGAATTAAAAATGCATTTTTTTACCGAAAGCCATCAAATAATTCGAATTAAATATTGATTTTTTACCGAAAGCCATCAAATAATTTGAATTAAAAATTGATTTTTTTACCGGAAGCCATCAAATAATTTGAATTAAAAATGGATTTTTTTTACCAAAAGCCATCAAATAATTCGAATTAAAAATGCATTTTTTTACCGAAAGCCATCAAATAATTTGAATTAAATATCGATTTTTTACCGAAAGCCATCAAATAATTTGAATTAAAAATTGATTTTTTTACCGGAAGCCATCAAATAATTTGAATTAAAAATGGATTTTTTTTACCAAAAGCCATCAAATAATTCGAATTAAAAATGCATTTTTTTACCGAAAGCCATCAAATAATTTGAATTAAATATCGATTTTTTACCGAAAGCCATCAAATAATTTGAATTAAAAATTGATTTTTTTTACCAAAAGCCATCAAATAATTCGAATTAAAAATGCATTTTTTTACCGAAAGCCATCAAATAATTTGAATTAAATATCGATTTTTTACCGAAAGCCATCAAATAATTTGAATTAAAAATGGATTTTTTTTTACCAAAAGCCATCAAATAATTCGAATTAAAAATGCATTTTTTTACTGAAAGCCATCAAATAATTTGAATTAAATATCGATTTTTTACCGAAAGCCATCAAATAATTCGAATTAAAAATTGATTTTTTTACCGGAAGCCATCAAATAATTTGAATTAAAAATGGATTTTTTTTACCAAAAGCCATCAAATAATTCGAATTAAAAATGCATTTTTTTACCGAAAGCCATCAAATAATTCGAATTAAAAATTGATTTTTTTACCGAAAGCCATCAAATAATTTGAATTAAAAATTGATTTTTTACCAAAAGTCATCAAATAATTCGAATTAAAAATTAAATTTTTAACTTTATTTTTCTGGGTGTGTAATCATTTATATCGGTTTGAAACCGTCTAAATTAAACTTAAAGCGTAGTTTATGACCGTTTGGTAAAAGATAAGCAGTCTACTTGATGGCGGCTTCCGGTTATGAATTCGGAATAGCCGCCATCAAGTAGACTGTTTCAGTGTTACCAAACAATCTGTTTTGTTGTTCTTAAAAATTTTTTATTTTTATTCTTAATCGATTTTATCGATTTAAGTATAATCCTGATAGATATTTTATTTGTTATTAGTTAGGAATAGAAAAACGAGGAGGAGTACTTACTCTCAGTTATATCTACTAGGCCGTCTACACATAACACCGGGAAGAAATTTAACAAGATAACGTTTTTCCATATACACTGTTTCATTGGTTATTACTCTCCCTTGAACTCTGACCTACATTCGACTCAAAAGAGAAAGAGAGGGGAGGGGAAGAAAGAAAAATAAGCAACAGGTGTGATGTATGTATTTAATAGCATCAAGATTTTGTACATCCCACCGTGGGTCAAATGGTTGATACGCTGCACTTAAGAACAGCTTGTCAGTTCGAACCTCACCTGGTGTATAATTATTTTTACTCTGATTTTGTCTCAAAATGAACTTTGACATTTCAAATTACAATATTAAGTAGATTGTTTACTTATACTTTATTTTCTTTCTCTAATTTACATAATTTACAGAAATTAGGACCCGAGTGACGTCGGGTAGCCCTGCTAGGTGTTTATATAAACAGTGACATTTCCACTTCCTTGCTTGTGCCAATGGCATAGTCGATAAAAGTTTGTATTGTCGATAAAAATGACCAGGTTTCAATCTCAGCCTAAAGCACTTGCATGTCTGGCCACACTGAAGAGCTGTGATACGGCGAAACAGTCTCTATTTTTTTTTTCTCTCCCGACAAAACTATAGACTAAAATAATAAAGGACCTACAGAAACAACACTAACATAGCAAATGAAAATGTAATGCTTCACGACGAATGCAAAGATTGAAAACGCTTGAGATGGACCAAAAGACAAATCTCGAATCCACACTCCACCAATTACTACAGAAACATGAAAGATAACTTGTAGAGTTGAGAAGACAATTGAAATATACAAAAAAGGAAAGACTCTGTTGTCTTTACACAGACTAGCCCCGAATTTGAGGAATACATACATTAACTATTATCTCTCTTCCTAACTTGCTGTGTAAATGAAGGTGTTGGTATGTTATTCCATTGATGCTGTCTATATGCCTCTAACTTAGTGTCTATTCCCTGTGCTGATGATAATATAATAATAAACGATCGGACACAATTCTGTTTGATTTCTTGGAACGCAAATTGATTATGTAAATGTGTTTACATAAATCTATGCTATATATATACATATAATTCAATATATTGATAAAATGAACTTAAAATCATTATTTTTTAAAAGTGCTCAATACAAAGTAGAGCTTTATAAATAAAATTTATATAAACATTAGAACAGCCTACGCAAATTAACCTGCGTTTCTGTGCTAGAAATATTTTAAAAACAGTGGATAACTCCCATGAGGTAACTGACTCCACCCCCTATGCGCAATCCCACAGATCAAAAGATGGCTGATGACAGTGGTAAGGTGGTTTATAATTAAAACTCAAACAATTTTTTCAGCTGAGTCCGAAAGCTTGTAACCTAAGGTACCATGTTGATCTGAACTTCTGTAATATTATGAATATATATATATATATATATATATATATATATAATTATTTATAAATAAATATTATTTTCAAAATAAACCCATGTACACGTGTCTCATGCAAAACCTGCAATTGTCAGTATCGCAGGAGACAATCCCTGCCGGTCACACAGTTCGAACCTCGATACAAAAGTCATGTTTGACTCAGTAGCCGAGGCGCGTACCAATGCTCAACCATGCATTGTCTAGTTTTATTCAGGTATATATATATATATATATATATATATATATATATATATATATATATATTTCATGATTTTGGGGGGAGTACAAAATGTTATTATTGCAAGCATGAAGGAAAGACGAGTTTTATCGTTCGTGATTAAAAGTTAATCAAAGAGAGAGAAAAAGAAAAAAAAGCCAGCCGATCGGTTTAGCCCTCTCTTAACAAAGGCTGTATTGAGAGATTTAAAAAAAAACGAGGGATTTAAAAAAGGGGGTGAGACGAGGGAATAGAGAGAGAAAAAAATGGCGTTATGGTATATGTACAATGAGGGACGTAACTTAGAGACTGATCACATCTAGTCCTAATAGACACTCCCAAGATTTTTAGATGGTATAGTGAGTGAGCATGACTGAGAATGGTGAAGGAGTCCATGCTAAAATTCCTAGTCTGTAATGGAAGACCTGTATGTGTTATTTTCAACGTCCGTTGGCAGGTAGCTTCCATTCCTAATTTTACTCGGAATGTGTTGTTGGACTCTACTATACAATCTTAACGTCGTCCTACCCACATAGTCGGCACTGCAACTTCATTTAAAATGATAAATTACGTTATTTTTATGGTGGGAGGAGGTAAAACATCTTTACGCGAGGACGCCAATAAAGGTTTTGTAGAGAACACAACACGCACATTCGAAGCAAAATAGCAATTTTCAACTGCTGAGCTGATTTGCTTGGTGAATTTCTCACTTAGGTTTTCTCTCTTGATTAACTTTTAATCATGAACGATAAAACTCGTTTTCCCTTCATGCTTGCGATAATATATATATATATATATATATATATATATATATATATATATATGTGTGTGTGTGTGTGTGTGTGTGTGTGTGTGTGTGTGTGTGTGTGTGTGTGAGATTATATTGAAAATAAATCAATAAAGTGAGAGCTAATATAATTTATTTGAAAACTATATGTTACATATTTCATACATGATTTGACCTCATTCAGAACGCTGACGATTCCACTGAGCATAGAATTTTTTTTAAATGTAAAAAGTCAGCCCATCTGGATGAAACCACGGTACGTTTCTGAAATATGTAACATATAGTTTTCAAATAAATTATATATATATATATACATATATATATATATATATATATACCTGAATAAAACAGTTAGCACCACTTTTATGTCTCTTTACAAAGATTGAAATCAAGATATAATGCTACGAAATCTTATGTCTAAAATCCTTATTCCAATTTTGATCGAAATCCATTACTTTATTCTAGAAAATGTCTACAATGTAAGGCTTAAGCTTAAGGGGTCTCAAAAAAAAGAAATTGAAATTCAAAGAATCTTACTTTATTGATGTTTAATGACTGTGGATTGTGTTCTCCATGTAATGAATATCCTCAACCCTCACTGGTCAGGTTTCACTTTCATACATCACATTATATACACTTACCTGATAGACTGTTCCCGTTGGTCGACAGTGGTAACGCTCTGCTGGTTAGTAATGGCAGAAGTTCCCTGAACTTTCAGTACTCATATCTTGTATTTAAAATAATTCAAAATTATGATAAATTGTTTATTTTCTTGTTGGTCAATTTTGTTCTTGTGAAACTGAAACCTTTTGTTATTGTCCAGGAAACATGAGGAGTGCAGGTCAAAGGTGATCGGCTATAAAAATGCTGTGGAGAAAATGAAAAAGGCGTCAGAAGATGAATTAAGCCTGAAAGAAATGAGGCGACAAGTGGAAACCTTAAAGACAACGTGTAAATAACTTTCTTCTACAGAAGATTTTTAGTTTTCTAAATCCTGAAAATTTTAAAACAATAGAGGCCTCATAAAACTCATGAAATCATTTACTTTTCAAAATACTCAAAATAAAAATTTTATCTTATAAAATTGCGTCGGATCTCCACCCCCCCCCCCCCCATATCGTTGACTTTAATAGCTTTTTAATACAAGGTATAAACTTAAATCTATTTCGTCAGTCATATGATGCAAATATTGGTCTGTTTTCTAAAAAAATAAAAATTGCGTTTCTGATCGATTTTAATATTTAATCCTGATCGCTATTTTATTTGTTATTAATCATAAATAAAGCAAGGCGAGGGAGTTAACCCTCCCACAGGCAAAGTCCTCTTCTCATGAAAACTGGGGAAAAATTTAATAAGAGACATTTCCCAAATACACCAGTTAAAAAAAAACAGATATTTATAATATTGATAAAAAAAGTAGACCTTTGATGTCTCTATGTCAGTTTTCAGATAAACAATTATGTTTATTTAAAAGAAATATTAAATTATTTATTTCTTAAATTTAATTGTTAGCATTAAATAATTTTAAACAAATTATTAAAGATTTTAAGCCAGTTTTTTTTCTTTAGCAAAAAATTGGCCATTCTTATCAAAACTCTAAGAGAATGGAGACTTCATGAATTTTTTATTATGATATGTCTCTATGTCAGCTTTCAGATAAACAATTATATTTATTTAAAAGAAATATTAAATTATTTATTTCTTAAATTTAATTGTTAACCTTAAATAATTTTAGACAAATTATTAAAGATTTTAAGCCAGTTTTTTTTGTTTTGTTTTTTCCTTCTGAAAAAAAAAATAGCCATTGTTATCAAAACTATAAGATAATGGAGGCTTCATGAATTGTTTTGAAATTTTTTAGATGAGGATTGATAATTTGGATTACCTTTCTCATCTTGGATGTTATATTCACAACGTTTCGGCCGATGTAACCTCCGACTTTCTTCAGATGCATTTTTTTTTCAACTAGTTAATCTAATAGTCAAACTTTGGAATCTATATGGAATTCCGAACTAAACCCTTTATTTAATTCACAAGGGGAGATTGTTCTCATTCCATCAGTCATGACCAAGTAGAAGTGTTCATTTTGTGTTATTGCTTTGTTATTATCACCTGTAGTAAGCATTGAACCTTCAACCTCCAGAAGACTGTCACTTAGAACTCGATTGTTAACCAACGCTATTACCTGTTACGCCATATATCCATGTCAAAGATCCATACATGTGCCAGATTTTGATCAGACGATTTCCCAAGCTCGAAAAAATGCACCTGAAGAAGGTTAGAGGTTACATCGGCTAAAACGTTGTTAATAAAACCATATTATAATATTAGTCTGAATAATCCAAATAATCCAAAGTTGCATAAATTGTTTGAATTTAAAAAGATTTCTGTATTTCATGTTAGAAAATTTCTCTCAATCTTCCTTCATAAAAGAAAATATTTGGTATTTTTACTTTAGATGAATTGAAAACAGTTTATAACAATCAAATATGATGCATTTACTCCAGGGTGCGGACAATATTTGTCTGTGAGATTTACTGTCTAGGAAAAAATAACAAAGTAGTTTAATTTTTTTAGATTTGTTAAAACTTGAGTCAGTTTAATTTTTACAGATTTATTCAAACTTGAGTCAGTTTAATTTTTAAAGATTTATTCAAACTTGAGTCAGTTTAAGTTTTAAAGATTTATTCAAACTTCAGTCAGTTTAAGTTTTAAAGATTTGTTCAAACTTGAGTCAGTTTAAGTTTTAAAGATTTATTCAAACTTCAGTCAGTTTAAGTTTTAAAGATTTGTTCAAACTTGAGTCGGTTTAATTTTTTTAGATTTGTTCAAATTTGAGTCAGTTTAATTTTTAAAGATTTATTCAAACTTGAGTCAGTTTAAGTTTTAAAGATTTGTTCAAACTTGAGTCAGTTTATTTTCATGACTTGTTCTGTCAATTTCATTCATTGAATCTACCTTTAGCTTGATTCATGACAGTTTTGAGGCGACCTTTGTCACTGTCTCCCGACTTAGGACCCTAAAGACTCTGGGGATACTGGTCTTTAGCTTGTCCCTTGAGTTGCAGCTAGATCTGTTGACGTCTCGTTTCTCCGTGTCCCACACAAAGAACACTAGGGGGTTGCAGTTAGTCAAGCTGGTAGGCCAGACGTCAGGTGAAGTGTTGTCAACAAAGTTCTTTGACAGCCAGGTCTGGATCTTCCAGCTGGTGTGGCAAGTCGCCGAGGCTTTGCCGTCACATGTACGGCATTCCTGCAGCCATCTGGTCGATTCAAAATTTCATTACATCTCTCAAAACGTGAAATTAGCCATCAGTGTTTGGCCTGAGGCCCTCTGAGAAAAAGTGGGCTGGCATAACGTCACTTTCACTGCTATCAACACCGAAAAACATGGCATCAGTCAGATCACGCGTTTTTCTCCCTAATGTCGCCTTGTAGTCGAATTCTAAATCATTCAATTTAGTTTTCACCTTTTATACTATCCTTCTGCTATTCCCGGCTTCCTTT
The DNA here is from genome assembly GCA_963556195.1 of Sepiola atlantica. NCBI lineage: Eukaryota > Metazoa > Mollusca > Cephalopoda > Sepiida > Sepiolidae > Sepiola > Sepiola atlantica. The sequence continues at coordinate 30,248,759 of OY744519.1, read as the reverse complement.
GTTCCAGCTCGTTTGACTCGTTGGTCTAGTGGTCTCCATCAATTCGCTGTTTTGATACCTCATTGTAATACAGCTTCCTATTCCAATAGCTTCTTTCAAAGAACTGCAGGCTTGTGGAACTCTCTTCCTGCTGACTGTTTTCTTCCTACCTATAGCCTTGATCTTTTCAAGACTAAGGCCAATAGGCATCTTCTGTTTTTGCGATAATTATATTTCATTCTTGTTAGCTCCTTACACTAAATGGCTTCATGCCTTGTCTAGAGCGATTTCCATAAAAAAAAGCAAAATTGATTTTCTTTTCTTTCTCTTTTTTTGCATTCTCTCCTAAAAAGGGCGAGCAATGAGACAAAGCAAAGATGGAGAAACTGGCAGCGATGGGACAGAAAGAGAAAGAAACATCACGGAATACGAGATGCTGAAAATCCAAGAAAAAACAAATGAAGAAAAAATAAAAGAAACAAAAGAAAAAGTAATTTTTTATAAAAGTTGTTGTTGTCGTTGAGGAGGAGGAGGAGCGAATCGGGTTTCTGCATAGAGCTCACAGAGATCGTGCCTCAGGATCATTTGGTCTGCATGAAGCCCTCGTTGCTTGCAGCTATTCATTCACCTGCAAAATTGCAGGGTTTTATCCTCAACACTGAGACCAGCAAGACTGTAGGTTTTTGACCGCTCACCCCCGACACAGAGAACAGCAAGGCTCAGTGGTTGCATGCAGAGTCGGGTAAGGTTTGGCCCAGGACACAGAAAGGAGATGGCACAGAAACAACGTTGTCACTCTCACTCCATTGATTTGTGGTAGCATGCCTGACCCGTCTTTGCTTGCCACACACAGAGGCAGAGGGATCCTGATGCCGACTCCTCCTATATTTTCACCAGAGCCCTGTTAGCTGGGTAACTCTGACACTACCACATTACCATCCCCCTACCACGATGTGGAAGGATTGGACTTTGGTGGGCAGGGGTTCTGTTGTTGGATTTCACGGCATGCCCACCATCGTCGGGGCATTTTATGCTGTAATAGAACATGTTTTTGTATACGATTTATTTCTAGATTGATTTGAATCTGAAGAGATGTCTTTTTTACATACAATACTAGTGTTAACACATGGGCACCCATTTAGCACTGACCAGACTCAACGTTGCTTAACTTCAGTGATCTTAGAGGAACTGGTGTGTCAATATGATTATAGTCATTTTGTTGTGACAGTTTTCTAGTGGTTGAAGGTTAAGTCCTTACTATAGATGTTAATAACTAAGAATAGCATAATAATTAATTAAAACCTGTATCCAGTCACGGCCGATAGAACGAGAAGAATTAACCCATGTGTATTAAAAAAGGGTTCAGTTCGAAATTCTATATAGTTTCACAAGATACACCTGAAGATGGTTGGAAGTTTACAGCAGGCGAAACATGAGTTTCTAAGCCTATTTGATACATATAATGAAGCCAACAACTTGTTTCCAAGTATATTTGACTTCTATAATGAAACTAAAATTCATTTCTAAGCATATTTCACTTCTATAATGAAGTCAACGTGTATTTCTAACTCTATTTGACCAATATAATAAAGCCAACAATTCGTTTCTAAGTATATTTGAATTATATAATGAAACTAAAATTCGTTTCTAAGCATATATGACTCATATATTGAAGCCAGCAATTCATTTCTAAGCACATCTCACTTTTATAATGAAGTCAACAATTCAACAAGATGCGCCTGAAGAAGGTCAGAGGTTTACATCGGCTGAAACGTAGGAATAACATCTGAGGAGACTTGGCCGATGCTTGGTAGCGCCAATTCTTCTTATATACAAATTCAAATACAAACATTTATGAAAGAAACAAAGTAACAAAACGGAAAAAATAAAGTATGCAAAAAACATTTATTCTTCATGAACCCGTGTCCATGGGAATGTGTACAACAAAGTCTTCGAAGGATGTGTGTGCGCGTATAAGTTGAGAGGAACGTCTAACATACTATATAGCATGTGTGTGTCAGGCGTACACATGCTGGTTAGTGTGTGTTCAGCAGCCAGGCCGGTGAAGAGCATGAATTTCCTGTACATCACTTTTTATATCACAGATGGCAGTGCCCTCTACATATCACCAAAGGGTCTGAAACGTTCTCTGGTGAGTGTATGTGTAAATGTATTGAACAGGGGTAGGTAATGCTACACATCCAAGATGAGAATAGTAATCTGAATAATCCAAATAATACATATTTTGCCATTTGTTTGACTCACAATCAACTTAATTCGATATTTTAATTTTTGTTTTGTGTTTCCCATCAGGTTGAGAAATTGAGATCAGAAATTAACCAGACTCAACAATCAACTTATGTCCTTCATGTAAGTCGCCATTTTGATTGGCTTTTTTCGACTTCCAAACCAGATTTTGTTTTTGTATCGACAACTAAAAGAATGCCCGTCTCAGGACGGGTAAAATTAATTCTCCAAACAGTTTGCACCATTTTTAGGCCCCCCCTTACAAAGATGAAACGCAAAATATAATGCTACTAAAACTTATATCTAGAATCCTTATTCTAATTTTGATCAAAATCCATTAAATGATTTTGATTCTAGAAAATGTCTAAAATCTAAGGCTTAAGCTTAAGGGGTCTTAAGAAGTAATTGCAATTCAGGGAATCTTGTTTCATTAGTGTCTAATGACTATGGACACAAATTCAATGCAAATCTGATATATTTGAATTTTCAAATAAGACGTCGTGCCCATATGCACCCTAAAAACCCTTTAAAATACTCCAAAGAAACTGAAATTTAGGGAATATTTATTAAAATTTCACAAAAATTGGAGGTATCTGAATTTTAATGAAGAGCTTCCACCCTATTTTACTCCCTTTCCATAAAACTAAATTAAACTAAATATAGCCCACATTTTACATTTAGCAACTGTGTTCCAAAATTCACGTAAGTCGCCATTTTGATTAGCTTTTTTCTACTTCCAAAAAGTTTTTATTTTTTATCAACAATTGAACGGATAAAAGATAAAGCATGAATAATATATGCACAACATGCATAACAACAGTGGCTGGTCTGCATGAAGTCCGATGCGTCATGAAGACCAAGTTCCCTCAAACTATGATAATCTTTGGGTATGTTTCCAGCAAAGACCACGGCATACAACCCCACATCTTCAAAAAAGGACTCAGACTCAATTCAGATGTCTATATTGAATTACTGTCCACTGTTGCCAAGCACTTGGTGAATAGGGTTTTATTTACTCCTCCCCAGGAGTTAGGCACAAGGCCAGTTTTATCTTACTCCCACAAGTAAGATGTGACCCAAGATCGGATCGAGAAAGTGGGGTTTGAAAAGCCAGCGCTCGAGAGGTGAGCACTCTGGCCATTTAAAAATTGCCTGGGCAGCCCCGTCGGCATTCCCCGGTAGGGGCGCCTCAGACAGTAAGCAATAAACTTACTCCTCCCCAAAGAGGGGAGGCAAAGCCTGGGAGGGTGGACCTCCTAGAACTGCACAGGACAGGCGTGCAGTATCCATCGGAACAGATACTACACTTTGATCTTAGCCAAAAGGCCAAGAAGCCCAATTTATTTAAAAACAGGTTTGCTGAATAGGGTGACTGCAGGAAAATCATATCTGTGACAGCAGGGCTCAGCTCCATGTCACACCCGGGAAAACCCAGAAGTTGATGTCTGAGAACTTCCATGATTTCAACAGTCCCAACATCTGGCCAACCCCTCCCCAATTCTCCTGATTGTTACCCCCATGGACTATTATGTGTGGAGTGCAGTTGATAAATACATCAACCATACAAACTGAACCACCAAGGACGAGCTGATGGCCAGGATCAAACTGATGTTGAGGCGTCTCTCGAACCATAACGTGAAGGCCACATGTACTAGGTTATGGTCCCGCCTGGAGGCTGTGTTGTAGGCTCGGGACCGTTTTTTTGAGTGAGCTCTATTCAGCAAAAGATCCTCCGTCTTTTAATGCACTTTTAATTTTAAGAATGCATCAATTATTGGTGAAGATATGACGTTTTCTCTTTCCTTTCCGAAAAGTGTCAAATTTGTCGTGAACACCCTGTAAACTGAGGGGAATCCTGTTTTGTTTAAAAACAAAACAAAAGATAGAAATACTTAGAACATCATATTACTTCCTTTTTTTTTTACTTCCCCCACCCCACGTTTCGTCCCCTAATATAGTCGTAAGAAGCTGAAATTTGAGAAAAACTCTCTGCATGAGTGTCTTAGACATAAATTATAAATACTTACGAAGACATAAATTATAAATATTTCTAAATTTCATTAAAACCAGATATATGTATTTGAAGTTTTAAAGAGGTTTTGCCCCCTGTGGCTCATTTGTGGGAGGGGGGTAAGGATTCGGCACATGGAGGATAATGTAGATTCGTGACAACTTCCATTGTCTTCCCCGGAGAATTTTATATATATGACTTGAATTTCATCAAAGATAGGATATATTTAAAGTTTTAAGGGGAAGTTCTTCCCCCCCCCCCAATTATTCTTTTAGCAAAATAGAATGTATTTGAAGTTTTAAGGGAGGTTCTGCCCTCGTAGTTCCCTTAGGGGGACACTTAGAGATTCAGGACCACTTCCATTGTCTTCTCCGGAAAATTTTACATAAGAATACACTTATAGTTTTTATGTAAATTCTCTAACCTTTATTTCTATAAGGAACACACACACACACATATTGACATTTATACAAAGAGAATATTTTAATGAAATGTTTTTAATATTAAGACCAACATTTCTGAAAATATAAACATAAAACAAAGAACGAGAATTTATGCTTCAGAAAAATAAGCATTTCAGTGGCCATCTTTGTTTTCTGGTCATCAGAATCTCATTGATGAAGCTCCTGTGTAATTTCATCAGAAAGCTGAGGGTTTATCCAATGGCGTTCTATACTACAGGTCACTTCATAACGCAGCTGAGAAGCACGACTGGAGGCCAATTGACAAATGTTTGATTTTCACAGATTTCCGATTATTTTCTTTCAATTCCCAAAAAGTCTTAAGGTACTCAAATGATTTTGCAGAATTTTAAGAGTTTCTAAATGTTGGTAAAAATTCTGGAGAATATGGTGGGCGATGCACAATTTCCCAGGCATATTTTTCTTTGTTCCTTTGTGCAGTATGAGGTCAAGCCATGGCGTTCTATACTACAGGCCACTTCATGGCTCAGTTTAGAAGCATGACTGGAGACCTATTGACAAATGTTTGATTTTCATAGATTTTGGAAGGAAATTAAGTCACCTATATTTGAAAATACATCGAATAAAATTCTGACCCATATCTGAGGATCTGAAGATGTGTTGAAAGATAAATAAATGAAAATACGTATTATTATTGAACCAAAAGTTGTTTTTTTTACAATCTACATAAAAATATAACAAAATAAAATAAATCTGATATTTATCACTTCAATTGAATTAGAAAATTCTACTCCAAATGTAAATATCTTTTGGAATATCTTGAGATTAAAAATTCTGTTCAACGAAACGAAAACAACATGGCGTTCTAATGGAAAATAAATTTTCTCTTAGTTGTTCCTTCCTTATAAACATTTGTCAATTCTGACCCATATCTGAGGATAAGAAGATGTGTTGAAAGATAAATAAATGAAAATACGTATTATTATTGAATCAAAAGTTGTTTTTTACAATCTATATAAAACTCAATTGAATTAAAACATTATACTTCAAATATAAATATTTCTTTGGATACCTTAAAATTAGAAATCCTGTTTTGCTTAATGAAACGAAAACAACTTTTTGTTTTAGTTGCTCCTCCTGATTAACATTTGTTAATAGACAGATTTATCACATATAATATATTATAGAACGTCATGGTTTATCCCAGGGGCGGGCAACCTTTTCAGAGTGAGGGCCAGATGAGACTTTTGGAAGGAGATCGCGGGTCGGAGTGAAAAACGAAATCTCAGAATTACTATATTTTGTTTACATGAATAAATTGTACAAAAATGGCATTGAACACTCTACAAATCAATGAGACTGCTGGTGCTGTTTGCCATGAAGAAGTATTTCCATGTCTGGCTCGATGGTTGAGGTAGACAACAGAAGAATGTCATTGAGGTGGCGGTCCAAGAGTTGGGAGCGAAGGTGAGACTTTGTGTACTTCATTTTCAAAATGATATAAGTTTTACTGGGAGGTCCGCAGGCCGGATTGCAATAATAAAGCCTAGCAGAGTGGCGGACCGGACGCTAAGCCTTCGTAGGCCGGATATGGCCCGAGGGCCGGAGGTTGCCCCTTTTGTTAACTGGTTTCTCAAAGTTCCAAGTAAGTGAAATTGAGGACTTTGGCCAAGATTCTAAATTCCTTTCTTTGTTTTCTGTGAGGGGCTTTTCACTTTTCTTAGTAATCAAATCTTGGTAATCTAACCCTGGTAATCATGTGGCGCTTTCGTAATTTTACCATTTGTTTATAAGTTATGACACAAGGATTTATTAATTATGTTTTGGAACTTTTTAGATGAAGATTGATAATTAATTTGTATTATTTAGACTATCATTCTCATCTTGGATATGATTCTCACAACAACGTTTCTGTCAATGTAACCTTTGACCTTCTTCAGGTGAATGTTGTCGAACTCGGGAATTTATACTGAATTTCACACTGAACGCTTTATTTAATCCACAGAGGTAGATTGTTCTTGTTTCGTCAGCCATGACCGGGTAGAAGTATTAAGTAAATAATTTTTATTTTATGCTTAGTTAGTATCGCCTGTAGTACACTACAAGTGATACTGGACAGTTTTCTAGAGGTGGAAGGTTCAATCCTCACTACAGGCGATACTAATCATAAAATAAAAATCACTTATTTAAGAGTTTTACCTGGTCACGGCTGATGGAACGAGAACAATCTACCCTCATGGATTAAATAAAGGGTTCAGTTCGAAATTCGATATAAATTCACAAATTCGACATAAAGATTCCAGAGTTCGACAAGATGCAAGTGAAGAAGGTCAGAGGTTACATCGGTCGAAACGTTGTGAGAATGACATCCAAGATGAGAACAGTAGTCCGAATAATCCAAATTTATTATTTAGTTAGAAGTCGATTATCGTCTTGGTTTTTATTCAAACTGCATTAGGTCATTTTTCTTCTTATGGACATTTTTTAGAAACGTAACAAGGCTCAGCTGACCCGCCTGAAACGAGAACTGAAAGAATTGGTCACTTTATCTGGACAGTGGAAAGAAACACTGACTCATTTGCAGGTGCAAATTTCCAATCAACATGAACAGGTGTGAAAAAGGGTAGACAATAGAAAATGTTATTAAATTTATATTGGATTTAAATGTAATGTGAACAAATATCTTGCTACCCATCTCCCCACCCACATTGCTCCCCTAATAATCTGGACCCTATCACAGTAGTCCCTTATGCATCAGTGGCAATATGACTTGTTTGGGACGAACAGCATTTAAAAGAAAAAAAGACAAGAAATGTTATTAAATTTAAATTGGTTTTCATTTTAAAAATTCTGGACTTTTGTTTAGTCAAGTTCGAAATGTTAATTTTTTGTGAAGGAAAAAAAAAAAAATGTGCAGAAAATAAAGAAAAATTGAAAATACATAAAACTGTGTTTCAGATTTTTTTTAGATTTTTTAGATAAGGACAGTAATTTGGATTATTTGGACTAGTGTTCTTATCTTGGATGTTATTCTCACAACGTTTCGACCGATGTAACCTCCGACCTTCTTCAAGTGCATCTTGTCAAACTCGGGAATCTTTCTGTCGAACTCGGGAATCTGTACGGAATTTTGAGCGAAACCCTTTATTTAATTCACAGGGGTAGCTTACTGTCATTCCGTCAGACATGACCGGGTAGAAGTCCTAAATAATTCATAATTGTATTCTTAGTATCGCCTGCACTGAGGATCGAACCTTCAACCTCCAGAAGACTGTCGTTTAGAACTGATTATTACTTAGCACTTATATCCGTTACACTGCAGGTCCTTACAGACATAAAAGAGTTTGACTGAAGAAAATCGGAGGTTGCATCGGCCGAAACGTTGTGAGAATAACATCTAAGATGAGAATAGTAGTCTGAATAAACCAAATGATTCAAATTACATAAAACTAGTTTGTACAGAGTGATATCCCCCCCCCCCGTCCCCAAAAAATGCCATTCATGGAATCGTTAATACAATTCAGAACTCAAAATCATTTTACAAATATTCAACATAGGATGGATGGTTAGAAATGTTATTTCGAAGGAGCCAAACGTTGTTTTAAAGATATATAAAGCTCTAATAAGCTTTCACATAAAGTATTGCATTCAGGCCTGAGACCCGAGTCTCTTTTCTGCTTTGAGAGAGTACAAAACCGACTTTGAAATTTAGTGTGTGGGGGGGGGGATGCCCTCTTCTCTTCCCTACAGCCTCTTTTTCACAGAAGAGAGGTGCTAGTCTTTCTCTACTCTATCGTTATTTTCATGGTAGATGCTCGACTGAGCTCCAATCTATGGTTTTCACCTGTAAAACCTTCTCAACAAAAACTCGTCTCGCTACAACCACTGTAAATAATTTTTCTTTCTTCCTATGTGTACCTAAAACTAAACTAAACTTCCATGAGCAAAGTTTCCTTCCAAGAACTACCCGTCTGTGGAACACAATACCGCGGGGCTGCTTCCCAGCTAACTACAATATAAAAAACATAGAAATTGGAATATTATATAGGGTGCCCCCTCAAAAAAGGCCACTCATGAAACCGTTAATAAAATTCATAAATCCTTTTTACAGTCTAATCATACTTATTCAACTGCAGAACAATCACCATCACCGGCCGGTTTGGTTGCATCATAAGTTCCTATGAGTTTACATTGTTTGTTCACGTTTTCAGGTGACCATGAAGAAGAACATCTCCACTTGGATCTCTGTTTGCTTAGTTTATATCTAAATCATATTGACATACAGGTTCTTTTTAATTCATCGAATTTAAGCGATGTTGATTCTGGTTAGCATAGAGTGTCTCCCCAAAAATGTCACTTAGGGAATCGTGAATAAAATTCACAAATCTTTCTGCAATCTGACCCTGTTTGGTACAAATAAGAGTCAGTACATGTCGAACTTGTCCACCAAGTTTCAGTCGTGCATGTTCAATAGTTTTTTAGTTGATGCTGGCAAAGTAAGGGAGATAACTCTATGGCTAAATCATGTAGACATTACTTGTCACTCGGAGTGGAGTTTACAACAGTCATGTTCGCAGTGACATATTAGATGTGAGTGAATGCTGGGCTTCCCCGAGCTTGGTCTTTCTAAGGAAGCAGAGGAATTACATGGCTATGGTCCGGTGGATCTATGGTATGCGCCTTGACGACAGAGTTAGTTTTGAATCTCTGCTACCGAGGCTGAAGATGCCCAGACTGGAGTCAGCTCTGCGTTCCAACTGCTTGTGGTGGTATGGAGATGTTGAATGTAATTCAGGTTGGATAAGAATTCCAATTGAGGTTAAGCGAGGAAAAAGCAGGCCGAGAAAGACTTAGACTAACTCAGTCAAAGATGACCTCAAGCAATGGCACATTGAAACCAATTTAAATTATAGAGTTTCATAGAGAAATTCACTTTGTGTCGTCATGCCTAACATTCAACCTACATCTTATATGGAAGAGACACGTTAAATGAAGAAGAAGATACAGGTTCTTTTCAATTCATCGAATTTAAGCAATGTTCATCCTGGTTAGTATAGCGTGTATCCCCAAAAATGTCATTCAGGGAATCGTGAATAAAATTCATAATCCTTTCTGCAATCCAACTCTATTTGACACAAAAAAAATTCAGCATATGCCAAACTTATCCGTGAAATTTCAGTCATCAATGTCCAATAGTCTTTGCATAATTTTGGTCATTCGGACTACATTTCTCATCTTGGTGTTTCGGCTACTGTAACCTCCGGCCTTCTTCGAACTCGGTAATATTTCTGTCGAACTCGGGAATCTGGACGAAATTGCGAACAGAACCCTTTATTTAATCCACAGAGGGTAGCATGCTCTTGTTCCGTCAGCCATTATTAGGAGAAGTCTTCAGTCATTCGCAATTCTTCGTATCGCCCGAGGATTGAACCTTCAACCTTCAGATGACTATCACTTAGAACTAAATTTAACTTAGTACTATATCCACTGCGCTTTTGTTTTTATTATCATTCAATAATATCAGACGCAACTTTGGTGATCGACTCATCAGAAAGATGTGTGATCCTGAATGGACGTCACACTCACCGGACCATAATTGCCCCAGATTTTTATCCGTGGGTTTATCTCAAAGATAATGTCTATCAAAACAAACCCAGACTATTCTTAAACTGAAGAGAGTTATCACAGCCCAAATCAAGGCAGTGCCAAGAAAGAAGTGAAAAATGGTTAGCTTTGTTTATTCTTGAAAAATTTTGGTAAAAGAACGATTCCATCTGAAATGCACTTCTATTATCTAAGGGTGGTGTTATTTGGCTAAGATCAAAGTGTAGTATCTGTTCCGATGGATACTGCACCCCATAGACTGGTATTGTCTTGGCCTTCGGGGCTTGATTTACGTCAGTCTATGGGTCTGTCCTGTGCAGTTCTAGGAGGTCCACCCTCCCAGGCTTCGCCTCCCCTCCTTGGGGAGGAGTAAGTTTATTGCTTACTGCCTGAGGCGCCCCTACCGGGGAATGCCAACGGGGCTGCCCAGGCAGTTTTTAAACCCCACTTTCCCGACCCGACCTTGGGTCACATCTTACTTGTGGGAGTAAGATAAAAACTGGCCTCGTGCCTAACTCCTGGAGAGGAGTAAATCAATACTCACCATGTTACTCACCATGAAGAGGTGTTTCATCCCACCGATCAGGATTTGGGGCTGGCTACAGATGCTAATGCTGATTGGACCCTTTGTCTCCCACTAAGTATATTGTTTCCTTTTTGTTTATTTACTGATGCGTCACCACTTATCAAGGTCCGAGAGCCTCTCGAGGATCTAGATTATGTTCAGGTGGGGATGTTCTGATTATTCCTTGTTTAGGGGGCGGGGGGAGGGGTATGTGAATTATACAAATACTAATTAGACCCTTTGTCTCACACTCAATATATCGTTTCCTTTTTTGTTAAGTTCAGGTGGGGATGTTCTGACGATTCGTTTTTTATGGGGGGGGGGGGGTATGTGGATTATATTGGTGAATGCAGCAAGAGGTGATGTATCCCTATTTATTTTCCTCTTCATAAGGGAAGAAGGTCGTTTTTTTATGTGGGGGAAAATCTAGAACCCAAAAAACGGTATTCTGGATTGGATGTTCTGAAGATTCGCTTTATTTTAGGAGGCGGGGGTGAATTATATTAGTGGATGCAGCAAGAGGTGACGTGTCATGTTTACATGGAACGCTGTGTACACTGCCGTCATTATGTGCTTCTTGGTGGGAACTCTGTTAATACTATGATGGCATCACTCTATTAGATGAAAATCATACTCCATCTAAAGATATTTCTATGTTAAATTTGTGTCCCATGAAATTATCTGCCCTTGTTAAGGAACATTTTGAAACAAGATTTATCTGCCCTTGCTAGAAACATGGCATTATGGGATGGAGATCCAACACGGACACTAGACCAATCACGGTCTAGCAATCACATATCAAATCCATTATTATCATAATTTAATCATCCATTGCATTATGTTTTGAATAAATCATCTTAAATTGTTATCTTTGAATAATCGTTTTCATCCATTTATTTCTACATTGTTTTATGTCTCAACACTAACATCAAGACCCAAATAGCATTTAAGCCGACAAATGAACTACCTTCATTTTCCATGCCTCACAGCCATAGAGGAGGATCGACTGGACAACAGATTGGTAGATATGCCTCTTGGTTGATATTGAAATCTCCTGTTAGGGTCAGGGTTAGGGGTTAGAAGCTTGTTGTGTGAAGGAAAGGGACTGTAGCAGTTGCATGAGCGAACTATTTTGTATCAGTCTATGTGATCAGCGGTGAGATTGTGATTCGCCTGGCGATTATGTAACCATTGCCTCTTCACTGCATGGACAAGCAACACGCCCACGCCCAATGAGATTCATAGGCAATGAATCGTCTTGGAGTAAAAACTAAGTCACGTGATAAACAGAACGATTCAGTTCCAGTTTTACGTTCAAATAGACAAGATGTATATCCTGTGCTCTCTACCGGGCTAGCGGTAAACGAGTCGAGGAACTCCAGGATATGTTATTTTGTCTTTTAACATTAATCAACCCATTGTAAAACCAACATTTTGTTCCTGTGTTCCCACAAATAAAACTGCATATCTATTTAGTTGTGGAGCCGTTATTATTTCGTGGAAGAATGGTGATCCCTTTTTTGCTTATGTAACATTTCTATTTCAGTCAGATTCGGCCAGATGTATTAATTACTCCTCCAAGTAAGTTCGTCATTCTGATTTTCTTCCCGATTTAAACCCCGACTCGCAAACCTAAAATTGGTTCCCAACTAAAGGCTGTTGCATAGATATCCATCCTACCGACCTTGCTGGACATGAAGAAAACAGGTTACCATCATTTGGATATATGCACAAACTTGGCTACAATTTAAATCAATTTTATTGATACAGTTTCATCAACACAACAAACATTGTTGGGAAAGAGTTATGAAAACAGAAGTACAAAATATGTTGAGTCAGTAGACATGCATGTACTATACAAAATATGTTGAGTCAGTAGACATGCATGTACTATACAAAATATGTTGAGTCAGTAGACATGCATGTACTATACAAAATATGTTGAGTCAGTAGACATGCATGTACTATACAAAATATGTTGAGTCAGTAGACATGCATGTACTATACAAAATATGTTGAGTCAGTAGACATGCATGTACTATACAAAATATGTTGAGTCAGTAGACATGCATGTACTATACAAAATATGTTGTATCAGTAGACATGCATGTACTATACAAAATATGTTGTATCAGTAGACATGCATGTACTATACAAAATATGTTGAGTCAGTAGACATGCATGTACTATACAAAATATGTTGTATCAGTAGACATGCATGTACTATACAAAATATGTTGAGTCAGTAGACATGCATGTACTATACAAAATATGTTGAGTCAGTAGACATGCATGTACTATACAAAATATGTATTGATTTTTACTGACACTTTGTCTGCAATACATCCTGCTTATGACTTACTATAGAGGTTGGAAGAAGAAGATGCAGCTTATCTTGATGTACTTGCTGAAAATTAATGTAAGAAATACATCAAATCCCAGAGCAAATAACGAAGTTATTTGTTGTTCTTTTTAATGGTTTCCATTACTTCAGCCACCAAAAGAAGTAAGAAGAAAAGATCAACATCTCTACTTCAATTATTCCAGCTACTAAGTCATCTTAGTAGCTTTTAACATCCGTCTTATTCCATGCCGACTGCCGATTCCAACTGCTCCCTTCTTAACCACTAATCTAATATCATTCCACCATAGTTTATGATTCTCACACTGTCCATTTCGCAAATATTTACCTGCTTGATCTTTGCTGACCCCTTGTCTACAATGCATCCTGTTTATGGCTCACACCTGCACCACATAATTTTAACTAATATATATACTAACTCACATACCCACTATTATCCAACGAGAATGAGAAAACAAGTGTGAAGAACAAATACAAGTTATTCTTTATTTAGACTCTTGAGTACAGTCATATTTTTGACAATTTTAAATGACATTTCACACGTGTGAAAAGTCCACGCGCCCACGATTACCATAATGGTAAAAGAAATTTGACTTCTACTGTTTTTCATTGAATTTTCTATCATGCCAACCTCTCACGCATCCACGTCAAAGATTGCCCGGTTTAGTTCCAACTTGGGGAAAAAAATGGACAATTTTTTACGTCAGGCAAAACTATATTTTGGTGCTCAACTACGTTACATGAGTGACGATTTCCTTCTCGTGGCTGAGGTTGGAGGGGTTTTTTGTTCTTTTTTAATAGTGATTATCAAGGCCAAAAGTCACTCGAGAATAACATAAGATGAATGGATTGTCAGTTGAATGGTGAAGAATATTATGAGAGGATTGGACAAAAGATGGGTGGAATGGATAAAATTTAAACACCGATGAGTACAGTTTATGACAAGTATTTGTTGACATTGGATTCGAAGACAACCATCTTGTAGTCTGAAGGGAAGTAATTCCGTGGTAATTTTCTCTATAGATGGAAGGTACTTAGAAAGGAGTTCTGTTCATGGAAATTCCGTTTGATGCTAGGCACACGGAAATTCCGTTTGATGCTAGATACACGGAGGAATAAAGGAAAGTTCTTTGCAGTTGGGATAGTTCTTGCTAACAATAATTTACAAATAGGAAGAGGAAATTGGAGCTCAGTCGAGCAACTTCCATGGAAATAAAATTGAGTAGAGAGAGACTAGCAACGTCTCCTATCTACTACTAGATTGGGATGTTGATTTTGTACTCTGTCAAGGCAGGAAAGAGTGCTTAGAGCAGTACTTCCCCAGATGTGGCAACAGTACCTCACCACCTTGGGACATTGCATCAGGAGTTAGATACTTTCTGGAGCGATAGAATGATCCAACCATTTTTACACCAACTTTAGCAATAGATTGGATGTAAGTCTTTCATTTTAGATCTGGGGGTGAAAGTCAGTCGTGGGAGCTTATCAAAAGAAGGGGCTTACTCAAGGAGGGGGCCATCCATTTAAAAAGGGGCAAAACAAGGGTCTGAACGTCGGCAGTGAAAGAGGAGAAGCTTGGTTTTAGAGGTGTTAAAAATAACGAGACACTTTTTCCCCATTGCGCCACATGCTCTAAATCAAAAGAGAGAGAATCAGCAAGATCTTGATTGCCGATGCTCTTCGAAGTGCTGCCATAGGCAGTAAGTGATACACTCGATTTGCAGATGGATAATCAAAGAATTATTAATTCATCCCATAAGTTCTGTCCAGATTTTAAATTCTCTGAAATTTAAAATGGGAACGTCTAACGGAAATAAAAATACACAGGATGAACCCCAAAATATAACACCCATGGAAACGTTAATAACATCTACAATCCTTTCCGCAATCCAACCATATTTGGTACAAACAAACTTCGGAAGAAAATTTTCCATAAATGTCACATTAATGAACTCACTCTTAATTCTATTTATCTTAGTCCCTTCCGGTCTGATCCGGTCCCTTACGTCATGAA
Organism: Sepiola atlantica; assembly: GCA_963556195.1. Classification (NCBI taxonomy): domain Eukaryota; kingdom Metazoa; phylum Mollusca; class Cephalopoda; order Sepiida; family Sepiolidae; genus Sepiola; species Sepiola atlantica. Next base: position 30,233,555 of record OY744519.1, on the reverse strand, counting down.
ATAACAAGATGTCTGACCCCTTATTACTTTACTCACAACCAATATTTACGCTAACCTAACATGCTTATATCTTCTATTAAACTTTAAATCTTTTAACGCAAATACGTCACACATTGACTAACTAGCAAATATATGCTCTCTCCGGTCACACATTTTTCCTAGGGTGGGAGGATTATATAATTATGAAAGAACTACAAACAAAATAAATTTGGTGATTCTTCAGATTTACCCCTATATGTAATACTGCTCTTAAAAAGAAAATAGCACAAAAACTTTATTATGTACTTACTTGTTATGTTAAAAAAAGACAGTACACCAAAAATTAGATAAAATAAAGCAAATAGCTTTTTTTAGTACTAGCAAAAGTATCCCCCCCCCCCCCATCTGTTGCATATTTTCACTAGGCTGGGAGGATTATCTAATTGTGAAAGAACTACATACAATATGTAGTTAAAGCAAAATGAATTGTTTTTGACTATTAAAATAATTTCCAACGCTATTGATAATGTTCACCCATTCATTTATTTATTTTTTTTATTATCGCTTATATTTGAATTCATGTTTTGAAACATGACGTAAATCATAAATCTATGACGTCACACCAAAGCTATAATTATTTTATTACGGTAATGTTTTAAGTTCTATTCATTAGAAAGTTAAAACAGGTCAGTTGGTAGAACCTCAGTCTGATGATCTCATAGTTTCGGTTTCGATCTTCGGCCATGGTATCTGCTTTATTTGTTAGGAATTTATTATTTACTATTAATGCAATATTTTCCATTTGTAAAATTAGTTAAGATCTTTGATATTTCGAAATGAGACAAATTCCGCAATGTATTTATTACGTTTAAAAAATGTGACTGACGAACAGACGGACAAAATCTCTATTTATATAAAAATCCCTGATGGATTTCCTTTAAAATAATTTGTCACCAAAAGTAACGTTTACGTATATTGCTAATTCATTTCTTGTTTCTTTATCATGAAACTTAAATAAAGTTAATTTTTACTACAACACTTGTTTCTTCTTCCTCCAATGGCTTTATGGCAGAGATCAAAGTGTAGTATCTGTTCCGATGGATGATACACCTCTTGGACCGGTACCGTCTTGGTCTTCGGGCCTTGATTCCGCCAGTCTTAGGGATTGTCCTGTGCAGTTCTAGGAGGTCCACCCTCCCAGGCTTTGCATTCTCACCCTTTGAGAAGGGGTTAGTTTATTGCTAATCGCCTAAGGCGCCCTACCAGGGAATGCCGACGGGGCTGCCCAGACATTTTTTTGTAGGCCAGAGTGCTCTTCTTCTAGGGCGCTGGCTTTTCAATCACACTTTCCGACCTTGTGTCACATTTTACCGTTGTGGGAGGGAGATTAAAAAAAAACAAATAAAACTGAACAGTACAAATTTAAAAATTGAAGGAGTTCACCTTTTACACAACATCAATGCGACTAACTTGTACAAAATCAAATCCGAGAAGCTGCGGCATTTAAATAATTCAAGGGAGATAACTTATGAATGCTTATTGATAGAGTTATTTCCCTTAGACTTTACATATCCGTCCACGACAGAGACCGGGCCATTGTGACGGCGGTGGCCTTTTTGGTGCTTATACATCTGCAAGCACAAGTGAAAATCACAGTTCCAAATAAATTAACATAAAAACTTTTTGATATACTTACATATCAGGCAAAAATTAGGAAAACTCATCGAGTAGAATTTTAATTAAAAATAAAAGATCAGTTTTTTCGTATGTTGCCAATCCGCGATTGATACGAACGGAATACCCGTTAGGCTGGGGGAGATAAGTCAGTCTATCATGTAAACAAGTAATAATGAATGAAGGATCGGCAAAATACGATAAAACTGATTTTTATTTTTAATTAAAATTCTACTCGATCATTTTTGCTAATTTTTTGGTGAGGATCCTTATTTTTGCCTGATACATAAGTATATACAAGAGATTTTGTTTTTCACTTGTGCTTTTAGCTGTATAAGAACCGCTTTTTATGTCAGACTGTGGTATTTTAGTTCTTAGGTGTGGGCAAAATGAATGACCGATCACCTCCCCCTTCACACACACACACCCAAAAATTTAATATATTTCACTTAGTCTAACGGAGTTATATCCCTTGCATATAACACCCTTTCGACACAAGCGTATAAATTGATCCCTCACTTCATTTAAAAATTCACCCAAATTCAGGAAATCAACCAATTGTAATTAAATTTTCAGTATTTATTAATTAATGATCACAGAATATAATGAATCCACTATTTTATTAGGAATCTTAGTGAAAATGTATTGTAGCGTTGCTGCTTTGTCGGTTGTTATTGTGTTTCCATTAGTGTCCGGCTCGCAGGGTAACGGCTTCACATACATAACAATTCAAGTAGGAACACAGAAGTAAATAAGAGAGGCAAACGTTAGAGGTTGATTGACACGTAAGCATTTATTTATATAGCATGAGAAATATACAAGGGAGATAATTACAGATAATTACAGAATGACTAATGTAAGGGAGGTAATAAGGATACAACTTGTATCTCGGGTGTAAACATTGTTGCCGTTTCCGAAGGCACGACACTACATGTATTATTTTGTGTAAACAAAAACAACTTTACTAAAGTTACATCTCAGAGTACTACAGCCTTGTAACAGTTATCTCCCTCTCTCAAATATAATTGCACCGGTTTGCCAGTAGGTGTCGCTTTTCACCGTCAGGTGGCGCTGGAAGACGACCACAGAGTTATCTGCCCTTCTTGATTATATAAACCGGTGCACAACGTCAGACAGGCCTCTTTTTCAGTTCCGGCCACGGCAGATGGTAGTCATCGGAGACGCTGCTCGTCTCCTTGTCTGACCCACAAAATCACCCGTTTTTCTCGGTAAGAGATTTTTCTTCACACACGCATTCATATTCTTACAGAGACAATTTCTTCTCCAGAACATTTTATTTTCACGTACACAATTTCTTTATTGAACATATTTTCCTATGTGCTTTTCAATCGTAGGAACTATTTCAACTCCACACACATTATACATACATACATATATACACACAGCATTCATCATTCCACATACACACTGTATACGTATTAATGTATTCTGTTTCATTGTCGTTACACACATTCAATAAACGCTTTATTTGAACAACCTATTGCCTGTGAATTATTATTTTGCCTTGCATATGACATTGTTTGTATTATGAACATATAACCGGGATTCCCCCTAAAATCCCGACAGGATCTGCATCATTTGGAAGAATAAAATATAAATTTTTGTCCTTAATAAATAATCATTTTCTTTCAAATTTGAATTCTATTTAATTAATAATAAATAATTGTTTAGCTTTTGTTTTTCAATGAATAATAAAATTTTCAGTGTAAATTATTGAATTTAATTTACTTTTTCACACTTAGAATGCGCTTTTAGTTTTAATTAAAAAGAATTAATTTAAATTCTCATTACGACACGTTTAAGAATAATTCGAATAATGTAATTGCTAAAGTCTTTAATCAAAATGACAATGAAAACAACAACAAAAAATGATAAAATAGCATTTTTGTTTAATAAATCTTGATTAGAATCAGATATAGAGAAATAAAATCTCATTGAGCGTAATGAAATATTAAATGGCATTAATAAGTAAAACAATTAAAACTGTAGAAGTAGATTTTTAATAAATTAATTGTTTATATTTAGTCTAATAAAACTATAACTAAATTAAGGGAAAATTATTATAAAACCACATTTTTGTTTAATTTTTAACCTTATATAGATAAGGTTAAAAAATTAAAAAAAATGTGAAATTGTCTTTTGGGTCTTCCATACTTGTCAATTTAATGTAGACATTTTTTATAGTCTTCAAAAATTGTTATGGCGTGATGGTTATCTACTCTATTGGTGACTATTTAGAATATTCTAGACACTATGTATAGAGGAGCCTACGACAAATGTCGAAGTAGTCTTGTTGCATTGTTTCTGTTACATACTATTCTGTACTTCTGTAAATACACACTTATGTAAATATACCATCATGTTGTCTTATTTATTATCTGCCCTTCAAGGTCACAACAGATATATTGCTCGAAAAACTTTGGCGCCCGACCCTTTCTTATTTAATTATTACTTCCTTCACCATGACACTGCCTCAACTTCGGCTACCTACTCCAACGATGTAGGTCACTCAAATAAATATATTGCTATTATTTATAGAAGGGTTTTGTTTTCCTTTCGTTTGACAATTTTTTATTACCAAATATTATAGGAGTTTGTCTTACAGTCCATGCGAAGACTAGTTTCTATACTAATACATACATAATATATTAACTTTATTTCTCATCTTCATTGAACAAGTAACAGAAATGAGTTAGTAAAGAAAAGGTTAAATGTTCATGTATCTACGCTGGTAGGAGTATTGAGTTAGTTTGTGACACTAGCAGAGTTTGTATTATTATTAAGAAGACCACATACTGAAGTGTTGCCATCTTTGTAAGTTAAGTCCACGTGTTAAATATCCGAGTCGGTGCACGGTAAAGGTTGTTGATAAAACAGATGCACCTGGCGATTGTCAGTTCATAAGATAATTCTAGACACTATGTATAAGGGAGCCTACGACAAATGTCGAAGCAGTCTCGGAGCATTGTTTCTGCAACATACTATTCTGTACTTCTGTAAATACAAACTCTTGTAAATATACTAACGTGTTGTCTTATTTATTATCGGCCCTGAAAGGTTACAACACTGGAGACGAAAACTCGAACTTATTCGGACACAACATAACCCGGACTTATGTTGGGATTTCCAAATATAACTTTAAGTAATGAGTTTCCAGTCACATATATTTTTTACATTTTTGGAACTTTTCCAAAAAAATAGATTTAAATTGTCATTAAATCCTCAGAAAAATACTCGGTGATCAACAAATTTACATTGTAGATAAGTATTACATCGAAATCTCAAATCTGTTATACTATATTTAAAATAATATTTAAAATTATTGTCGACATCATGATGTCGAGCTTATTAGGAAAGGGGTAAATTTACAATTTACATAAAGAATGATAATTGTATCCACGGAGAAAAAGATCGGTGCTGTTATAGATGATGCGCCTGATTTCTGGGCAGGTCGCGGAAGCGCCCGAGAGTTGCCGAGACAAAAACGCCAAGCATTAATGGAAGAATTGCAGGCGATAATATAAGACGAATAAATTCAAAGAAAAAATACATAGATAAAAAGATAGAAACAGAATAAACTGTAGAGTGGGGGGGGGGGGTCAAATGAACCATTTTCAATCAAATGTGTAGAAAGAAAACTCTTTTGTGGGGAATTTTGTCAATGTTTTCTTTTTCATTTGTCGCTGTTTTTCTTTTTTTCTTTTTGTTTCTTACTAACATAAAACAAAGAAAGACAAATGGGTTAAGGTTTAGGTTTGTAGTGTTACTGCACTGACGATTCACCGGTGAAGGGACGAGTTACGGCCCCTGGCGATGACTCAGTTAGAATGTACTTTGACCGCCAATAAACCTTGTTACTTATCCTATACTTCTCTCCGTCTTACTACTTACTTAACCCAGCCGATAACATTACAGGTTTAGGGTTCCCGTTAGAGTTAGGGCTCCCGTTCTTAGCGATAGCCAAGCCCTGCATTCAAACTGCCAAGCTCTAACTGGAAGACTGGCAGGCGCTAATATAAGACGAATAAATTCAAAGAAAAAATACATATATTAAAATCATTTTTTTTTTGTGAAAATAATGGGGGGGGGGTTGGGGAAGGTAAAATTTTGTCAATGTTTTTATAAGATAAAAGAATGAAAAAATGATATTATTCTGTCAGTGCTCAGGTGCTTCCACGACATGCCCGATCATTGTCGACGCGAAGTCACGGAAATCAGGCGCGTCATCTATAACAGTACCAAAAGATCAATTGTTGACGATTCTATCTGAAAAAATATTTCAGATGTCGTCTGCTAAGATGTTTATATTCTCCAACTGTCACGTGACTCAAATTAACCAATCAAATGATAACTCGAAGGGCAACCATTTGAAATGGGATAAAAAGAACGTCTGCTCAAAATATTTTAAGCGCGCTTCAATAAAAAATAAATAAATCCGTTAAAAATTGAATTGTACAAACTTTCTTTTTCACCGAGCATTTGAATTCAAAATGTAATATGGCCATTTAATTTTTTTCTTTTTAATTCCTCTTGTATGCAGGTTAAAATTGGAGGCGAAATGAAAGCAATTTATTTTAGATCATTTTTTTTTATTGACTATCTAAATTTTTAATATATCTGAAAACATTTGGTAAACGTTACTATTGGCTACATAAATTATTTTAAAGGAAATACAGTTGGGAAATTAGTAAAAACCAATTTATTTTACTTTATCTACTCATTTGTGACTTATTTACATTTTAAAAAATTGATATCTAATAAAAGTTGTAAGCATTTTAATATTTCAGAATTTTTGAGATGATGATTGATAATTTGCATTATTCGGACTACTGTTCTCATCTTGGATGCTATTCTTACACCGTTTCAGCCGATTTAACCTCATCCCTTATTCAGGTCCATCTTGCCGAACTCGGGAATCTGTATAGAATTTCAAATGGAACTCTTTATTGAATCATCGGTAGTTTGCTCACGTCTCATTAGACATAACCGAGTAGAAGTCTTAAGTAATTTGCAATTGTATTCTTAGTATCAACCGTACTGAGGACTAAACCTTGTGGGAATAACATCCAAGATGAGAACAGTAATCTGAATAATACAAATAATACAAACTAAGCATTTTAAGTTCTGTAATTATTGATTGTGAATATGATAAGGTGCCCAACATCTTGTTTATTGACATGAAGTAAGGTACATGCAACCAACATGACATAAATGCTAGTGTATGCCAGAGATTCATCCTTGGATCTCTACTGTTCCTGATGACATTGAGTCTGAGATGGGTATATTTGCTGCCAACACCACGCTTTACTCTCTACATGTGGGTAAAACAGATGCGCACATATCAGAGGCAATGGCTGAATCCTTCGAAAATGACCTCCAGTCTGTAGTGGTATGGGGTCATTAATGGATGGTAACATTTAATGCTGCTAAGACAAAGCTCTTTTCTTTCAACAACTACAAGAAATCTCTTTAACCACCGATTGCCATGGCAAATAACATCCTACCTGAGAGTTCAACGTTCAAACTCCTTGGCCTAACATTTACAGGTAACATGAATTGGAACAAATACATTGAAGACATTGCCAAGGTTTCTGCAAGGAAGGTGGGCTCCCTCACACCTGACATTATCCTGTATCTCTACAAAGCCACCATCTGCCCATGCATGGAATATTGTTGCCACATCTGGGATGGTGCATCATCCACTAGTCTCTTCTTCTTAGACAAGGTCCAAAAAAGAGACGCCAACTTAATAGGTCCCTCACTATCCACCAAGCTCCAGCCCCTGTCCCATCGCCGCAATGTTGCATCTTTGTGCTTGTTTTACAAGTACTTCAATGGAATGAGCTCCGATAAACTTGCTGCTCTAGTGCTCCCTCGACGTAAATACACTAGACCAACCCGACAATCAGCTAAGTCCCATCCATTCACTGTGAAGGTCCCCAGATGCCTTCTACTCCAATAGCTTCTTTCCTCGTGTTGTTGGCCTCTGGAACTCCTTCCCTGTTCCCTGTTTCCCCGACTGTACCGACATGCAGAATTTAAAACTAATGTAAACAGACATCTTGCTGCACAGTTTCCAACTTAGGATGATCCCCAAAACTTACACCCTAATTCTCAGTAGCCCCTTATGTCTACAGTGGCGCCCTGCCTTGTTTGGGGTGAACTATGATAAAAAAAAAAAGGTACTGGAACCCTTATTACTTTACTCACAATTATGGAACTTAAAATGCTTACAACTTGAATTAAATATTACATTTTTTTTTGCAAATCGATCACAAATGAGTAGGTAAAGCATCGAGATAGGTTACTGGTAGCTTTATTATTATTATGGAAGTTACATTCTCCCAAAGGGGAAAGAACCAATGTCATTAATAACTTAATAACTGACATTGGTTCTTTCTAATGTTTTTGGGGTTGGAGAGGAGTTCTTTTTACTACAAAATTTTAGGTCTTAAATTTCTTATATATATATACAGGGTGGGCAAAAATAAGGGTCCTATTTTTTAAAATTCATAACTTTTTTATTTATTGATTTTTTTAATTTTTTTTTTTAGAATAAGTAAAGGACCCCTTCCGAAGCAAGCATGAGCCGTATTAGCCCTAAGGATCGTACCCTCATTTAGAAAACATTATTTTTGCTTAAAAAACTCAAAACAGTGTAAAAAACAATACTTTAGTTTTTGTAAGTTTTAAGAAGCTAAAGGCTAAAGGCTAAAATTTGTTTTGTTTATTTCAAAAAATCTCGGAAGGGTCAGTCTACACACACATAAAGTTTGGTGAGTTTAACTTTTATTTTGTGGAAGTTATTCAAATTCAAGTTATTCAAATTTAAAGATAGGACCCTTATTTTGGCCCACCCTGTATATATATAACTCATCTTGTAAAGTTCCACCGAGATATTTCGGATGTAGATATATATATATATATATATATCAATACGCCGGCTTTTCAAGCTTTTGCTATCATCAGTGTAGGAAGTAATAATTTAGTATAGAATCAACCTCGACTCTGCAAGCTAGCGCTCTAACCCCACGGCCATGAGAAATTATCACGTAAAGAAGGGAAATTAAGTTTTATTTGTGCGTTAAGAAAGATAGTAGACAGTCGAGAATGTTTAATGAACGTATTCCAAACTTTGCATGCAGCTAGGTAACAGTCTATTTTTACGCTTCGAACAGGGTACAACTTTGATTTATTAAAGGGGCTAAAAACAATATTTTATTAAATAAATATTAAATTATTTTAACCTGCATATGCCGGCGTTTCAAGCTTTTGCTATCACCAGTGTAGGAAGTGACAATTTCAGACGGTCGTCGGGCACGAACCCAGTACAGAATCAGCCTCGACTCTGCAAGCTATCGCTCTAAACCAATAACCACGAGAAATTGTCTCATGTAAAGGAAGAAAAATTAAGTTTTATTTGTGCTCACAGATAGTAGAGAGTTGAGAGTATTCAACGAACGTATTCGGAACTATTTTTAACTCCCCGAACAGGGCTCAAGTACAATAGTGTTACAATAAAATTAGAATAGAGGTTGCATATTATTTTCGTGATTTATTTTTTTAGACTCCATATTATTGTCGATTACCACGGTTAGAAAACGATTATCGAAAATATCATTTAGGGGGAGGGAGGGGGGAGAAGAAAAAATCTTTAGGCTAGAATAAAAGTGTAGATCTTCTCCAAGATGCCCACACCTTACTTTTATTTTGACTTTGGCTTCCCTAAATTAAATTCATTTTGGAAGGACACCATGCACTCCCAAACTATATCTCTACTAAATTACTTTTCACTTAAGTCCCACTCCCACATAGAGATCAAAGTGTAGTATCTGAGTAATGGAGCTCTTCCATTGGATATTGCCAGTATTGGCATTAATAAAGAATTTATGTGCTGATGAAGAAAATCAACAATTTGTCAATTGTTCTACCTTGTAGTAAAAGTGATAATAAATTGAATTTCTGAAACACATGTACACATGGGTAAATATTGTTAGTGTTAAAGTCTTTAGAGCATGATTACAAAATATTAATTATGTTATCTACTGAATTATATATTTTTCTGTACCAAAATAAATAACTATTACGCTCTTAATTTTTAACTTTAATTCTCAATTAATCGAACACTGTGCTGGGATTTTTCCTGCTATATTACAAAGAATATATATATATATATATATATATATATATATATATATATATATATATATATATATATATATATATATATATATATATATAAGGAAATTGACAACATCTGTGAAGCACCCATGAAAAGTGAAATATTTTTGAAAATCAACACATGGTGCAATTTAAATGAAAAAATAATTTATTTATTTATTTATTTTTACAGGCTTTCGTTGTAAAAGAACTTTGTCAAGCGAGACTGCCTTATATATATATATATATATATATATATATATATATATATATATATATATATATATATATATATATATATTACAGAAGTTCAGATCGACATCTTTTCTTAAGTTAAAGCTGTGATGGGGGCAGATCTAGGCGAAAAAATTCCTGGGTTTTCTTAAGTTTTAATTATAAACCGTCGTAATATTATGATTAAATAAATATTATACTCTTATTAAATAATCGAGCACTGAATTTCTTTCCACCCAGCGGAACCAAGAATTAAAATTTTCAACAATTGGGGATATTTTAAGTAGGATAGAGTAAATGTGGTATTGAGGTGACTGCAATGATTCTAGTAGGTACGTGCAAAATCAATGGCCGATTCCCAAAATGAAAAAACATTTTGACCCCCCCTTTACTAAAAAATACACTAAAATTCAGGAAATCAACCAATTTTACTGAAATTTTCAATATTTATTAATCAACAATCACGGAATATAATGAAACCATTATTTTTTTTAAATCTTAGTGAAAATGTATTATTTTTTAAAAAGAAAATACACCTTTACTAAAGTTATATTTTCATATATTAATAAAAAAAAATGCATGATTTTTTAACTGTTGCTTATGTAAATAAAGGATCGTAGATGTTAACAATTAAATTTTTTTTTCAAAATATTTCGTATATATTACGAAAAATGCCAGTAAATACCGTGTTAATAAAATCACTATAACTCGAAGAAAAATTAATTTTTTGAATGAGCGATATTATTATTGAATAAAGCATTGTTTAATCAATATTTTCACCAAAAAAATAATATAATTGCAAAAAATATTTCATGTGATTTTAATGATTAGAGTTTTCGGAAAAATAAAAAATGCGACATAATTATATTTCTCTTTCATAGAGGAACGTGGCATCATCAGCGCAAGAAATCTTTTTTATAATCTTGAAAATAAACCAAAAATTGACAAATTTGAGATCCAGGAACTTAACGAAAAAAAAGAATTAAAAAAATTGAATAATTTCTACTAACGATGAACTTTCATTAGTATGGTAGCCCCGTTCTGTAATAACCAGGTGGGATTAGCAATCACTCACTTTTACAGCGCAATTTTTTTTTTTTTTAGAGATTCAACAATTTCGTTCATTTCGCAATTCATCGTCAATTATTTGGAAAGATTTGTATTTGTTTTGTCTTTTTTTCATTAATAAATATTTAAGTTAAAAACAATTATTTATTAATAAATAAAGAGAATTCAAACATCACATTTTCTTTCAAAATTGAATTCTGTTTATCAATAAATAACTGTTTTAACTTTTTTTTTCAATGAATAAATTGTCAGTGTAGTCATTGACTGTAATTTACTTTTTCACACTTAAAATAAAAAATAAAAACACTTTATTTTTAAAAGAATCAATGTAATTTATCGTTACGACACGTTAAGAATAAATCGAGTAACTAAAGTTTTAAATCATGTAAAAAAAATTGATAAGTGACGCAGTTCGTAACGTAAAAATATTTTTAACATTTAAAAAATAGTGTTATTTCAAATTCTATGAATTCGAAAAACATTGGTAAACAGACGTCATCAATAATTTCAGAGTATTACTTAATTAAAAACTGAACCTTTTCAGTTAAAAATAATTGCGTACACTCACAAATAATTAAATAAGCATTTCCTTTTTTATTATAACAAAATAAGGGTACTTAAATTTGTTTATAACCTTAAAAAGAATAAAGAAATTAATGGATAATAATGTTTCAACTTCTATAAACTATTATTACATTTTTATATATAAAGTTAAAAATGATAAATTATGACATTTTTTGTCTTCCATATATTTTGCATAGCAATAGTCAATTTGTAAACAACGTCCTTTTCCGAAGAAGTTATGGCGGATTTTATTCATTTATCACATTTGAAGGGCTAATTTTGCTAATTTTTAGTCAAACGTGGGATTTATTTATTTTTAATTCAGTGTCTTATGACTTTAATTTAATAATTATCTTTGAAATAGTTCCCAAAAACTTATATTTATCTTTTAAAGGATTTTTACAAGTAATTTTTTCAAAGTTCAAAATTCATTGAATTTTTGGGGTTTTTGACCGTCGTAATTACATATTTTATTATAATTTATTTTTCACACGTAAATATGCAGTTTTTTTCGTTTAGAGATTAAGTTTAGGCTTTTATCTTTCAAACACAATCAAAGTTTACACGGAAACTAATTAAATAATTAATGATAAGCGCTTTTTAATAAGCATAGTCCGTACAAGAAGGTGCCATTTTTGCACGTACCTAATTCTAGCTAAGAGTAGGATAGCCGGAAGATGACCAACGACCAGCCCCAGTAGTTACTCCCCCTTCGTCTTTCCTTTAGAAGAGAGGATGGGTTTATTGCTTGTCGCCTGAGGTGCCCCGATCTGATATTAAATAAATAAAAAAAAAAACTAAAAAAACTTACCACTTTCTGTAGTGTAAATTTTTAAAATACTTTTTTCTACTAAATTACCATTGGTCAATTTTTATTTGTCATTTTATTGACACGCCCTCTTTCTTCTTCTCCGTCCTTCTCTCTTTTCCTCTTTCGTCTTTCTCCCTCTTTATATATTTCTTCCCTCTCATCCCCTATTACTATTTTCTTCCTACTCGCATTTTCTCTCCTCCTCCGCCTTTTTCTTTCTTGCTCCCTCTTCGTCGTTTTCTTTTCTTCTCCACTTTTGTCCCTTTCCTCCAATCCATCTTCTTTTCCCTTCCTCTACTCTCTTTCTCTTCTTACCCCCTATTCTTATGTGATTCTCTTTTCCTCCCTCCTTCGTCATCTCCTTACTCTTATTTTATCCTCCTCCTACGTCGCTTCTTCTTCTTCTTCTTCTTCTTCTTCTTCTTCTTCTCCACCCTGTCCTTTTCCTCCTCCTCCTCCTCTCTCTTATTCTCTTCTATCACTTCTCCTCCGTCTTTTTCTTCTTCTCCTCCGTCGTCTTCCCCCTTCTTCCTCCTCCTCTTTTCGCTTCTCTACCTCTGTCCTCTACTCTTTCGTATTTCCTCCTAGCACTTCTACTCTCCTCCTCCTCCTCCTCCTTCGCAAACGGCAGAAACTTTGTTTATATGTTCTTTGGTGAAACTTTACTTGTTGTTAATTATTTGTCGTTGCCACCCGCAACAGTTCACATCTCGCGTGAATCTTTTTGTCGAAAAAAAAAAGTTAAACCGAACATTTTTTTCCTATTCTTTATTCTCCCCCTTCATAGATTTACAAACAAAACAAACGGAATATGTAAGAGATAAAAAAAAAAAAAAGAATTGTTTTTTTTCGAAAAAAAAAAAATGAATGAAGTGAAAATGGATTCAGGATTATCGTTTTTTTTACCTCCAATTTCCTATCAATGAATGAAGAAAAAGGTAAAGTTAAAAAAAAACTTATTTATTCTCGTACACATTTCTCTTACATTTTGTCTTAAATTACAAATTTAAAACTTTTATTAAAACAATAACAACAAACAGCATTCAAGTTCATTTTTTTAAATTCATTGTTTTATTTTGTTTGGCGAGTATATTTGGCGAGAAGCATGTTAAGTTTTTTTGTCTTAAAGATTTTGTCTATTTATTTGGGGCTTGTACAGTTCAAGTTCTGCGGCTGCCAATATTGGTTTTGTAAAATTACAAATCTCGTAATGAGTTACAACAGCCAAAAGGCAACGAAACAAATGAAAACAAAGTTCAAGAAACGGGAAAACGATAAAACACTCACTGATTTATTTACCTTGTTGCATCTTATTGTGTTTTGTGGCATTCATAACGACAGCTTACAGAACGAGAAAGGGGCAAAAACAAAAAATAAATAGGTAACAAATAAATGTTACAAAAGGCAAAAACTCTTCTACTAACGTGGATAAGTTTATTTGTATTTCAACTTATTCTGAAGCGGGTTTTTTTTTTTTTTTTTTAAATTTCAAAACAAACCTGGTGTCGACCTGTTCAGTTAGAAGGGGGGGGGGATGGCCCAGCATGGGGATCCTTGATAATTGGTAAAAAATCGAAAAATAAACAAGTGTTAGAAACGCATCAATGTATTTTGCTTAATTTTCGTTTTTTGAGCGATTATCGAAACTAATTTCAGCCATTTGTTTTTCGTTCTAACTGAACAGGTGGACACTTGGTTTGTTTTGAACAAAAAAAAACGCTTTAAAATAAGTTAAAACACAAACTTATCCAGCTTAGTAGAAGAGTAACTTATCTTGCCTTTCGTAACATTTATTCGTTGCCTATTTGTGTTTTTCTACCCCTTTTTCTTTCTGTTAGCTGTCGTTCAAAATGCCCGTCTTTTTCTTTTAATTAGTAGGTATTAAATTTGCAATATTTTTTTTTTTTTTTTTTTTTTCGCATTTTGTTTAAAAAAAGGGTTAGATGTTACGAAATTCAAGAAATGGTTCTCAGGTATCGGCACAATAACAGCAAACAATAATAATTGGGCAGCACTTTTTGTATCCTCCAGGATTTATCTCACGTGACTCAATCGCAATCATTTAAAAATAGAAAATACTCTTCATTATTAAAAATTAGTATCGAATTTTCATGTTATTGTCCCCCCCCCCACCTCATCAATACAATGGGTTGTTTTCGGTTTATTTTTATTTTATTTTTCAAAATAGAATTAACGTTGATGGATTTTCCCCACATTACTAATTTTTTTTTTTTTTTTTAAAGTGTATTACACTCACAATTATTAACCGCCAGACGGTATTTTATGTTGGGTACTTGTTCGTCTTTTACCATAGTCCGTTTTTCACAACTTTGTACGTCTTAAAATCTCATTTTTTTATAAATTTCTTGCCAAAATGATAGACTTCTTGCAAGCGCATAGATTAATTTCACGTGCGGAGATTTCATTTATTTCAAAAACTTTATTTCCCATGTTTCATGTATTTTTCCTTTTAAATATTTTTCTATTTTTTACTTTCTATGATGCTTAATTTATTTCAATAAATCTTTATTGGTGCCAAATACCATAAAGCGTTGATTGTTTGATTCCTAAATAATCCTTTTACGCATATTTTTTTTTTTTTTACTTTAAGTTAAAAATAAAATGCATAACAGTCAAATACCTTTGAAGATAAATCCTGAGGAAACACTTTGAATTATCTCACCCTGTCATTTGACTCTTCAAAATTAAAGATAAAAAAATGGGTGCTTGTACAGAGAAGCGTCCGTATTAAATTATCAATACCACAACAACAAAAACTAGTATTATATACTTACGCAGCAGATTAAAATCAGTATCCTCACCAAAAAGTAGGGAAAATTATCGAGTAGAAATTTAATTAAAAATAAAAATCAGTTTCATCGTATTTTGAGGAATGCCATTGATTTATTACGTGTTAATATGACAGACTGGGTAACCTCCTCCTGAATTTCGTGTTTTTCGCTCGAATCAATGACCGAATCTGATTAAACGATATAACGGATTTTTATTTTTTATTAGAGTTCTACTCGATAGTTTTTGGTGTGCAAACCTATTTTTGCTTGATACATAAGTATATCAGAGTTTTCCGGTTAATTTAATCGGAACTGCGTTTTTCATATGCACGCTAATCTGTAACTAGCACCAATTCTTTTTTTTTTTTTTTTTTTTTGCTCAGCCCTGTAATACAGAAGCACCGCCTAGTTATACACTCATAGAATCCAGGGCCATTCCAATAATAAACAAGTTGTTTTTTTATTATTTTATTTGACTGTTTACACATAATAGCGTTGTCGTTTCGGCCATTCATTCTGTGTAAATTAACTAGTCACACAAAAAACACTCGTTCACTATTTAGACGTTAAATTTATTTAAAAATAAATGAGAAAATTGAATTATCTTAGAAAAGATAATCTTACAGTATGATTAACGGTCGAGAAATCAAAATCACACACACCTGCAGTTGGTGTAATTTTTGGTACATTCTTAGATTAGTAGTACCCACGCTAAAATCTACTTGGCGTCGGTACTTTCCTGATGTTTACGTAAACTGGCGGAAAGTACCGAAACGGTTAGCCAATCAAATTGCGAGAAAATAAGCAGATATTTCAAGTGATTTAAACGCGGTTGCAACTGATTGAAGGGAGGTGACGCTGGTTAAGTGGATAATGACACGGACTGACGATCTCGGTGTACTATGTTCAAATTCAGTCTATTCCATAATATAAAAGAAATAAACCCTATCCCTAACCCCAACCCCTAACGACGCAATTTTTACCTGATTACAAACCAAAAATAATTTTCAGTAAAAAAAGACACTCTTCGTTAAAAAAATATTTTTTTCATAAAATTTGACTAAGTTTTTTTTTGCTTTTCCCACTTGTAAATCCAGCTCGTTTTTTTTTTTTTTTTTTTTTTTTTTTTTTTTTGACGCAGATTGGTCAACCGACTTGGTGTCGTACTTTCCCGCGGTTTACGTAAACATCCGGAAAGTACCGATGCCAAGTCGATTTAAGCATAGGTCCTAATCTAAGAAAGCACCTAATTTTTTTTTTTTTTTTTTTTTTCGATTTGTCGACTGTTAACTATATTGCAAGATTACCGGTAAATTCCTATTTTAGTCACGTAAATTATTTAGAGTGAAATGGGTTTTGTCACTGTTCTTAACTTTATTTAAAACCATGCTTTATGAAAAAGAAGAGTAACTTTGTAGATTAACACCTTCCGCTAACCACCGATTGTCATGGCAAATAACACTTTACCTGAAAGTTCAACATTCAAACTCCTCGGCCTAACCTTCACAGGTAACATGAAATGGAACAAATACATTGAAGACATTGCCAAGGCTGCCGCAAAGAAGGTGGGCTCCCTCTACTGTGCTAGTAAACTCCTCACACCTGACATTATCCTGTACCTCTACAAAGCCACCATCCACCCATGCATGGAGTATTGTTGCCACATCTGGGCTGGTGCATTATCTACTAGTCTTTCCCTCCTTGACAAGGTCCAAAAAAATCGCCAACTTAATAGGTCCTTCACTGTCAACCAAGCTCCAGCCCCTGTCCCATAGCCGCAATGTAGCATCCTTGTGCTTGTTTTACAAATACTTCAATGGATTATGCTCCGATGAACTGACTACTCTCGTGCCCCCTCGACGTAAATTCACTAGACCAACTCGACAATCAGCTAAATCCCACCCATTCACTGTGGAGGTCCCCAGATACCGGAGAGCCTTCTATTCCAATAGCTTCTTTCCTCGTGCTGCTGGCCTTTGGAACTCCCACACTGCCCCCTGTTTCCCCAACAGTACCGATATGCAGAGGTTTAAAACTAATGTAAACAGACATCTCGCTGCACAGCTCCCAACTTAGAATGACACTGAACCTACTCGCTAATTCTCAGTAGCCCCTTACGTCTACAGTGGCGTCCTGTCTTGTTTGGGGTGAAATATCATTAAAAAAAAATCACTATAAAAATGTGAGATTTTACTTTTTTATTTTAGGTGATTACGTGTGAACACCATGAAAAACTTGGAAAAAAATGATTATTTCTTTTTTTTTTTTTTTTTTTTTTTTACATGTCTAATATTGTACAATGCATTTCTGCAGGTTTTCTATGAGTAATTATCTATTTATTAATAAATATAAGGAGTTATGGTAGGTGCTGTGGAACGAATTAAATGGTTTTATATTTGTTCCTATGAGAATAATTGATCCAACATACGAATAATTTAACATACAACGTAGATTCCGGAACGAATTAAATTCGTATGAAGAGGTGTTAATGTATTTGAATATCTATGTATCTGATATAGAGATCAAGTGTTAGCCCCAAGAAGAGGCCCCTTGATTTCTGAGAACTTTGACTGATGAAACAAGTCAGAAACTGGCGAACGCGCAAAGATTGTTAATGCCACCATCTTAATTATATAGCCTCTATGGGCCATGCCTTGCTCCCTGCCTTCCCCACAAAAAATCCTTTCATTAATCTAAAAGAAAGAAAAAAAAAAAACATTGCCTTCTTCTGTGCAAAGAAAAATAAAACTTTGCTATTTAACTTAAAAAGAAAAACTTTTTTTTTTATAACAAAAAAAAATTAACAAAATTAAACAATACACAAAAAAAATCACTTTTTTTTTTTTTTTTTTTTTTTTTTTTTCAGATACAAATTTGTTTTCTAGCAGCTGCCCTTTCTCTGTTAATTCAGAGGGTGTTTTGAGGGTAGGAAGGGGGCGTTGTCACACGATCTAGGGTTAGTGGGAGAGGGTTTTGTTTTCTAAGTAAAAGATCAAATGAAATTGAAATATATTAGTAATTAAACATAGAATAATGGTGTATCTGCAGGAAACAATTTGAACAGAGGACTAATTTGCTCCGTAACCGCTGTTAAAAACAAACAAAAGTAGTCGATAAAATATGGCAACCTCTTTGGGTGCTAATCGCTTTAATATACCCCTAAGATGGATATCGATACTGTACTAAGAGTTTAAATTATTTATTTTTTCTTCTTTTTTTTTTTTAACAGTTGAATTGAGAAGATAGTTAAAGGGGAGATGCCCAAGGAGGCATAGTAAACAAAGAATAATAATAATAATAAAGTTGTTAGAGAATAAATAATTTATGTCACTAAAATAGAAATTTACCCACTATTTTAATTTAATTAAACGTTGTAATAGTGATTTTGTGCGGCTGCTATTTATCCATACAAAATCAATGGGCGAAACATGGACGGTAATGACAACTCTATGGACAGGGTGGTCCGAAAGTCTTGTCACCTCTACCGAAAATTAACACCAATAGCTGAAAAATCACCAAAGGAGCCCAGCTTCATAAAATAGTATACAGGTCATGGAGCCGACATCATTTTGTACCACGAAAATGGTGTTTGTACAGACCTGCTAGGTGTCAATGAATCCAAAACATGTGATTTACATTGCTGTATTAGTTATTACTTCATAGTAAGGGTCACAAGATTTTCGGCCTGCCCCATACTTTTAGTAGGGGGTTCACGAGACTTTCGGCCCGCCCCATGCTTTTAGTAGGGGGTTCACGAGACTTTCGGCCCGCCCCATGCTTTTAGTAGGGGGTTCACGAGACTTTCGGCCCGCCCCATGCTTTTAGTAGGGGGTTCACGAGACTTTCGGCCCGCCCCATGCTTTTAGTAGGGGGTTCACGAGACTTTCGGCCCGCCCCATGCTTTTAGTAGGGGGTTCACGAGACTTTCGGCCCGCCCCATGCTTTTAGTAGGGGGTTCATGAGACTTTCGGCCCGCCCCATGCTTTTAGTAGGGGGTTCACGAGACTTTCGGCCCGCCCCATGCTTTTAGTAGGGGGTTCACGAGACTTTCGGCCCGCCCCATGCTTTTAGTAGGGGGTTCACGAGACTTTCGGCCCGCCCCATGCTTTTAGTAGGGGGTTCACGAGACTTTCGGCCCGCCCCATGCTTTTAGTAGGGGGTTCACGAGACTTTCGGCCCGCCCCATACTTTTAGTAGGGGGTTCACGAGACTTTCGGCATGCCTTGTAGTAAGTAAAAAGTAACTATTTACTTTCTTTCTAATGACGGCAAAGTTAGACATAAGGTCGGGAGAATTGAGCTCCCCTAAAATGGACACTGGATTATCTGGAACAAAAATAACGATTGCTTCAGTATTTCTTTCTCTGACTCTGGACAGAATCGATTAAAAAAAAAAATAAAATAAAGTAATATAAAAAAGACTTTGTTAATGAAATGGACAGGTTCTATGAGTTTAATCGTTTTGCCCATGCTAAAAAGTGGACTATTAAAATGTTAATAGGCTTTGTTTGTCACTCTGACTTAAGATTAGTGGTAGGGCAAGTATTTTAAAAAAAAAATTACTATCTTTTTTTTTTTTTTTTTTTTTTTTTTTAACTAAAGTAAAGCTATGACCTCGGCTGCCATTTGGTTTTCTGTGTGTCTATACGACAGCTTTTTTTTTATTTTTTAAATCTTACATTTTCTACATGTTAAAAGTATATGGGTCGGTAGATAATTTAATACTGTATTTACTATGAATTATAAGTTCTCGTCTGTTAACTATTCTGGTTTATTGCATATTTTGACGCATGTCTACTTAGTCTCCTGTTTCACGGTGTAGCGTCAAATTAAGTTTCTTAGTTTACATGACTGGTTGTGTTTTGGAATTTTTGAGATGAGGGTTCATAATTTGTAGAATTTGGTATATTCGGACTACTGTTCTCATCTTGGATGTTTTTATCACAACGTTTTGGCCGATGTAACCTCCGACCTTCAGGTGTACCTTGTCAACTCGGGAATCTGGACGGAATTTCGAACGGAACCCTTTATTAAATCAACGGGGGTAGCATGCTCTCGTTTCATCTGCCATGACTGGGAAGAAGTCTTCAGTAATTAACAATTCTTCGTATCGTCTGCACTGAGTATTGAACCTACTGTGACTTAGAACTGAATTTTACTTAGTACTATATCTACTGCGTCACTCCTGAAGAAGGTCTGAGGTTATATCGGCTGAAACGTGATAAAAACACCCAAGATGAGAACAGTAGTCTGAATATACAAAATTCTACATGACTGGTTATATTGAAGTTTTTAGCAATAAAGTGGATTTCAAATTTTTTGTGATTAGTTTTGTCTCGCTTTGCAAACGCTGACAAAGCAAAATAATACAGCATATTATTTAGCCGTTTGATTTTTTGGGGGGGATTTCTTTTTGCTAATAATTTTTCGGATTTCTGTGGTAACAAATAATAAAATCAGACAGCGTTTATTTAAAATGGAATTGAAATATATTACAATTTTTTTTTTTTTTATAAAAAATATTAAAATTTATTGGTTGATATGCTAGTCTGTTTGGATACATGTATATGGGGCTGTTCCAACAACCACCAATACAATATTTCTATTTGTTACTTCAGAAATATAATTCATCATTAATTACCACGTGGATATAAAGACAATAGTAAAACTAATACACCCCCCTCCCCCGTTTTATTTACTCAAGAATCCATTCATGTCCTTGACTATTTGCAGAAAAAGATCATTTATTTCTGCTTCTACATAAACTTGCACAACTGTTCACCCTTGCACGGTGCATTTCATACTGGTATTTATTCTGCATTTTATACAGCCGGAGACTAACCCTAAGACCGGCATATTTTGATTGCTTGTGACCCTCTGCTAACACTGCCACATGGCCAGAGTTTGTGGCCGATTCTGTTATTGCTAATGGTGCAAACCTATCGACACAAGTCACATCCCATATTAATGATTTGCTATTTGAGAATGGAAACGCTGTCAAACCGCTTGCCATCCCCTCGGTCGAGATTGACCGGTTCAAGGATCGACAGTAAGCCAACAATCTTTAGGGTCCGTTGGACGACATCATTGAGAGCACTATGTCTAGGGAATAGAAGGTCAAACAATTCTACATTCTCTTAATTTGTTATACCTGCCTCCCCACGAGGGGACATGTAACATAAGATCAGCTTAAATGAGGGGATGTGGCCAGAAATAAGTCTATTTGGCGTCCGAAGCTGGTAACAATTACCTAAAATAATCTCAGATGCGAATATGTTCAACAGCACGGAATATGTAAATTGTACTTACATTGAAGTCTCTTCAGCGGCGACACACCACATGGGGGAAATATGTATGACAGTCACTTGGTTCTTTAGTCAAAGTCTGGGAGTTGATTGACTCCATCAGGAAAGTACCTAATGGACAAAGCCGTCAGGTTTTAGTCCTGCTCGGATGGTAGGCTGCAGACAAAATGTCCATGCGCTTTGGAGGTCGAGTCAAAACGAGGAAGGGTCCCGTTTTGAATTTGCCAATGGTATTCCATTACAATCGAGGGTATATCCATCTTTTGAATACTGAAAAAGAAGCAATTAGATTGTTTAAGGATGAAAATATGCCCTCCATTAACCCCAAAACTAGCCCTAAGTCCTGGGTGGCAGTTGACGATGCCGGGATCCTAAATCTGGCTTCACTGCATAATTCAGAGGTGCTGGTCGAGAATGCTGAGATAGCGGTTGAGACTCTAAATTCGACTTTGCTGCTTATTAGATTTTAAATAAAAAAAGGATTATTGGAGTTACCTCCCTTTGCACGATATCTGTCACCCTCTACGCTTCATCAAGAGGTTTCTGTTTAGGTTAAATTTTGATAACTGAACTCCCTTCTAAAATCTAAAATAAATGGTGGTTGATTTTGTTTTTCTGCGGAAGTGATGGAAAAATGGTGAAAGAATGAAAGGAACAGTGCTTGGACGAATGGGTCAAAATGCGTCTAGTTAAGAGTAAGATGGAGAATGACCACTCACTCCCACACTTTTGATGGCCTTGTGCCTAATTTGTAAAATTTGTTTACTTTTTTTTTTTTTTTTTTTTTTCTCTCAAATAATTCAAAATGTAATATCTGTTCTGGCCTTATGACCTCAGAAGATTAAATCTGGACAGTATAGGGAGATGTATGCTGAACAGGAGACTTCGTTAGTATGGTCATATCTGGTGCTACCAGATTGCTGTCTGAAAATACTGGCTTCCTGACCTAAAATATACCAAACATTGATGTTATTGTTTTTTTTTCCTTTCCCTTTGCAAAACTGAATCATGTTCTGCAAAGCCAAAAAAAAAACAATTTTCCTCTATGAAACAGCCAAACCAAACACCATGAATAAATATTTAAAGATATAAAGAACTTGAAGCATAAAAACTTTTCCGAAAATGACCGGATTTGGCATTAAATAACCGGAAAACGGTTGATATGCTGTAAAACAAAACAACCAAACCTAGTATGGTCAAATTGAAAGAATGGGTGAGAGTTCGTGTTAGATGTAGAACAGTTACGATGGCATGGAGAGGCTAAGCAAAACATGGTGGTGATGAGGAGGGTTGGTTGATGACCAATTGCCTGAAGAGCGTTCACATGGGAATGCTGATGGAAGTTGATCGTGGCTAATTTTGCACCTGCCAAGGTTGCCCTCTTTTGGGGATTTGGGGGAGCTTGATTCTCATTATAGATTGACCTTGTGTCTAACTTTGTAGCTTAGGGAGGCACGTAATCAAACTTAATGAATTATTTACTTAATGCATTACCCCCCACCCCCACCCCCCAAAAAAAAATCGATTTCCTGCTCATGTTATAACTTGTTTAATCTTTGGTCGGTCCACTAAAAAATGACCCGAGATAATTAAGAATGTCCATACCTAAAAAACAAACTGAATTTTATTTTGTTTTTCATCTCAATCATGTGAATGAGAGCAACCGATTAATATGGATCTTTCTTTTTTTTTTTTTTTTTTTTTTTTTTTTTTTTACTATCATCAGGTTCTTTTTATTTCTTTCACTCCTGGTGGAGGAACCCCTCCCTGGTTTCTTTTCACCTTGTTTTATTTCTGGCTAGGTGTAGCTAAGTAGAACCTAGTTGACTATCAAGGTCGTCTCTCCACCGGGTTTTTGGCCTTCCTCTAGGTCTTTTGCATTACCTTAAGGTCCATTCTGTCGCTCTGTATGTCCACCTGTTGTCTGTACATCTCGAAAGGTGACCTGCCCATTTATGTTTTGCCATTTGTATGGTGGTGATGTCATTTACTCCAGTTTGCTGTTTGATCCAGGTGTTTCTTTTTCTATCACGTAAACTGATGCCGAGCATAATGCGTTCCATTTTTTATTGTGCCACTCTTAGTTTTCCGTCGCTGCATTATTAAGTGCCCATCTTTCACTACCATATGTCATAACAGGTATGATGTATTCATTGAACACTTCTTGCTTAATGTTCATAGCGGACTTTCTACTCTTCATGATGTTGTCTACTTTGGAAAAGGCTGTCCATTCAAGCGCAATTTGCCGTTTGATTTCAGGCATGATATCAGCGTCACTTCTTACCATCTTCGCTAGGTAGATGTAGTTGTCAACTTCCTCAACATTTTCACCTTTCACTATGACTGGGGCTTTTGTGGCATATTTGTTGGACATGACCTTGGTTTTTCCAGTGTGCATTTTAAGACCAACTATACATGACCAGAAGTAAGAAGTTTCCACTAGTGACATTTTTGATTGAGTAACAATGAATGAAGTTAAATAAAAGTTTCGTCTACTGAAGGATATCAATAGATGAGATATCTATTACTAATGGAGATTTGGTATCTGCCTGTCTGAAGCCGAACCTGTACTATTACTAATATATCTGAAACTATACTATTAGTATCTTTTGATGCTAAATTCAGGAGGGGGTAGTGTAGTATCTGTTATATCATCCTTCCAGGCATTACCTCCTGCTTTGGTGAGGACAGTGTAGTTGTAGTATATGTTAGTTTGTTATATAAAATTAACAAAAATATGTGATCGGCGGGAGCATATTGCAAGTATATATTTTCTTTTCTTTTGGAAAAAGGTAAAATTATAGACTTTGCTCATTCAAACAAAAAAGTTCTACTTTTTTCTGTTTTAGGCGATTACATGTAAACATCCTGAAAAAGTTAGTGTATTAAAAAAAAAAAAAAAAAAAAAAAAAAAAAAATGTAATTTAATGTAAAATAGTCACCAACTTCTGGACCAAATAGCGTTTTAAGGAATGTCCTTAAAAGTGTTGTCTGGTTCGGAAGTGGGTGATTCGCAAAAATAACACTACTCTAGTTATTTAAGAATTTCAAATTTTTCAAAGAAATAAGTCAAACATCAAAAACACCAGGTCCGTAACTTTTTGTTGCAACGCTTAGGTCTTAACACTTACCACAATCCCTCCTGGCCAATTAATATACCTTCTATATTAATAGAATTATGAGACAACTTCACGTGTGTGTGTGTGTGTGTGTGTATTTCTCGCATCAACGTAACTTTTTGTTGCAACGATTAGGTCTTAACACTTACCACAATCCCTCCTGGCCAATTAATATACCTTCTATATTAATAGAATTATGAGACAACTTCACGTGTGTGTGTATTTCTCGCATCAACGTAACTTTGATAGTTACACAATGAATTATTTTTTTCATTTACTATTAATGGAATATTAATTGAAATATAAAATTAAAAATTTTTTTAAATTTTTAAAATTAAAAAAATTAAATTTTTTTTAAAAAAACGCAATAACATAGAACTTTGGCGAATATGGAGTCACCCTTTAGTTCATTGGATGTGGTAATACCCATGTGATCCCAGTCAGCGCTGCAACCAAAGAATTCTCCCTACAAATTAAGTTACAACTCCAGTTTAAAACAAGTAACAAAGCTTTTTTTTTTTAATTTTTGGCGATTACAATGATATTAGTTTTCTTCTACTGAACAACAGACTTGCAAATGAGAATTCTTAGACCGACCAAATCAAAACACAAGTCCAATCGAACACAATCCATTAGCTAAGAGGCCCATATCTATATCTATCTATATCTATATACAGGGTGGGCAAAAATAAGGGTCCTATTTTTAAAAATTCATAACTTTTTTATTTTTTTTTTTTTTTTTTTTATTTATTTA
This sequence comes from Sepiola atlantica, assembly GCA_963556195.1. Taxonomy (NCBI): domain Eukaryota; kingdom Metazoa; phylum Mollusca; class Cephalopoda; order Sepiida; family Sepiolidae; genus Sepiola; species Sepiola atlantica. Next base: position 30,208,075 of record OY744519.1, on the reverse strand, counting down.
TTTTTTTTTTTTTAGAATAAGTAAAGGACCCCTTCCGAAGCAAGCATGAGCCGTATTAGCCCTAAGGAACGTACCCTCATTTAAAAAACATTATTTTTGCTTAAAAAACTCAAAACAGTGTAAAAAAAACAATACTTTAGTTTTTGTAAGTTTTAAGAAGTGTTTTTCGGCTAAAATTTGTTTTGTTTATTTCAAAAAATCTCGGAAGGGTCAGTCTACACACACATAAAGTTTGGTGAGTTTAACTTTTATTTTGTGGAAGTTATTCAAATTCAAGTTATTCAAATTTAAAGATAGGACCCTTATTTTGGCCCACCCTGTATATATAATCCAACAAAAGATATAAGAGGCAACTAATATCTTTAATTAGTGAAACATCCGGATAAAGACTGAAGCTCAATATACTGGATTAATAGCATAATATGAAATGAAATAATTAAATAAGGTGCGAATCAAATTTTATTATAATTCAAAATTCAGACAAAGTATCTTAACGTCCTTAACTCATGAGTTTTCAAAGATAATTCTTCTCCTCAGAGGACCATTACTGCAGTGACATTACTGCAGGTGATAAAATTACACTTTGAAAATATATAAAAATATATACAAAAATACATAAGTACATAACACATCAAATATATCAAGCCAAAAACATACTTATTTGTTAAAGTTATAAAATCCATCCAAGTCATACAAATTAAAACATATTCAGGAAAGATATCCATATGTGTGGTGATCTTTTTTCTTTGTTAACTTCGAAATATAACATCCGCTCGGATAACGTCGTTTGAAAAAGAAGGCAGTCTGCGACTTTAGTATCGCTTTCTGATCGGCGAGAAGGGGTTCTGTTTACTTGGCTTGCGGCAGAGTGATTACTTTCAAATTTAACTTTATTCATTGGAATAAACTTTATCGGACCCGGAAGAAGAAATGGCCGAATATATTGACTCAGTTTGATTTAATTCTATTCAAATCGGATTTAGCGGATTTTCCATTTAACCAGCGAATTTTGGTTTGTGCTACTCCGATAAAATCATTTGAACCCTGAATTTTGAACATTATGATTTCAACACAAAGTGAGTTTATTGAACTTTTTATTTGATTTGGTTCATTTATCATTGTGTTAATTAACATAAACATTGGATGCATTTTTCAATGTAATTTACTGCATCGATTGCGGACGCATTTCCTGACTGGATAACTTTTTCGGTTTTTCAGTTCTTTCAATTTTTTCGCTTTTGGACTGTCACTCAATACCTGGATCAATCTTCAATCAACCTCTTGGATATCTTTCCTGACAAAACACCCACAACAAAGCGTACAAGATAGGAAACCCGAAAAGAGCAGCAACTCCAATTGTTATATAATGGGTGCGGTTGTGATCGACCAAAAACATTATAGCTTCATATCTTTTGTCATTCTTAATCACCATTTGATCGTTCAGTGTGATTGATGAGGTTGAATTGCTATAGAGGCTGAAATATCAAAATCATTGAAGAAAGCTTTATCTAGCTCAACTGTACTGCGAAATTAATAAAACCAACTCCAAGATTCTTTATACTGGACGGTCGTGTTCTTTATTTGAGTCACATAAAGTCGACACTGAGGAGGGAGAAAAGAGACTTTTGTTTATTAAGAGTAAATCTTCATGCCTCATTTCCTAGTGATTTTCTTATTAATATAATAATTCTCTTTCCTTTCCTGATGATGTTATTCCTTATCTAGTTCCCACGTTATGTTTAATCCAACCTTTTAACCCTGCCAGAGAGCATGTCCTTGAACAGTTCTAAATAACTATTTTAAACTAGTTGATATACCTGACATCTCTATTTATATAAAGTTAGGTATGTACATATCTTTATATATTTCTATGTACAGAATACACTCCTAAACTAATTAACCGATCATTATGAATTTTGGAACACAGCTGCTAGGTATAAGGGAGGGTAATGTGAGCTATATTTAGTTTATTGTATTTTTATGCAAAGGGGCTAAAGAGTGAGGGAAGCTCTTCATGAAAATTCAGATACCTCTGATTTTTTTGTGGAATTTTAACAATAGGGATTAGACCTCAATTAATAAATATCCCTCAAATTTCAGTTTCTTTGAGTATATTAAACGATTTTTAGGGGGTATATGGGCACAACCTCCCATTTAAAAAAATTCAAATATTTCAGATTTGCATTAAATTTGATCCATAGTCATTAGACACCAATTAAGCAAGATTCCTTGAATTTCAATTTCTTAAGCTTTAGATTTTAGACATTTTCTAGAATCAAAATCATGTAATGGATTTTAATCAAAATTTGAATAAGGATTCTAGACATACGGTCTAATAGCATTATATCTTTAAGGTGGCATAAAAGTGATGCAAAACTGTTCTGTTTTGGGGAATTAATTTTACCCATACTGGAACGGGTATTCTAGTATATATATATATATCGCCAGTGTTATTCCTTAATATTCATAGAAAATAACGTCTGAATAGTGGAGTTAAATTTTAAAAAACAAAAAACAATATAACTGGAAGGTTTTAAAAAAGAATGAAGAAAAAAAATGAAAATAAATACTTAATGGATTCGCCCGGCTGTTTTTTTTTGTTTTTTTAACTTACTCAACTTTTATGTGAATATATATCTATATATATCATATATATATAGAGAGATATATATACAGATAGATAGAGATATATAGAGATGTATATATATATATATATATATATAGAGAGAGAGAGAGATGTATAGAGATAAAATAAATAAATGCCCATTGCTCTTACTATAGAAGTGGAGGTGTTTTTTAAGCTTGAAAAAAGCCGAGTAATTGAATTCCTGAAGTTGAAAATATAACTAGGCCGCAATACACAAAAAGAGGGAGGGACAATAAATGTGTTTTTACAAAAAAACTATCTTTATTGTGCCATTCATATGATAGATTCAAAGAATTTTTATCTAAACATTCAGATTTTCGTTTGTATTTACCACTCCAACCACGTGCAGACAGGATATGACACAGAGTTAGTTTTGTGTGTATATGCAAGCTTTTGAGGATCATTTAAAAAATTCCTGTCTCTTCCGGCTATGGCCGGATACGATCTGAATAGATTTGTATTAGATTTAATTATTGGTTGATTTCACAAAGCCTATATTAAAAGTGGATGTCTTGTAAGTATTCAAACCAATTACTAATAGATTTGTTTCTTTACTCGCACACAACTCTGGTAAGTGAAATCACCGGTGGCCATTAGCGATAATGCATAGCTCTTTATACAAGAATAAAGCATTCTCGGCTGCTAAAAAATACAGCAGTGTTTGTGGTGTACACGAACACATATGTAAATTAAATGGCCATGCTAAAAAGTCACTTTCTTTAAATTCTCAGACCTTTAGAAATACTAGTTGTTGAATCAGCATAGTGAGAGAGGGGGTGCTATAAAAATACATAGATGGGTGACTTATATTATTTTCATTTTTCGTCTTGACTTTCAAAGTTTCCTGTCTGTTACCATTTCGCTTGTGCCGCTTGCCAGGATCAAGTCGTTATCAACTGATCCCCTTCATGTCTTAAGTGGCTTACCATGTGACTTTGGGCCATCGATGTCAATGTGGGAAACACTTTGGAGCATTTTGAATGACTGGCGGCGGGCAACATGGCCCTACCAGTTGAGATGTCGTTGTGCGACATACTTTTTCATCGAGGCAGATAGAGTGAGACTGGCAATTTTTTCGATGCGCTGCAGCCAGGATAGTATCCTTCTGACGTTTCGTCGTTGACCATGTTTCACAACCATACAAGGGTACAGATCAGACATGTGTTGTCTGCTGCCACTCCCGCATATGATGGGATTCCTACATTTTGTAAAATTGTTGACGGCTTCCTGAAGTCTCCCCATGTGGCAGATATATGTCGTCTTATAGTTCTTTCAGTTTGCCCACTGGAATCAACTGTCACTACGGTAAGTGAACTTATTGACTCTTTCGACACCCGCAACAACTTCTCTTTCCATGGGAGGCAGATTTCGACAGATGCAGCTAATTAGATTTGCAGCATCTGCTACACGTAGCATGGTGCACCTTTGGCGAAATATAATTTTTCTTTTTTCCGTCATTTTTGACAGCAAATATACACTATTATATATATATATCGCACCTCAATGTTTGTGTGTTCCCTATAGAAAGAAAGGTTAGAGAATATACATGAAATCTAAAAGTGTATAATGTAAAACTTTCTGGGGAAGACAATGGAAGTGGTCCCAAATCTCTGTTGCTCTCTATGTTCCTAATATATACATATACATATATCCGATTTTAAAGAAATTTAAACCGTATGTATGACACTAATTCAGAGATGTCCAATATTTCGGCTTCTTTCGACTACATTAGGGGGCAAAACTGGAGGAGGGTGTCAGTAAAAAGTAAAATGGTGTTATGAGCTTAGTGAAAAAATACGCAGTAATCCTCATTCAATCCAGAGCAACATCAGGTCTTCCTGCTGGTATATATAAAATTAGATATGCATTGCCAAATCAAGACAGCCAATCTTGTACATATGAAGTATTTTTTTTTCAAATAAAGCTTTATAACAATAATAATTAAATTTGGTTTATTCGAACATTCAAAGATAAGACACATTGTGAGTAAATAAATGTGTAAGAGTAAGCAAATTGTAAAAATCTGCAATTATCAAAATTCTTTAACTTATTTCTGAAATCTTTTTGCATACTTAATTACAAGTTTAAATTAACCCTTATTAAAGTGTTAGCAGACAGGTCAAGACTTGTGTGTCCTGGTTATTTTTATTATTATTATTAAAAAGGGAAATAGATTTAATGAGAATACCCGTCCCAGTATGGGTAAAATTAATTCCCCGAACAGTTTTGCACCACTTTTATGTCCCCTTATGAAGATTAAAATCAAGATATAATGATACTATATCTTATGTCTAGAATCCTTATTCCAATTTTAATCAAAATCCATTACATGATATTGATTCTATGTTTAAAGTGTAATAAATTGAGATTCAGGGAATCTTGCTTAGTTGGTGTCTAATGACTAGCAATCAAATTTAATGCAAATCTGAAATATTTGAATTTTTAAATGAGTTTGTGTCTATATTATACTCCTTTTAAAATACTCTACAGAAACTGAAATTTAAGGAATATTTATTGAGGCTTAATTCTTTTTGTTAAAATTTCACAAAAATCGAAGGTATCTGAATTTTCGAAAGGTTCCCACTCCTTTTTACCTCTTTGCATAAAACTAAATATAGCCCACATTATGACTACTTATGCCTATCAGCTGTGTCCCAAAATTCATAATGATCGGTTAATTAGTTTAGGACTGTATTCTATACATAGAAATATATAAAGATATGTACATACCTACCTTTTATATAAATAGAGATGTCAGGTATGTCAACTAGTATACTAAAACATCCTTCCCAGACAGGGAGCTATCTCCCTTTTAAATACCTAATTGTATTGAAAATTGTTTCTATTCTCCAAATTGGAATAGTTTTAATCAGTGTGTGTGGGTGTGGGTGTGTGTGTGTGAAAAAAAGCAACCCCCAGACCTAGATGTGTTCGTGTCGAGGACAGATGGATGAAAGAGAAAAGAGAGAATTGTGTCTGTACAGCTCATTTTATAGTCACTGATGAGTGCCACTTGACTTTTCCAAAGGGCAGACAACTCTGTACTGAAAACGCCCTCTGGTGTGTGTAATTGTGTATGAGAAACAACTGCAGAATCAGTAACCCAAACACTTGAGTCTAACTCAGATTCCTGAAATCTTAAATATCTGACTCTTGTGCATACCCCTAAAATAATGATCATATTCTGACTCTACATCACTGGTTTTAATACAAGGATATTTATCCAAATTGTAAAACGGTGTGTTCTTGTTGTATTACACCTACACAAATACCGAAACGTAAAGCAGGCAGATTTACAGTTAGATATTGTTAAATGTCAACATGTCCAAACATTAGTCTTGCCAGCGGGGTCACAAATTCGCCGACTGCAACACCATACCGCCCCTCTGAAAACAGGACCAGCTGTTTGCCATGGGTGGTGATGCCATAGGAATGGGTCCTGGTGGCTAGGCATTTGTCCACTTCGACCCTTACTTTGGCTAAACAGGAGATGGGAGAGGCCCGACCCGATCAATCAGCTGGTCACGTCATGCCCTAGTATCTATAAGTTCATCCCCAACCGTATTATTCAATCTGATTATTCAAAAAAATCAAAACTGTATTTCTCCTCTTTATTTTTATTTTTCTTCCTAAATAGATACTAGGTGATGGCTGAGGGTCAATCACATTGAGAACGATTACTAATGCCGAAGAGTAATGTTTTCAAAGTAATGTTTGTCTAGGAGTGGTGCTTTCTGAGAGTAATGCTTCCCTCTCAGTAGAATTCCGTTCTAGGAATAATGTTCCCGCTTTCACTGAAATTTTTTTTCTATGAGCAGTGTATTCTAGGAATATAATTAATTACCCTACCTATGGAATTATATTTGACAACTTTATTTCAAACACAAAACTAATGTTATAGGCAGGGCTTTACGCGTTCCACTACTTTTGGAGCTGCTCCCGTTCCTGCTCCAACGCCCAAAAATTGGAGCTGGCTTCTCTCACGCTCCCCATTTTCAAAAAGGAGCCGCTCCTGCTTCAACTCCTATAAAAAAGGAGCGGCTCTTTTTTAGCGCTCCATAATGAAAATATACCTTCTTTCATAAACGTTCTATTCTGCCAATGAATGGTCGAAGGACAGGGGTGGGCGTCAAAGGATCTCGTCAATATGGGTGGGGATGTCACTTTAAGTGTAAGACCGTAAGATAATATTTGACAAAATCTCGCTAATATTTTGAGAGTTATAAGAGAACATGTCAGACAAAGTATAAGATTATACGTAAATTTTCATTTCCTGGGGTATAAAATAGAAATAGAAAAATCCCTGAAGTATTTTAAAACAATTTTAATTTTCATTACATTAACAGCCTATTTTTTCAGGAAAGGAAAATTTGATCCGATATTTTTTCTATTCATTTTGGAAGGGAATTTAGATTTGTTTTAAGTAAATAAAGTTTTACTTTTAAACATTATTAGTGATTTTCTTTTTAAAGAAAACATTTCTCTGGGAGAGGAGACAGCCAGAGCAACATTAATCGTTGTGTTGTTGTTTAATATTTGTTTGGTTTAAGAACGTAACTATATTGTATAATGTATATTATTATTTACAACAGAGAAACTAGCAAGTACTTTTAAACACATCGATTTATACTTTTTTTTTTTTTTTTTTTTTTCAATAGTACAATTTGGGGCGAAAAAACACAACAATGAAGATTAAAGAAAAATTGGCTTATTTATTCAATCAGCAATAAACATCCTTGTCATAAATACAAAAAAAGTTCAAATCTGTAAGAAAATAACTTCAAAGACATAGACTCACTGGCGACATTTGTTGTCAAATTGTCTCTTGCCTTAAGAAAAGTGTCCCATCAAAAATTTAACATGTCGATGTAAAAATGTTCGGTTTTCAAGCTTAACTCTCTAGTTCTCATTCTCGTTCTCACTCTCACATTTACCTTTTTTGGGGGGCTTCCTAAATCCCTGGCTATAGGTCTATTGTTTGGGGGATTGTCGGAGTCTTTTCCCAGCTTGGGTGTGGCTATTCTCAAGGAGCAATGTTTTCTAGGAATATAAATAATTACCCTATATATAGAATTATGTTAACTTTTTTCAGCATTAAATAAGCCATAGATGGTTGATATGCCGTAAATAAAACCAAACCAAATATTAGAACCACGCAAAAAAAAAATTGTACTTTGTGCATGGTCTACCAAAACTCTTTCTACCTTAACTGTCACTTAAACAGACAGTATCAGATAAGTTGGTCTTTTAATCAAGCCACAAACACACTTTGTAAGATAGGGCTTGTATTATGATTGCAATACATATAGTCCTTGTTTTATGTATTCTGTATTGCGTTTTCTTTCAGCTTATCTTTCCCACAATCTGCAGAATAGAACTAGCAAATGCACTTCATTTTGAAAACAACCAATTAACATCATTCACTTCATCGTTAGTAAATAATATTTTTTCTAAATATAAGTTTCTGTTTCTGCAATGGAGAAACGTTAGGACAATGATCTTATTTTAATGAAGGACAGAAGAAAAAATGGTTGATGTACAAATTATGAAAATCTTTTGTTTTTTGCTTTCATCTTCGCTCGGTGTATTAAAAATGACTTTGCAAATCCCAAAATAGACTTTATTAATACTTGTTTGTTTTATTGTACTTTTTATTTCATCTCTTGTGTCTGTATAATTATTTTTATTTTATAAAAAAGAAACACTAACTTGACAACTGTCCATTGTCTTTGTCTATAAATGTTTTCATTGTAAAAAGATACAAAAACAAATCTGTTAATTTGATATAAAAATAAATCCTCAGACACTTTCTAGTCATTTGTATTAATAAAATTGAGACAATTTTGTGTGTGTGTGTTTCTTGCATCTACGTAACTTACACATTAATTTTTTGTATTTACTTTATTCATTTCTTAGGAATCGGATGATTCCATTGTTGGCGTTGGTTTCCTCAATATCTTTCTAGTTAGAATTCTTTCTAGAAAGACATGGGGTACTCACGGAGGGACCATATGAAGGTAGCCAACATGTCAACAAGTGAAAAAAACTGGATTTGAACTTGGCCACCCAGGTCGTCAGTCCATGTTCTTTCTTGCACAGTCGTACTGTGAAAGTTAGAGACACCATTCTTACCATGTCGAGGATTCGTACTTGACAATCAGTCTGAAGAAGGTGGGCCGTTATGACTGATGGTGGCCTTTCTTCGGTCGGGCTGAGGTATAATTCTGGGTAGTCCTAAGAGGTTCACCCTCCCAGGCCTTGCATCCCCTCTTTGGGGTGGAGTTAATTTATTGCTAACTGCCTGAGGTGCTCTGACCGGGGAATGCCGACGGGGCTGACCAGGCAGTTTTACCGAACCAGAGGGCGCTGGACCACTGAATCTCACTTCCCGACCTTGTGTCACATGTTCCTGCGGTGGGAGGGAGGGAGGTAAATAATCAGTCCGTGTCGTTAACTACCACTGTCACCTCCCTTTTATTTACTACTAGTGGCGCTCATGTTCCCGAGAAAATTGAAACGTAGAAATCGCAACCCTCAGAAATAAATTAACCAGAAAGACTCTTTTCACCCAAAATGCTAAACATTTATCCATGATCTGAAAAAATATTTGTAAATAGAACTGTGTTGTATCAAGTTAAATGATGTACCCGCCTATGCCAGGTTTCTCAACTTTTCTTTGATTTTTTTATAGCCAAGATCAGAAGTTAAAAACATCTGTCAAATATTTTTGATCCATCTTTTATAAAAAAAAAAAAAATTCAGTTTTATGATTGATATCGGTTAGAAAATAACTGGAACACTATAGAAAAGAAAAAAAAAAAAATTATGTAGTGTGAGATTCAAAGCCACCATGATATAAAAATTGGAAGCGAAGGTGAACACTTTATCCACAAGGCCAAAACGAAAATAGTTTTTTTAGTCTACTTAAATAAGTTTGGCATAGGGTTGTTTACCTCTTAGCATAGATCTAAAAAAATAGGTTGATTGTCTAAAATAAAGATAAAAATATTTTTATTAAAGTTAAGAATATATTAGTGAACATTTATCAAATATTTTTATCCATTTTTAATAAGAAAATAGATTTTTTTTTTTTTTTTTTTTTCCTAATGTTATTTTTATATACTTCTAATTTTGAATACTGAATTTCAAAAAAGGTTCAAGACTTGACCTCAAAGACATCAGATCGAAGGTGCCAATTCCAAATCTGGTAGTTGGATTCTTAGATCAACCGTTTAACTGTGATACTACGGCACACATACAGACTTCCGTTTGTTTAGAAAAATAGCATAGTTTCTAAAAAAAAAAGCAAAACAAATTGTAAGTAAATACACTACTGGGCAACGCCGGGTAGGTACAGGTCATCTATTATATCAAGGACAAAATGTCCTCCAATGAACTTATTGCAGAACTTGTACCCCCTCAACATAAATCACACCCCTTCACTGTAGAGGTCCCCATATGCCGGAAGATGTTCTACTCTAATAGCTTCTTTCCTCGGACCACTTGCTTTTGGAATTCTCCTGTTTCCCCGACGTACTAATATGCAGAGATTTAAATATAATGTGAACAAACATCTTGCTGCCCAATTCTTCATCTAGGTTGCCTTCACCCACCTATAAATATGGCCCCTATCACGGTAGCCTCTTATGCTTTAGTGGAAATGTGCCTTGTTTGGGGTGGACAAAAGTTTTAAAATAATCTATCATATAAAGTGTGTGTGTCCGTGTCCCCCGTCCAGCTAAAAGTCCCTAACTACAAAACAAACACCCACAAAGTTTGTATATTCTTGACTGGCATTTCTTTGGATGAATACTATCTAAAATTAAAAAGAAATTCATTTTTTGGGGGGTCAACTGGGCCAGGTTTCGTAAGAGGGAGGGTCGGTTTTTCAGTCATTTCCAATGTTATCTATTATATGAAGATGAGGGGCATAACTTGCATTATTATTTTCAATACCTCAAAATAAGAGGAATCTGATGGACGGAAGTGAAAGAGATATGTGGAAAAAGGAAGTGAGGCAAAGATAGAGGTAGAAGTTTTAATATAAAAGTGTTACACACACTTATTGACCTCTTCTATTTTGTTTATGTATGGCCCCGGGCAACGCCGGGTAGCTCTGCTCGTTATTTATAAAATGATTTTGATATGCAAATTTAAAACTCCCATAAGACTGCAAGTAATGATTACTTTTTGGTTTGATGTTTCAATTTCGTTTTATCAATATTTTTTTCTTTTCCAAATGTTTTTTTTGTTTTAAATTAAATTCAGTCAAAAATTTCTTTGCATCACGATGAACAAGATTTTTCATTTGGACATGTCTATTTTAGACTCCCTATGATTTCAATTTTATACTTTTCTTTCTTTTTTTTTTTTTTTAATCAAACACCCTATGACTAACAGGATTTCACATTTTTATTTACTTTTCGGAATTAAACTTTCTATTCTAAGTTTAAATGTTTAACTGGACAGAATCCCTTTTAGCACCAAAAGATAAAGGTCCAAACGTTGTGTATCTAAGGGATTTGATGCAATCCCATATGTAGTTTAAGAGTGGATGAGGATGGAAGTTCGTAATGAATGGTTTCTACTATATCTCCAGAGAACAGGATTTGGTCGGCTTAATCCGCCTCCCCCACTCTATCTCTTAACCTTCTCATCTTGAATTATTTGCGTCATAAATCTCCTCCCACTACTTTTATGATTCGCCTTTTATACTATTCACTCTTCCTTCCACTGTAAACATGCAGCAGGCGGAATGTTTAGACTTGCTGCAGATGAGCGATGTTTGGCCAAGAAAAATGGGGGGGGGGGCACAGAAGAAATTGAAAATATCTCTGAGTTAGGCCACACAGAAATTTGTTTGAAACAAAATAAGTGCCTCATTAAACCGGATAGTTCATGATGAGACCGACCTACTTGAGAAAAGTAATGTTCCTAGATGGTCTGCAGATAAACCCTTTTGAGTGGACACTGTCTAGTCGTTATCTCTGATGGACATCGGGCTGGTCCTTCTGGGTGGTCGAATGAGGATGACTGAGAAAAAGACCAGAACCTAAGATTTCCGGTCAAAAGTACGTATATTCCAGCCCATGGGCAGGGTAGGTGAATTAGTCTTGGCCCTCTGGGCGTCAGAGACTTTGTTTTTCTGGGGGCTGGCAATCAGTTGGATCTGTGTGCCTCTCAGAGAGAGAGAGCCCTTGGGTTCTAAACTATGGGACTTGTGTTTTTATTTGGCCGGGTTAGGAATTCTCATTTGCAAGTTTGCTATTCAACCTAAGAAAGCGAGTACCATTGTAACCTTCCCAAACCTGTTAATTGTTTTTAAACTGGAGTTGTAGTTTTATTTGGAGGAAGAATTCTTCTGTTATAGCACTGACTTAAACCACATTGACACTGACCGGCGTCGGAATCGATCAACAACCTTGGACCAGCACAACGAGCTAACGATCACTGCTTGTACAGTGAATGCACGCAGACACGTTCATACCACCATCTAAAACATTCATGTACAGATGAAAGGTGTGCACGGTGACAAGAAACCAGCGCCAGAGTTTAAGTAATATACTAGTTGGCTTTGCCAGCTCGCTATCGCTTCGCAAAATTCGGTACTTAAAATCCTTGAAACATTGATTTAAAATAATAAACATTTCATTCATAATTTTGCTGTAAACACGAAACAAAATCTTTCTCATTTATTCATCTAGATAGATAAACATGAACATCTTGGTAATTTTTATACAAGTTTATCTTTTAAATGTGACTAAAGAAAAAAAAATCAATTTGTCTGTTTACGTGCAATTAAGAAATAGATTGTAACTTCAAGATAAAGAAAAGAACATTTGAACCCAAATGCTAAATATTTGTCAAGGAAATAAAACAATATTGTGAAACAGAACTATTTGTTGTATTAAAGTCAAAACAATCATTTAATTAAAAACCAATATGCAAATTAGTTAACTAATAAAATGTTCTATTTCAAAACCAATATGCAAATGAGTTAACCTTGTGACTCATATATATAAGCAATATATAAAAAGATGGTGCTTCTATTGTGTAAAGTTAAATTAACTTGAAATGGGGCGTTTTACCGTTAGTACAAGAAATGGACGGATCTTTCCCATTTATTCATTTTGATCTTCGTCACTAAACGTGTACGTTGAATAAGAGCAGTTTAAGAATGTCTGTTCTTGTTACGAATACGATTGACTTTATTTTGGTGATAAAGCATGTTTTTTTTTAAATTTATTTCAGAATTATGAATCCAGATCGTGATGAAATAATCCCTCCTGGATGCGAGCAGATTCAATGGCTACGAAAAGAAGCTGTTCAGGGTAGGTTGATAGCAATCTCATTTCCCTTCAGAGAGAAAGAAGCAAAATTGTTAAAATGCTTGGTCTCTAAGCAAAACCAATCGCATCATTGGAACTGGAAAATGTTATAGCCTCGTTTTAAATGATTAAAACGTTTTATTATAATTTAAAGAAAAATATTGGATCTATTAGCACCTCAGATTGAGCAACAACCAAAAAAGGCACAATTTTGTCTTAACACCTGTTTTTTATTATATATATGTATATATTTCATGTATCCACGTAAAATGTTATAAGGAAATATATTTTATGTATCGATTTTTAGTATTTACTTATATATATATATATATATATATATATATATATATGTGATGAGAATAGAAATTGTATGTGCTCTCCCCGATATATATGGACGGGGTAGGTGGGAGTATGAAGGGTTTCTCAGAGTTGCTGGGTGATGACACTTTATGCTGATTTGGGGTCACGACACCAGGTGTTGGCTGTCATTTATTTAATCTTCATCTAAGCGTGTCTCTAGTCGGAGATAAAGAGTTAAAGGCTACAACACTTGGCCCTTTGATATGGGGTCATTTACATTCGGGGCAGGGTATCGCTTGTCAGACGCAAGATTCGTTTCGTCGTAGGTGCAAGGGTAGGGGATGGGTCAGCAACGTCGGTTCAATATCTCAAATACAACATTTCTTCCATTCATGACTTGCTGGGGCCTAAAGGCAAATATAAAGATGGGATAAAAGATTCTGCTCGCTTTAAATAAAATGTCTATAGAATACATTTTTATTTCTGTAAAAATATCAAATTTATGTTTACATTCTGAGAAATATGAAAACTCAAGAGCTGGCTCACCATGCAACTGTCATGTGAGGCAGTAAATTACCAACTGCTGAATTCTCCCTCTCGGTGACAAAAACAAGAGAGAAGGGGTAAACGCCTGCAAGAGAAAGAAAGAAACAAGAACACATTCTGGAAAAAAAAGTTAGAAAGATTAGAGTCACTGACTGGTTGTATTGTTTTCAGTTCAACAAGCTTTGCCGCCATTGGCTTTCAACCTTTGACCTGGCACCTGTCAACCTTTTGTTTGTTGATACTTGCCTGTCATCTCGATAGAGCTTAGCAATTCATGACATTATAAACAATTACGAGTCTAAGCAGGCTGGCATACTGTTTCAATGAAACAACATAATTGTCTCGATTTAGTTGTCTCCCTATGAGGGCAAGTCAGGCACAAGGTTTGCCTTCAATGTGGTGAAATCCAGCTGTAACAAAGGAGCACCCATCCTTGTACTTCATTTTGAGATGAGGATTCCAAGTTTGTATTATTTTGCTTTTTCGGATTACTATTCTCATCGTGCTTGTTATATTCACAACATTTCGGTCGATGTAACCTCTGACCTTCAGGTGCATTTTTAAGAACTTGGGAATCTTTATCGAATTCAGGAACCTGTAGCAGTCGCATGTTCTATTTTCTCTTGATGTAAGCAAACAAGCAAGCGCTGACTAATTGATCCATCGACCAATAGAATAGCTTTGCGTACGAATACAGTTTGTTGGACAAGTTTTGATGCGTGCCCATGCAAGAATTTCTTGTTAAGCATTACTCAAAATTCAGGAGTCTTGCAAATTGGGATGTCGTATAGCTGGCTCTCTTCGGCTCAGCCCACAATGCAATCTGCTATGAAGCATCGCAGCTTACATTTTTGAAGTTTACTACTATTGTCTGTTTTTAATCTCTTTCAAGTTCAGCCAAAATATATGGTATTTTTTATTACATGATGATGCTGTTGTCTGCTCTTTTTTCTTCGTCCCAGAAGGACGTGCCATTTAACTGTTTCTAACATCAACTTCTACAAAATCCACTTATTCTAACCAATCATCTATACTAAAGATTCCCAAGTAAAAAAAAAAATGCACCTGAAGAAATTCTGAGGCTACATCGACAGAAACGTTGTGAATATAACGACCAAGATGAGAATAGTCGTTCAAATAATCCATATAATAAAAAATTGGCTTTTTTTTTTACGTTAATTTTGTGGTGAACAATAATAGCACCTTTTTACTAATTAATAATCTGCATAAATTATTTATTCATAATTTGATCGTTTACTGATATTCTATTGTATTGATTACTCCCCCCCCCCCTTATGGGGCAAGGCTGGGTGGGTACCTCTACTTTGTGTAACAAAATGAAGAATTACTTTAGAAGGTCAAGAGAATCAAAGTGGCGGAGGAAAACAGGCAACATTTTATGTAAAAAAAATAAATAAATAAATTTTTTTTTAAATATAGGCGTTCTAGGGTCCAGTTTTTTAAAACTGGTTGTATGCTTTGAGTGGCTGAACATTAGCAGGATTTTTTTTTTTTTTTTTTTAGAACTATTCACTGAATTATAGAGAGAAAAAAAGTATTTTTTTTTTTTTCATTAACCATTGTTTTGCAAGAATGTGTCCCCATGTGAAAGACAAAGTAGGGGGAAACAAAACTTACAAGGTTACCCCCCCCACACACACACACACTATTTTGTTTTTAGTTCTTGCATTTCATGAGCGAAGTTTCTGACAAAGGGGGAAAATTGCTGTTTTCTGGGTCAGCTGGTGGTATGTGGAAATTTTTAAGTCTCCCATAGTCGTCACCATATTCGGTTTAACGTCCGTTTTTACATGCTGGCGTGCATTGGATAGCTTTAGGAAATTGACTTCGAAAGTAACCTATCTCTGGCCAGGTGTCTATTTATGCCTCTTTCCCTCGGGTCTGTTTTTATCACTTCTGAGTTTTATTTGGCCTTTTCCCAGTGAACTGAACCTGCTACCTCAACTGTTCTACATCTAACCCAAAAACTCTCATCCATTCTTTTCTGTCTTTAAGACTCGCATTACAAATCCATTGTATCTTTTTCATATCATTTCTCTCCATGCAACACATGTCCTCAACCCTCACTGACCAGTTTTCACTTCCATACATCATCACACTGTGTACACTTGCCTGATAGAATTTTCCCTTGGTTAACAGTGGTAATGCTCTGCTGTTTAGTAAAGACAGGAGTTCCCTGAACATACTCCATCCCACTCCTAACTCTTGCAATTACACTAGCACTTGCTCCATCCTCTGCACCAAGGTAACAAAACTTCTCAGTAGTTTTGCCATTCAGATATACTTTGTCCACATCTGATTTTTCATCCATCTCCATTGTCTTCTTACACTTCTTGCACACAAATTGGTTATCAACCTACCTGTAATTCCACTGCACTTCTGTGTACCCAATACTATTTATTATTAAACTATCAACTATCCATCTCATTAACTTATCCTTAAATGTGCTTTAGCCTTGATAAGTGGTCATTTGTTCATAAAATAAAATCTTGTAAAATCAGTTGATGCGTTTCCCAAGCGACAAATGGTAGCACCCATATTGAAATATAAATAAAAACCCATTTATATTCACTTTCTGTAAGAAGTATATTTCGGCAATAAATTATGAGCAGTTAATACTATGGAGTTAGTATCCAAGCACCCCATATATATAGTAGTATGAAAATATACTTATGGCAAATTTTATATATATATATATATATATTACATTACATTAGTGATTCTGTAGATGGACTATGGTTTCACTGATACAGAAAGCCTTTACTGTTTAGAAAAGACACTTACAGTCCGTTTCAAATCCTCAGCATCCTACAAAAACGAGAGCAATCTGAAACAATGGGACGGGCGCTGTATCTAAAAACCTACATAGCCAATAATAATGTACACCCTTCGGCAAAAATAGTAAAAAAAAAAAAACGCTTTGTCAGTGTTTGCACTTGCTATTTATCTAGATGTATTACTAAAATATTCATATAAAATCATAGAATTATGTCAGTAATTTAATTTTTTTATTATATAAATTATCATTTCTGATGACGTAAAGAAAAAAACAGCCACTGTTGAATTTTTATTATAGAGTGAAGGATTTTTTTTCAGAATTCACTTCAGGTAACTGGGTAAGTCTGAGATGGTTGTTTGATTTGCTATTTGCTTTCAACAATAATTTTTTTAAAAAAATAAATAAATAAAAAAAAAATAATTGGACTTACGGAAAACAAGATATTGGCGGATATACAGCAATTGTCTCGGCAACATCTCTTAACTTCATGGATCCAGTGATTGTGACCACAAACTGCAAATATGGTCGCATGGGACAAAACAAAGAAACTAGTCAGAATGTGGCGCTCGTACATTTGAAAGAATTCCATTTTGCAGATTTTAATGTAGCAATTTTAATTATGTTGGAAATTCTCTTTTTATAACCTTAATTTCACAATGCAATTTGGCATGTGTGAGTCTATAAACATCGAACTAGAAGCTTAATATAAGAATGGTGGCACAGATGTGCTATGGTGAGTCGTCTAATTTACCACAAATCCCAGCTAATAAGTAATTAATTGGAAAACTGAATGCATGATCCAATTCCAACCACAAATATGATGAATGGCAGATGTAAAGATAATAATTTATTAAGTGAAAAAGAAAAGATGTCTTTGAAAAGTGTTCATAGACTTGCTTCATGTGAGAAAGCGTATGTTGGTTGGCAGAAATGTGTGTATGTACATTATTAGAAATTGTTTTTGCTGGATGAGAATTGTGGTCCGTTTCTCAAGAGGCCATCCTCCTAGGAATTAGCGGTGGCACAAATGTTCTATGGCTAATTGTTCAAAGTACCACAACTCTTAGCTAACAAGGAATTAATAATTGGAAGAAGGCCTGCATGATCCAACCCCAGATGAAATACATAACAGCGGTTGTAACAATAACAACAATGTATTGAGTGAAAGAGAAGAGATGTGTTGGGAAAGTGCTGTTAGTAGGTGAACAAGCAGTTCTGTAAAGGAAAGATGTTAGATGTGTTGGAAAGTGTTCATGAGTTTGCTTCATGTGAGTATAAGTTATTATTTGTTCATTATGCCTCATTGGGCATCTCCTTAAACTATCTTCTCAATTCAACTGTTAAAAAAATCTTTAGTACAGTATCAATATCCAGATCAAATTCTGTCAAATATTTCATTTGACAACTTCCAAAAGTGCCCCCTCAATTTCTCCCTCCTACCACTTTATCTGAATTTATCCAACCTCATCTTAAACTGATCCACGTTATTGCTGTTCTTAATCCGATCTGGCAACTTATTCCAAAAACATATTACTCTGTGAGCAAAAAAAAACTTAACTGGTTAGCAGAAATATGTGTGTACATATTAACAGAAGTTGTTTTAGCTGCTTGCTTGTTGAGATTTGTGGTTAGTTTCTCAAAGTGATGGTAATGACTTGGATTGTCAAAGTTTGTTGCCGTCTGTGATGTTATCCATTAGGCTAAGCATGCACCACCATTAGATTTGACCATGTCTGTGACAACACATTTAAAAAAACGTGTTGTATTTTAAGGTACCTTTTATAGCATTGGAGTGGCAGCCCAGCTGTACCAGCCAGTCGCCCAATGTACCATTACTCTCAGCTAACAAGGAATTAGTAGTTGGAAAAGGGGCAAGCATCATTCAACGACAGATGAAATACAATGAACAGCGGTTGTAACAATAACAACAATTTATTGAGTGAAAGAGAAGAGATATGTAGGAAGTGTTCATAGGTTTAAGTTTTGATCCATTTCTCATGGTAATGATTTGTATTGTCAAAGTTTGTCGGTACTGTTTGCGTGAGCCAGGTGCTTAGCATAGCGACATGATGTGGCAGTTTACCTAACTTTGCCGGATGGCAAAGTAGGGGGAGAGTGGAGATACTTCTTTTTCGGCTGACAGTGTTAGACTTTTTGCTTGGACGACTTTGCTCTCTGGTGTAAGTAGTTTGGCAGTGAATATTACTATGACCAGGGGCTTAATTGGCTAACAGATAACCAAATTACCTCTGTATAATATTTATTCCACCGAGGTAAAATAGTTAATCACTGCTACAGAAATCTTTAGTTATTTCTGCAAAATTACTAAATTTTATTAAACAAAATTTTGTTAATAATAAAAAAGAAAATGATTATTTGGTGAATTTCTATTTCACATTCAATTATTGATTTATCTTCTCTCTCAAAAACTTTTTTTTCTTGCAGGAAATGTGCCCTATCCCCAATACAATATGCTTACAGAGCAGGCGCGCAACTTCATTCCCCTAAAAAAGCAGTGTGCTCTCTTCTGTGGTGGTCGAAGATGCAAGTACGAGCGGGCCGATTGTTGGCCCAACCAAATGGCCATCAATGGACTTTTTTCACATTGGTAAGAATTTTCTTTTGGCAAAGATGTCACTTGTTATTTTGAAATGTAAATGATATAAAAATCTATATATTCAACTTTTTTAATTTATTTTTATTTTTATTTTATTTTATTTATTTTTTTTAGAACTAGGCGACCTGTAACCTGTTGGGTTAACGTTGGTAGATTGTACATTTTTCTTTTCTTCTTCTTTTTTAGACTCCTCGTTTCCTCTTTTTTAGACTCCTCGTTTCCTCTTTTTTAGACTCCTCGTTTCCTCTTTTTTAGACTCCTCGTTTCCTCTTTTTTAGACTCCTCGTTTCCTCTTTTTTAGACTCCTCGTTTCCTCTTTTTTAGACTCCTCGTTTCCTCTTTTTTAGACTCCTCGTTTCCTCTTTTTATGACTCCTCGTTTCCTCTTTTTATGACTCCTCGTTTCCTCTTTTTATGACTCCTCGTTTCCTCTTTTTATGACTCCTCGTTTCCTCTTTTTATGACTCCTCGTTTCCTCTTTTTATGACTCCTCGTTTCCTCTTTTTATGACTCCTCGTTTCCTCTTTTTATGACTCCTCGTTTCCTCTTTTTATGACTCCTCGTTTCCTCTTTAGACTCCTCGTTTCCTCTTTAGACTCCTCGTTTCCTCTTTAGACTCCTCGTTTCCTCTTTAGACTCCTCGTTTCCTCTTTAGACTCCTCGTTTCCTCTTTTTTAGACTCCTCGTTTCCTCTTTTTTAGACTCCTCGTTTCCTCTTTTTTAGACTCCTCGTTTCCTCTTTTTTAGACTCCTCGTTTCCTCTTTTTTAGACTCCTCGTTTCCTCTTTTTTAGACTCCTCGTTTCCTCTTTTTATATACTCTTCCTTTCCTCTTTTTATATACTCTTCCTTTCCTCTTTTTATATACTCTTCCTTTCCTCTTTTTATATACTCTTCCTTTCCTCTTTTTTTATACTCTTCCTTTCCTCTTTTTTTATACTCTTCCTTTCCTCTTTTTTTATACTCTTCCTTTCCTCTTTTTTTATACTCTTCCTTTCCTCTTTTTTTATACTCTTCCTTTCCTCTTTTTTTATACTCTTCCTTTCCTCTTTTTTATACTCTTCCTTTCCTCTTTTTTATACTCTTCCTTTCCTCTTTTTTATACTCTTCCTTTCCTCTTTTTCTTTTTACTCTTCCTTTCCTCTTTTTCTTTTTACTCTCCCTTTCCTCTTTTTCTTTTTACTCTCCCTTTCCTCTTTTTCTTTTTACTCTCCCTTTCCTCTTTTTCTTTTTACTCTTCCTTTCCTCTTTTTCTTTTTACTCTTCCTTTCCTCTTTTTCTTTTTACTCTTCCTTTTCTCTTTTTCTTTTTACTCTTCCTTTTCTCTTTTTCTTTTTACTCTTCCTTTTCTCTTTTTCTTTTTACTCTTCCTTTTCTCTTTTTCTTTTTACTCTTCCTTTTCTCTTTTTCTTTTTACTCTTCCTTTTCTCTTTTTCTTTTTACTCTTCCTTTTCTCTTTTTCTTTTTACTCTTCCTTTTCTCTTTTTCTTTTTACTCTTACTCTTCCTTTCCTCTTTTTTTTTTTTACTCTTCCTTTTCTCTTTTTCTTTTTACTCTTACTCTTCCTTTCCTCTTTTTTTTTTACTCCTCTTCATGTTTACATTCTTTATTTAAGTCATTTTCTTAATCTCCTTACTCTGATTCTGCTACTACTACATCTATTCTCATCCACTCAGTTTAAAGTATTCTATGTGCAAATAACCAAGCAAAATTATCAATTTTAGTGTTATATAGATTAAGCATTAGATGACATGGATTCTATAAACTTTTTTGAGAGTTTTTGAAAAGAAAAAAAATGAAAGGGAAAATAAGATTATAAAATCTGATGAAAAACCTATTTTAATGCCTGATATCTTTTTTATATGAATTTAATATTTCATTTTGATCTAATTAAAGAAATAATGATCCTTTATGAATGTGAAAAAACTTTCAAAATCTTGGCCAACTAATAGTACAACCGAGATGCAGAACTTTTCTCATTTTCTATTATTAACACAACTACTTTCCTCTTGTGAGTGAAGAGGTTTACTCTAGTTAGACCAAACTTTAAATATCGGAAATGATTCAAGGGAGACAACTTATTACAAGTTGATTTTTGTTTGATTTTTAGCGAATTGTTATTTTATCAACTTAGATGACTTAGATGACGTAGAGCTGTGTAAAATAAACTCAAAACCGTTTGAATCCTGCAAATACCATCAGTGGTTCAAAAGTTATTAGAATTTAAAGTGCCAAAATTTGTTTTTTATTGGACTTTTTTTCTTAATAATCCTCTAAAAAAAGTGGGCAAAACTATTGACCTCATTTCAAGAAATTTGGTAATTTCTCCACCGCTTATTTATTTTTTGAGGCTATTTTTATGTAAAATTATGTGCTCTTTCTGATTATGAAGTCAGATTTTATGTATCTTTACGTGAAGCCATGAATTATAAATTAAGATGCGTAAATTTCAAAGTTTTTACAACTGGCAAATCATTCAAGGGAGATCTGTTTGAAATTTCTACAAAGTATTCCTTCATCAAGTCTATTCATCCTTACTCCACCTCATCATCATATTCGGTTTAATATCTGTTATACATGCCAACATGTGTTGGTCAGCTTTTAAAAATTGACTCCCAGACTACATTTATCCCTCTTTCTCTCAAATTCATCCTTATAACTTCCTCCTAAGTATTCTATGCTCTTTCCTTGTCACCTAACCCTACTGCCTCAACTATTTTGCAGCTACTAACCCAAGCATTCTAATCCATTCTTTCAATGTGACCAAACCAACAAAGTTTCCTGTTTATTTTTTTTTTTTTTTTCAAGTTTTGTGTACTTCAATTACAGAACCTGCTGTAACTAAATAGAAATTAGCATTTCTTTTTTTCTTAACCTTCGTATATTACAGAAAACCATTATTGCTAGCAAAAAGGCATAATCTTCATCAAGTTCTAGTCTTATGCTGAAACTGTTCATAAGTTGGACATGTGTCTCTTGCTTATTATTAACACAACTACTTTTGTCTTGCAAGTGAACAGTTTTACTTTGGTTAAACCAAACAATAAGTAGCCATGAATGATTCAAGGGAGATAACTTATAGTCCACAGTAACTGTTGAAAATTTCTACAAAATATTTACTCAAGTCAATACATTCTTACTTCACATCATTCTATGTAATATCAGAAAATTGAATATTATTTTTCCATTTCAGGGTGACTGATAATATATTGGCCATGGCTCGGCCTAATACGGCTGCTATGAAAGAATTCAACATTATCCAACAATTTCAAGAGTGAGTGATTCCAATCCTTTTTTGAAAGGTTACCTTTCTCTTCCTCTTAATCAAGAAACTTTGTAAATGTCTAATACCTCATGAATGTGTAGAAAAAAACTAATAGCTTTACTTACCAAAACTGATTATATTTGCAGAGAATATATCTATCTTTATAAATGTTAGGTATGTTTATATATTTACAAACATGCATGACCGCGATCGTCCCCATTTCTTGTGCTGGTCCAAACATGTTATGCGATTCAGTCAGTATTGCAACAAAGAATTCTCATTCCAAATAAAACCATGAGTCCAGTTTATAAACAAGTAACAGGTTTATTTGTTGAAAGTTACAAATAAAACTCTTGTTCTCAGCTTGAATAGCAGACTTGCAAAATGAGATTCGACGCAAAATGAGATTCGACCAGACACAACAGACACTCTGTTCCCGGGAGACCACCAAAAACCAACTGCCACCTCGAACGTTCAACTCCAACTGGCTGCCAGCCCTCAGAAAACCAAAGTCTGTCTCCCCCTTCCCATCTCCTTGAATCTTTTCCTCCTGACCGAAAATCTTGAATTCTAGTCTTTCTCAATCGTCACCATTCTACCACCCAGAGGCTGACCGCTGGAGATATCCACTTGAGATAACTACCAGACAGTCAAGGAGCTTATCATGAAGCCCATCTACAAACATTACTTTTTGGTCTCGGCATGATTCCCTGTTTTTATGAGGTACTTATTCCATTTCAAAGAGAAATGAAATTCTGTGGCCCCAAATACAAAATCAGATATTTTCAAATTCCTCTGTGCCCACCCTTTTTTTTTTCCGTTGGCCGAGCATCTACTTGCAACATCTGCCATTTGCATACACCACTAAAACATGCAGCCTAGTGCATTTTTACATATTTCTATGTACAGGATTCACTCCTAAACTAATTAACTGATCATTATGAATTTTGGAACACAACTGTTAGGCATAAGGGGTTCAAATGTAGGCTCTTTATGCAAAGGAGGTAAAAAACGAGTCAAAGCCTTTTGTGAACATTCAGATACCTCCTATTTGTGAAATTTTCACAATTGGTATTAGACATTTAAATAAATATTCCTCAAATTTTAGTTTTTTGGTGTATTTTACAGGGGCATCCAATTTGAAAATTAAAATATGTCCGATTTGCATTGAATTTGATTCCTTATATATTCGTAAGGGGGCATAAAAGTGGTGCAAAATTGTTCTGTTTGGGGAATTAATTTTACCCATCCTGGGAGGGGGTATTCTTCTAGTTTGAATACATATTTTAGTCGATCAGATTGTTTTTCTTTTAAGAACACTCACATCCAAAGCAATGGTTGAATCCTTAAAAAATGACATCCAGTCTATAGTAGAATGGGGTAAAATATGGATGATAACATTTAATGCTACCAAAACAAAGCTCCTTTCTTTTAACAAATATACACCTTTCCAAACATTGATTGTCATGGCCGATAGCACCATTCAAGAGTCAAACTTTCCAAGCAACCTGAGTTAGAATAAGTGCATATGTTGCCA
This sequence comes from Sepiola atlantica, assembly GCA_963556195.1. NCBI lineage: Eukaryota > Metazoa > Mollusca > Cephalopoda > Sepiida > Sepiolidae > Sepiola > Sepiola atlantica. The sequence continues at coordinate 30,184,037 of OY744519.1, read as the reverse complement.
AATCTGCTGCAAAGAAGGTAGACTCCCTCTACCGGGCTAGAAAACCTCTCACACTTGCAAGCATCCTATATCTCTATAAAGCCACCATTTGCCTGTGCATGGAGTATTGTTGCTACATTGGGGCTGGTGCACCAACTACTAGCCTTTACCTCTTGGATAGGGTGCAAAAAACGAATTTTTAACTTAATAGGTCCCAAAGTTTGGCTAGCTCCAGCCCTGACTAGCAGCAAAATTATGCCCTTTCACTGTAGAGGTCGCTAGATGTTGGACGATTTTCTACTCAAATAGATTCTTTTCTCGGATGACTTGCCTTTGAAATTCCCTCTCTGTTCTCCCACCTGTACTAACATGCAGAAATTTAAATGTAATGTGAACAAACATCTTAGTAGCTCCTTACACCTCAGTGGCAATATGCTTTGTTAGTGGTAAACAAAAATTTTTAAAAATAAAAATATTTAAACATTGTTTTTAATCAGTCTTCTGTCTATTAAAACAGTAATATTGTAATAATCTTTTTGTACGAAACTTAAATAAAAATAGAATCTTTTCTATTTGCATCTAAGCAGCAGTGACTTAAGGTAATTTTTCATGAAGAATTTAATCATAAACTGGCTAAATAATCTCTCTGTATATTGGGCAGAATAAGTTTATTCTGCCCAATATAGAAAGGATGCGCTCTCCTCTCTGGAAGTTAAGAAAACTCGTCCATACGTGTGTGGAAGTTGAAACCAGATCTTATCCATTTTCTGGCTGGTCCTTCAAAGCTGTCGGGCATGGTTCGTTTAGTTGGCATCTTTGTATGGATTTATGAACCCTGAGTCTGCATATGTCAGGCATTTTTTTTCTGGTAGAAGTTGTATGAACTCTCAGGAAACCCCAACAAAGTGAGTGACATTTATTTATCTATTGCTCACGCATATTTTACCTACATCTCTAGCAGCAGACGTCTTTCTTATTTGAAGCAGTAATGTATTCTTTGGTATAAAATATGTTAGCTTTAAAATAATTGTATACTGAAAATTTATAGGAGGCAATTCCAATGCAGAAATGTAACGGATATAAGTGGATTGAAAGCAAAATAATTAAAATGAGTTTTCAGTTTCCTTTGTTTTTTTTTTTCTTTTGTTTTTTTTGGGTTTTTTTGTTTTTTTTTTACAAATTTCTCAATGTCACTTGATGTAGGGTTCATATAACATTCGTTTTCTTTTAGAACTTGCTAATCTATTATTCCTTCTCGTTCTCCAATTCTGTTTTTAGTGCCAACATAAAAACGTTGATTAACCTCCAGGAATGCAGAGAACACAGCACTTGTGGTCCTGACTTGGAAGAGAGTGGATTTTCTTACAATCCTCAGGATTTTATGGATTCAAAAAGTGAGTTTATTTAGAATTTAATTAGATTCACATTTCTTTTTTTGCTCATGAGTCACTACTTATCAAGGCCTCCAAAAAATACTCAGATAAGCGTTAATGAGATGGATAGATTGACAGTTGAATTATGATGAATACTATGAGAGGATTGAAAATCTCCACATACCACCCACTCAAAACATCTGACCTACAAAACGGTAATTATTCCTCTTTTGTCAGAAAACTTTCTCATGGAATGTCAGGACAAAATGGAAGAATGAATCACAAGCTGAAAGTAAACTCAAAGTTCACTTTCTACTCCCCATTTTGTCTTGTTCAAGCAAAAATGATATTTGAAACTTGACCGCAGCGGCCGATGAAAATGGTATTGTAAACTTGACCGCAGCGGCCCGATGAAAATGGTATTGTAAACTTGACCGCAGAGGCTCGATGAAAATGGTATTGTAAACTTGACCGCAGAGGCCCGATGAAAATGGTATTGTAAACTTGACCGCAGAGGCCCGATGAAAATGGTATTGTAAACTTGACCGCAGAGGCTCGATGAAAATGGTATTGTAAACTTGACCGCAGAGGCCCGATGAAAATGGTATTGTAAACTTGACCGCAGAGGCCCGATGAAAATGGTATTGTAAACTTGACCGCAGAGGCCCGATGAAAATGGTATTGTAAACTTGACCGCAGAGGCCCGATGAAAATGGTATTGTAAACTTGACCGCAGAGGCCCGATGAAAATGGTATTGTAAACTTGACCGCAGAGGCCCGATGAAAATGGTATTGTAAACTTGACCGCAGAGGCCCGATGAAAATGGTATTGTAAACTTGACCGCAGAGGCCCGATGAAAATGGTATTTGAAACTTATTACTCAGAGATGTGAATTTTTTTAACGGAATTCCGCTGTTTTTTAATCCGGGATTAAAACAGATTTCTGCTTGAATTGCTAGAGCCTTGCATGATTCTCGGCTTCTAAGTTGAAATCTTCTTTCTATTTTTTAAATAAGAAAAGGCTGATTTCTGCCAAATCGCTTTTTTTCTTCTTTTTTTTTTTTTTTTGTCGATATTTGACTGAATAATATTTTTTGTCTCGTTTTTCTCTTTCCTTTTCCTATTTTTTCTCTTCTTCTCTATCTTGTCTAGCTTTCCTTTTCCTTATGACAGTTCTTTCTGAAAATGTTAATTTTGATGTGACTATTCATGATGGGGTGTAGGAGAGTTACATAACTTTAGTTTCATCAAAGAATGACTCCTCCCCCCCCCCCCTCCCCCAACCAGGGTCTTTTTCTCAAGTTGTTTTATGCTTCACACGCACACAGGAAGCATGCCCCCTGTGCCTCCACCACTCTGGTTGGGAAATTCATCTCGATTTTTTTTTTTTTTTTTTTTTTTTTTTTTTTTTTCTCATCTCCATTGGCTACTCGCATTCCTGATTTCTGCCAATCCTCTTAAGAATTCTCAAATTTTCTTATGATACTCATTTCTTTTACACACTAAACTTTTCTAGTTCAGTTTATCCCAAGAATCTTGCAATCTTAAGATTTAGAAATTCATAAATCTTATTTCATAAAATACGACTATTTTTTACCTCTGTTTTTTAATTGAGTTTGTCACTGTTTGTTTGTGTACAACCTAGTGTCCACATCGCTTGACCACTCGTCACCAAACTTGATCAAAATATCGGTCATGATCTAAGTTAGAACTGCTTATAAATTGAGAATGTCACAAAAAACGTGGAAGTCACTTTTGGCAATAACTTTGGTACTGTTCATTGTAGAAACTCACTACTTGGCCCATATTGTAGCCAATGAAGTCTCACATCTTATGACCTTGATTTTGACCTTGAAAAATTGATAGAATGTGCTCAGACGAAGTTGCTGCAATTGTGCCCTTTCAACATAAATTACCCCCCCCCCCCCCGACCGACCAAGCAGCAAAATCACAACCCTTCACTGTGGTTGTCCCAGATTCCAGAAGGCTTTCTACTCTAATAGCTTCTTTACTCGAATCGCTAGTCTTTGGAATTCCCTCTTTGCTCCCAGTTTCCTCAACTGTACCAGGATGCAGAAATTTAAATGTAATGTGAATGAGCATCTCGTTACACAACTCTCCACTTAAGATGCCTCTATAAATCTGGCCCCTAATTCACAGTAGCCTCTTACGTCTCAGTAGCAGTGTGCCTTGTTTGGGTTCAATTGAAGTAAAATAAAAATAAATTTGAAAAAATTAAAAAAAAAATTAAATCAAATTAAAAAAAAAAAAAATTTCCAATTTTTAAAAATTTGGTGTATGGATTTGATACTCTTTAATAACAGTAACCACCATGCAAAATTTCAGCCTGATCAGCGTTTCTATGGCATAACTTTGGGAATACTTCATACAATATGGAGAAGTAAGACCCATCTTTATGTTATCAGGCAGGTATGCAGTCTCACAACTGACTTATTTTCTTGTTTCTAAATTGTTTTTTTTCTTTTGCCTTCTCTTTTTTTTTTAGTCGTCATTTTTATGTGATATTAATTTGTATTTTCTTTTTATTTTCAGTATACTTTTACAATTTTGCCTGGTGAGTATTTTTCATTTTTTTTTATTTTATATTTTCTTTTTTTTTATATCAAATTTTTTTGACTGTCAATTTTTCATTTGAGCAGGTCAGCATTTCCTCTTCATAGAAATGTCATCTTAAGACCGAATTCAGAAATATTTGCCTACATATTTAATTTTACTAGCTGGGCTATACGACAATTTCTTTAAATGTATACACTAAATATCCACTAATGTACATTGTACCAACATGACTCAACGAGTCACAGGTTGTTTAGTATGATGCAAAATTTCTGAAAATTATAAAATATTTCAAATATGATTAGACTACCTCTAACCTGTTGAGTCAACGTTGGTACATTGTACATTTGTGGATATTTAGTGCTCTTAAACAAACTTTGAAGAAATTGTATAACTATTTACAAGATATTCTTATTTACAATGTTTTCATCTCAACTTGATCGATATAATAATACCCATATTTTTTCTTATCAACATCCAGCAGTTATGTCTTTAGTTTTTATGTGGTTGGTTGGATGATTTGGTTAGGAAGAAAGTCAGGATGAAGAATTTGGTAGAGTTAGCTGTATCTGGTCTTCTTTGAGTGAAATTGAATATTGAATTAAAAAAAAGTCACCATCTTCCATCTCCACTACTTTTATTCAAAGGAACACTGGAACATAACGAGAATTGTTTGGTAGGCTGGCATTTGTCGATAAACGAAGTTCCATCTCAGCAGGCCACTTGTGGCGAAATAACGAGAATGTGATAGAACATCCTATCATGAGGTAATCACTTCTGGAACTGGTTTGAATCGTATTTTTGGTGCCAAGCTTTGTTGGTTCGCATTGATTTCGAGTTTGTATTGTCGCGTCCAAACTACCAGGCGATTATAAGTCTAAGCATGTGTGCGCGAAGTCAAACCACAACTCGATCTAACGCAAGATACTGCGTGTACACATAAACAAAATAGGGCCCTCATACAACTGCTACATGTATGACAGTCTGCTGCTGCTGATGATTTCAAACATCCACAAACTTATTATATATTTTTTTTTTTTTTTTTTTTTTTTTTTTTTTAAGAAAATATTAATGTCAGATGTCAGTCCCCAAATGTCCTTTAATTGGTTAAAATGTTTATTAAATTTGTTTTGAATTTTTAGTCCTGACTTTGGTGCTTCATCAAATGGTACGATTTTGGATATGGTCCGAGTGATGCAGTTTGCTATGTCTAAGGGCAAAGTTGCCATCCATTGTCATGCTGGTCTTGGTAAGAAATTAAAGACATTATTCTACATAACACGTTTATTTTTCTGAAAATGCAGTTCGTTTGATTTCTAGAATCCTTTTGATTATTTGGATTATTACGACTACTGTTCTCATCTTGGATGTTATTCTCACAACGTTTTGGCTGTTGTAACCTCCAACCTACTTCAGGTGCATCTTGTCGAACTCTGGGAATCTGTAAGGAATTTCGAATGGAACCTTTTATTTAATCCATGGGGATAGACTGCTCTCGTTCCGTCGGCTATGATTGGATAGAAGTCTTAAGTAATTCGTAATTGCATTCTTAGTATTGCCTGTACTGAGGATTGAACCTTCAACCTCCAGAAGACTGTCGCTTTGAACTGATATTACTTAGCACAAGGACCCGTGGTGCAACAGATAAAAGTGCTAAGTAAAATGTTCTAAGCAAAGGATAAAAAATCAAAATGATACAAAAAAAATATTACAACAAAAAAAAACCTATGGTATATTTCACAGGTAAAAGTGAAAGTCATTGCCCTTTACTCAAGTTAAAAAAAGAACTGTTCTGTGCACTTTAAAAAAAAAAAAAAAAAAAAAAAAAAAAAATTTCATATCACTCGTGGGGCTGAAGCAAAAAATATTTTTTCTCTTTCCTCCAAAGTGAAATTTCTGGCAGAAAAAAAGTTATTGCAAAAGAATCTTTACACAAAGATACACTTTTTTGTTTTACACAAAGTAAAGATACAATTCAGTAGAATGTAGATTTTAAATGCAACTATGCTTCTAAGAATTTTTTTTAACTTTAAAAGAAACAGACGATAAATTATGACAGATTTAGACATTTTTTTTGTTGTTGGGGGGGGGGGTAATTTTCATCATGGATTACTTTTTCTTGTTTTTTTGTCTTTTTTGCTTTTTCTGTTTTATTTTTATTTTTTTTTCTTGCTGTTTTTTTTTTCTTGTTTTTTCTTTTTCTTTTTCTTTTTTCCCAATTTGAGAAGACAATCAATTTTCTTTTACTCCGACTCCTGCTTTGTTTACGTTGACTATTTTTACTGAATGAATTCCTGCAAATAGTTTCTTGTTCCTACCTCATATTCTTTTTTTTTATCTTTTCTTTTCTTTTTTTAGGTCGGACAGGCTTTTTGATCTGTGCTTATCTTGTTTTCACAAATCGAATGTCCGCCAACGATGCAATTCATTATGTCAGAGAGAAAAGGTTTGTCTTTTGTTTGAGGTTTTAAGAATGTAAATAAGTTTCCTTTCATGAAAATTACTTGTGAATTCACATAATTGGCATCAGCAAATATTATTTAGTTTATTGAAAATAATTCTGACAGGTGAAGAACATCGATCAACTGTAGATTATTTAAAAAAAAAAAAAAAAAAAAAAAAAAAAAAAGATAATCAAAAGAAAACTAAACTTTACTTATAAAATATAACAGGACTAAAAAAAAAAATGGTGATTTTACAGAAAGGAGGTTATGTTTATAAATATGTATGTGTCTTGCGAGAAGTTATCTAGTTAAAAATGTTTGAGTAATGAACGTGAAGGCGAACAACCTCTACAAAAGAACATTTGCTCTATTCATCAAAATATAAATAATGCTTTGTCAGTATTCGTTCTAATATTTATATAAAATCATAGAATTACATCAATAATTTAATTTTTCATATATAAATTATCATTTCTGATGGCCTAAAAAAAACACCTATCGTTGACTTTTTACTTAGAGTAGAGGATTTCAGCTAGTGACGGGTTGTCTGACTTGCTATTTGCTTCCCTCACCACTTGAAATAGTTTCGTCTGGAGTCTAGAAAAGGGTACTTTTTTCTTTTTTTTTTTTTTTTTTTTTTTTTTTTTTTTTTTTTACACTCGATAACTGTTGACAGGATGGATAAATATTTATTTACATTAGTAACAATGTAAGTGTTTGCTTATGAAACAATTTTTTGTTGACATACACAACCCCCTCCCACAAGGAGGAGGTACTGTCTGGGGGGATTGTCTCATGACAGTAGAGCAGATACTCCCCCGCCCCGAATTGAGCATTAAAAGATAGTACAATATTACATTAATAGAAATAATAGTATCGGCTTCAGACAGGCAGATACCAAATCTCTATTAGTAATTAATAAAAATTTACAGATAAATACACATTGGTCTTTATTGTAGAATGGAGGATTATTTGTACACTTAATATGTGGATATATGAAAAACGGACTGAACAATATGTAAAGATCTTGCCTCAAAGGGGCATTAATAGAACTGGTCTGGAGACTGACCGCATGTCAGAACTGATTTGGATAGAGAAGAGACTGCAGCTGTCGCATATTTTGATGCACTATTTTCTTTTACTGTAGATAGACAGATTTATCGCTGAGTGATTGCTCACTGGGCAATCGGAGGTCTTGGTATAAGAACACGTCAGTTGTTAGACTTTTTATGGCACCCACGCAAGTTGTTTTCCTGCCTAACCAGTTGAAGTTAAAACATTGGAAGTGAAACTTGGCCAGTGAGCGTTGAGGACATACGTTGTATAGAAAGAAATGAAAATGATACAATGCATGTGTGATGTGAGTCTTAAAGACAGGCTTAGTTCTGATAACCTCAGAGGAAGATTAAATCTTCACCCTCTACTATCGCGAAAGGGGAGATAATTCGGGTCTGAAATGCGCCCCCTGGTGAATGTATGTATGTATAAGTGTGTAGAAAAGGGTAGGTAATTTTACAATAGAAATACCTTTTTACTCTGGGCTGTGCTAAAAAGGAATTAAAAATAGCTAGGAGTCTTTTTTTTTACAAAAGGTGCCACATACCTGTATAGATCTATCATGTTGCTGGCGAGTGGGGAAACCTATGACATACGTCTTGCTCATTATCATATTCAATTTAACGTTCATTTTAAATGCTGGCATGCGTTGGACAGCTTTTAGAAGTTGACTTCCAAACTAATCTATCTTTGGCCAGGTCTTTATTCATTTTTTTTTTTCTCTCAAGTTCAATTTTATCCCTTCTTCCCATGTTTTCCTTAATCTTCCTCTGTGAATTGAACCTGCTACCTCAACTATTCTTCATCTACTAACCCAAGAATGTTCATTCATTCTTTCAATACGGCCATACTATCGAAGTATACTATTCTGTACACATCTCCCTATACTGTCCAGATCTGATCTTCCTCTGAGGTCATCAGAACTAAGCCTGTTTTTAAGACTAACATTACACATCCATCGTATCATTCTGCTGGTTAGTAAACGAAGAAGTTCCTTGAATTTTCTCCATTCACTCCTCACTCTTGCAATCACACTAGTACCTTCTCCACTGTGCTCCAATGGTATCACCAAAGTAACAAAACTTCTCGACAACCTCAATAGCTTAGCCATCCAAATATACTTTCTTCACATCTGAGTTCTCATCCATCTCTATTTGTTTTCTTTTTTTCATGAAAGGCATAAGATATCTGGTAAATACTTATATTACGAAATGAACTGGTAATTTGATATCTGGTGATTAGTTTTTTAAACTTCATAGTGTTTTAGGTGTCATTGCGTGCATGCGTACGTTTGTGCATAGTTACTTCCGCCGAGTTTTTGTTCCAGTTTGTTTGTCACCATGTTTGTTTATGTACGGCCTAGTGTCCACATCACTTGACCAATCATCACCAAACTTGGTCAAAATATCAGTCACGGTCTAACTTAGAAATTATTTAATTTGGACATGTCAATGTCAAGGAAAAGGTGAAAGTAACATGTTTTTCCGATAACTTTGATTCTGTTTATCGTAGAGACTCATTACTTGGGCCATATTTTAGCCAATGAAGTCGCACATCTTATGACCTTGACAGGTTCAGTCAAGGTCCAAAACTATGAGAGAACTTCAACTTCTGATTTTTTTTCCAAATTTGACGTATGGATCTGGTGCTCTTTAATAACAATTCCAGCCTTATCAGATAAATAGTTTTTAAAGTTATCATTTTCATGGTATAACTTCAGGAATACTTCATATAATATGGAGAAGTAAGACCCAGATAAGAGTTTGTCTTATCTTTAGTTTCAGGCAGAGGTATGCAGTGTCACGACTGACTAGTTATTGTTTATTTTTGTGTTTTTTTTTGTTTTGTTTTTTTGTCAGTTTCTACTTAGAGTTTTCACTTTAATTTTTAAAAAGTTACATTCAAAATTAAACAGTTTTTTAACTAATACATTTGAGAACAGGGGCTTCATTTCAAATAAAAACGTCTCTGCAAATTCTATTTTAGACCGCGATCGATACAGACGAGACGACAAATGCAATGCCTTAAAGATTTTGCTGATTATTTAAAGAAACTCTGGGTCGTTTGTACATTAACGTGAGTTTTTCTTGATTTCTTTACAAACTTTTTTTTCACACAAAGAACATTTTTTTTATTCTTGTTCTTTACCATAATGTTTTTTTATGTGACCATGTCGGTAGTTGAAGTGATGTGAGAACAACAATCCTGTGAATTTTACATCTGCGAAACACATTACCATGAGACTGCTTCCCTGCAGACTACAACATGGTCATCTTCAAATCCAATCTCAGCTAATACGTGTCATAAGTAATCAAATTCTGTTCATTCATCATTTTTAAATCCTCTCATAATATTTTTCATCATTTCAACTGACTATCCATTTATCCATCTCATTAACCCTAATTTTCAAGTGGCTTTTGATCTTGATAAGTAGACTCGTTTAAAAAAAAAACAATCTAAGCAATTTTATAAGAGACTACTTGTCCATCCTTTGGTTCGTCATGCTTAAGTTTGAAATAGAATTTTTGCTAATTGTATAGATTTCAATTTTATTTAGCCCGCCATGTTGATTACTGAACTGCTGACAAAAACCAAAATATTTCTATATTAAGATTTTGGGGGTTTTTCCCGTTGTGGTAAAAAGACAAATATTCTTGCTGGGAATCTCTTACAAAGACAAACCAGAGAGTGGATCTCGGTCAAGCACCTTCCATAGAAATAACGATAGAGTAGAAAAAGACTAGCAACATCTTTTCTGTGAGAAAGGGATTGTAGAGAAGAGATCATCCCCTGATATATTGTAAAGTCAATTTTGTACTCCATTAAGGCAAGAAGAGCGCTCTTGAGCGGCACCTCTCCAGATGTGACGGCAGTACTCCATCTTACGAACATATCTGACTTTTATATAGGTAAAGGATTGCATCAGAAATCGTGTCCTTTCTCGAGTTGTAGAATTATCCAATCATTTTTTTTTTGTTTTTTTTTTCACATAAGAATCCAATAACTTTAATTAAACATGTTGAAAGTACCTAAAAGAAAATGGACTCTCACTTTGTTTTGACATTTAAATTAATAATTTTAAATTTTTCAAAGCCAATTTTTTTTGTGATTTGCATAACTAATCTCAATAGGTTATGGTGATTGTTTTCTGGCTTTGTGAGAAACTTGTAATCACCATACATTGTTGACCTCATGTCTCCAAACTTAGATCTATATAATATCACTGATATTGAGCACTCTATAAATATAGCAATTAATACTATATATATATATATATATATTATAATTCTTGGTTTCATTTGGTAGAAAAAATCCAATATAGTGCTCGATTATTTAATAAGAGTGTAATATTTATAATATTACAGAAGTTCAGATTAACATGGTACCTTAAGTTTCAAGCTGGGAGAGTGGACCCAGACAAAAATAAATATTGCTTTCTTGAGTTTTAATTATAATTATAAACCGCTCACGGCTTTGATTTATAGAAAAGTAGATGGTCTTCTGGGAGAAATTTATATATTTATTCTCTTTTCCATTAGCAAAAATTGGTGACGGTCCTCTCGAAAAAATCTCAAACTACGTTTTTTAATAAATATTCATTTTTTTTGTTCAGAGATGATGTTTCTTGTGAATTCACTTTACCGCAATGTTTAAGTCGGCAAAAAAAACTCCTTCATGGTTATGAAGCTCGGAAACTGAAATACATTCCAAAGGTAAATACGAAAAACCATGTTTTTATTTTTATTTTTTTAAATTATTTTTTAAATTTTTCATTTTTTAAATTTAAAAAAAAAAATTTTTTAATTTTTTAATTTTAAATTTTTTATTTAAAAAATTTTTTTATTTTGTTTTAAAAAAAAATTTTTTTTTTTTTATTTTTTTTTTATGAATGGTTTTCTTTTACTCAAAGATATAATTCTCATACATATTATTTCGCTCGTGCTTGCTCTCTTTCTTTATCCTTCCTTGTCGCTGCTATAGAAATAATTTTGTTAAAGGGCGAAGATTTGCACCTTTGTCTTAAGAAATGGCTTAAATAACAAAGCTGGTAACTGCCAGTATCATGTCGTTTATTTTAGCCACTAGAATAGTTCTCTACCTTGCAGGTAATTGTAGTAGTAGATCCAGAGTCTTTCGTTCAGATCTACAGACTTTAACATCATGTCTAATCTTACCACAGGACTTGCATATAGCTTTCCTAGCTGGGCTCTTTATTCGATGATATCTTACTAATTATCAGAAGGTATGAGAGACTGCTATGTTAATGGCATCGTTAAATTTTACAAACTAGAAAACTTCTCTCGCCTGCCAGTATTCTATATCTCTACAAATCCACCATTCGCTCATGCATGGAGTATTGTTGCCACATCTAAGTTGGTGCACCAACCACTAGTCTCTCCCTCTTAGACAGGGCCTAAAAAAGAGCCTCTAATATAATAATTCCCATACTGTCTACCAAGCTCCAGTCCCTGTCCCATCGCCACAATGTTGCATCCCTGTGCTTTTTATAAGTACTTCAACGGAATGTGACGAACTTGCTGCACTCGTGCTATCTCAACATAAATACCCTGACCAACCTGACAATCAGCAAAATCCTACCCCTTCACTTTAGAGGTCCCACAAATGCCAGAAAGCTTTCTACTCTAATAGCTTCTTTCCTTGAACTGTTTGCCTTTAAAATTCCATCCCTGCTCCCCATTTCCCTGGCTGTACCAACATAGAGAAATTTTAATGTAATGTGAGCAAACATCTTGTTGTAAAACTCCTCCCCACTTAGGATTCCCCTATTAATCTGGCCCCTAATTCCCTTACGTCTCGGTGACAATGTGCCTTGTTTGGGGTGAATATAGGTAAAATAAAATTAAAAATAAACAATTATTTTCTTAGATTAGACTCCTTTTTTTCTGCTTTTTCTTAGGAAAGGGCTTCTTTGAAAGATGTTATAATAATCTTGTTAAGTAAATGTAGCTTGAATAAGTTTTTTTTTTTTTCTTTTAATCGGTTATTTAGTGAAATAAAAAATGTGATAGCGTAAAGTACTAAAACAAACTTTTAAGAAAAAATTAAATTACAAAATTAAATCCACCAGAATGCATTTCCAGTTTTTCATAAGCAAGTCAGCCATTTTAATCTTTTGCTAATAGTTAAACAAACAAAAAAAAAGAATGAATTACGAATTACTTCATGATCCTTCGAAATTTGAAAGGAATATGGAAGCCTTTAAACTGTCGAATAGAAAGTCATTTCTGGCTTCAAAATGTTGAGCAATCCTTCATGTACTAAAAGTTTGAAAGTTTGGGGAGCTATTTACATCCAATCATTTTATAAATAGATTAAAAATATTACCATAAAAAAAATTTGGTTCAATTAATGTAATAACCAAACGATATTGTAATAATTAAAATTAACTTTCAATATATATATATATATATATATATGGGATGATGGCAGTTGTATTAGTAGTGGTGGTATTATTATTCTTTACCTTCCTTTTAATCATAAAATTTAATTTTAATGTTAACTCTTTTTATCTCTATATAGGCTTAATAATAAAAAAAGAGAAAAAAAACAAATCCTAAAAATTAAACCAAATTGAAGAGGCAGACAGACCTTTATATTATGACCCACCCCCTACAGCCAGCCAGACCTTGATACGACAATAAAGCCCCCCCCCCCACCTTCCCTCTTTCTTTCTTTCTTCATGTTATGTCGACCCACCGGCTCCCCTCCCTTTGTACAAACTGACATCTAGCCTTGCAACTCTCCTCCCTCTTCTCTTTACACTTACAATTTGACACCTTGAAAATTGTGATCAGACGTTTTTTTAATTACTTTAAATTTGACCGTGTGACCTTTCGGTTTTGAATTTGGATTCTTCATTTTCTTCCTTTCTTTTTCTTCCCTTCTTTTTAAATATGAACATCTAAGTGAAAGATCAGACTTTTCATCCTGAGGAGATCTTAGTTTCTAATAACTAAAGATCGATAACATTGCTATGCCAGTGTAGTGGCTTTTTGTACATGTCTGTATAAATAAAAATATTAAAATATATATATATTATATATATATATATGGTTTTTGCTATTGTTTTTACTGGTGATAGAAACATAGCTGTTTTCTTAGTATTTTTCCACTTTCTAAGCGGTAAAGAATATTGCATTAAGTCGCCCTGTTTAATAGGACGTGTCATTATTTTTTATTTTATATCTATTAATTAATTTCTACGTACATAAAAGGAATCCATGGACAGGTGTGTCTGGCTATTAGCAGTCATCAGCATGGCTAACCTGGGCAAGGATTGAACATACGATATTACTATCTGCAGTCTGGCGTTTTACCCCAAGACCACAAACACATTGCCTAAAGATGTACGATTTTTTATCGCCATAATGCTACATAGTTTTTGTTATTGTTTTTTTACTGCCGATAGAAGCATAATTGTTTTCTTAGTATTTTTCCACTTCCTAAGCGGTAAAGTATATTGCATTAATTAAGTTTAATTTTTTTCCAGATTATTTATTTTGTTTGTGAACGCCTTTTGGAACTTGCAGAACGTGGAAACTCCTTATCTTCAATTTTTTCCAAAGACAAAACTGCTGAAGCCGCGAAAATGTCTTTAGATCTCAAAGGAACCGAGAAAGATTTAAGTAATCTGGACATTGTTTCAAAAAGAAAGGTTAGTAGGCAGGACTCGCGTCACCAAGAGGACACTTCACTGTTTCGGCTCGACACTGACAGCGACGACAGGGAGTGTGAGAAAGAAGAAAACGAATCAGACTTCCCTCGATCGGCGGAAAAGAAGAAATGCAATTCTTTTTTGACAAATCTACAAAATTGGTGGAGAAAAATGACGCGAACAGAAGTGACTTGTTTAAAAGCCAAAGCAATCGCGATAGCATTATGTGATACAACATTTGAAGAAGGTGTCGTAAGCAGGAGAGATTATTTGAAGGTTTGTAAACTTTTATATTTGTTCAAAGGATTCACGATTTCTTCTCCTTTGTTTCCTTATTTTTTTATCTATTTACTATTAGTTTGGTAGAAACAGATTTTAATCTCTTTATGTGCATATTCAATTGTTAAGTGAACAATTAAATTTGATTTTTAGCAAAATCTTCACAATTTCACTTTCAATTTTCTTAATGAATAAACGTGAAAGTTTTTTAATTTATCATTCCTATATTACCATCAAAACGGGTTACTGTTATTTAAATCAATAATACAACAAAGAATTTTGAGACTTTTTTGTCAAAGATTTTTTTTTTTTTTAGTAATGATAGGAAATTTTACAGTGTATTCTAGAAATATAAATAATTATCCTACCTATAGAATTATATTTGACAACTTTATTCGCCATTAAATTACCCATATATGGTTGATATGCCGTAAACCCCACCAAACCAAAATTGAATAAAAAGTCAAAAATAGACATAAGTGACATTCATCTTTATTAAAAAGATATTTAGCTGATAATTATTGTTACTGTAAAAAAATAGACTGTTTATTTTAAAACTATTAAAATTGCTACGATAAATAAATTAAAATGTTCATTTTATCTATTTCAAAGAATATTAAGTTGCCAATTTTTTACGGTGCAGAATATATCAATTACTGTCTAAGACATGACGTTTTTCTTTCCTTTCCCAAAAGTGTTATATATATATATATATATATATATATATAAATTTATTTATTAATGTTATTCTACTACTACTGGAGCTTAGTTAGTCAACATTTGTTTCCCAAAGACTTTTTCTATATATACTTTTAATAGCACAAAATACATGCTGAAATATACTTTAGTTCTGGAACTGAATTATATTTGAAAAAAATTCTGTGTTAATTATTCTAATTAGCTGTAATTTGTATTTAACTGCACAAGTCACTCATCTCTCTTAGCTATCTATGTATTTTTCTCGACCCTCTCATTCTAAGTTGATTCAACCACTCTCTAATATTTCTTAATGTCTCTATAAGCATCTAGAAAGAGTGACTCACTTTTTTCAGCATTGCCATCTAATTTACCTATGTAAAACTTGTAACAAAATTTTGCTAATAATTTTTCGAGTTCGATCCTTACAATTTCTCCTAAAATTGTAGCATTTATATTTCAAATATTTTCTCCAATCTGAGAGTGCAGTTCGTGTCTGTCTTTGTGCACAATTGGATTGGAATTTTGTTTTGTAACACATCAACTGTTTTTTTTTTTGTGGAGGGGGGGGGCATTTTATGCTAAATAGTGTGCTTTGTGGAAAAGGAAAGAAAAAAAAAGCGCGTAAATTTGTATAAAAAGCATTAAAAAAAAACGCCATATGGAATAGATTGAATGTGGGGGATTGTCTGACTTGCTATTTGCTTTATCAATTCCCCTAAGTATTTGAATGGAGTTGTCTGGTAGTTTTTTTACTTAGTAACTTTTGTGACAGAATGGAGATATAGATATAGATATAAATCAATGATTGTTTGTGTGTTATAGAAATCGATGTTACCAGATGAACATTCAAATAAATTTCAATAAGGTTACATTTTTCACAGAATCTAAAGACACCGTTGAAATTTTCCTTCAATTCCATCTGGGGTCACTAGGGGCAATTATCGGTTAGGTCCATAAAATAACTGAAATATATTAGAACGTAAAGAAACGAAATGCATTTTTTTAAATAGATTTTCTTTGTTCCATAAAACAAAAATAAAATAAAATATCTCAGTGAAGAATGTATTTAAAAAGGTTTAAACATTTAAATAATTACTATATTGGTATTTTTAAGATTTAAAATAATTAAGTTAAATACATTTCGATTTGCTGTTTCACAGCAGCCTGTAAGAAATGCAGCATCGACATGTAGTTTTATTTTGTTTGTGTTTTTTTAAAACACCACTGCGCTTTTTATTACTTGACCTCATTTTGCAAATGTTATTTTGAACTTTTCTTTCAAGAAGAAAGTTGTAAACATGACTATTAAAAATTATTTCCAACTAGCAATATATTTCCACACAGGCAATGCTGGATCAATGCCGCTAGTAATATATATATATATATATATAATTTTAATAATAAATATTTAAATATTATCTATGTATGTATACGTTTTATCCTTGCGGAATCATTAGTGTAGAGATAATCATTTAAAAGCAGTTGCACAATTCAAATCCTGGAACAAGAGTTATATTTAACTCCAATTCCGAGCACTCTAATCAATGAGACTACCAGTAATGGCTACGGACGAGATGAGAAATAAACCCTATTTATGTGTCAAGGAGTTGGACAGCTATAGTCATACACAAATAATTACACATTGCTCTTTATTATAGTGGAGGATGCAATACATTTTTTTATTTTTTATATATTTCCAATTATTTTGGTTTCTTTACTAGCTGGAAATTATTTTGTTTCCAAGTCGCTTATTTGAATAAAAATTGTCTTGTTGAATTTCAAATTGTCTGCCATTATTATTTGAATAAAAATTGTCTTGTTGAATTTCAAATTGATCGTCTGCCATTATTATTTTCAGCAACAACTCAACAGTAGTGATGCCGCTTGGGAATTACTTGCGAATGAATCGGATCCATTGGTTTTAGCCGCTCTTCTTTGGAATTGGCTAAATCAATTGAAGGTTTGATTTAACAATTTTCACTATTTAGTCTTTGGCAAAGGTGGTTTCTTTCTTACAATTCTCTGCTTGTTTGTGTGCCTGGTGCTACTAGATTAGGCTGTCTGAAGATATCGGTTTCCTGACCAAAAATGCACCAAATACTTAAAGCATAAAAACTTTTACAAAAATGACTGCATTCGAAATTAAATAATCCGAAAAGGGTTGATATGCCGTAAAACAAAACAACCAAACTAAACATGATAAATATTTGAAGATATTAAAAACTTGAAACATAAATAATTTTATAAAAATGACTGGATTCGGTATAAAATAACCCAAAAAGGGTTGATGTGCTGTAAAACAACACAACCAGACTAAACCTTGCTTGTGTGCATTAACTACACTTGTGGTGATCGCCCTAGTGTTGTTTTTGTCCAAATTCGGATTGCTCGATCTCAACACTGGCCGTGATGTCGATTCTGTCAGCACTGTAACGAAAGTATTTTTCCTTCCAAACAAAATCACAACTAAAGTTAAAAATGACTAATAATGTTTTATTTTGAGAAGTTACCAAACGACAGACTTGTAATGAGACCAGCGAAATACAACAATCCCATCAGGCTGGGCTCAAAAGCCCATCTGTTTCTCTCAAAATATATATATATATATATATATATATATATTTATATATTCAGGAGGAGCCCTTTATGCCATACCTTGTCAAAGGCCTTGGATATGTCAAGTGCTACTGCCCTAGCTTCACCTGCCTTGTCGAGTGTATGATACATGCGTTCAGAGATGACCGTTAGGATGTCTGCAGTAGATCGTGCTTGTCGTAATCCATACTGGCGGTCAGAAAAAAGTTTAGCATTAACTAAGTGCTGTACTACCGCTAGATTGATTAAGGATTCAAAGATTTTGGCAAAGATCGGCAGTAGACTGATTGGGCGGTAGTTCTGAGGATCGGTTCTATTCCCAGAATTCTTGTAGACTGGTACCACAGAGGCAATTTTCCAGCTATCAGGGAAGCAAGATTCAGCTAGGCATTTATTGTAGAGTTTGGAGAGGACAGGGACCAGTTCAGCAGAGCATTTCTTTATTACTATTACAGGTATAATATCAGGCCCACAAGCTTTGGAGATGTCAAGGTTTTTTATGTTTCTGGGATGGGGTGATGACCAAGTTATCAAGTGTGGCTTAAGTCTGCAATGGGAATTTTGGGAGATGGTGGTTTACTGAGTCCAAAATGGAGTTTAAAGCGAAACGCTGGCAAGTAGTTCAGCCTTATCAGTTGCTGTGCAAACGACATCATTGTGGTTTGATAGTGGAGGAATCGTTGATGGACCATTGTTCACCACACTATTGTAGATTTTCCAGAAATCACGAGTACCTAGTTTCTGTGACTGGATGCGTTTTTTTGTTAACTCGGTATACCTTCTCTTTGCTTCACCTATCACGGCCTTACAATTATTTCTTGATTGTATAAATTTCTGTCTTTTAGTAACTGACTTATGACGGTCAAATGTACGGAATGCTTGCTGCCTCTCGGCAATGGCAGCTGCACATTCCGAGGTGAACCATTGGGAAAAGTGGGGCTTGCTAAAAGATTTTTGCATGGGGACATAGGCTTCAATGCCTGCTTTGACCCATTCAGTTAATTTATTTGTACACTGGTCAGTAGGGAGTGAGAAGGTTTCCCTCCATGGGGTGTCGCTGATGTGATCTCTGATTGACTCAAAATCAGCATGCTCGTAGTATAATCTATAATTAGATCCTTCCTAACCAAAAGAAAGATCCAGGTTGTCCTCGATGGCCGTTCATCTAAGCAACATGACATAAATGCTGGTGTACCCCAGGGATCCATCCTTGCACCTTTATTGTTCCAGATCTTCATAAACGATCTCCCTGATGAGTCTGAGATTGGTTTATTTGCTGACGACACCACGCTTTATTCTCATCATGTGGGTAAAACGGACGCAATTATATCCAAGGCAATGGCTGAATCCTTAGATGACCTCCAGGCTGTAGTGGATTGGGGTCATAAATAGTTGGTAACTTTTAATACCGCAAAGACAAAGCTCCTTTCCTTCAATAACTACAAGAAACCTCTCCAACCACCGATTGTTATGGCAAATAACACCCTACCTGAGAGTCCATCATTCAAACTACTCGGCCTTACCTTCACAGGTAACATGAATTGGAACAAATACATTGAAGACATTGCCAAGGCTGCAGCAAAGAAGGTTGGCTCCCTCTACCATGCTAGTAAGCTTCTCACACCTGACATTATCCTATATCTCTCTACAAAGCCACCATCCACCCATGCATGGAGTATTGTTGCCACATCTGGGCTGGGGCATAATTCACTAGTCTCTTCTTCATAGACAAGGTCCAAAAAAGAGTTGCCAACTTAATAGGTCCCTCACTGTCAACCAAGCTCCAGTCCCTGTCCCATCGCCACAATGTAGCATCCTTGTGCTTGTTTTACAAATACTTTAATGGATTGTATTCCGATGAACTGGCTACTCTGGTCCTCCCTCGACGTAAATTCACTAGACCAACTCGACAATCAGCTGAATCCCATCCATTCACTGTGGAGGCCCCCAGATGCCAGAGAGCCTTCTACTCCAATAGCTTCTTTCCTCGTGCTGCTGGCCTCTGGAACTCCATTCTTGCTCCCTGTTTCCCCGACAGTACCGGCAGAAGTTTAAAACTAGTGTAAACAGACATCTCGTTACACTGCTGCCAACTCGGGGTGACACCCAAATTCTCAGTAACTCTTTACGTCTACAGTGGCGGCCTGCCTTGTTTGGGGTGAAATATATTAAAAAAAAAAAAAAAAAAAAAAAATCACTGTCATTCTAGATGGACCATACAGCAAGCCTACTTGACAATAATCGGCTGTTAATCATTGGATATAAAAACTGACTGACCGAGGAGGCCATTATCTGGAGTGGACGTAAATTTTGTGGAATCTCATATGGCTTCTTTCTCATCATGTCTCTTGCTTTATAGAGACAATTACTTTTTTTAAAGAGGCTAAAATATTTTCTGGTTGGCCTTTTCTCTTAGCAATATATTTTTCCCATCATGGGTCTCTCGTTTGCATCATCACTAAATATTCATCATGATGCATGTTTACACCGAGAACATTACATTAAAATTTGTCTTTTAATGCAAATGTAATGAACTGCTGCTTTGTGTCATCTACACAACACGACTCCAGCTGTTTATGAGATGAGTCGGCATCTGGATAATCTGCTGGAATTGAAGAATTGGTCCACCATAAAGCTACACGATGCAGTTACAATATTAATATGGTTTTCTTTGTGTGTTTGTGAGTTTGTGAACCTGTATGTGTGCATTCACTGCACTAACCGCGATCGTCCTACATGTTGTGCCGGTCAGAAGTGTGTGTTCGATTTAGTCAGTGCTACAAAAAACGAATCCTCATCCCAAGTAAAACCATAAGTCCAGTTCATAACAAGTAACAGGTTTATTTGTTGGAGGTTACAAAAGTTCTCATATTCTTAGGTTGAATGGCAGACTTGCAAAATGAGCTCTTTTACCCTGGTGAAATAATCACTAGAGTCCTGATCAACACAGTCCTTTAGCTAAGAGCCTCAAATAAGAGTTGCATATTTGTTTAATTATTTAAAAAAAAAAAATACTTTCAGATATATTTACCGAAATTAGATTTATTTCTCTTTGTAGGAACCTGCCTTGCGGTACACTGATTGGAAAGGATTGCTATCTCATATAAATGACGACAATTCAGGCCTTGCTACACTCGAAAAGGTCTGTGGCTTTTTAATATCCTTCACTAATAAGAGCATGTTTTCGTCATGATGGATGTTTAATGTGAGTCTTAAAGACAGACTTAGATCTGATGACCTCAAAGGTAGATTAAATCAGGATAGTATAGTAGTATAGGGAGATGTGTGAAGAATAGGAGACTTTGTTGGTTTGGTCACATTGAAAGAATGGATGAAAGTTCTTGGGTTAGTAGATGTAGAACAGTTGCAGTGGCCGAATCAGTTGGAAAGATCAAGGAAAACATGGGAGGAAGTGATAAGAATGGACTTGAGAAAAAGGGATCAATAAAGACCTGGTCAGAGATAGGTTTGTTTAGAAATCAATCTCTAAAAGTCATCTATGCATACTAGCATGTAAAACGGACGTTAAACTGAATATGATGATTTTGAATTCGGCTGCAACATTTTTAATTTTAAAATTGTTTTATGAAATGAAGAAACAAAACGAGTGGAAAATGTCCATCTCAAATTCGTTTTTGTTCCCCACCCCATCCTAAAAAAGAATACATTTTTAATTTCTTATTGTGGCCAAAATCAAAGAAATTTTATGTTTTATTTTTTCATACTAAAACCAATTTTGTATATATCTTATATCAATAAAATCATGAGACAATGGTCTTTTGGCTAGGAGCAAAGTGTAGTATCTGTTCTGTTTTTAGACTGAGGCAATTTTTTTTTTTTTTTTTTTTTTAGTCAGAATCCATAGTGGATTTTCTACACATTTTAACTGACCTTGCGTCTAACTATGCGTTCGTTGAAAGGCAAATAAATAGGGACTCCCCCTCCCCTCCAACAAAGAATAAAGT